>CM045769.1:29891232-31091232 GCA_025200525.1 Camellia lanceoleosa | reverse complement strand
CGCAACTTGATACGCCACCGGATTGATTTTCTCAATAATCTCATACGGTCCGACGTATTTGGGCGCTAACTTGCCCTTGACTCCGAAACGAGTTTGGCCTTTCATCCATGTCACTTTCACAAAAACGTGATCACCCACCTCGTACTCTCTGTCTCGTCTTCTGACATCTGCATAGCTCTTTTGTCGGTTCTGTGCAGTTTTCAGTCTTTGTTGTATCAATTTCACTTTCTCAGTCATTTCATAAACAATCTCGGGCCCAAGCAGAGGCCCATCTCCAACTTCTGCCCAGCAAATCGGAGATCTACATTTTCTGCCATACAATGCCTCGAAAGGCGCCATACCAATGCTTGAATGAAAGCTGTTGTTGTAGGCGAATTCGGCCAACGGCAAATGGCTTTCCCAATTTCCCTGAAAATCAAGGACACACATTCTCAATAAGTCCTCCAGAGTCTGGATGGTCCTTTCTGACTGTCCATATGTCTGAGGATGATAGGCATTACTCAGTCTTAATTCAGTACCCAATGCAGTCTGTAGGCTTTGCCAAAACCTCGATGTAAACTTCGAATCCCTGTTAGAAACAATGGACACAGGCACTCCATGCAGTCTAACAATTTCATCAATATAGAGTATAGCCAATTTGTCCGCATTATAAATTGTCTTAACAGGTAGGAAGTGAGCAGATTTAGTCAATCTATCAACAATAACCCAAATCGAGTCCATACCTTTACTGGAGCGAGGCAATCCAATGATAAAATCCATGGTCATATGTTCCCATTTCCACTCCGGTATTGGTAAGGGCTGCAATAAATCTGCGGGTCGTTGATGTTCAACTTTAACTTGTTGGCAATGAAGACATTTTGACACAATGTCGGCAATTTCTTTCTTCATCCCTGGCCACCAAAAGTTCTGTTTCAGATCTTGGTACATTTTCGTATTCCCTGGGTGGATAGAGAATTTTGAATGGTGGCCCTCTTGCAGAACTCTTCTTTTCAATTCAGTATCATTCGGTACACATAGTCTTTCTTGAAATTTCAATACATTGTTTTCAAATTTGAAACCCAATCTCGGTTTGGATTCCTTTTCTTCGATGATCTTCTTCAAGAAGTCATCCGTTTGCTGTTTCTCTTTAATTTCTTCAATCAAAGCCGGTTGAACAGAAATAGCAGCTACTGTTCTACCTTGTTCTCGCAAAACAACTTCAATTTCAGATTTTTCAAGGTCACAAAGCAACTCTTTCTGTCCGGTGAGTAAATAAGCTATGTTCCCAATCGATTTCCGGCTCAGTGCATCGGCAACGGTGTTGGCTTTTCCCGGATGGTACAATATCTGTAAGTCATAATCTTTAATCAGTTCTAGCCATCTCCGCTGTCTCATGTTCAGTTCTTTCTGGGTGAAGAAGTATTTCAGACTCTTGTGGTCGGTATACACTTCACATGTTGCCCCGTAGAGGTAGCGACGCCAGATTTTTAGTGCAAATACTACTGCAGCAAGTTCCAGGTCATGGGTTGGGTAGTTCTTTTCATGCGGTCTCAGTTGTCGGGAAGCATAGGCAATAACTCTCCCATTTTGCATTAACACACACCCCAAACCCTTATGAGAAGCATCACTAAACATAGTATAACCATTCGTACCTGAAGGTAAAGTAAGAACCGGTGCAGTCACCAATCGAGCTTTCAACTCTTGGAACGCTGATTCCCTTTGGTCAGTCCAGTCAAATGATATCCCATTCTGTGTCAGTTGAGTCAATGGTAAGGCAATTTTGGAGAAATCTTTGACAAATCTTCTATAATATCCAGCCAATCCCAAAAAGCTTCGGACTTCTATCACATTTGTTGGTCTAGGCCAGTTCACTACAGCTTCAATTTTCTGCGGATCAATAGAAATTCCATCTTTGCTAACAACATGCCCCAAAAACATAACATGATCAAGCCAAAACTCACATTTAGACAGTTTAGCATACAGTTTCTGTTCTCTTAGGGTCTGCAGGGCAAGTCTCAAATGATGTTCATGTTCTTCTATACTTTTGGAGTAAATCAATATGTCATCAATGAATACCACAATAAAGTCATCAAGGTACGGTTTAAAGATTCTATTCATGAGGTCCATAAATGCTGCAGGTGCATTGGTAACTCCAAAAGGCATAACTAAAAATTCTTAATGTCCATACCTCGTTCTAAAAGCAGTTTTATCAATGTCTTTTGGTTTAACTTTCAGTTGATGGTACCCCGATCTGAGATCAATCTTGGAAAATACTTGAGCACCCTGTAACTGATCAAATAAATCATCAATACGCGGCAATGGGTATTTATTTTTCACAGTTACCTTGTTCAATTCACGGTAATCAATACACAGTCTCAGTGAGCCGTCTTTCTTCTTTACATATAAAATCGGTGCGCCCCACGGTGAAGTACTGGGCCTAATAAACTTCTTGTCTAACGGTTCTTGCAGTTGCACTTTCAGTTCTTTCAATTCAGTTGGAGCCATTCTGTAGGGAGCTTTCGATATGGGCTGTGTACCCGGAATCACATCAACGGTGAACTCAATCTCCCTGTCAATCAAATCCCCTAGCAGATCATCTGGAAATACATCTGGGAATTCTCTGACTATAGGAATACAGTTCACATTAGTTTTAACATTATCATCAGTAGATACAGTCAGTACAGAACACAGATATCCTTTACACCCTTTTCTAATCAACTTAACAGCTTTCACAGAAGAAATCAAATACGGAGGAGGTACTACTCCAACCCCATTAAACACGAATTCGGGCAAACCAGGTGGACGGAAAACAACTTGTTTTGTCACATAGTCAGTGGTAGCATGATATTTTTGTAACCAGTCCATCCCTAATATTACATCAAAATGATCAATGTTCAATGGAAGTAGATCGATAAACAAATGCATATCCCCAACAATAATCTCACAAGCAGGATACATATATGCACATGTCATGGATCCTCCAATAGGTGATGATACAGCTAACAGATAATTCATGGGTTCTAGGGGTCTATTCAATTTCCGTGAAAAAGCATGTGATACATATGAATGTGTAGACCCCGAATCAATCAGAATATATGCATTTTGAGCACAAATAGAGAGGATACCTAACACAACAGTCTCAGTATTTTGTACGTCTCTCGGTACTAGGGCGAACACTCAGCCCTGCCTCATAGGCTCTTTCTCGATAGCTTTGGGGTTAGGCTTTGGTGCTACAGTTGATGCTGTCACACTTGGTGCAGCTTTGCTGTTGCCCCGTGAAGCAGAGGGGCAATCTTTCACCATGTGGCCCACCTTGCCACACCTGTAACAAGCACCAGATATTTTATAACAAACTCCCTTATGATTCTTACCACATTCAGAACAGGGTGGTAGGGAACCACTCCCTTGGCTGGGGCTAGTTGTTGACCCCGTATTCTGTTTCTTATTTGACGGGTTATGCTTGCCTTTCTTGAACTTGAAACCTTGCCTTTTACCACGCCATTCAGACGCTGATGATTCAGATTGTTTCACTGTTTCGATGTTCGACTCAGCCATCAATGCTCGGTCAAGAACACCTACATAGGTCGGTAGCTTTAAAACGCTTATTCTGTCGAGTATTGCCACATTAAGGCCACCTTCGAATTTTCTGGCCTTCTTGTAGTCAGTGTCCACCATATGTGGTGCATATCTAGCAAGCCCGGTGAACTTTGCTTCATATTCAGCAATAGACATTGTGCCCTGTCTTAACTGTTCAAATTCAGTCACCTTTCGTCACGACACTAATCGAGGAAGTATTTTTCAAAGAAGGCTACTTTGAATTGAGCCCAAGTCATAACAGTGTTGTCATCCCGGGTAAGCATCCACCACCTTCTCGCCTCTTCTTGCAAAGTGAAGGTGGCCAACAGTATTTTATGTGCCTCCGAGCACGGAAACACCTCAAATAATTTTTCGGTCTCCAAAACCCATGCTTCAGCTTTTAACGGTTTAAGGCCTCCCTGAAAGGATGGCGGTTTCAGTTTGCTGAACTTCTGGGTGAGAGCAATTATGTCCCCATCATTAACATTCACATTCTGTTCCGGCTGTACCGAAGGAGGAGGTGGGGGCTGTTGATTTTGTTGTTGCTCAAGTCTAGCAGTTATCAGTTCCATCATTCTTTCCATTCTTGCCATTCTTGCCTCAGTGGATGAGGATTTAGATTCATTTGCGTTATCCATTTCACTATAAGCAGTGATAACAATTATAGATATAAGCAGTTGCATACTTAAACAGTTTAACACATTAGTATATATTCAGTCATGTCATAACCACACACTTATCATGCTTATGAAATGCCCTAATCACCTTTCTAGGACATCCTACAGCTTATTTTGACACGTGTGTGCGGTATAACTCGTGGTTAAATATCCCTCTGATACCACTCTGTCACGACCCAAACCCGCCCCTATGGGTTTAGTATCAGAATCGCCAAGAATCCGAGATTACAAGGCTTCTTGAACAAAGAATACAAGAATACAGTACAGGGGCATGGCGGAAACCAATACAGTAAATAAACAATGTCCAATGAGCTGTGACAGTCTATATGCAAAAAAGACTTTTCATACATTTATACAGGCAGTGACAAAGCAGTATGTACATTATATACAATCATTCAGAGCAGGGACTAAAACCCTATTAAAACAAAGACAAGTCGATCTACAGCTTAACAAAACGGTTCTGAGACCCATTTAGGAAATAAAAACACCCCTAAGCCAAAGCTTGGCAGGCTCGGAGCCTCGCAGTGAGGCACAGTGGTTGGCTTGACAAAACTGGAGTTACCCCGACGCTTCTAGCATTGGTCCAGTGCCTGTACACCTACATATATATATGAGTAGTGACCTAAAGCCCAGTGAATAACATAATGCGTAAAGAGGTTTAGAATGAATGTCCTTACGGTAATGAAAACAGTTCATTTCAATCAGTATTTCAGTTGTTTAGTACAATCAGTCATATGTGGTACATCCATTAGCATAACAAGACAAGAAGTGAGGGTCTTAAAGACCTAACAAAGAATGATGGCCATCAACAAGAATGAGTGGTTCCACGAGGAACCGACAGAGATCTCTATGTGATAATAGTAAGCAAATGAGGGTGCTAAAGATGCCACAAAGAGCCTGTAATATAGGACATACATTCATTCAGTAAACAATGTCAGTTCAGTAAATAGTTCAGTTCAGTATTCAGAAGATAATCATTTTGAACATATCTTTATACAATTGTTACTCACAGAGTTCTGGGCTATAGTAAGCTAGAGCGTCTCCTCGGAATGCCAACCCTATACAGTTAACATATTGAACACACACTAAGTTTCACAGTTGGAAAAGATAATAACTTAATCCCTAAACTTGCCTTGGTGTGTTCTACATCTATATCCTCTTTAAGATGCCTTAAATATGCCCTAGGAATGCCTAGGATGGAAAGAGGATGCAAAGATGCACTTTTAAACACTTTACAAAATTTTCAGAAAACAGGGGTCTCGCTCGAGCGTGGCTTTCTACACTCGAGCGGACATGCAGACAAAGGGTCTCCGCTCGAGCGTGAATGTCGCCGCCGAGCAGATCGTGGTGCTACAAAGAAAAATATCGATGCTCAAAATTTACGCCCGCTGGACGCCCGACCCTCGCTCGAGCGTGAGACACAAGTCCTCGCTCGAGCGTGGATCCTCTCGCTCGAGCGGACTGTGAACTCATGCAAAGTACTGGATGCACGCATTTCATGTACGAGCGTAACTTTTCTCGCTCGAGCGGAAGGCACGATCACAGAGTGTACGCTCGAGCGTGGACTTCCTCGCTTGAGCGTGGGTCCAAAATCTGGAAATTCCAGATTTGAACCTCAAGCTCAAAATCAAGTTCAAATGCATAAAAACCGATCCTCTTGGGCCAAAAGCCTGGAAAACACTTGTAAACACATGATATTATATATTTCAAAGATCAATTTGGTAAAATAAAGCCCAAGGGTGTTTAATTCAAACTCAATTTCAAACCAATTTTCGTGAACATGAAGAACATGCAAACATGCATGAATTTAAACCATTTTAAAGCTTCAATGCTTGCTCAAATGAGCTCATTCTTTCAAAACCAAGGTGAAAACATGGACTCTAACAACATTACGAACATGCATGTACTAAATTCCATGTAATCAACCTCAAAATGCAACAATGTAGACATGCATGCATGATATGTGCTACAATTCAACATTATTGGACCAACTCTTGACTTAGATCACTAGAGGCTCATGAATCATGCAAGAACAAGCTTTGAATACACAATTAAAAGGATAGGTTCCTTACCTAGGTCCTCAAATGCAAGTCTAGAAGTTCAATTAGACAATTATCCTTCAATTTCTTTAAATCCCCAATCAAATCAACAAGTTGAACTCAAGCTTTCTCTACCTCTCTCTCCCTTAATTCGGTTAGAACAAGAAGTGAGGCTGATGAAATGTTTTGTAATGCATAAGAATGAGTCCTCAAAGTGTTAAGTAAGTGGCCCACTAGGATGGCAATTTGGTAATTAAGCCTAACTCCTTAATTAGTTTTATTTAATCTAGTTTAATCATACCAACTCAGTTTTCAGATAATTATACCATAAAATCACATAAAATCTAATTAACACAGAACATCGATCAATTTCAGATTCGGTCGCCGATAAGGCCTTCAATTAGCAGCTTAAACAAAACAAACTGAACAGATAATTAAATAGTCAAACAGATAAAAACGCAATTCAAACGAATACAGGCAATCAATTCGGTTTCAGTTAGTCAGTTCAGTAATCTAGTCAGTTCAATTACCAATCATAATAATTCTCAGTTTAGCAGTAATCGGTAATTAATCGATGATCAGTGATGAGGGTTGTTACAAGAAGGTTCGATGATTAGTTGTCCATGTAGGAAATGTGAGAATCGATACCATCTTGTATGAGAGGGTGTGAGGGAGCATTTGATTTTGAATGGTTTTTTTAAAAAGTACAAGCATTGGATTAATCATAGGGAATCTTACATATCTCTGCATGGTAATGGAGAGAATGAAACATTAGCTAATTTAGACATTAGGGATGATATGGTTAGAATGATACAAGGGGTTATGGGAAATCCACATGTCGGTACAAGTGTTGAAGGTAATGAACCATGGGCGCCTGATCCCCATGCATCTAAACCCCAGCTCGATCCAAATGCAGAGACTATAAACTATTTCAAAATTCTTCAAGATGCACAAAGTGAATTGTATTTGGGTTGTCAGAAGTTCACATCTTTATCATTCATTGTTCGACTTCTACATCTGAAGGTGCTTAATCAATGGACAGACAAGTATGTTGACATGTTGCTTGAGTTATTGAATGAGGCGTTCCCATTGGGTGTGAAACTCCCACACTCATATTATAAAGCTCAAAAGGTCACAACATATTTGGGCTTCACGTATGAGATGTGGGATGCATGTCCTAACAGTTGCATGTTGTTTTGAAAAGAGGTCACCAATCTTGATAAATGTGTCATATACAACAGTTCTATATGGAAATCAAATGGTGATGGTGGTTCAAATGGTCCTAACAAAGGTGGCAAACGAATAATTACAAAATAGATGAGGTATTTTCCTTTAAAGCCAAGGTTGTAGAGGTTGTTTATGTCATCCAAGACGGCCAAGTTAAATAGAAGGCATGTAGAGGAACGAACTGACGACGATGTCTTTAGGCATCCTGCTGACTCTCTTGTATGGAAAGATTTTGATCGTCAGAATATTGACTTTAGCAATAATTACTGAAGTGTAAGGCTTGGTTTAGCATATGATGGTTTTAACCCATTCAGGACGATGAACATAGTTCATAGCACTTAGCATGTTGTGCTCATTCCATACAACTTGCCACCATGGATGTGCATGAAGCAACCATTTCTAATTTTATTTGTGCTTATTGACGGCCCGAAAGGACCGAGTGACAAGATTGATATGTCTATGCAACCGTTGATTAAGGAGTTGAAAGAACTATGGAATGACAGTATCTCCACATTTGATGCATCAACAAATCAAATGTTTCAAATACATGCAGCTTTACTGTGGACAATGAGTGATTTTCTTGCATATGCAAACTTGTCAGGATGGAGCACTAAAGGCGAATATGCATTTCCTTGTTGCAATAAGAAAACTACATCATGTCGGTTGAAGCATAGTAGGAAACAATCATACTTGGGTCATCGCAGATTTTTACCTAGTGGCCATAAATTTTGAAAGGATAAAGTATTATTTGATGCTAGTCAGGAATTCAGACTTAAACAAAAATTGTTGTCTGGAACTGAGATGCAGCTACAATTAGAATCTGAGGGTATTTCAACCCAATATAAGAGGGATGGCCTTAAGGAAAGGCATAAGAGACAAGTAGAGAAAGAGAAAGTTGGACATCGCACTTATGGTTGAAAGAAAAAGAGTATCTTTTATGAACTGCCATATTGAGAGCACAATCTAATAAGACACAACCTAGATGTGATACATATAGAGAAGAATGTTTGTGACAATGTGTTGTGGACAATATTAGGGGTTGCAGGAAAATCGAAGGATGGTGTTAATGCTCGGCATGATTTACAAGAAATGAATATTGGAAAACCCCTACATTTGCAATTAAGAGGGTCGAACAAAGCTTATTTACCACCAGCACAATTCACGATGACCGAGGATGAAAAAGATTTGTTCTTGAAAGTGTTGAAGAAAGTTAGAGTTCCCGACATGTATTCATCCAATATATCACGTCATGTGTGCTCAGAGGATAGAAGAATTGGGGGTCTTAAGAGCCATAATGGTCATATTTTGATGCAACAACTTATTTCATTGGCTATTCGAAGATCGTTACCGAAGAATGTAATTGAATTGTTGATTGAATTGGGCAATTTCTTTAAACAATTGTCTTCCAAAGTGAATCGTGTGATGGATTTGCAATGTATTCAAGATCGTATCGCCATAATACTTTGTCATCTAGAGAAAATATTTCCTCCGAATTTTTTTTTTTTTATATATATAATGGAGCACTTGCCTGTACATCTAGCTGACGAAACATTATTGGCTGCAGCAATTCAGTTCGATAGATGTATCCAATTAAGAGTTATCTTCTTACTTTGAAGCAATATGTGCATAATAGAGCTCATCCAGATGGTTCAATTGCTAAAAGATATCTTATGGAAGAATGCATGAATTTTTGTGCACAATATCTCAATGATGTGGAAACCAAATCTAGTTGACCCGTGAGGAACTACAGTGGTGATGATGATCTGGGTCATGCTGTTGGTGAAAACACAATGTTTTATCTTGATAATACTTCTTGGGTAGAAGCTCATCGGTATGTCTTATTCAATACAAGAGCGGTTCAACCATTCATAAAATAGGTTATGTCACTCACTCAATTATTTTTTATGTTTTATTGAATTTTGAACCAATTTTTTTTTATTGATAAATTTCCAATCTACACAGCAAACACCTTGAAGTACTTAAGGTCAAAATGCCTCGTGTCGACGATCATTAGTTTCGGTGTGAACATTTTGAAACTTTTCACATTTGGTTCAAGGAATATGTATGTATTTAAATCTATAGATTCTAGTTACCTAAGTCGAATTACATTTTAAATTTTACATTTCTGTTTTAAATAGGTCCAAACTTTGCGAAGGACTAGTGATGTCACATTTTCTAAAGAGATTATTGTATTGGCAAATGGTCCTCGTACCCTGGCAAGGAGGTTCACCGGGTATATAATAAATGGGTTTCGGTATCGAGTAAAGGCCATGGATAACCGTTGAGCCACACAAAATTGTGGTGTAGCTTTTAAGGCAGATACCATAAGTTATGCTAGTTAGAAAGACAAGAATCCTCATGTGAGGTTTGTGTACTATTATGGACAACTAACAGATATTGTTGAGATTCGATATTCTAATGAGATGAAGCATGTGTTGTTTAAGTGTGATTGGATTGACAACATTCACGGGAAGAAAAGAAGATGTCTTTAATTTCACGTTGGTCAACTTTAACCATTTGTTGTATCGAGATGATCAAATTACCAATGAACCTTTCATCTTGGCATCCCAAGCAGAGCAAGTTTGGTATGTTGTAGACCCGTTAGAACCACACTGGCAAGTGGTGGTGAAAATGTCTCCAAGAGGTTTATTTGATATGAATTCGACTAATCTAGAAATCAGCCATATATGAGCCAACAATTAGAAGAAAACATAATGCTCCGTGATAAAGAAGTTGGTTGGGTAAGGAAAGCTGCAGGAAGAGAAACACTTGATGTTGAAATAGACTGATATTTAATAAACATCAGTAATTGAATTAAGGCCAAGGTTGTAGTTCATCATCAGTTTCTTAATTTACTTTGTTTTTGTAATTGTATTAGTTCAATTAATGTCATATTATAGTTGATTCAAAACCATTCTCTATGTTTCTAATGTCAATTAATGTCATATTGCTTACAAATTATTATGGCAAGGAAGAGAAAGTCTGATCATCCCTTACGCATGATGTCCAATGTGGTACGTAAGAGGACATCAGTGGCACCACTATCAGAGGAGGCATCACATCGACCACCATCAAAAGGGCCATTAGTGCCACCACCATTTGACCAGCCACCGCAGCGACCACCACTAGTGGCACCACCATTAGAGGTGATATCACAGTGACCACCATCAGAGGGGCCATTAGTGCCACCGCATCGCCATCAGTGGCACCACAGCAGCTATCATCTACTCAACCTCCACGCCTACCATCGGTGCGTCCATCATCAGTGGCACCACAACAACTATCATCCCGACTAGAGTCATCAACTTCACAGCCAACAGCAGGTAAATAAATTTTCCTTGATTTATATGAAAATTATTTAAATATACATTTATTTATTCTTATTATATATAACTTGTTTATTCTCATTGCATTTTCTAGACCCTTCGACTTCTTCACAGCCCACCTCAGGCCTACCTCAGGTATAAGAATTTGATTTGTATTAACATTATTTAAATTTGCATTTGCTTATTATCATTGTATATTTGTTTATTCTTATTGTATCTCGCAGGTCATGTTAGTTCTTCATCAACCTCGACTAGGCATGGTAGAGGATGTGCCAAGGGCATTAAAGAGTGGGTTACTGGAACAAAGTTGGACATACAATTTGATGAAAATTACTGCCTAATAGGGGATAATGTGTCTAAGTTAACTACTCAACTTGGCATTATTGTGCGCAATGGTAACATTGTTCATCTTACTTTTTTTGACTGGATCACTGTGCCTGACGATATTCTCGATGCTATCTGGAAGGATGTAAAGGTAAAAATATATTTTTGTCCAAAAATTCAAATTCTAAAATTGTGTTATTATTATCTAAACTTTTAAATTGTGTTTTGTAGGACAATTTGAATGTATGTCCAGAGGAATATAAGCCAATTTGCATGAAAACCTGTAGCAACATATGGAAGGATCACAAGAATAAGATTAAGACCAAGTATTTCAAGCCTAGAAGTTCTGATCCTAATCTGAAGAATAATGTTCATTTCCACATTGTGTCAAGCCAGTGGGAAGAACTTGTGGAGTATTGGCGTACTTTCGATGCAAACGTATACAAATAAGTTATATGTATGATATGTAAACATACAAATCATATTTATATATTTACATTTGTTGAACCTGTTACAGAAAATTGCAACTAAGAACGCTAAAAATCGGCAAGCTCACGGCATACCTCATACCACAAGGCGTACTACTTTCACTTAGATCCGGTATGAGGTTTATATTTTGTTGTTTTTATTTTTGTATATAAATAAGCATTATATATTTGCAAATTATTTGGATTCCAATTTTCATATTTCTAAAAAAATCTAGATGACTTGCAAGGGAGAGTCTACTAATAAGATGAATGTTTGGCTTATGACACGTAGAGTAGATGACCCTGAGGTTATCCAGACCTTGGTAGTTTCCAAACACCTAACATTGTATTTAAATTTTATTTTTTATTTTTGTGTGTCAACCATCTTAATTTGACATATACTTGTATGTCTTATTCAATATAGGATGAGTTTAATCGTCAACTCTCTATGCTACATGAGGATTGCTGGATTTTAGAGGCTAGGAACGCCATTTTCCATGACTTCATAGGTCATGACGGACATGGATATTATCTCACTTACGGGAGAACTGTGCCTCAGAGTGTGGTGTATAAAGGTGGTGCTAGGTCATCACAGTCAACACCATAGCAATCGACTATTGTTCAAATCACCTAACAAGTTCGGGCAGAGCTAAGGGATAAGTTGAGGGAGGAGCTGAGGGAGGAGATGCACGCAGAGTTCTCTATACATTTACAACAGATGAGAGCTGAGATGATGGCCATTGTTTCATAGGGTGCAAGTGTCGATCCCAACAGACAAGTTTGATATAAATTAAATTGTTTGATAGTTAAATTTTCACACAACATATATGTACATATATATAATAAAATTTGAATATGATCAACACATTATGTATGGACTGTCATAGGCTCTTGATGCATCAAGTGGCCATCGGGCATTTAGTGAATTTGTAGAAGATGGGACTCCACATACATAACCACCAGAAGATCAGGTATAAAACATATCTTTGCATTCTAATCAAGTTCCCGGTTTGGAAGTTAGAGCCTCATTTCGGTGACAGTAAACTAGTTCTTTAAACATAGAATTCGAGGTGTTGACACCCCAAAATCACCAAACGACATCGGATTAGCACGAAACTTGGCATACATGACTGCCTAGGAATGAGAGACTTGTAGGAAAAGACGGGACTCAAATCGGGTTCCCAATTTGGGAGTTAGAGCCGGATTTCAGTGACGACAAACTAGTTCTTTAAAAACTTAGAATTTGAGGTGTTGACACCCCAAAATCACCAAACGGCGTCAGATTAGCATGAAACTTGACACACACGATCGCCTAGACAAGAGAGACTTGTGGGAGAAGATGAGACTCAAATCGAGTTCCTGGTTTGGGAGTTAGAGCCGGATTTCGGTAACGACAAACTAGTTACTTAAAAACTTTGAATTTGAGATGCTGACGCCCCAAAATCACCAAACGGCGTCGGATTAGCACGAAACTTGGCACACATGACCGACTAGGCACAAGAGACTTATGGGAGAATACGGGACTCGAATCGGGTTCCTGATTGAGAGTTAGAGCCGGATTTTGATGACAGCAAACTAGTTCCTTAAAAACTTAGAATTAGACGTGTTGACGTCCTAAAATCACCAAACGGCGTCAGATTAGCACGAAACTTGGCACACAGGACTGCCTAGGCACAAAAGACTTGTGGGAGAAGACGGGACTCGAATTGGGTTCCCAGTTTGGGAGTTAGAGCCGGATTTTGGTGACGGCAAACTAGCTCCTTAAAAACTTTAAATTCAATGTGTTGACGTCCCAAAATCACCAAACGGCGTCAGATTAGCACGAAACTTGGCATACAAAACCGCCTAAACACGAGAGACTTGTGGGAGAAAACGAGACTCAAACTGGGTTCCCGATTTGGGAGTTAGAGTTGGATTTCGGTGACGGTAGACTAGTTCCTTAAAAACTTAGAATTCGAGGTATTGATGCCCCAAAATCACCAAACGGTGTTGAATTAGAATGAAACTTGGCACACATGACTTCCTAGGCACGAGAGATTTGTGAGAGAAGACGGGACTCGAATTGGGTTCCTGCTTTGGGAGTTAGAGCCGGATTTCGGTAACGGCAAACTAGTTCCTAAAAAACTTAGAATTCAAGATGTTGATGCCCCAAAATCACCAAATGGCGTCGGATTAGCATGAGACTTGGCACACATAACTGCCTAGGCACGAGAGAATTGTGGGAAAAAACGAGACTCGAATCGGGTTCTTGATTTTGGAGTTAGAGCCGGATTTTGTTGACAACAAACTAGTTCTTGAAAAACTTAGAATTCGAGGTGTTGACGTCCCAAAATCACCAAACAGCGTCGGATTAGCACGAAACTTGGCACACACGACTTCCTAGGCACGAGAAACTTGTAAGAGAAGATGGGACTCGAATCGGGTTCCTGATTTGGGAGTTAGAGCCGAATTTCGGTGACGGCAAACTAGTTCCTTAAAAACTTAGAATTCGAGGTGTTAACGCCCCAAAATCACCAAATGGCGTCAAATTAGTACGAAACTTGGCACACACGACCGCCTAGCTATAGACAACCCATTTTTAACCGCCCTTTCGACTTGGATGTCAACATTTGCCCACCCAATGATGAGTGTATATGCTTGTTAAGTGCTCGGAGTCCTCAACCGAATGCCACAACTTTGAGCCTTTCAAACCCTACATACCTGTTGCTTTATTTTGGACCAAAACTAGAGTTTTTCAAGCCTGCAACCTCTTATGGCCTACCGGCCACTGCTATTGGCTACTGGCCACTACTTTTGGTTGTCGGTCATTAGTGTGGCCTGTCGGCTAGCTTTAGTGGCCTACCGGCCACAAATGTGTTTTGCAAATATTTTGCTGCCACCGGTGCCAGCTGTTGGCATAGATGCATATACCTTTTTACACGTGTATGTATTGATATTTCTGAGGGAGGTGCATGGTTTTCTATATATAGGAGGCCTCTCTTTCCATTTTCAAGGTTGGAATTTTTAGAGCAAAAAAAAAATCTCTCTCTCTCTCTCTCTCTTTTGCAATTTCTTAGCTTTTTGTAAGCTTTTGCCTATACACTCTAAACCAAACCTTACTATCTTTGAGTTGAGGTACCTTTGAGCCTAGTTTGAGCTCTTGAGGGTGTGTTTGCCTTGATTTGTTGCCTAGAATTGGTTCTTCTCTTCAAGAGGTATAAAGCTTTGCTTCTCTTCTTGCTTTATTTACTCTTTTTTCTACTGTTTCTCCTTTTTTTTGGGCTGTATAAACTCTGAATTTTTGGACTAAAACTTGTGGTTTAAGGTTTCAAAGGGTGGAAGGGTGGTTCACCATTCTTTCCACTTTGCTCTTCTTGCCTTTACTCTTGTGTTTCCCATCTTTATACCATTTCCTTTAAAGCTTTTAAACACTATTTTCAGAGCTTTTTCAGTAGTTAAAATGTTGTTTTGAAGTCCCAAAAATGGAGAGGGTAGCCTCCCCTCCTTGCATTTGTTTACTAGCCTAGCATACTCCATGTTTTAACTTATTATTTTAGCTTTTGTTAGCTTAATTCCAACATGTTTTAGGATTGTTTTAGACCTATTTTAAGACTATTTTTGAATGTTCATTACATTTGAGCTTTGTATTGCATGCTTAGAGTGTAATTGTCCTCATAGGTTTGGTGGTTTAGGCCTTAGCCACCATCCTATTTGAGTTGATAGTGTTTATTTATGGCTTTTCATACTTGTGATCACTCTTAATCACTTCTGCAACCTCCTTCGTTTCTTGGATTTTGCTTTCTTTGAGAGTTGTTTCAAACCTATTGTTCTTTTAAGCTTGAGATTGAGGTTGTCATGCTTAATGGTTTAATTCTTTTTAAGGGTTCATTATTAATGGCATGACATCTCTCCCATGCATTAAGCCAACTCTTGGTTTGACACTTTTCTCCTTTAGAGAACTTAAGATCACTTTAGGACTCAATTGGTTAAAGAATGGTTGGTAATTAAAATGAAGTAATAAAATTAGTGACTAAAAAAGGGGCAAGATAATAATTTGGTTTGGGTTTAATCAGACGTTGATTGACTAAAAAATGGGAAGATACTAATCCATTTCAAAATTTAAATTTGAGGGTCACTAAATATGGAAAGCAATCTATTAATTTAAATTTAAAATTGACACAATATATATTTAAAATTATAATGATCTATCCCATGATTTACAAGTTTTGAATACAAATTTAAAATTATCATAATTAGCTCTTAATTTTTGTATTTAGGAGCAATAAGAGTGGTGTTGAGATTATTTATATATTTTACAAAAGAATACTTTTAAGAAGGGATATTACGAGAGTTTCAAAATCTCATACAAAATATATATATTGTTATAATTGAAAAATGTTGTCATCCTAATAAAGTTTAAAGTTGCAATTCTTATTTATTTATTCATTTATTTATTTAGTTTAATTTTTGTTAATATGTGTCACAATATGATTGGTTTTTAAATTAATTTTATATTATTAAAATAAAATTTTAAATTTAGATTCTTCCTTAACTTATGTTACTAAGAGAATAAGATCAATATTCATTCATTAATTTACGCATCTTTTATTAAATTATAAAATTAAATTAAATTTTAAATTAATTTTTTTTTTTAAATTATGTTACTATAATTAAAATGAGATCAATATGCACATGTGTCATAATGACTTGTCATAATATTATTGGTCTAAACATAACATGTTATTAAATACAGGTATTCAAATTATTAATCACTATTAAAAGTTTATATTTATATTTTGTTGTCATTTTTGCTGTTAAATTTTATAAAAAAAAATTTATGTCCTTCTAAACTATAAGGACTTAAACAATAAAATTTTTTAATACAAATATTTTTTTTAACAAAATACTAAAATATTAAGAAAATGAATGACATTTTTAACAATTACCAAACATAATGGATTCTAATTTTTTTTAATTATTATTTATCTCAATTGCCAATTAAACAAATTAAAATAAAAAAAAATAATTTTTTTAGCTTAAATAGTTAAGAAGTGACTTTTGTTAAAATCAAATAGAAATAAACTTCTTCTTTTTTATTATTATTATTTTTTTCTATTAAAAGTGATAGTTAGTGAAACTTATTTTTTTATATAATAAAAAAAGAAAATGGGAGTTATATGTGATAATTTATTGTTCCAACAATGCTATAGACCCATACTTTCACCCACAATGATGTGACAAGGGAGTTGGGCTCCATGTTATTGAATGTATAGCAAATCAAGAGTTGACACATATAATACCATATCATTGTGAATACAATAGTGAGTGTTTTTTGTGAGTTTCAAATATTTTTTTTATTGTTCATCTAAACTTTTTTAACACTTGCGAAATATGGTGGACCTGTGTAAATTTTTTTTTAATCTAGTTGTCAATTAAACAAACTAAAATAAAAAATGAAAAATTTTGACTCAAATTGTTAAAAAGTGAGTTTTGCTAAAACAAATAGAAATAAATGTTACTTTTCTAATAAAGTGATGCTTTGTGAAATATCTTTTTTAATTTTAAAAAAATGACGATTATAGGTGATAATTTATTGGTCATCTATAATTATTTTCAGATCAAATGAGAAAACTATTCTAAATTTTCTTCTTACCCTTTTTTATTTTTTTTTATGCAAATACTTTTATTTTGTAGAAATTTAATTTTATTATATTTAAATATTTTATTGTAATTTTTAAATCAAAAATAATTTTTGAAAAATCATATTTAAATTATTTTATGCCATTATAAAATATAATTTTTTTAATATCAACTTATTTGATGATCCCTTTTTAAAAGGTGTACTTGCTTTTGTTCATTAATATTAATTTTTTTTAATTAATCTTATTTATTATTTAAAAAATTAATTAGCAAATTATTTTATATATTTATATATACAATTTTGTCTCGATTGCTCAAGTTATTTGGTGTCTCTGTCCAAGTCCATTCAAATTTATTCGAATTTTTAAATTTTACATTGGATCTCATTGAATTAAAAATTATGTTGCACAATCTTTAAAAATTTACAGGCTTGACTAGAGTCGTTTGTGTTCAACTCGCCCAAATTTATAACTTTAGTAAGGGATTGAAAGTTACATTATTAAAATTGTGAAAAATTAAAAATTGATATATAAATTGTGATAAAATTGTAAAACTTAAATTGTAAGTTTCAATATATATTTTTTATTTTCATAATTTGCATACAAAAATCTAACTATTTATATTATTTCATATAAGCATATTTTATTAATTTTTTCACATCCCGTGCATATGGCATGGGTTTTCACTAGTACACTATCTGAAAAAAAAAAAAAAAAAAAAAAAAAAAGAGAATAAAATCCTACCTTATGCTATGGAAGCATAGCTTAGGGGTTTAAGGAAATGAAATTACCATCTAAAAATATATTAAAAAAAGGGAACAAAATTATAGGGATCAAGGATCAATGATCTTGTAAAAATCTTTTGGTGAGATAGGTTAATTGGTTGTGAAATTTTTTAGGATAGGAAAACAATCAATAATTTTTTTAATATTTTTATTTAATTACTAAAATTTAAAATTTTGGGATGAAACTTTGGAGATTTCACTACCTTTATTAATGAAATGTCTCTTTGTTATAACATAGATAGATAGATTGGAATGTCGATGCATATAAAACTATTAAACATCAAGGGAAGAAATCTATGAAAGATGTGAATTGATTTCTATATTTTAGTGGTACAAAAAATTAAATTTTAAAACTCATTAGTTAACTTTCCTTTTCAAATTTCAAAATTTAAAATTTTAAGTGGATTAATTAACTTTTCTTTTGAAATATGTAAATTGAGATATAATAAGATTTTTTTTTTTTTTTAAATGATGCAAAAAAAGCTAGTCAATCGAAGATTTTTTAATTATTTAAAAAATAAGAAATTTAGAAAAATAGTATGAGGGTTTTTAGTGATACAAAAATTGAAATTTTAAAGCTGATAAATTAACTTTTCTTTTCAAATTTCTTAATTTAAAATTTTAAATGAATTAATTAACTTTCCTTTTGAAATGTGTAAATCAAAGCATAATAATTTTTTTTTTTTAAGTGATTCAATAAAAGTTAGTCAATAGAAATTTTTTTAACTATTTAAAAAATAAGAAATTTAGAAAAATAGCATGAGAGTTTTGAGCTCTCACATCCCTTTTCATTAGAAATTCTCTTTTTCTTAATATATAGTATTAATATGTATTAAAATATTTGAAAAATGTATAAAAAATAAAAATGTATAAAAATACATAAAATATGTATTAAAATTTCAATTTTTTGACATTTTCCGATCTTTAACGAACTTCCAATGCATTGTCATTAGTAGGATCCATTTAATATAGTACAAGTTAGGAGAGAAATTCTCTTGAGAAAACAATTTCATCAAAGTACTATTGATAACATTTACAGAGAAGATAAAACATAATTATGTTTAGCTTTAGTTAAAAAAAAAAAAAAAAAGAAGACAAATTACACTTATAGTCTGTACATTTTGCCTCTTATGTCATTTTGGTCTCTACACTTTTAATTAACGCAATTTTGACTCTTAATTAGATTTTATATCAGTTTGGTCCAACTAGTAACGTCTTTAGAGATTTTGATAGAAAATTATTACTAAATTGATTGAAGTTAACTCACCGAATTAAACAAGTCTATAATTTTTTCTTGAAAAAAATGACATGTCACTTACGTGTATATTTTTGATTAAAAAATGCTAATAGTTGTAAGCAATTGGATTAAATTGAGATAAATTTAGGGTCAAAATCGAACCAATTAAAATTATACGGACTAAAACAACACAAAGACCAAAATATAGAGACTATCAACGTAATTTCCCCCTCCCCTCCCCTCCCCCCCCCCCCCAAAAAAAAAATGTTTAGTATACATGTTTTAACAATTTATTTTCAAAATAAGTGAGGAGTTGAAGGTGGTGACTATTGGCTGAAGGTGGTTGTCGACTGTTGAAGTGATGGGCAAACGTATCTGTTGATGACTGGATGTGGTAGCCAAAAGTAGTTATTGGCAAAATAAGTTAGCTTGGGGTAGTTGCGAAAGGAGGTCGCTGGCAACCAGCTGTCGATGATGGTGGTGAGGTGGTGACACACTCCAATTTTCAGAGATTGTGATGTCCAGGATTAGTTGTAGTGTTCTTCCAAGAGATTGTTTTGGGAGAAGGTATTTTTTATGGGAATTTAGTGGTTTCGGTTGATCTCTTTGGTGGTCTACTTTCAATTTGGGTTGAGGGCTCTTTTATTCTCCAGTGGAATTTATTTCCTAGAAACTTCATCTTGCACGAAGGTGTTCCATTTGTGTTTTGGTGAACTTCCACCGGTCAATTGGTGAAACTCAGTGCTTTCAATTGGTCTCAGCTAAGTGCTCTTAATCAAATGTTCTCTGCTCCTTGAATGGTCTTTTCGTTCTTCCTTAAGATTGGAAGAATATTCGCAAGCAATCTGTGGAGTAATGGAGTAGGCTCCACCGGTTCGTAATTTCAATTCATGGCTTGATTGCATTATGTTCATTTGTGAGCCTTCTTAGATGTCTTTTTGATCAGTGCTTGGTTCTCCTTGTTGATGAATCTGCTAAGAGTGGTTTTACTTTAATTCAATTTCTTGATGGTGGGTTTTTAGAAGGGAAGAGGCATTTGTTTTGTCAAATGTTTTGGCTTTATTAATCAGAAAGCAATAGAGTTAGACATGGAAGCCTCAAACTCGAGAGACTTTGCAGGACAACTGCTCTATTGCTATTGCCTATTTTTTTTTGGTGGGCTGCTCCATTGAGGCTTTTTGGTGTTCTTGAGTTTAGTGTGTTGGTCTTCTATTGCTTTGGTTAGTTGCAAAAGTCTTGAGTTTAGGTGCGTAGTTGTGTTTTTTGGGTGTGTTCATTTTGGGTAATTATTTTGTAATTTCGGAGTATAGACATGTGGTATTCCATAAAATTGCGATTGGTAGAGAATGTGGGTAGGTGGGTGTACGGGGGCGAAATATTCTCTGTGTTCCGTACTCCTTGCACTCCAAGCTTCACTTGACGGCGTCTAACCTGGCAATACAGAAACGGCGAGCTGCCCGGCGGTGGTGTGCCGGATAGTCCCTCCGACGATCAAGTCAGACCACTTGAGGAAGAAGGAGATTGTTAGAGAGAGAGAATATATTTTCAGGGAAAGAAGTTACATACCTCTAACGTTCACCTTCCTCTACTATTTCTAGGCTGGCCATGCAGCCCCAAGATCGTGCGCGCACCACCTCTGTTGTCCTTCCCTAGATAGGTGGCAGTGCTTGCCTCTCACCACTTTACGCGTGTAAAGATTTTGTCCTCCAACTAGTACATGTAGAAGTGCCAAACGGTATTGGTGCATGCGTGGAGCAGATGTCCTTTCCCTCACGTCATTGGCCCAGGTGGCACACTTAACCGGAGTACCCCGACCGGCTGGTTCCTTGTGGAGAATTGCCTCCACAAGCACATAACCGAGCTAATAAACGCCGACCTGTCCCTTGGCAAAGGAGCCAAAGTGTTATGCTTATGGCTGGGCTATTTATGATCGGTCCCACCTGACTGATCGGCCATGAAGCACGCTGGACTTCCACCGTTCTTCATTCTCGATCACATGAAGCCCGTCTATCTCGGCCTGTCGGTTAGGCGCATGCCGGCGCTAATCGCATCTCAAGTCTAGTCCGGGCTGCTCTTAGCTTGGTCATCAGACACCGCTGCGCGCTCGGCCGCGTCATAGCTTGGCCAGGCATTGGTTAGTGTCTGGTCGGTCGACCTCTCCGGCCGTGCAAGTCAGGCCGCTGGGCCGTCCAAGAGAGGAGTCTACTCGGCGCCGTGTAGTTCGTCATGATCGGCGTTATCGTAGCTCGGCCGTACTAACGCGCAAATCTCCCCTCTCAATGGGGTATTGTATTGTGTTGCATTTTCTTTCCATCAAATTCCATTCATGTAGGGAATTGTTGGAATTATGGTTTTTTATTGGCTTAATTTAGGCCAACTTTGAGCCCAAATTTAAGTGAGGCCCACATGTCTTTTGGGGTAAGTCTAAAGATGTGACGTGTTCCTTGCCACGTGGCAAGTCACATGGTGTAAATGGTTCGTCAAAACCATTTAAGAGTGAATGGGAAGTTGACTTCGTTTTTGGTTTCGTGGAATGGACAATTAAAGAATAAAATGTGAGTTTCCTTGTAAGGCTTGTCCCCACATTGAAACTTTAAGAGAGTTTGTGTATGTATATAAGTTTTAGGTGGTAACACTTGGGTTGGGCCCCAAGGGACACTTCAAGTTTGTAGAAGGGAGGAATTATGGACAAAATGGGCCCTAGCCTAAACCACCACACACGCACGCCGTTGTCCGTCCGTCTGACCGGCCGTGCTGGGCTTGAGGGTAGGTCGGGTCGGTTTTAATATTAATTTTTTGGACAAAATTTATTTTGAATTTTTCAAAAAATTCAAAATGAAAAATTAATTTAAATTTTGCGCGAAATTTTTTTTTTTCTTTTTTTGGGTCCAAACCTTGCTCTTTTTCAGTCCATTTTCCAGTAAGTTCAACAGGTTCAAACTGTTCAACAAATTGAAAAACAGCCCAGCTGTTCCAAACAGTTTTAGACAATTTTAAAATTTCCAGCAGTTAGCAGTTATCTGTTCAAACTGTTCTACAACTGTTCATTTTGAATTTCTATCTGTTCAGTTTGGTTTTGTACCTGTTCGGATCTATTCAACAAGTTTCAGTTTGCCTATAAATTTAGAATAATTCCAGCAGATTTCTAGATTCGAAAATTCATTTGTTGTTGTCTAGATTTTGCTCTCTTGCATATATATTCTTCATATAAATTTAGGAAATATTTGAGAGTATAGAACACAAGTTTAGTTTGCCGTACAAATTGTTTGGAGTGCTACTACAATTTGTATAGATCATTGTATCTTGGGAAATAGACGTCGTTCATCCATAAGCACTGAAGCAGGGCGAATCTGTCTTAAAGACAGAGTGTTACACACTCAACTTGATCTATTTTTGTACTTATACATGTCGATAAATAAATTCTGTAAATAATTTATTTTATTTATTTGAATTGCTTTCAAGTTATTTATTTTATACAGAAGATTGTTCCAATAGTAAATACATCATTGGTAATTCCTAGGTTGGTGTCTACAAGGAAGCTATCAAAGCTCTACCAAAATACCACTTCATTGGATCCTAACTGGAAAGTACTTGGTACCTACATCGCGCGTGTTTTCAAACTTTTACCATGGACCTAAAGCCAAATTAATTAGCCACAACCACACCCCCTAAGCGATTCACCACAGTATTCATCCTTTTTTTTCAAATCGAAATCAATTCCAAGATATAGAATATGAAGTTTACAATGCTATGAGATGATCAATGAGATGTATGATTTATAAAGAATTCAATTGCCTAATCCACATGCAATTTTTATCACACGGCAATGCTATCCTCCATTAATACCCAAAACAGTTATTCTAATTCAAAAATTAAAGGGTAACAACAATAGTAATGTAGTTCAACATTTCCGAAATAACTATGATTTTCCAAACTCTCTACAAGTCACAATATTCAACATTTCACCCTCCTTAAGAGTTTCAAGTATCTCACCATTTCAAATTAACTTTCCAAAACCCAACACCTCCTAATGTTTATGAAAATAATTGGGATTTCTTTCTCAAAAACTCCATTTCCTTCCACAAGCCAAGTCACAAGAAAATCACGTGCACTTTATTTAAATAAAAAGCAAAGTTGTAAGAAATCCCTTTTTTATGCACTAATATAGAAAGTAATCAAAACCATATCTTTCTCAGACCTTTTATTTCACAAATAACAGATAACAAAGCTAAAAACATACAAGTCAGTGGGAAAAACCCCTACCTCAAAGCAAGAAAGAACAAGGAAGGAAAACCCCCAAAAGTTAGTGGTTAAGAAACGATGATTTGCTCAAATTAGAATGAAACCATTGACAAGCTCTACACTTTATCTCAAAGGAGCAAGGCAAAAAGATGATCCGAGGTGAGTAGATCTGAAGCTTGGTGTAACGCCCCAACTTGTATTACTGGAATCTATTACCAAATCATTTATGTTATTACTAATTCCAATACACGTGCCAACACAAATAGTAAATAAATAATAACATTCGCTCAAAGTAATGATGATATATAAACAAAATCTAATACAATACCCTTAGATTTACATTGAATTATAATAAACGAAGGGGTTTACCCTTATTCAAGACATGGTGTTTAGGCAACATAATAAAAGGCCCTATGGCCAACAAATAAAAGACTTCAAGCCTTGAACAAATCCTCCAGCCATGTACCTGTAAAATTTGTCAACACATGGGATCAGCACAAAGCCCAACATATAGTTAGATATATGATCATGCATGCACCACGATATACCATATAGGTAATGTGACAGTTTATATCCAAAAATATATTTACATAAACACAGTTTCTCAAAAATTCTTTTTTGACACAACACAGTGTAAATCAGTTCTTCTCTTTCTAACTTCCGTTTTACTTCCAAAAAAAATTCCAAAAGCCTCGTTTTCTTTTAATAAAAACCTTCCACATTGACAAAAAAAAGATACCATTTAAACATATGTTCTAATGACACATCCACACACACTAGTCATAACCTCGCCCCACATCCCAACACACTATACGCTATGCATCACTACATCTACCACCTTCCCTGGCCATAAGCCCGAGGGCAAGGGACAACCATAATAGGTAACTGAGAAACACATACATCCAAAAATAAATAACTGAGAGCAATACATACTATCAATTCAATTTCCACCGGCATACAACATGAATGGCAAATGCTACAACCCTGAATAACACATAACACTTTATCGGCCTCACTCGGAAGAGAACACCCCTAAAGTCATACTTTACTCGATACAAACCAAAAGGAAGAAGAACCTATCACAAGGCACCATGCTTTATCGGCTCAATATGACGAGAAATGAAACTCCTTTCATATTTTATCGGACGCAAACCGGAAGGGACAAGGGAAAACCTTTATCAAGGTGCCATGCTTTACCGACCTCACCCAACGGGAAATTGACCTCCACACAACAAAAGCAATAATAGCGCAATATGCTAAACTACATAAAATAGTATAATAAAATTAAATAAATAAATAAATCATCTCACATTTAGAATAGAAAAAATATCATTATTATTACAAGAAGCTGTTATACAACTTAAACCTCCAATTAGTACAAATACATCAAAATTCTAAAAAGTCATTGGTGTGCTAAGGAGATAAGTCAAGTACTCCTTAAAGAATAAAACCGGATATACAGTACACATAACAAAATTCTAATGCCAAGGATTTCAAAATTTCACTCTAGTACGTAAATGGCCATGTGCTAACTCCTTGTTTCATGAACGATCCAAAAAGCAAACCTAGACTCTCGTGAGAAGCGGCACCATTTCTACGTTCACATAGGTGAAGTTCTAGTTGTGCCTCCAATTCTAGATACTTAAAACTTCATTAAGAATGTAATTCAACCCTCTTTTATGTAATGGACGACACTGATCCTTTTCATTTCTTGAGGTGAGTGCATATAATCAATCAGTGTTCACCAGACCACTTATCAATAACTTGTTTTTATCCATTAAACCCTTGACTAGAGGTTTTCTAGTTTTGGGTTGGGTTACTGTCATTGATGATCATTAGAAAAGGTTTTAGCCCATCTCAACTGCCGTCCTTTTCACCAATTCTCTAGACATACCTTTTGTAAAGGGGTTAGCCGAGTTCTTACTTGACTTTACATATTGAATTGTGATAACTCCATCATGTATCAATTGCCTTACAAAGTCATGTTTTAGACTTATGTGTCTAGACTTACCATTGTAGTATTACTATAACCCAACACTACACTACACAAACCACATTTATCCTCTCTTAATTCCTTGGTTAGAAGCTCAGAGTTTCCAACCCCATAATCCAAACATCATTACAACCTCATAATCAACCACCAACTTAACCCATAACTCATAAACTCAAACCCAACCCAACCTATATGATTTTAACAAAATCATCTTTAAAAATTATGCTTTTAATGCCATAAAAATTACACAGATCTATCTATATCGAGGTATTGAAAATAAGCTTAAGAATCCCTACCTCTTAAAGTGAATAGGAGAAAAACCGAAAATCCACCAATGACTGAAGCACGATCCACTCAGATTAAATCGAAGCCCACACGACCCTCTACATTTTGATCTATGGAACTAGAGGTCAAAGATCACTCAAAATAGATGAAACCAGCTTGAAAGCTTTAAGGGTTCGAAAATGGCAGAAAGGGAGGGAGAGGACCAAAAAAGTGACTTTTCAACGCACTAACAGGTTATATAGGCAAACCATTGTGGCCGCTGTCTAATTGTTTGCGGGAGCGATCTCTTACTTACATAGGTCGTGGGCGAGACCGCTTTAATTGTGGGCGCGACCCCTCTATTCGCGGATTGACATCGCGGCCCCTCGCGGGCAATGCACTCACTCCCCAGCCAACACACCTGCAGGCCACTTTTGGTCGCGGCCGGTCGCTATCCATTGTGAGCGCGAAGCCCATGGTCGTGGGCGCAACTAGGCTTACACAACAAACTTGGGCTGCTGCTTTGCAACCAACCCGAAGCCCAACAAGGGTCCAAACCACCCTAGCAAGGTCAAAATCATGTAGGACAACTGTGTGTCCCAACCAAAACAAAAATGGGTCGGGTTTTCAGACCCGAGCCACCATATTTGGAGTTAAAATTTATAGTTTAGAGAGATAATGGAGTTCACGGCGTAAGAAGAAAAAGAGAGAGAGAGAAAAGAAAAAAAAAAAGTGAGGAAAGATAGTAGGTGCGTTTCTATTTATAGTATAGGTCAAAAGTGGGGTATATGCCATAAAGTCACCAAGGAAAAGTAAAAAATTTCAAAAGAAAAGTGTCTGACTGCAGAAAATAAATTTCTGGATTTCTGGTAGGTGTCAACCTTAAGAAATAGTGGTGCTTTGCTCAGTTTTGCACCAGACAAGAAGGCCCTACTGTCGACACCAAAAAGTAGTAGCGTGGTAGGAAAAAAGGGATCAGGCGGTGTCGACACCCAAATTAGGCCGTGTCAACCCTAGAAAACAAAACCAAAAGAGAGGGAAGCTGTTGTCGAATCTCAAGGAGGTAGTGTTGACACCCAGAATAAAATTTTTGGGTTCCTAAAGCACTTTCGGACGAGTCCAAGTGCGAAAGAACAATCTTAATAAGTTTATAGAAAAATGATTTGTGACTTTAAAACTGCTGGCACTAATGGTACTAATTTCTTATTTTGGTAACTTTGTTTTTTTTTTTTTACTTGATATAGAAATTAGTGCCATTAATGCTTAAAAAATTAGTGCCACAAATCACAACTGTAAGTTTATATCATATTTTAATAATCCAAAACAATAATACACCAACCCCAATGACTCCATTAACACAAGTAAGGACATTAAATATATTTTAAAATGGCTAGTAGAACACAAGTATTACAATATATATATATATATAATATAAGTTTAATTTGTTGTCTTCAACTCGCAAACCTTGATTTCTGATTTGGGCGATTTCGAGCTGTATTTCAGTTGAAGCGTGTAACATTTTTTCTAACCGGAATGTATCAGTTTGGCTAATCTGGAAAAATTTGAATTTTTAATGACTTTATTAGAGACCTTGTAAATTAGAATAATTATAATAAGGTCTTCGGTCCGTCGATTACATTTTCTACGTAACCAGTCGTGGTCTTGGCTTGTTTGTACTGATTCTCGAGCCGACTTGGGACATGAGGGCAGGGCCGGCCCTGAGTTTTCAGGAGCTTAAGGCGAAATAATTTTTTAGGGTCCTTTTAGATATTTATAAAAAATAAAAATAAAAATCACTTGGTTTAAAGTTTTCATAAATAATTGTTTGAGTTGCAATTCATATTTTTTTTTTATAGATTTTTGTGTTTGGTAACATTTTTTAAAAAAAAAAAAAACACAAATATTATAACTTTTAAGTGTATCTAGAATAAATGTATCTACAAAATAAATAGATAAAAATTGTGAATAATATTTTTTTTTTAAAAATACTAAAAAAACACATAATTTGGGCCATAAAGAGAGAAAAAAAAATAGGCCACACAAAATTAGGCTAACGACTAATACATATACATATATTTTATATTTTATTTTTTTAATTGGACTAACGATTAACACTTACAAATATTTTTTAATTGGGCATTTTATCAATTGGGCCAAATAATTTTTCTAAGACTCCTTTTAAAATGGCCTAAATTAATTAAACAGAATTGAGTCATTTTAAAATTTTAATATAGTGTAAGGCCAATAAATTTGAGGGCCTCTTTTTGGGCCTAATTTTTAGAGCTCTAAGCACAAGCCTCACTAGCCTCAGCCCAGGCCGGCCCAGCACGAGCAATAGATTCTTTAGGCCCATTAGGTGATGATATAATGATCATAGGATTCCTGTTGTTGAATCAGAATCATCCTAGTTGCTAAGGACTGCAGGGCAGCAATCACCTCGATTTGTGCATACCCGGAGTCGATCTAGTTGAAGATCCTATAGACGAAGGGATAGATGAGAGTTTAAAATGTACGAGTTTATAAATGAATTAAATAAAGTGTTATTCAATAATTGTTGAGAGGGTTTTGAGGTAAATAATTTTTTTTTTAAAACTTTTTAGATATATCAATATTAGATGCATCTAAAAAGTATGTTAAAAAATAAAAATAAATAAATAAATAAATAAATAAAAACTCAAATATGTAAAAAGTTCACTCAAAATAAATGAAAACTCAAAAAAAAAAAAAAAAAAACGCATAGATTTTATTCTAATTTTCGTTTATTTCTAGTGAAATATTTGTTTTTCCTTTTAGATACATCTACATTAAGTATATTTAGAAAGTAAAAAACAAATTTGGTAAAATATGAAAAAAATAATAATAAAACAAACAAAAACCCATTGAAAAATCATTTTTAAAAAATTAAACCAAACATAGCCTTAAGGCCATGTTTGATTTCATTCTCTGAAAACTTTTTCTAAATTAAAAAATAAAGTAAAATAAAATTTAGTTTGACAAAAATAAATATAAAATATATATTTTAAAATTTATTTATTTTTTCTTTACAAGGATGAAACTATATAAAAATAAGAAAATCTTTTAGTTTTATTTATTTTTTTTACTAAATTAATTTTACATTTTTTAAAAATAAATTTCTTAAAACCAAACCAAACCTGGGCTGAGTGTCCCACAAACCAGCACACATGGCTTCAATTTTATTTGTAATATATTTTTTATTAATTTTTAATTAATCAAACATAAAAATAAATATTTTGATTAAGTAATTACTCCATTACTTTAGTCGAGTGAGAAAAACACTTGAAAGTACTAAACCATTTCCTGCTGGAAAGCAAAAAGGCTATTGATAGCCAGCACTGGTAGCTTAAATCTGAGCTTGCTTGGAATTGATTTAATTTTAACTTGTCAGTCGTTCAGCCAGTCATTCGACAAGAAGGTGATAGTTACGGTCGACAAGAGTGATTACTGCATTAGATAAGTGTTGCACTGATTGTCTAAGTGACCGTTCGGACAATCAACCGACAAGCGCAAATTCAAACTTTTAGGCAAACTCAAATTTGAGTTACCAATCATTTTTCATTAATAGCCCAAGTCTTGGTTAGCCACCCCAAAGAAATCAAATAAAATTTGTTTTAAGCAATATATATATTTTTAGATGTTTATAAAATGTTTCTTCGAAAGATATGGTTAAACAAGATTCAAAATATATACTAGACCTCTAAAATTTGTAATTTTGAAATAATAAGTTCAGTTTTTAAAAGATAGAGAAAATAATCAATTAGTCCTAATTTTCTTAAAAAAAATTATTGAGTCCTATCAATTTTTTATTGGTAAAATAATAATACAGTGTAACTGCCAAATTTTTTTTTTTAAACAAATCAGTGAGAAAGTTTATACACTTTAATAATTAAAATACTATATTTTCCCATTATTTTGTGATTTTTTTTACTGTCACCACTATACTATTATTCTCTCTTTTTTATTAGCATAATTCAGTCCTATTTTGAATAAAACACTCTCGTAAAGTTTTAGTTTTCCTAACCTTCAAGGGATTGGCCTAGTGGGAGCAACTTGGAGTTATGAAGGTGTACTCCCTCCAGATCTCATATTCAACTTGGATTCACAACTTGATTATAAAAAAATTCTTAGTTTTGCTACATTTCTCTTATATTATTTGTGACATGTAAGAGAGTCAACATTTAGGAAAATATTTGCCTTTGGGTTTGGATTGTCTCCAATTAGGCATTCTAACTGGATGATCCAATTTGGCCCATTTTGGATTCGTCTTGATGATGTAAATTGTTGAATATGCAGGCTCGTCGAGTGCTTCATTCTTATAAAAAATTACATTGATTAGATATCAATAGCCACTTAATCATATCACATTTGTGTTAACAATTTGTTTTTAAAATCATACTTACTATTGATACAAATTTGATTTAATCAAGTGGCTATCGATATCCGATTAATGTGATGTTTTACAGAGATGAAATGCTCGACGAGTTTTACATATTGAACGGTTTGGATTATCGATGTGAAGTTTGTGATGAGCCCACAAAAGTCCAATAGCACACTCCAGTAGAGAGGCCACTACCTTTCCTTTGATGAGGTGATTTCTAAAGCCAAATATTCACTACAAGAAATGTCACTTTTGGCTACCAAAATATTGGTCGCCAAAAGTCCAATAATTGGTCGCTGAAACGATTTAGCGACTGAAAAGTTTTGTTGCCAATTTCGTCGCCCATACCCTATCGGCGATAGTATTGGCAACTATAGTTTATTTGGTTGCCAAAAGGGGATCATTTCCCTACTAAATATGTTTTAGTCGGCAAATGTTATCTTTTCCCCACTAAAACCGTTAGTCGCCGAATGTAACTTTTGGCGACTAAAGTTCGTGTGGTCAGGGAAGGTGTTAGTTTTTGCTACTAAAAAATTGGTCACCGAAAGTGACATTTGGCTACGAATTATAGTCAGTCGGCAAACATGACATTTCAGCAACTAAAATGTTGGTCACTAAAAGTGCTACCGTAAAATTTTGAACAACTATTACAGACAAAATATTTTGGTCACCAATAGAATACATATTTTTCACGTCCACGTAATTTTGTCATTGTGACTTTTGCCGACTAAAATTGATCATAGCCAAAAACCTCTTAATTTCACTTCATTACTTTTTGCCACAAAACGTTTTAGTCGCCAAATGATACCATTTTGTTTTCCGTGACTAAAAAATTTAGTGGCCAATAGTTTCTTTCTCTCACCCTCCATAGTTTTAGCTACTAACTATTTGGTCGCAAAAAGTTTTTTGGTTATGTTTTTGCTACTAAATTATTCGTTGCCAAAACATTTGATAACATATTTGGCTACCAAAATATTTGGTGGCCAAATATTTTGTTTTGTTTTTTTTTTTTGAAAATTTCTAAACAACCTGTATTGTAACACCCCCAAAATATTACAATAAAGATAACTCATATGCAGAATAAATATGAGAAACAACATACTTTCATATATCAGCGTTCACTGTTTAACAAGCAATTAAATGCCATATAGGCTATCATCTTTCCAAGACATTGCTAGGTTACACAAATTGAGTCTCACTCATTACATCTTAAGCCCTTGGCTTTACAAATAACAAACATGAACACATAAAGCATAAATAGGAAACTCTTGCTTCCCGAGAGTCCATCCATGCTATTGCCTTGGAGGTAACACCTCATCTGTACCTGAAAATGATATTCCCGTATAGGGTGAGCTAAAGTAGAGATATGCTAAACATAATATGAGCAATAACTAAAACATGAGCATTCGATAAATGTTTGACTCACATATATCCTTTCACAATCCATTTCAATTACATGACAAATGTATCCATGTTTCATTCCATTTTCATTACTTATTCAATTTCTCAATTCATAACCATGGCTCAGAACCTGGCCAAGCAACTTATGTGAGACAGTAACTCATAATAGACATTTTCCCATTTCACATTAGATAAGCATATTAGCTATATCAACACATCAATAGATAAGCACAAGAGCTATATCACACTTCCAAAGATAAGCATATGAGCTATATCAACATATCAATAGATAAGCATATAAGCTGTATCTACGGAGTCCATCCCCTATCTTCTCCCAAACAACATCCGGTTTAGAGGTCCATCCCCTATCTTCTCCTAAACCGTGGAGTACATCCCCTATCTCCTCCAATACAACACATTGTATATAAACACATATCATATACAAGATCAATCAATACATAAATTCAATGTATTATTCCAACCGTCATATTCGATGACATATTCAATTAATTAGTTTTAGTTTGCCTAATCATTATGCATTGTCTACAACAATCAAGACTATCCTCCACCGATAGCCTAAAGCAGTTCTTTTTAAACAGAAAATAAATGCTACAACAGATATAAAATCTCAATATTTTTAAAGTGAGCGATTAATAAATTCAACTCTACCATTCTAACCCATAATGAGCTAATTCCATTATTTTCAACTCAATTTCACATTTCCATAACAATTGTCATTAATTACACTAATGACCCAAATATATCCAAACATGGCATTTTCTTCCCTTTTTCTCAATATTGACCCAAAGGTCCAAATATTATCAACAACATCAATACTATCATTTTGAGACCCAAATATATACTTATGAGCCAAAATAACAAAACCCCTCTTTTGAAAATAACACATTTTAAGTCTTAACTTTCCCAAATCAACCCATCTATACAAATAACTCAATGTCTATGTTAAAGCACATAAGAATGAGTAGGAATCCCTACCTTAAGTTTGACGAGGAAACACGCAAAAACTCTAATTTCCAACTTTGTTGGATTTCGATCTCCACCGGTCAAAACGTTGCTCTCACCAACTTCTTCACTTTGGTGACTTCTTACAAAGCGAAATGAAAATTCCACCTGTCAAATTCCAAACACAACCCAATTGCCACTACCATGCTCTTGTCCTTCCTGTATAAGGTCAAAGCTTGCTGCCAACATCACCCAACAGCCATCCCATTGCATATATCTAGCCCATTGGGGATCAAGTTCCACAAAGAAGAATGGTAGTGCACCTAAACCGGTAATGACCATTGCCATTGTGGAGAAATGCAAGCTGGTGACCGAGACTCTGCCACTTCCAACCTTCCTTTCATCCAGTCCATTCGTATCACTATCAGATATAAGGACATCCTCTGTTACTATGCCATCTATACACTACCCCCTGTATTCCTCAATGGGGCAGCTCTTAACCTTGGTATACTCTCTGTTTCTGACTCTCTTGGAACCGGGTACTATCCCCAACTTTTGGGGCATCAAGCTCAGGCTTCGGGGCAGCTAATGCACTGGTCGCATCATCTTCTTCCTCACAGAGTTGCAGAAGCCGATAAATGTCCGACGAAAATGACCCGAGACTCCCACCCTGCAAAGAAGAAGCTGGTGAAGGTTCGTTGAGTTTAGATTTCCACTCTCGAAGCATCTCATGCACTTGCTCTTCAACCACAGCCACATCGATCGTATGGCTCTCCTTCCTCGCAGACTGCAGATCCGTGAACATGCCTTGAAGATCACCCACGCGATTCTTTGCCCTATCCTTGAAGATCTGATGCGACGCGGACTTACACCCACCACTCTTCGACCCTTTTCCCATCACAACAAACCCAATTTCGACACCGGAAAGTCCTGAGCCGATGAGAGAAAAGGTTGTGGTTACGTATATTTATGTTAGAGACAGAAAGTTGAGGAGAGAGAGAGCAGTCTGTTCGTCATCTCCTCCTCTGTGTGTGCCTTCAGCCCATGTGTGTGCCTTCTTTACCTTTAACAAATGCTGTCCACCCACACACATCATCATAATCTATATTCCATCTTTGCCTATCTGCTTTTCATCTTTAACTCTCTCTCTCAAAATATTCTTTACACCCTGTATCACTCACCACCGAAAACATTATCATATTCCACTCCCTTTTTGCTTTCTCTTTCACCCCAAAAAAAAATATATATTCCATTGCCCCACACCTTGATCCTATTCTATATTATTATTATTATTATTATTATTATTATTATTATTATTATTAATTAAACTTAGGTCATCACATGTATATAATGGAGATATCCATTATTAGTACAACCTGTACCCTGTATAAACAATATATTCCATCAATGCTAAATATATCATCAACCATTCAAGCATTCAACAACGTGCACACATTTTAATTCCAACCATCCAAAAAATTAACATAGAACGTCTAATTCTATATATAATACAAATTCCATACGAACCAAGTCTAATCCAACGTCAATAATTTAATTCCATACATAATACAGGAATAACCAAATTAGCTAAAATTGACAAAAAAGACATATGTACCACAACAAAAATTTAATCTGTACTACCCCAAAAGTATTTCGTACCACATGCTATGCTAATTTATACCATGCCAAATTAGCTGATATTTACCACACCAAAAAAGTAATTTATACGAGCCACTATACATACAGGTAGAGGTATAAAAAAAATGCCCTCCCATACTTGTCAAAAAAAATCATATCCACATTTGTATGTTCAAAACCATCTGCACAAAAAAAAAAAAAAAAAAAAAAAATGTCATTAGTTTGGTGCCTATGGAGGCACTTATGGATGACATATAGCAACTATATTAATTTAAAGAATTAAAAGACAAGGACAGTAATACCTATTAACTAATGAAACTCAAGCAAACATGGACTGGTAGACGAGCATCGATTCTACGAATTAATGCCAAAACTTATGTTTATGGCAATTAGAAGGGCCACAATCAACAAAAGCACTAAACAATTTACCAAAATGCGAATGTTCACAGCGTAATTTGAGAAAGTTTTCATTGGGAGAAAAAAAAAAAGGTAATTTGATTACACAATTCAACTAGGCTTAAAGTGACACGTTACTTGCAACAAAACTATCAAAGACATGCCATGATCCTAAAAATTCTGCATACAGTTATTTGATTTCAAAAACCGATGACAAAAAATATAAAGATTTCATATGAACGGATACCTCATCAGCCAAGTTAAAGCATCTTTTTTCTTCTCATCTAGTTGCCTAGTAAATAAGGTACCTAAAAGTATGAAGGAAAATTATCACAACTTACAAAGCTGAAAAAAAGAGCTTGTACTATTGAAAATAAACAAAAAAGCTACAAGAAATTGGGGTACAAGTCAATGTGTCCATACAAAAACGATTGTAACATTGCGCACCAAAAAAAGAAATATAACTTTGGGAGGGGGGGGTTCAACTTGTTTATGCAAAAGGAATATGATCCGACATTCAGAAGATATTTCAATTCCCCAAAGAGCAAAAAGTTCAAAAAATATTATTTGTAAGTGTGAATAAACAGGGAAATCTGGTCGGAGGACTGGGATACGTGGTCAAGAAAATGCTTCTTGTCAATGACATTGACATCATCGCATTGCCTATTGACTTAAAATCTTGATCACAGCACACCTTAGGTGTCTTATTTATGTACCGTCTCTCCCTACATGTCACATTTGTCATCGGGAAGCTTCCTGTTACGTTAAAACAGAGGCTCGGGGGCTGTTTTGCATTTTCGCACCTCGAACCCCCTTTTTTTGACTAAAATAAATGACATTTTCAACTCTAACTCCCAACGTAGGTGTCCTATTTATGTACTATCTCTCCCTACATGTCACATTTGTCATCGGGAAGCTTCCCGTTACGTTAAAACAGAGGTTCAGGGGCTGTTTTGCATTTTCGCCCCCCGAACCCCCTTTTTTGACTAAAATAAATGACATTTTCAAACTCTAACTCCCAACGTAGGTGTCCTATTTCCATACCGTCTCTCCCGACATGTCACATTTGTCACCAGGAAGCTTCCCGTTACATTCAAACAGAGGTTCGGGGGCTGTTTTGCATTTTTGCCCCCCGAACCCCCTTTTTTGACTAAAATAAATGACATTTTCAACTCTAACTCCCAACGTAGGTGTCCTATTTACGTACCGTCTCTCCCGACATGTCACATTTGTTAGTGGGAAGCTTCCCGTTACATTCAAACAGTGGTTTGGGGGCTGTTTTCCATTTTCACCCCCCGAATCCCCTTTTTCAACTAAAATAAATGACATTTTCAAACTCTAACTCCCAACGTAGGTGTCCTATTTACATACCGTCTCTCCCGACATGTCACATTTGTCACCGGGAAGCTTCCCGTTATGTTCAAACAGTGGTTCGGGTGCTGTTTTGCATTTTCGCCTCCCGAATCCCCTTTTTCGACTAAATTTATGACATTTTCAACTCTAACTCCCAACGTAGGTGTCCTATTTATGTACAGTCCATCCCTACATGTCACATTTGTCATCGGGAAGTTTCCCGTTACTTAAAAACAATGGTTTGGGGGTTGCTTTGCATTTTCGCCCCCCGAACCCCTTTTTCAACTAAAATAAATTGCATTTTCAACTATAACTCCCAACGTAAGTGTCCTATTTACATACCGTCTCTCCCTACATGTCACATTTGTCACCGGGAAGCTTCCCGTTACGTTAAAATAGAGGTTCGGGGGCTGTTTTTCATTTTTGCCCCCTGAACCCCTTTTTTCAACTAAATTTATGACATTTTTAACTTTAACTCCCAACGTAGGTGTCCTATTTACGTGCCGTCTGTCCCTACATGTCACATTTGTCACCGGGAAGCTTTTCATTACGTAAAAACAGTGGTTCAGGGGCTGTTTTGCATTTTCACCCCCCGAACCCTGTTTTCAACTAAAATAAATGACATTTTCAACTCTTACTCCCAACGTAGGTGTGCTATTTACATACCGTCTCTCCCTACATGTCACATTTGTCACCGGGAAGCTTCCCGTTACGTTAAAATAGTGGGTCGGGGGCTGTTTTCCATTTTTGCCCCCTGAACCCCTTTTCTCGACTAAATTTATGACATTTTCAACTTTAACTCCCAACGTAGGTGTCCTATTTACGTACTGTCCGTCCCTACATGTCACATTTGTCACCGGGTCATTACAACTAACTTAATATAATGACTCTTCTACATTATAACTATCAAAATTTCATTATTCATACTTTGATGTATATAGTTTTTAAGTAAAACTTTAACCTAAAGACATATTTACCATGAATGTACACTCAACATAAATTCATCAAATAACTTTTACTATAATTTTTTCCTATCATATTCATAATTTAATACATATATATATATATATATATATGTATAACCTAATGTTTATATTCACTAGTTATGCTTATGTGTGAAGCTTTTCTATTAAATTGTTCTTGGCCCCCTTAAAATAAAATCCTGGCTTCGCCTCTGCTCATCATCCACCAGTCCAACTACCCACCAATTCTTATATAAATAAGAGGAATCATTAAATTCTCTATAGACTAAAGCAAAGTTGTTATGTGAGTCCTCTAGTAATATAAAAACTCACCAGCATATACTTACAACTATTAGTTTTACATAAGCAATAAATGAGTGATCATGAATCCCCATGATCACATACTGATGAAAAAATTTAATACAACTACAATTGGCCAGAAGTGACTTACAAACAAACATGTCTTAGGTAGGAAAAGAAGCCTCACAAGCAAAGAGATTGATGTGTGAATAAAGAGAGGAAGGAGCCACATTGATCACCATCTCAAGCCGAAGATGACTGAGTATGTATTGGACTCCAAAAGACAACAAGAAGAAGATGACATAACCCAGGAGCAACAGGGCAAAGCCAGTCACGATTTTCATAGCATCATGTATTATTTTCAAATAGCCTCGAGCATATGAGTAAAAATTTTGAACATGATTAGATGTCAATTGATAAATGTATAAATTAATAAAAGTCAAATGATAAATGATTAAAAATTTTGAACATGATTAGATGTCAGATGATAAATGTCAATTGATAAATGATTAAAAATTTTCAAATAGCCTTTATTGCATATTTGAGTCAGCCCTAATGACAGGTCTTATTTTATCCCTCATAATCTACGTTAACTAAAAGCAGTTCTCGTAGTGTACGATTTGTTTTCATTTCCAGTGGCCTCTAACAAGCTAACTCCCAAATTGAATACATTTTCAACTCTTTAAGCGAACATATTTAAACAAAGTAAGTGTGACATTAATGAAATTGTTCTTACCAAAAAGCAAATGTCGGATGCCCAACTTAGATTCCCAAGAGTTGTGACAGTTTGGCAACTACGTTATTAAGATGCTTGACCTTTATATTTGTCTCCTCCCTTGCTTTTTGTCCCTCCTCCCGCTCTTTCAACAACTCATTGGCTAATTGAATGCGCTCCTCTCATTTTTTCAACATCTCATTGTAACATCTCTCGCGCTCCTCTCGCTCTTTTATTAACTCGTTATGATCTTTTTGTCGCTCCTCACGAAGTGCCTTCACCTCAACTCGCATTGCCTTCATGTCCTTATCGTGTGCTCGTGATGCAACTATGGTAGAGGGTTGTGGGCCACTCCCAAATCCAAGCAAGTACCTTTTCTTTTGTCCAAGCACTTGCCTTGAAAGCTCCTCCTGTGTTAATGGCATCACCGACTCAATGGCAGCCGCTTGTACATTGACCATCTCTTGCTGTCATTGCAAATAAATAAGACAAAAAAAGCTAACTAACATATATGTATTATTGGGTACTAAGTAGAGTCATATTGAATACATATATTTCCTTGTAAGATATTTACATGTAGCTCACAGCATTTCGAATGGATCCAGTCATTCGTTTTCTTCGAAGTGTGGTTGTTCTCATAGAACTTAGGAAAATCCAACTCTCCACTACCTGTTAACACATCAACGTATAAATCAATGACACTTTAAGCAGATTTTTGTAGACAGATTTGTTGCAGATAGATTTGTAGTTTAGACAGATTCTTTGCAGACAGATTTGTATAGACAAATTTCATTAATAGATTTTTATACAAATTTTTGGACAGATTTGGAAATATGAGCACCAGTATTCTAGTTTACACAAATTTCACAAGTGGCAATGGACGTAGATCCCCTTAACGTAACTGCAATGGCATGCCCTGCTTTTCCACTTTGCCCTTTGGCAATAACTGAAGCTAAGCGTGGAATACCTGACATCCTAAAGTGGGTTCATGTTGTATTTGAGAAGGTATATTAATAAAGCTACAAGTATTAAGAAATCCAGTAAAGTAGCTGGAAAAGGTTTTCGATTAAGGTCATATTGGTAGATTGGGTAATGATGCTTGTTAACCAGATGGACTTTTATGATTTCAGGTTGGTCTTGAATACATGGAATCTATAGTGATAAGGATAACTGGTTGTCCTAATGGTTGTGCTCACCCTACATGGCTGAACTTGGATTAGTTGGTGATGGTCCTAATTGTTATTAGGTATTTGAAGTTTTGATGTAGCTGAATTTCAATTTTTACTGGGTCCCAGCAGTCAAAAGAATCATTCGGCAGCTTCACAAATCGCATGGTGAGTAATCAATTTAAAATTCTAATTTATCGTTCTTTTAGGCAAACTGCATAAGAGATTGTTGGATTTGTCTCTATTGTCTTCACACCATTACAAATCTTCATGTGGGATTATAGACAATTTAGGCTTGGGGTTAATGCAGAATGCAATTATTTGTTTCAGGGATTTGAGAAACTCTAGGAATTGGTTGACAAATGGGAAGGTCCAGTGGATAAACTTGAAGCTCTTTAAAGAGACTAATGAGGCTTTGGTGAACTTGCAAGGCTCCAAAACAATAATGCTCATCAATTAGATATGGAAATCATTCGCATTTTATCAATTGCCAACTAAATGGTGAAGGTGACAAAAAGTTAACTCATGCTCACTTTCCCTACTAGTACTATTCAGTAACAGTTGAAACAAGTGGAGATTGGATTTTGGTATCATTAACAGATTTTTTTCAGATAGTTTTTTTCCAAACAGTAGATGTTGAAAATAGAATTTACAGATAGAGTTTGAAGACAGATTTGTAGACAGAGTTTGTATACTTATTTTTTGAAGACAGATTTGTATACTTATTATGTATACTTATTTTTTTTAGACAGATTTGTAGACAGAGTTTTTGCAGACAGCAACAACCTGTGGTGTTGAAAACATACTTATTTTGGCATTTTTTTCTATTTTTAAAAAATTTTGGTATATGAGCTCTATTATGTGTTTCATTTACAATTTCAATACAACTACTTACCTAGAAAGAGAAAAAAAAAAAGAAAAAAAAGCGGGAAATGGAAACATAGCTCTTCTTCTTTTGCTTTATAGTTTAATAACAGTACTAATAGACTCCAAATTGCCCCTAAAAATCACAACATATCATTTTCATATCCAAACAACATATAATGGATTTAATTTTAAATAAAATCAATCTCACCATAGCAGCCATTGCGATAGGAAATGAGCGAGACCCATTGGTATGATTGCATGGCAATTGACTCCTATTACTCTTGCCAGCTTTTGACCATTTCTAAAAGTAAGACAAGCAGATAAACAAAATTTTGGTAAATATTAAGGCATATCACATTTTGGCATAGAATAAGGTTGAACTCTTTCTAGTCTATTATTTTACCTAGTGAGATGCATCTTGCCATGCCACATCGATCAAATGCTTCCAATCATCTAAACTCACCCCTAGGGGCGGATGAACATAGATCTCATCAATTGGAAGTCCCTCTAATAGTTCGAATTCACACTTCAAGGTGTACCTCCAATCTTTGTACACCCATATGCCTTGTTATTCACAATCTGTTGTGGTTGTAAGTCATTGTGGAAATCGTCTCCAATTTCAAACTTGTCCTACAAGCATAACAAATGGAAATTACAATCATTAAACAAAATTCTTTCTTATAAGTTTCTTATAAGTATACATAATACAATAACATCTTGTGGACAAGTAATCTCAATTACAAGAACAGCTTGGATGACGGTAGATTTTGTCGTTTCATCAAGATCCAGCCACGACTTGACATCTTTCACAGGGCACATGCTCCTAATTTGAATTCCTAACTCGTTAGTTGCTGGAGTGGCATACTTGCCAGTCATTGCATTCAACGCACGATCCATGTGAACATAACATTTTTCCCCTTTCTTAGCTCTAATTATTTTTTGTATTCCTTTGCTAAGTGTCGGTCCACGTACACGTGTGGGCTTCGAAGTCCCTGTTAACAAAATAACAATACGACAATTGTAAATAATGGCAAGTGATAATTGACAAATTTGATACGCTTTGATCTTACCTACGCCACTCGGCTGCGTTTCCGATGGGGCTTGTGTCTGATCAGAATCAATCACTGGTGAGCAAGTGGCATGATGACCTGGTCCCACATTTGAACGTACGGGGACAATAGGAGATGGAACGACTAGTGATCCTAAAGGAATAGCAGCCGGCGAGTCATATTGTGCCTGTGACTGTCTTATTCCGAGCCGACCAGTCTTTAAGCCATAAACCATTTTTCAAACTACAATAACACACGTAACTCTATAAAGCATGATATACATGAAATAAAATACATTATAAAGCATGAAATACATGAAATAAATTAGACAAAAATAAAATAGAAAAAAGTCTATAACTCAACTAATACATGCTTAATTACATTATAAAGCATGACATACATGAACTAAATTAGACAAAAACAATAATACATAAATGAAAATTCGTCACAGAAAGTTTCAGTGGGACTTAGTTTTTCAAATAAATTTGAACCACACAATCATTTTATTGAATGGCATATCATCCTAAGTTCATACATATGACAACATTATGAAAGTTTATTAAAATAGAGACCCCACAAAGTCAGCGTTGCTATGCTTCAAGCCTTCTCATCGCATATTGCATATTACTTCGACTGCCATAGAAGCACATCAGGAAATAGTATGCATGTACTGACATGATGTACATGTCACTGATTCTGTGAAAAGTGACCACCTCATATGGGGTTGAATTTCATATTACCAAATGAAGGAATATGATTGGGTATTTGGGAAAATATGCAAAGATGACGTGCTACATGAAAGCAAATCATTTGAAATTGTACCAGAGAAAAATAGATTAAATGCTCCCTTAATACATACTCTAGAATAATAAAAACTATGAGGAGTTAACAAATGTTACATTTGGTTACTTTATATATATGAGAAATGTAGCAACAATATGACTTTAGGTTTATTTGTTGAACTGCGAAATTGGATTTCCAAAGTTAGCGATGCATCAAAGTGATATTTAAGTTGGGTAAGATAAAGACAATTGTGGTTCTGTAGTTTAGACAGAAAGTGATACTTGGATCTACTTTATTACAAAAATGTATCGTTTGAAGGTGCAGAATGAAAATTATTACATTCCCACTGTGTAAGAAAAATAAAAAACTACAGCATTCGCTTAAAATTAATACAAAGTCTTGCTCCATTAGGTTCCCAAGAAATGCAGAAGTGATTCAGTAAATTCTTGCAGCAATTGTAGAATTTCAATGGGTAACAACTAACATGGTCATTGCAATCAAGCACACATAACTCAGACAAAGAAGATAAAAGGAACTGCATAATTTAGCATGCCTAATAACAAATGTTCGTAAGGTTGTAACATGATGGATGCAAACTTGCAACCATATCTGCAAAATGTACAATACATATATATATCTATGTTGCCAAGAGTTTGAATCATAAGATTATCAACAAGCAGATGATACAAAGGACCATTGGGAAGTGGCTCATCAAAGCCAAGACAAAGTTTTAGTGAAGCTTGAGGATCAAAGTTACTATTGATGCATTCAGCTAACATTCATTTAAATCATGTTAATATTGATTGGGATCTTATCTAGTGGGACAAGTAGAACCAAGTTGTATCTGAATTGACGTAAACACACATGAAATATAAGAGGAGTCACACAGCAAAAGAAAACTTTTCAATAACCCAATTACTGTTCTCAGACAAGTTTTTCATGCACAAATTTAAATGAGCTTATACTATGACTCTGAGTTGTTGTCACTATATCTTGCAAGCTATCAAGTTAAGAACTGGATGCTAATCACACACACACACACACACACACACAAAATAGTATTTTCTTTTACATTTTCCCATTAAATTGCAGATAATTCTCCTTTCATCATCATTAAATATGGAAAAAATAATAGAAGGGATAAAAACAAATAACCACATCTTTTTTGAAATATTTCAGAAAATAGTTCTACTCAAGAGTATCATTTTTTTGAACAACAAAATTGGTTTTTATAAATTTTTTTTGGAGTCAACCACCATCATTTTAAGCTAAGTTGAAGATAATTATATAAATTCATCCAAGTCATTGAACAACGAAAGCTGTGTGTAGTACCAAAAATAAAATAAAATGGATACCTTACCATAAGCATGAGCCTTTTCCCATTCCCACACATCGAATTGAGAATTGAGCATATTGCGGGTATTCTTAAAGACAAGTCTATAATGTACATAATATGCAGCAAACTGATATGATTCTGTTTAAAGTCCCAACTTTCTTAGTGGAAATGAAGCATATTGTAATAAAAAAGGTTAATTGGGTGAAATTCTGTTTCGCTCTCCAAAAAGGACCTAGTCTTGTGCTGGGCTATTCACCAATTGTTTGTCGAATTACCAGACCGTAGCAACAAGTTTGGATTGAGATGAGATCAAGGGTCATGATCTTCAGCAAAATACTGTCAAGCAAGCTGCCAATAAGGGATTATTTATATCTGCCTAATGTTGTTATATACATACAAACATATATACATACATGATTGAAAGATGGAAAACAACTTGGTTACTTGTTAGTGCTTCCACTTTTATAGTGATAGTGAAACAAAGAATCACAAAATATAATAGGGTCTTCATAATTATTTATTTATTTTTTTGGGGCTAGTAATCAAAGAGAGATTCTTTGATTATACATAATAGGAAGAAAATTTTGGAACATATCCTAGATTTACTGTTGCTCCTAATTCTAATAGTAGTAAGGCTTCAGTTTAGGAAACCAATACACTTTCAACTTTTTAGTAAAAACGAAATATCCTAGATTTACTGTTGACCACATATATTACATTCTAAGAACTGAACAATTAACCAATAGTATTCCCTGTTGTTGATCAATTCTCGAGTTCGAGTCCAATAAACAAGAAATTACCACAATACCTTCACTCCGAAAACATAATTAGAAAATGAAAAGCAACAAGTACTAAATTGACTCTAATTTAGGAAACACACCATGGACATTTTTCTTCAGCTAAGAAAGTCATGAGCTAAACTGTGGGTCCCATAGGCTTTGTTTTAGGTTTCCAAAGTGGGTATGCATTGTCTAACCAAACAATAGTTGCCAAATTAAGGAAGAGAATCATTCAACTAGTTCTCTTTCAATTGTTTTAAGGGTTTTGGTTTACAAGCATCTCTCCATGACAAACATCTCTCCATGAAAAACACAAGAGACATGACATTTATTTTTCCCTTTCAATTGTTTTAAAGGTTTTGGTTTACACACAGTCTTTTTTAATAAACCTTAAGAAAAATGTAAAGCAAAAATGGAGAAAAAGATTTAATATGCTTTATCATCCTCACAGTTTTTATATGCTTTAATATGTTTAAAGGGTTTTGGTTTGCACACAGTCTTTTTTTTAGTCTTTTTTTTTTTCAGTAGGGCAAATTTGGTCTTATTTCACATGCTTTATCATCCTCTCAGTTTTTAAAAGATTTAATTCTCCCCACACACCAAATACAGCTAGTGTTTTATATCTACGACATATTGACATTTACAAAGAGAGAGCAGACATTTTATAATGAGTTTCATTTGCATTTGTGCACCAATTGAACATTCACATTTCTCTAATTATGACATGAACTAAAGCATGATATACATCAAGACTCTACATTAACATCTGTATCAAAATCACTTTGTAGGTCATATTCTTCGTCTGTGTCGTCACCCTCCCTCATTAATCCATCTTCATCATCACAGATGAAGGCATCATCTGTAACACCCTTGGCTTCTGCACCTCTGACAGATTGCAAAACTTCCATTGGAATAATTTCATATTCAATATCATGTCGATGCAAAACCACATTATCATCAATAGCCATAGTAGGTACAACCTCGGTGGTTTCTTCTTGTTGGAACACATCATCAGGTTGTACGTCATCCATCTTTGGCACATCCCAAATTCCTCGATGTTGAAACTTTTCTACGACTTTCCAATTGGTACCTAATTTGGTGTCATTAACATAGAATACTTGTTCAACTTGACTTGGTAATACAAATGAGTCATCTTTGTACCATCGACTTGTTACATAAACTGTTGTCAAACGTGGTTCTACATGCATAGTTCTAGTACTACCGGTGTTAAACCATTCACATTGGAACAATACAATCTGACCTCTGAACAAATAATTCATTTCCCACACTCTGCACAAGTGTCCATAGAAGTGTATGAATTGGCCTTCATGCTCCCCTTCCACAACTAATCCACTATTCTGACTTTTACGACGGTTGTCACGGTCGATAGTATGAAAACGGACACCATTACAAATACATCCTGAATATGTGTTCACTAAGCCACTAGGACCATTGGCTAATGACCACATATCATCAGTTGCTTCGAGGGAAACTTGGCTCCACAATTCATTTATCTACATGAAGAACATGTGTCATGTTACAAGCATGCACAATATTAACGTAATGTACGATTGATGGTACGATATGGGAATACTAGCTTACATGATCTTTGAACCATTTAGGGAATTCTTTCTGATGTCTGTTTTCGATGTCGAATGCACCAGCTCTTTGGTGTAACAAGTTCTTGTGCTTCCTAGTTACAAGAAATGCGATTCAAAAAAATTTACTAAGATAAAGACTAATCAATTTACAACAAACACATTCTAAATACGTTTGAAGGATTTATACTCTACGTGTTTATCCACTTCTGTGCTATTGTGTAGGACAAACCAATGAGCCATCTCGCGTTCAGATATGGACGCATCGGACGCCCTTGTCATTAGACCAAAGGGACGGACATTTTGAGTGAATACCGCAAACCCTGGGCCACGATCACCCATGTCATAATTCCTTTCTGGGCGGTTAAACAATGTTTCAACTCCATCCAAATACATTGAACAAAATGTTGTACATTCTTTGGAAATGTAAGCCTCGGCAATAGAACCTTCAGTATGAGCTTTGTTGGCCATAAACCCTTTTAGACGGCCAAGCAACCTAACGATCAAGCTGATGACAATGTTATACTGCAATCTTTATATTAGCAGTAAAGCTTTAATTAAAATTTGACAGTAATACGAGGGCTGAGTTAATACCTCTCAATTGGGTAGATCTATCGATATTGCACTGGGCCTCCAAGCATAGCCTCTCGAGGCAAGTGAATTGCCAAGTGGACCATGACATCAAAAAAAGTCGGCGGGAAAATCATCTCAAGCTTACAAAGTATGACTATGATTTGTTCATCCAATTTCTGCAAATCTGAACGACTCAATGTCTTTGAACACAACTGTTTGAAGAAATTTCCCAACTCAAAAAGTGTCGTTCCAATTTCCTTATTAAGTTAGCCACGCATCCCAATTAGAAGAAGTCGTTGTATGAGGACATGATTGTCATGACTTTTGAGGCCAGATAATTTTCCACCTTGAGCGGTCACACAATTGGAGATATTTGCTGTATAGCCATCAGGGTACTTTATTGATTTCAAGAAATCACAAAAGCCTTCTCTTTCTTTCACAGAAAATGTGTACAATGGGGGAGGCTTCTCGAAGGACCCATTAGAACGCATCTTCAAGTGTAACTCTTTACGTATTCTCATGTCCTCCAAATCTAAGTGTGCTTTGTCTGTGTCCTTGTTCTTTCCATCTACGCTCAAAAGTGTCCCAACGACATTGTCACATATATTCTTTTCAATATGCATGACATCAAGGTTGTGTCGAAACTTCACCGTTTTCCAATAGGGCAAGTCAAACATAATGCTTCTCCTGCTCCAATTCAAATTTTGATGTTCATTCCTTTGTCGTTTTCGATTTTGTGGGTGCTTTCCATATGGCTTGTAAGTCCTAGAATCAATTTGCTCTAGTATTTGGTCCCCCGATAAGTCCAAAGGTTTGGACCTATGCTCCGTTTGACCATTAAAGAGCTTACTTGTTCGCTAAGTGTGGTTCTCAAGCAAGTGGCGACGAGCACCCATATACCTTATTTTACTTCGTAATCCCTGGGACGATGCATCATTGTTACAATTAGGACAAGCCAAGTAACCCTTTGTACTCCACCCTGACATGTTACCGTACGCAGGGAAGTCATTTATGGTCCACATTATTGCCGCATGCATTCTAAAAGTTTGCCCGTTCGATGCATCATATGTTTGCACACCATGCTCCCACAAATTCTTCAATTCTTCTATTAATGGTTGCAAGTAAACATCAATGTCTCTTCCAAGTGCCAAACGTCCGGGAATAAGCAATGACATCATGCAATATGGCTCTTTCATACACTTCCACAGTGGGAGATTGTAAGGAATTAAGATTACGGGCCACATGCTATATGATGTGCTCATATTTCCAAATGGATTGAAACCTTCCATTGCCAGCCCTAGCCTTACATTTCAAGAGTCATCAGAAAACGTTGGATGTTGCTTATCAAAGTCCTTCCATGCTTCACCATCGGCCGGATGCCTTAATATGTCATCATCCACACGCTTCTCATTGTGCCATCTCATATCTGTGGCTGTTTTTTTGGACATATACAGTCTTTTCAACCTTGGTGTCAAAGGAAAGTACCGCAATACCTTGTGTGGAATCTTTTTACCACCATCATCGTTCAACTTGTATCTACACGCGTCACATGTAGGGCATTTCTCTAAATTAGCACTCTCCATCCAAAATAGTGCACAATCATTCTTGCATGAATGAATTGTTTCATATCCCAAACCCAAGTCACGTAAGAACTTCATAGCATCATAGAGTGTCCATGGAACAGTTTGATCACATTCTGGTAGAATGTCCTTGAATACCTGCATAACCATATCGAATGACTTGTTGCTCTATTTGTTGTACACCTTCACATGAAGCATCTTAATGACGAATGATAACACAGAGAACTTTTCACATGTCGGGTAAACTTTGCATTGTGCATCTTCGAATAATCTAATGAACTTATGCAAATCCTCCCTCTCCAAACCATTAGGTTTCTCGTCGGTATGATCATCCATAAGACCACTCACGTAAATTTCTTCTAACATAATAGGCAATTCATCCAGGGGCGAATCTTCAATATCTGTCATACATTCGCCACTACCTCCACATTGGTCATTTGATACACTAGGATGAGACAAGGGAACATGTTCCCCGTGGTGCACCCAAGTTATATACGAAGATACCATTCCTCTTTGGATCAAGTGCATCCACACAACTTGTCTACTATATTTTGTGCCATTAATGCAATCGACACACAGAAACCTAATTTCATCATCTACGCCTAAATTTGCCGTAGCAAAATCAAGGAATGACTTTACCCCTTGTAGATACTCTTTACTTGTCAACCTATTATTTTTCGTCATCCAACTCTTGTCCATTTTGTCACCTACAACTCACACAAAGATGAACCGAGGAACAAATGAGAACACGCATTTCAAGTTGAGATAGATTATGTTGTTTTTCATTTACTATTTGGCTTGTCACATAAATCTCGTTTAGGGTGGGACCAAATGACACGATTTGTACCATGCAATGCGTAATTATGGAAGTTAATTTAAGAAATGACCCATAATTTTGACCACTAGATAGCATAACTAGTAGAGCACTAGTACTAGTGAAACCATATGGTCAATAATAGAACGAGTTTTCTCCTTCTTTGAAAATATGGATTTAAATTAATAAGGACTCAACATCAGCAATATGCCGCCATGATGCAATCATCATAAATTTCCAACCTGAACTAAAATGGAAGCATCCAGGTTATATTCTTCTCAGTTCCCATCCCAAGAGCAGCCTCCTTGTACTTTTTTATGCAATGATGTTTAAATATTACTATAATGTAATTATCATGTTTGCCAAGTAGTTTCCAAGAATTTAACAAGTCAATGCTATCCATTCAAGACAAGGCAATGCTATCCATCCACAAACTACCATGCGTATTTAGATGTGGCAAACTAACCATGTAACATAGTTATTTAGATGAATTTCAGGGCTTTCCTACCAATTTAGTAGGCTTCAAACTCATTATGCAATTTTTTAGAACTTTTGCTATCTTAGCATATGGACTCGGATACGAGCGTCGGGTGTGTATTTAGAGGTTGGTCTCATCAAATCTCAAATTTAAGGATACGCAGACTCGGCAAAAAAAGAGTAATATTTTAATCCATTATGTGACATAAAATGGTACTAAACTTAACATAGTCAAAAAAGTATTTTATAGCAATTACATAACAAATGATACATATAAGATAGTGTTAAATACAAATATATGAGAAGTGTCCAATGGAAAGTATCGGACACATATCTCATGCCCTTGTTTGAGTGTCGGGTGTTCGACATGAGTATTTGATGTATTTAGAAGAGTCCATGTAACATATAACAACCATGAATGCAACTGCTCCTTTGAGCACGAACTGTCCTTTCCCAAAAAATAAACATTTCTAACACAGTAACAACATTACCATGTGATAATATTCAAATTTCTCATATTTACGCTAGTTAATGTAATAACTACTCTTTTCATTTAGTTATTTGAAAGTACATGCAGATATTATATTTATGCAAACAGGTCAATTTTGCTTATAATACAGAGTATGTGTACAGAGTTGGGAATTCCAGCCAAATCAGAACTCTATTTGAATGGTTATTTATGAATTCCAGTTTTCGGTTGAATTCATAAAATGTCAAAACTAATTAAATTTCTGAAATTTTGGCTACATATTGACCGGCCAAATTTACAATGAATGAATTACTAAAACTTGAAAAAATATGTATTTTAAGGTCATTGATGTCAAATTTTAAATTCCTTTTTTCCTTCCTTTTTGTGTGTATGTGTGTGTGTGTGTGTGTGCAAACTTTCCCCACAGAACCTCAGCAAACTTGCGTTGATTGTTAGCAAATTTCAAAGCACAGATGGCTTGCAAGGTGTCGACAATGCCGACAAACCTCATCAATACGCATCAGAACCTGAAAATTTAGCAAATTTCAAACCACAGATGCCTTGCAAGGTGTCGACAATGCCGACAAACCATAAAATTTAAATTCCTCCCTCCTGAAATAGTAGAAAAACTCTTGTGAGTCTTTACAAATAAACCTACAATGAGAAATTTAACGAATTGCATATCTAAACCACTCTGTTCGAATTCAAACAACACAATTTTCTCACCTCAAATACTTTCTTCAAGGAATACTTCCAAATACATCATATATTACAGGAGCCAAAATTAGCTGAAATCTTCTTATGCATCCAGCATATGTATGACTTAATTGTATATGTAGCTCAAAACCAGAAAAATTCCTTTTCAAAAGCTCATGCTACGAAAATAATTGTCTTACGAAAACAATTAATTGCATATCACAAGTACGAAGCTTAAATCCCTAAAATTCAACTATCAACAACCTAATTTTTTGTTCTTGTAACTTCACTGAAAATTTCCCCAAATCTACATAATAACATGCAAAGAAACACACGATAAACATGAATTAAAGTCTTGATTCACCCCAAGCATTGCCCTAGTTTTTGTAGCAAATTGCTTGATTCATCCCAAGCATTGCCCTAATTTTTAATTTCAATCACATTTCAATAACAATGCCCTAATCTTCAGCATTTTGTATATGATTTCTGTGTGTTTTCACACACACACATATATATATATATACTACTACTACTACTACTACTGCATGACATTGCCCTAGTTTTTGTAGCAAATTGCTTGATTCACCCCAAGCATTGCCCTAATTTTTAATTTCAATCACATTTCAACAACAATGCCCTAATTGTCTGCATTTCCTATATGATTTCTGTGTGTTTTCACACACACACACACACACACACACACACACATATATATATATATATATATATATGTGTGTGTGTGTGTGTAAATAGAGACACAGACAAATAGAGGGAAATCGAGAGGGAGATACAGAGAGAGGGAGAGACAGATGCGAAATGGAGGACATACCTGGCAAGGAGTTCGGGGGATGATCCAGCAAGCCTTGCATGGCGATAGAGACAAAGCTATAGAGAAGAGGGCAGAGGCATGAGTGAGACCCAGTGACAGAGGCGTGAGTGTACCAGTGTATAATCGCGTATATATCGAATGAAGGTTGTGTATATATGATTTGTGTGTAAGTATATATATATATATGCATGTATGTGTATGTGTGTGTAAACAGAGAGAGAGAGAGAGAGAGAGAGAGAGGGGAAACCGAGAGGCCTCTGTAAGAAGGAGACAGAAATCGAGAGGGAGATGCAGAGAGAGAGAGGCGAAATGGAGAACATTCCTGGGAGGGAGATCGGGGGATGATACAACAAGCCTTGCGGTGATGGCAATGGAGACAGAGTAGTGACAGCGGCGGGAGTGCGTGAGGGAGGGAAATGGACTTTTTTTGCAATGAAAATAAAACAAAAAAATATTTATTCCCGACCAATGTTTATTTTCGTCGCTAATATTTTTATGAAAAATTAATATTCCCTCCACAATTTTGTGGCATGTTTGGCTACAAAAAAAAAAAAGTAGGTGAACCTTTCTGATTTAGCGACCAAAATTAAAATAGTCGCCCAAACCCAATTATTTCCCCCACTAACACACAATTAGTAGCCAAAAATTAAATTAATACCAATAAAAAAAATAAAAATATTTAAAGGCTCTACAATTAGTGACCAACATCAAATTTAGTCGGCCAAAATTATATTTTTAATGACTAACATGCAATTAGTCGCCAAAAGTAAAGACAATTCCGACTACATATATTTTTAGTAGCGAAATAGTGGACTTTTACAGACCAAAACAGTTTAGTAGCTAATAGGTGAACATTTGGCGACCAAATATTGTTTGGTAGCTAATGTGTCTACCATTAGCGACCAAAAAATTTTTAGTAGCTAATGTGTACACCTTTGACGACTAAATTTAGTTTAATCGGCAAAATTAGTCGCCAAATCTGTTCTTTCTTGTAGTGATTGTTACGGTTTGTAAGGACATTGCCCGACTCTATGCAATTTCAGTCAGATTCTAGTTTTCAAGTCCCTATTATTTTTTTGGTCTATTATGTATAGATTAAGAAGTCCAAATATTAATCATTCCTTTGATTTTAAGCTTTCAAAAATAATTTTTAAGTTTTGAATTTATATTTTTTGTTTGTTTTTGAACTTTTTTAATATTTTAGTCTATTTATTTATTTATTTATTTATGTTTTACTTTCTAGATCCACTTAATTTAAATACACTTGAAAAGTATAATTTTTTTATAAAAATAAATCTATTAAAAAAATCACTAAGTAGAAAAAAATAAAAAATTTCAGTACATTTTCATTTTATTTTATTTTTTTGTATTTATTGAATTATTTTAAAGATTTCTTGATAGACATGTTATTTTTTAAGTACATCTAAATTACGTGGATTAAAAAAAAAATTGATTAAAATATTAAAAAAAACTACTAAAAAATAAATAAATAAAAACTCAAAAATTATTTTTGAAAATTCAAAATCAATGTTATTTATAATTTTTTAGATTTTATTTATAACTTTTTAAAATTGATCATTAAATTATGAATGAAAATGTAATTAATATGACTGACTAATGATTAAAAAAGACATAAACGATATTAATTATCACGGGTTTGAATTATTTTAAGTTGGCCATCTCAACTTGAGAGAGTATTTGAGCTTAATATGCCAATTTTAAGGCCAACTTCATAATCCAAACAATTCAATTTTTATTACTCATTGAATAGAATATTCATGTAAAAAAAATAAGATGATTAGACATTGGTAGTTATATATTTAAATCACATTTGTATTACAACAATTGAATGACTACTCCTGATATTATAATGGTCATCCATTCAATTTTTGTAATACAAATATAATTCAAATATATAGCTAATGATCTCTCATAATCTTAATTTTTTACATGAATATACAACCAACAAGTATTAAAATGTAAATAACTTGAATTGTCGAGATTGGCTTTAAAATGAGTTTATCAAACCCCAATACTCTGGCCAAAATTTACTCAAGTCAAAGGGCCAACTTAAAAAAAGAGTAAGTTGTTTGGGGTGTCTTAAATAAATATATTTTTTATCTTTTTGAACTAAAAAGTTGAGAAAAAAAATAGATGTTTAGATTAACTTTTTGTTTTTTTTACGAAAAAATGTGTAATAAAAAATTGTATAAATAAAGTGTATAGTGGAAGAAAGTGGAGTGATTATACGACTGCCTTGTTGCCCCAGCATGTCTTACACAGAAAATAATTGCTTCATTCGGGACAAAGTGTTTGGACAGTGATGGTCGATCTGTGGGGGCCACCATGGGTCTAATTTTAATAATCTGAACCGTTCAATATGTACAACTTGTCGAGTATTATATGCCTTCAAAAAAATCATGTTGATCGGATATCGATAACTATATGATCGGATTAGTTTTTTTTCAACAGTTAACTATCACACTATCCGTTTTGTTTATACAAAACTGATTTGATAATATAGTTAACAATACCCGATCAATATGATTTTTTACAAGCATATATTACTCGACGAGTTCTACATATTGAACGTTTCAGATTATCAAAATAGAACCCTTAGTGGGCCCCCAAGGGTCCAGCATTACCATCAAACTTTGTAGCTTTACATATGTAATTTTTTTTTTTTGGCCCAAAAAGTGTATAATGGCCTTTGCTTCACAAGTACGGCTGACAGAAAAAGTGAAACTTTTGTATTATAAAAATATATAAAATATTTTTTTAATATTTTTTATTTGTGAATAGTAATGACCTTTTTGCTTTTTGTGTAACTTTTTGACTTTTTAGATTATTTTGCACTTGGCAAACCTGCCCTTACAAATATTATTTGCTTAAAGTATAATTTGTCCTTTGTAGATTTGAAAATTACATGCTACCTTTGAAGTTTCGGATTTCATAACAAATTACCATTTTTATTAATAAATCATTAAGTCAATTAACAATTTTTAATGATGTGATAAATTTATTTCAATTAACAATTTGTAAAATTTTATTATTATATAAAAGAACAGTTAAGAAAAAAAAAATTTCAGTTAATTTTTTTAAATAAAAAATTCTAACTTGAATGTATTTGTAATGTTTTATATTATAAAAAATAATTCATATTTAAACAAATCTCAAGATTGCATTTGTAATTTATCCTTAGAGAGAAGAAGAAAAAAAAAAAAAAAAAAATCCAACATTTAGGCCTCGTTTGGGAACAGGCTATTTTAATAACTTTTTGACTTTTTACGAAAAGATGTACAGAAAAGTAGAGAGGTGATGTGACTAGTTTTAGTTGACTTTTTGACTTTTTGGCTAAAATAGTCAATCCCCAAACGAGGCCTTAGTCATTATCTCATCCCTGGACTCGGGGATTTCGGCCGCCCTCTCCCTAGCTAGCTTTGATCCCCTGCCCAAGAGTTCCCACAGAGGGAAACATGCCTCTTGTTTCTATTTCTGTACAATGTTATCTTTAATCATGAAATAATAACTATTTTTTTTTTTCTTTAACGCAAATAAAAACTATTTTGAATCTCGTAATTGCCGTTGAAATATACGAGGACAAAAACGGAGTGTTATCTAAGGTCAAATTTGACATAATTTAAATAATATAAAAAGTCAAAAAGTCACTATCCTATTTAAGTCACATCATCTTATTTAAATTACATCACCTCTTTAACACATCACATCAAACCCAATCCAAATCTAATCCATATAAATCAATAAGTCAAAAAGTACATTTTTTTAGAACATCCTAAACTAATCCTAATTATTCGTCATCGATTTCGATGGACTGTGCAATGACTTCCAACAATCACTTCTATACTATATATTAAGTAAAAGGGAGTTTTTAACTTCAAGCCTTGTGGGAGTTTCAATCTCCTAATCTAGATTTCTTGATTTTTTGATTTAAAAAATAAAATAAAATTTTAGCATTTATTAACATCTCCCAACTCCCAAGTCTTATCATTATAATAAGACTTTAATGCATTAAGAACAAGCATAAAAAAATTCTTTGAAATCCAATATATATGAATTCCTTGAAAAGTCCCAACACATGATTATTATCCCTCATAATAACACTTTAATGCATTAAGAACAAACATAAAAAAAATTTCTTGAAAAGTCCAACACATATGATTATTATCAAAATATTAAATTTTAATATATTATAATAAAAAAAAGACATTGAATTCATTGAAAAGTCCAACACATATGATTATTATCAAAATATTAAACTTTAATATAACATAAAAAATGAAAAAAAAGAAGACATTTAAAAAAAAAAAATTAAAAAATCACAATTTACATATATAGATAATTGTAAACACAATAAAATAGGAGGACATTCATGTCTACACTTTTTTTTTTTTTATAAGATCTCCTCAATTATAATAAGATAGCATTTTATTTCTCTCATCTTATAATCTATATATATATATATATTATATTATATATTATCTATACTATATATTAAGCAAAATAAGATTTTTAACCCCAAAACCTATGAGAGTTTCAATATCCCAATTTGAATTTTCTAAATTTTTTGTTTTTTTATAAAAAAAAAAAATCTCAGCATTTATTAAATTTTTTCAATCCACATGTCTTTCACATGCTTACATTAATTGATTTGGTCAAAATTCCCTAATCAGCATTTAAAATCCCATCATACAAATAATTATAGATATAATCTATGTATAGTTACTGCATACCATTTTCAACTTCTCCCATACATTATAGTTAGTGATAAGATTATTAAATTATTTTTATAAAAAATCTTAAAAAACATAATTTATATATTAAAAAAAATCTAAAATAAATATAAATATTTATAATTATCTCCGGCCGGTGATATGCTAGTCATCCATGTATTAGAAAGTTGTTTCTGAAATTGTGACCGAGAGGACTTTTGGGTCATCGATTTCTTTGTCAACATGACTTCCCTGGAAAGTCTCTATCTTGACAACAGCCCCTTCTCGAGGTGGCTATTATCTGACAGTATCCAAACAGCATTGAACCTCAGGATCTTCTCTGCCAATGCTTGCAATATTACCTGGATAATCCCCTCTTATTTTGGCTGGCACCACCGGAAGATGAGGATTCTTCACTTGGCGTTCAATGAACTTCAAGGTGGGTTGCCTGACAGTTTTATGCTTTCTTCCATTCAATCCTTGAAGTTGAATGGGCAGCAGAGTATTTATAAGCTCAATGGGTCAGTTGATGTGATTCAGAACATGACCCAGTTGACCGAAATCTATTTGCATTCTAATAACTTAATGGGTACATTGCCGGACATGTCAAGGCTTACGAGGTTGAACACCTTCAGTGTGAGGGCCAATAACATTTCAGGTCCGGTACCAGCATCTTTCGTGAATCTTTCATCACTTAAGGTTGTGAGTTTGGCAAACAATCTGTTACAAGGGCCGACCCCAAAGTTTGACTCTAATGTTACAGTTGATATGAACAATGGGTCTAATAGCTTCTGCTTATCTGATCCTGGAGTTGCTTGTGATCCCCTGGTGAATACATTACTTTCAGTTGCGGAGTCTGTTGGTTACCCGACGGTGTTTGCGGAGAATTGGAAAGGGAATGATCCTTGCAACGCCTGGTTTGGGCTCTATTGCCGAAATGGAAGCATCACTACTATTAATTTTTTGAATTTGGGTCTTACAGGTACAATTTCTCCAAATTTCTCATACATTATTACAAATATTAATTCTTGCTAATAATAATATTTCTAGTACCATCCCAAATGAGCTTACAACTTTGCCTAACCTTATACAGATAAATGTCTCGAACAATCAGCTTTCTGGAACTATCCCATCATTTAAGAGTGATGTGATTGTAGACACTGATGGCAATCCTAATATAAAGAAGGATAGTGTTCCTCCTTTAGAGACTTGTAGAAGTGGCAGTAGATATTCGATTGGAGTGTATGTGCTTTTGGTAATTGGTTGTGTTTGTGTAGTTTTATTTGTTGGGATTATGATATACTATCTATATTGGCGTAAGAAAAAACATTCTGGTGATTTTCATGTTATTGAAGCTGAACACATGGTAATCTCTGTTCATGTTATAAGGAATGCGACTAACAATTTTGGCCAAGAAAACATACTGGGAATAGGTGGATTTGGAACTGTTTACAAAGGGAGGCTGTATGATGGGACTATGATTGTAGTTAAGCGGATGGAGTCTGGAGTGGTGAGCGAGAGTGGTTGGGATCAGTTCAAGTCTGAGATTGTTGTGCTTAGAAAAGTTCGACATAGGCATTTGGTTTCTCTTCTAGGATATTGCTTAGATAGAAATGAGAGGCTACTTGTTTATGAATACATGCCTCAAGGGACTCTTAGTAGGCATTTGTTTAGATGGAAGGAAGAAGGGTTGAAACCCCTTGAATGGTTGAAAAGGCTAACCATTGCTGTGGATGTGGCTGAGGAGTTGAGTATCTACATGGTTTAGCTGATCAAAGTTTTATTCATAGGGATCTTAAACCGTCCAACATTCTTTTGGGAGATGACATGCATGCTAAAGTTAGCGATTTTGGATTTGTTCGTCTTGCACCAAATGGAAAGTCTTCCGTTATAACTAAATGAATAGGAACTTTTGGATATCTCGCCCCAGAATATGCAGGTACTCTTTTATAAATTGATATTTTACACATACTGAATTTTTATACCAAGCCCATCTAGAATGATGCATTTGGGGTAATTTTAAAAATGGGAGCCCAAGTGATGGGTCTTTCTTTGAAAAAATAAAAGTGAACCACAATGAGCAACATTATTCTATATAAGAATTTCTATCAAAATTCTATTTTAATAGCATCGTTATTTCCACGCTCACATTGATTTATATTCAAAACTATTTTTACTTTTCCTCTATGTTTAGCATAAATTTTGTTAGTCTTGAAATGGCCAAAAATAAATCATTAATGATTCGTCAACACAACTTTTTCACTTGAATCCCCTTTGAATGAGACTTTTACCGATAAGAAACCAGATTTTTATCGGTATGAAACCCATTCAAGGGGATTTGGGCAAAAAATTTGTGTGGATAAGTCACTACGTAAAATAAATTAGGATTTCTGAACAGATTTTATGAATTACTTTATGTATAATTTTAATGTATGAATAAAATTTTCCAACATGGTTAATGAAGTATGAGTTATAACATAATGGAATTCGGCACGGCACTATGCAGCCCGTTGGGCCCTTGTCCCGAGCTTATATCATTTATCCGAACTATTCATATTGTAAAGTTTGTTGAGTAGATCATTTATAAAAGAAATCAAATTAATTGGCTATCTGTAACCTTAAAAGAAGACCACATTTACTTTTCAAAAAATAAATGGTTAACATAATTTTGATAATTTATTTTAAAATAGTTAGGACTTGATTATGGGGTTACACATGCCTGATTAACTTAATTTCTTACATAGATGATATGTTCGACGAATTTTACAATATGAATACTTCGGATCATCAAAATATGCTCAAGACAAGGGCCCAATAAGCCACACAACACGCACTCCAGGTCCTAACATAATACAACACAATTTGATGCTTTTATTTTTTGCTTTCCTTAAAACTAATTATTCAAGAATATAGGTCTTACCTATTTAGGAAATACTAGGGCTGGATTTATTTTACCATTTATACTTAAGTGGTCATATTTTACCGACTTTGATTCTCTCCATTTCATGCATATAATGGCTGTGAAAGTAGCATATAAATTTATAATTAATTTAAATTAAAAAAAATTATTATACTCACTGTTGGACAATTTAATAGAACCTCTCTATTACAAATATGTGATGAAGAAACCAACATTATACAATTTAGGGTTGATGTTAATTATTATACTCACTGTTGGACAATATTTGATGTTAATATTTGAAACCAACATTATAAATTTTAGAGAGTGATTGACACAGAAAAAGTAAAGAAGGGTTGAATTCAAAATGATGAATCCATGTCACACAGTTAGGATCCAGGAGGATCTTCCATCTAATTAGATAACTTCATTTTTCTTAGTTGGTGTTTAAATTTTTTACTTTTAGACAATTTGCAGCGATTATATAAACATCAATAGCTACTATTGTTGTGTACATATGCGACATGATATTTGTGGTATTGATATTATAAATATCATAATAAAAAAAAAATAAAAATACAGTAAGTCATAATCAAACACCTCTAGAGGTATAGCCTTTTTTTTTTTTTTTTTTTTTTTTTTTTGTGTCGTAACTAAAATAATAAACACAATAGGTCATAACCAGCATCACAAAGAATCCTAACCAAAAGTTATAACGAAACACCTCGGGGACACTAGAAGTTTGCTAGGTTGTCAAATTTAGAGTTCCAGAGATTAGTCGAGATGCGTATAAGTCGACTCAAACACTGATAAAAAAAAAAGAAGAAAAAAAAAAAGAAGAAAAACACCCTTTTGGGTGCGGAAAAAAAAAAACCATTTGAGTTGTAATCAAGATTCTCTTCTATCAAAACCAAAAGGTATCATAATTAATACCATAATGAGTTATAACGAATATTACAATGAGTCATGACAATAATCAATAAATGTCATAACTGGACATAAAGTACACACTCCAAAAAAAGTGTGTATTATAGCATTTTCACAAAACAAGAACGAATTGGCTTATAAAGGTTTTCTTCTATAGTGACACTGGATTTAAAATTTTTTAACTTCTTGTATTTTGGTTGACAATAATGATAAAGAGCTCTAATGTTGGAGCTCTAAAGAGAAATCTAGTGATGTGGCAAGATAAAAAAAAAAGAAAAAAAAAAACATAGGCACACACATCACATCACATGTGGGCCCCACTCCTTGCTACATCATTATAGCTCTCTTTAAAGCTCCAAAATTAGAGCTCTCAATCTTTATTCTCTGGTTAATATCTAAGACCCCAATAGGCTAGTATATGTTTTAAGAGCACAAGACACTTCATTAAAGTCATGTTTTAATCACACAACCTTAATTAATTTATTGTAAAATTCATAAAAAACATGCTTTTAAAATATAATTTCAAGTAGAGCAATGATTTTCGGACTAAATTATAGACATATGCCCACTTAATAGGTAATCACAATCGACATGGCTGGCTTCGACTTGAACATTCAACATGCAGAATATTGTCCTTTCAAACATATTCATGGTTTAAAAATATGATTTTATTAGACTGGAAAATAAATTTGACAAATGGATTTTGCTTATTAAAAATATTTATATTTTTGAATAATTTAAAATCTTGTGTGTGATTGGACAGTGACAGGAAAAGTCACAATTATAGTTGACGTGTTCAGTTTTGGAGTGATTTTAATGTAGCTGATTACTGGAAGAAAAGCTGTAATTGAACTTGAGACTGAGCAAGATGAGTTCATTGGTATTGTCACATGGTTCCACAAATTCCGTATGCAGAAAAACACATTCCACATGGCCATCGACCCGACAATTGACCTTGATGAAGAAATGCTTGCCAGTATCAATACTGTTGCTGAGTTGGCTAGCCAATGTTGTGCAAACAAGCCCTCTCATAGGCCCGATGTGAGCCATTCAGTCAATGTGCTTTCAGGTCTTGTTCAGCATTGGAAAACATCAACCTCTCATTGTGATGAAGTATTTAGATCGTTTGGAGGGGTTTGGTTATGGTGTGCAACTTACACCTTACACCTTATACCTTACACTTACACCTTTTGTGAAAAATTAAACCTTACACTTACACATTTTTTGAGGTTGCACACCATATGCAACCCACTTACACTTTACACCTTACACTTACACCTTATACTTATACTTACACCTTATACTTACACTTTTTGTGTAAGTGGCACATGGTGTGCACTTGCACACTTAAGAAAACTCCCGTTTGGAGATGTCAAGTCAAAAGATGATAGCTACATATTTCCAAGGGATCTGGGGGTGCTGCTGCGCCCAACTCACAACAGTAATTGCTGTGAGTTGAAACGGCGTCGTTTCGGCTCTAAATAAAAAAAAAAAAAAAATTTTTGTTTGGTTGTTTGCACGGCTTGAACCCAGGCAACTCTGGGGTGCAAAACACACCTTAATCACTGTGCTACTCAAACATCTTATAAATATTATGGACCTATATTATATTTATATCAATCTTTATTTGAACATAAAAAAAAATTTACAACCTGTTATAAGTAAAATACAAAAAACGATTGAAGCAAAAAAACCAGAGTCTGTGAGCGGGAAGGGTTTGGGTCTGCCGTCTCTCCACCAATACTCCGTCGTGCCTCCACCGTTTGCTCCGATGTTCCTCCGACGATCATCCGCCATTGTTGTACCGTAGCTCCACTATCACCATTGTCATTGAGGTTGCTTATTTACCTGGTAAGAATCTTTTGTGTATATATATAAGCAATCTGTTATATATTGAGGTTGAAAAAAAATCTTTTGTATATATATTGAGGTTTGTTATGATATATATGGTGATTTATTTATTATGTAAAAAATCTTTTGTTATGAAATATTGGGTTTGCCGTCTCTCCAAAATCTTTTGAGGTTTGTTATGAAAAAAAAATCTTTTGTTATTACAATCTATTATCTATATATACATATATATATGGTGATTTATTTTCATATCAAATAGATATTGTGTTTTGAATTGGGGATTTTAATATAACATTTTAAGTTAAAAAATGTTATGATCTTTTTTAATCCAAATTGATGCTCTATTACGAAATTGATGCTCTGTTATTATTAGAAATGAAGTTGTTGTGTGAATAAGTAAACCTACACTTACATAAGTTCATCACTTGATTTCTAGCTTGTTCCTATATCATCCTGTTCTAGTGATGGATAAATGATGATCAATGTATCTCATTAATTGTGTTTTGCTGATTGATTTTATGAGTAGGAATAATGTTCTTAATAATGTTCCTATATTACAGCAACTGGTTAATATGAACAATAGAGGGTTGTGTATGCACATTCATGTCATTTTATCATGGTAGGAGAATTTTAGGTTCTTAATGGCTATTGTAATGTTCTGAAGATGTGATTCAAGTGATTAGTACCAGTTTGTCTTTTTCTTCAGTATTGCTAAGTTTTTATCATTATAAGTTTGATTTTTCTAAAGCATTTTGATGGCATTTTGTATATATAAGCATTTTGATCTTCTTTCTTCAGTATTGCTAAGTTTTCATCTTAAAACATTTTGCTAAGTTTCTTAATGGTTGTTGATGTTATTGTCTAACTTCATTTTGATGCATCAAGATGAAATAATGGCTGTTGATGTTATTGTCCAACTTCATTTTTATTCCTTCAGAACTGTTGCAATACAATGCAGTTTAGCCACCTGATTGATTTTATTCCTTCAGAACAGCTTCTATTTAATTATTTAAGATATTTTTGCTTTATAAATAATAAATAGAATCAATAAATAAAATTTATGTTAAACAATCTAACATAAACTTTTCAAAAACAAAAAAATATTATATACTACTCCGCAGCAAACAGCCCCATTAGTATACTTATTTTTTACTGTTGATGTCAATAGTGCCGAAATGGAAGATGGTGCACTTGAGAAGTTGGCCAACAATTCCATGCCATGTGTTGGAATGGAATTTGATTCGGAGGAAGGTGCATATGAATTCTACAATGAATATGGAAGGATTGTGGGATTTAGTATTAGAAGAGATTACTATACTAAAAGTAAGAAAGATGGTATCATGATTAATAGGAAGTTTGTTTGTTGTAAAGAGGGAGAAAAGGAAAAAGATAAACGATACATAATAGTAAAACATCCTCAACATGAGACAAGAACGAAATGCAATGCATTCATGTATATATCTTTTAGACGGGACTTGTCAAAATGGGTTCTGATGAAGTTTGATGATAATCACAACCACCTTTTGCATATTTCTCAATGTACGCATATGATGCCATCTCAGAGAAAGTTGTGTGATGCTTAGGGTATAAATGTCAATGTAGCTGATGATACTGGTATATCACTTAAGGCATCACATGATCTTATTAGCGCTTTAGCAGGGGGGAAGGAATTTGTAGGGTTTACACGAGAGGACCAAAAAACCTACTTGCGTGCAAAGAGGCAACGAAACTTGCAATATGGTGAAGCAGGAAGTTTGTTGAGATATTTTCAACAACAAGCCATTGAAAATCCATATTTTTACTTTGCATTTCAATTGGATGTTGATGAGATGATTACTAATATTTTTTGGGCTGATCATCAGATGATTACAGATTTTGGCATTTTCGGTGATGTTGTGTCATTTGACACAACATTCCGAACAAACAAAGAGTACCGTCCACTTGCTTTATTTACTGGCTTTAACCACTTTAGAATGACTGTGATTTTTGGTGCTGCATTATTATATAATGAAACTACAGCATCATTTGAGTGGTTATTTGAAACTTTCTTGCATGCAATGTCAGGAAAAAAGCTTGTTAGTTTTTTCACAGATCAAGATCAGGCAATGGCTAAGGCAATTTCTAAAATCATGCCCGAGGTATTTCATGGATTGTGCACTTTTCACCTATTACAAAATGCTTTGAAGCATTTAGGCTACTTATTCAAGGGTGGTTTACAATTTGGTTGCGATTTCAAAACTTGCATTTTTGGGTATGAGGGTGAGCATGAGTTGGTTGAAGCTTGGGATTCTTTAATTCATAAATATAACTTGCAAGAGAACTTATGGATAAAGAAGACTTGGGAACTTAGAGAGAAGTGGGCGCATGTGTATATGAAGTTGGTATATACTGCAGGAATGCAAAGCACTCAACTTAGTGAAAGCTTGAATGCAGAATTGAAGAGGCATTTAAAAGTTGACCATAACATTGTTCAATTTTTTACACACTTCAATTGACTTGTTATGGATAAGCGGTATGAAGAAGTAAAAGCCATATATGATTCGAGACAATGATTGCCGAGAATAAAGTTGAAAATGTCTCCCATTTCAATTCAAGTTGCTAAGTTGTATACCCTTCCTATCTTCGACTTATTTCATAATGAGTTAGACACATCCCTTTGTTGTCAAGTGAAGTGATGTCATGCATTAGGAAGAGAAGTAACATATGTGATTGGCTTATATGGAGAGGATAGAGAATATATTGTGAAATGTAATGTGGAAGTTAATGAGTCGGGAGGAGACAATATTTGTCACGAAATTCATTGCACTTGTCAAAAATTTGAGAGTTTTGGAATTTTATGTGGTCATGCAATTAAGGTGCTTGATAGAATGAATATTATGGGACTAAATGCGAAGGATTGTGCAATTGAGGAAACAGTTACAGTGGTTAAGAATGACCCTAAGTTGGTGATAGCAGCACGCTACAGAGATCTTTGTCCTAGAATGGTCAAACTAGCAGCTCGATCATCTGAATACAAACCTGCCTATCAATTAGTTGATAAAACTCTTAAGAATTTGTGTGCAAAGGTAGACAATATGATGACTTCATTAGACAGCTCAAGCGCTTCTGGTAGTGATGGCAATATTAAAGTGGGCACCAAAGAATTTGTAGTTGATCCAAACTTTGCACGAGCTAAGGGCTTAAAAAAGAAAGAGGGCAGACACAAGGGTGGGAGTAGATTAAAACCTTGGCATGAGAAGACTACTAAGAGAGCAAAAGTTGTTTCGCAACCTACCCACCTTACTCAGGTATTGAATTTATCGAAGTACTTGATTTCAAATTGGCTAGATTTATTTTTAAATTTTGCAGTGTACTGATAAATATTTTACAACCTCTTTAGAGTATTGGACAGCCAAGCGACACTAGAAATATTCAAAATTCATCTTCAAACCACACACCGGTGAGATCTTATTCTTTTTATTGAAATCATATTACTTAAGTATATAATGATCATAAAACTACTAACAAAATTTTTTGGACTAGGATGTTGACGTACCCTATTGGCCACAATTAATGAATTCCGGATATAATCTGCTCATGCATGATGTTAATTTTGCATGCCCGCCAACTAATCCACAATCAACGCCTTTGTCTTCCCAAGCATCGTACAATCCACAAAGTTCTTAGGTGTGTAATATACTTGTTTGCAATCTACATTTTTTGTTTTTACATATATGTATGTATTTATTTCCAATGCATTTCCTTATATATTTTCTTTTTTTTTTTTCTTTTTTTTGGCAGGTGTTAGGTTTTTATTATTGGCAACCCCGTTTGACAAAACTCCTTTGAGTTGTAATTTTATTCGCATTTTTATTTCAGTAAGGCTATGAGTTGTTAGAGGCGAATCCAACTCGAATCAAACTTTGCAGAGAAGTTTGTGATGTCAATACTTTCAAGATTGCCACTTCGTTGATTATTACGGGGGTCGAGCTGCCCGGTCAGCTCGCGACCGAAACAAAATGCAAAATTGCATTCAAAATTGCATGTCCGCCCTTGTTCGCTCGAGCCAAGGAATGCTCACTCGAGCTACGGCTTGCTCGCTCGAGCCAAGGAGTTCTCGCTCAAGCCACAGATTGCGTCCACACAAAAACCTGAGAGAATTGATTGGTCGCTCGAGCCAAGGATTCGTCGCTCGGACCAAGGCACTAGTAGAAATCATGAAAACTAAGCTCCTCGCTCGAGCGAGAAAAGCTTCGCTCGAGCGAGCTTCAAAATCCGAATTTCTTAAGGAGTTGGTTTTCTTCCAAATCTAATATTACTTTTGGTTTTCTATAAATACTTGGTTTTCTCCCAAAGCTAAGTGTACTTTTTTCCAGATATTCTTTTTGGATCTTAAGGTTTATATCTGGAGATATTTTGTTAGATTTTCTTTTATGTTTTTATTGAGTATTCAACTCATGGTTTAAAAGAGAGTACATCAAAGGTTTTGTTTGTTATACAAAAGAGAAAGTTGTTCTTCGGTGGATTCTGAAGAATTCGAGCCTAAAGTTTCGATGGATTTTGGAGTGGCTCATCGTAAAGACAATTCTGAGGTGAAAACGGGGTTGGAAGAGGCACATAGAGGTTGGTTCAATTAGGCGTGGATTCGCTAGGTAATTGAGAGTGTACTTGTGTAATTCCTTTTAATTTTCTTAGTGGATTGTTTTTGTGGCTGTTGCCCATGGTTTTGTAATCATAGTTGGAGGTGTCCAATTGTGGTTTTTCCACGTTAAAATCGTTTTGTTGATTTGTCTTGATTGTTTGATTGGGATTGTTATATACTGCTTAAAATTGTTACATAATCACAAATCAATATCTAGGGGATTTCTAGATTATTCAGCAGGGATTAGGATTTGATCTAGCAGAGCACAGTCCCATGGTGGCTGAGTCAGTCTTTCGTAATGATAGTTTGTTTGATTTTTTCAGCCATTTGGAACCACCCCCGCAAAATTGAAATGTAAACATTTATCTAGCGGGCCACCCTTTTGCTTTATTTTTGAGAATTAAATTGAAATAGATTCAAGGTTTATTTAAGGAGAAGTCACCACTGTTATTGTGTTTTATTTTATTTGTGTTTGATAAATAGAGCATCAAATTGTGCATATTGGACATGGATTCAAGGTTTATTTGAGGAGAAACAATTGTTATTGGTGCTATGAAACTGCACTTTTTGAAAATTGTTATCTAACAAATAGTAGCATTGTTGAGAAAAACTGAGTCATTCAGATTTCATGGGATTTTGATTCATTATAGTGGTTTAGTCATCTATTTTGACGAGCAATTTGTTGAATAGTTTTTCTCTTGATTTGTATTGCCATGGAATGAAATGCTCAGACAAATCTTTAGAATTTAAGAGTTATGGACTGCTTTGTGGAATGAAATTCTTTTATTGGTGCTATGAAACTGCACTTTCTGAAAATTTAGCTAGTTTGATTGTGGTTTTTGTATTCCGTCTTTAATTTCGTGGAAAACTGTTTGAGAATAGAAAAAACAAACACTAATATGGGAAACTGATTTGGCAATTTGTTTCAAAACTGTCTTTTGAATTTTCAAAAACTATTTTCACACAAACATAAAAAATGATGAAACAAATGTTTCTGAACATTTTAGGCAGGGGATCTATTTGATCTAACCCAATTTCCAAAAACTCAGTCAATGGCAGCAGCAATAGCCTTTGGTCCTTGGGGAATCTTCTTTTTAATCCACCATGTAAAAAACGTAGAGTTGTAAATGAGTTGAGTAAAAAGTTGTCCTAATTTAAAATTTAGGATAAATTTGTTTAAAATACGAATTGTCTATTATGATTTTGAAAATTATATCTCACTCTTTGAAATTTTTAATTTTATAACAAATGTCTATTTTATTAATAAATTATCAAGTTAATTAATAGTTTTTAATGATGTTAAAATTTTATTTTAATTAATAATTCAGGTAATTTATTATTGTATAGAAGAGTAATTAGGAATTTTATTTTTTTAATTAATTATGTTAAATAAAAAATTATGACAATAGGGTATTTGTAATTTTATATTGGAACACAGATTGTAAAAATAGCAGGTTGTAAATTTTTTTTTATGCTGGAATAAAGATTGTAATAAATATAATATATGTGCAATACGTTCAAGGGGCGTCTAAGTAGCACAGTGGTTAAGGTGTGTTTTGTACCCCAGAGTTGCCTAGGTTCAAGCCGTGCGAACAATCAAACAAATTTTTTTTTTTTATTTTATTTAGAGCCGAAACGACGCCGTTTCAACTCACAATAGTTACTGCTGTGAGTTGGGCGCAGTAGCACCCCGGATCCTTGTGATGAGGTATTTAGATCGTTTGGAGATGTCAAGTCAAAAGATGATAGCTACATATTTCCAAACGAGTGGCCGCAATTTAGTCACATCACTGAAAGTTTAGATGAGTAGTTAAAATTGTTTAGAAATACATGAATATTTAAAAAGCGCTCTTGAATTCTTCATCTTTTAATATTATTATCAACTTGACAATAGTTCATGCATTCAAAAGTGGCAAGTGTTCTTAGGAATAGATTCATAGATAACCCTTTTGAAGATAGTGGCAAGTGACAATAGTTCATGCATTCAAGTCACACATGACTTCTCTCGTGAAGTGAAATTTATTGTATGAAGATAGTGAAAGTTCATTGTGTGATAGCAGTGTACATAGTGAAATTTTATCATTTTTTTTATAGATAGAGTTTGTAGGATAGTTCTCAATGAGAGAATTTTCAAAAAATATAGATCTAAGTCAATGCTTATTAAAATTTTAAGTTTTCATATCATTCAAAAATATCAAAAGAAAATATATGTTCAAATATAGTAACCCTTCAAAGATGGTAACCCATTTATTTATTTCTTTATTTTTTTATTTTTGTTACAGGAAAATCCTCCCTACCCTCCCGCAGGTCCAAGGCAACGCCCCTTGTAGAGATCACCAAGGTGTCCTGTTAGCCGTTCTGAGCGAGGAGACTATAACCTGGGAACTTGCCCCGACCTTCCAAGACAAGCTCCACTTAAGTCAGGACCCGCACAGCGGGGGAGCATTGAACCTACACTAAGTGCTGACTAGACAACTTGGGGTCCAACCTCCTAACCAACAGTGCTTCGCCCAGGAGATTGGCCCAAGGAGGAGAATTGAACTTGTGACCTTAGGGCTTAAACCCCAAGGCCTTACTACAGTGCCACAACCACTTGGGTTATGGTAACCCATTTAAATTTGGCAAATTGATTCAAACAAAGAATATATATTCAAACATGATAATCTGTCCATTAAATAGTTATGAAAATATAAATATATGTATTAAATTTTAATTATTTTGGCATTATTTGACTGTTATTGAATGCCAAATAGACAACATGGAAATTCGGTAAAGGGCAAGTCACATTATTAGTCCTTATATTTTGAGCAAAATTTGGCTTTGGTCCTCATAGTTTTTAATTTGAACAATTTGATGCTTACGCTTTTAATTTTGTAACAATATGGTCCCTCTTGAATTGTTCACATTTTAAATGAAAAAAAAATAAAAGTAAAAAATCAAGTGCAAAAATGGAGGGACCAAAATAGAATCCAAAACAACATATAGGGAACACAGGTGTGATATATTCATTACACCATCTTTATATATTGTGAATTTCAATTTGATCCTTCTAGTTTTGTATATGATCTTCCAATAGTCCAAAGTTTAATGGTAAGTGATAGAGGGATCACAATAAAATAAAATTGAACGTGTAGAGTTCAAATTATTCAAATTAAAATAACACTTCATTTGAACTATAGGAATTAATGAGCCTAATTTACCATTCTATAAAATACACTCCCTTTTTTTGTTATATACCGTATGCTTGGTTGTGACCTTTGTGTTCTTAAATTATGATTTAAAAATCATATAATTATAACTCATTATGATTGTGGACGACCATTATGTTAGTATTTGTTATTTGGAAATTCTTTTGATACATGTGTTTGGCTTCTTTCTAATTACTGTCTCAATTTGAAAGAGTGTTTATACTTAAAAAGTCTACTTGAAATCGATTTCGATGATCTGAATAATTTATTTTTTAGGATTAGTGAAGTAAAATATTCATGCAAAAATCAAGATGATTGAACATTGATAGTTATATGTTTATATCATATTTTCTTTAAAAATATTGATGACAAATATAATTTCAAGAAGTGCGAATTTGAGACTTGTGTCACTTTGTTTCTTGACCTTTCAATTGTGATAAATTTGACTTCAAATTTTGAATTTCGTTCCAAAGAAGGATAATTGAAGGCACCGTTTTCTTTGCAAATGGAAAATGTTCCATTTTAAGGGCAAAGTCATCAATTGAATAAAATATAAACTAATTTGATAAAAATAAATGTCAAATTTTTTTTTTGAATTTTTAAAAATTATTTCTACCCTCCCAAAAGATAAAAAATATATAAAAATGATAAATATTTTTATATTTTATTTTTTACCAAATTTTATATTTTATTTTTTTACCAAATTAATTTTTAGTATGTATTTAGATGATGATTATGTAATGGGTGGTTATGTTTGTTGATATTTTTGAATGGTTATCATGTAATAGATAGTTCTTTTTGTTGTTAATAGATGTTTTTTTGATGGTTATCACATATGAAATATTTTTAGTTTTAGATTTTTTTGATTTAATGGGTTAGTTTAATAATGACATCAATGTTATCGCAATATTTGATTTTTGAAAAAATAGAAATTAATTTAACAAAAAAAAAAATTCAAAAAAATTTGTTTCTGCCCTGCCAAAAGATAATATTATAAAAATGATGTGTTTTTAATTTTGTTTACCAATTCCATTTTGAATGAAACACCAATAAATTTCAAAATGTGATCTTATGAACTGTTTAGTCCTTTTTTTTTTTTACCCAAAAGTCCCATTAAAATAGAAATTATATAAAAAGGTAGTCACTTGCACGTTTACATTTAATTTTTAATGGATAAAAGTTGTTTTCTAAATGTGAAATTACACATTTGGGCAATTCGCACTATAGAAGTTTTGGATTTCCCCTTCTTTTGGAACAAATCATACATTACAAACATTAACGTAATACTCCAATATAATACTGTTAGCTACATATTTTGTAAAAGCTAATCACAGTTCAACACGTGGCAAAGCAAGAGTAATATGGGGAGACTACTCAAGTCTTCGATCCTGATCGTACACGTGGCAGTGAAAATTGGTGCTCACGTGATCTGAGTAGCACAGGATCAGTAAAGAGATACAAGGTGACGTGGCTTCAACGGTTGCTCATATTCAAATTCAAATACAAGAGGGAAGTTCAACTGCAAGAAATGGCGTAGTGGAACTACTTCTAAGGAAGCATGATCAGCAATCATGGAGGAGCAGTTCGACGGTTTGAAGTGTAGTTCGATGGTCATCCTTGAGGAGTATAAATAGCAAGGAGGTCCCCAGAAAAAAGCCCCAGACTCAGATCCAACAAACCAGTCATTTTACTTCATATTTTTCTTTTCAGCTTTTATATTCCTCTTTTACGTCAGACTTTAAATACTTGTTCTTTAAATTCCTGCACTGCACTTCAATTCATAGGAGTAGTTTCAAGTAGATCGTTACTGTAAACCTCTTCAAGGCTGAGTTTGGATCATTGTAAGTGTTCATTTTTATGAAATACTTCAATTGTTCGTCATTTGATTGTTATTTTACTTAATTTCTCCTAAGTCAAGCCACCAGTAAAAGTCCTCTTCATTGAGGCTGAAAGAACTAAAACACAATCGTCTGATAATTGGTTGGCAATTATAAATTCTGTAAGGACTGATTAATCCTTGCTGGCACGCTCGCATTTACGAAAATACCCTTCGAAAGCCAAAAAGCCAACATATATTTTTGGCACGCCCAGTGGGACTTGTTAAAATAGCTAGACGAAGACGACAGGGAGAAAATGAACGCTTGGAAGAAGGTGTAGAAGGAGAGGTAGAAATACCTAATCCAGAGGATAATGTGGTAACACATCCTGTGGAAACTCCCATGTTATCCGAACCTATGGTCGAATAGACCAGTATTTCGGGACAAGAACCATATGTTCATAATATTGGACGAAAGCATGGAATTGGACCATCCACTGTTCCATCTATTCAGCCAACCAATCCGTGGGATGGCTTAGTAGATGCTATGGGACAACAATTAATGAACACAATGGAAAGGTGGGCAACATCCTTTTTGGATCGAATGAATAACCAGCAACCAACAAATACAAGACACACAGAGGAAGTTTTAAATGTCCGTCAGCAAAGATTGGCTAGAAACAAACAGCCTATGCAAGTTAATGGACATTCTAATGGTCAAACTAGTAACCAGAACTATGAAAGACCATCACCTCAGTCTTGGTATGAACCCATTTCGAGGCCTGTAGCAGGCCAAAATGCCTCAGTACTTAACAATGAAACCACACAAGTTGGTGGATCTGGCCAAGTACAAGAAACTGGCGTGAGAATGGTTACAAATCCCATGTTCGAAGCTATGCCTGGCACTAGAGGGTATAATAATCCCTTGTTCGAATTTATACCCGGGGGGTTAGAAGGTTGGCCTGCAAATGGAAGGGACACAACGCCTGTTCCCGCACCTTTCGCAGGTCCTTTTGTAGGACAGACTCAAAGGGGTTACCCACACCCCCAACAGTAACCTGCACCGCAGGGGCAACCAGCCCCAAATGTACCATCTTATGGACCAAGGGGATCGCAAGCACAAGTTTGTCCAATAAACCCTGTGTTTGTCCCTCTAGTAGTGGTTCAGCAGGCACAAAATATGGTCCCTAGGGACCAAATTGCTGATATTGTTAGGGAGATGTGTGGACCGATGGCTCGGGGGGTCCAGACTCCTGTTTACAGAAAACCATACCCAGAATGGGTAGATTGGGGGGTTCAGGATGCCAGATTTTACCCTTTTCTATAGGACTGGAAATCAATCAACAATAGAGCATATTGCTAGGTTTGCTGCTGAATGCGGTGAATTTACTAATCATGACTATATGAAATTAAGATTATTCCCAAATTCCCTAACTGGGGGAGCATTTGTATGGTACATTAACCTTACACCTGGCTCCATTCAAAATTGGCAACAAATGGAAGAGGCATTTCATGCCCAATTCTTCCAGTCAGAGCTAGAGGTTTCTATGGCAGACTTGGCCAGATTGAGTCAAAGGCCTGAAGAAAAGGCTACCCAGTTTATTGCCAGATTTAAAAGGGCTCGAAATAAATGTAGAGTCATCTTACCAGAGTCAGAATTCGTAAGATTGGCTTAAAACGGTTTAGAGTTCAGGCTTCGAAAGAAGTTTGACTCAACTGAATTCAAAGATTTGGTCGAATTAACCTATAAGGTGTCTCGATATAAAGCATTATTAGAGGAGGAACAGGATCGAAATAATGCCTCGTATAAGACATATTATAGAGATCCAAATTATGAGATCGATGCAGCAGAGATTGTGGGCAAAGAACCTGTGATCTGTGAAGCATTAGTTCATAAGGATACAATAATTGACCAGCAGTTTAAAAAGAAAGACTTTCACAGGAAGTACTCTTTCGATTTAACCAAAGCAGATGACATTTTTGATCATTTGCTTGCGGCCAATTTCCTTAAGTTACCTAAAGGAGTAAAACTGCCATCTCCAGATGAACTTAAAGGAAAAGTATATTGTAAATGGCATAACTCTTGGTCTCATTCGACTAAAAACTGCATTGTTTTTCAAGACAGGATCCAAGAGCAAATTCGGAAAGGAAATTTGAAATTCCCAGCCAAAACAGAAAAGGCCATGGGGATTGACAGTAATCCGTTTCCAGAAGTTGGAGAAAGCACAGCTAATGTGGTTGTACCAAACTTCCAGAATCTATCTCTGTAGGAGTTGGAAGAGGTCAATGTGCAGATGCATATTGCCAACCAGACAACTACCAAGAAGGACACTAGAAACCCACCAGTTATTGGACAAGGTTTCTCACACCAGAGGGAACACTCTGATGAAGAAGCAATGGATGATGATTCCTTGGAAGCAGTTGTAATGCAGAGGATGTGTCCCAGGTGTAGACTAAGTTATAAATGGTTGAAGGGGCTTCCAATTGATGGGAAGTAATACTACAGGGATGTTCAGAGACGTCTTAAATCAACCAACGCTTACAACAAAAGGCCGTATCCAGCTAGTGATAGGCAGCGACCACCAGTGGTTGAGCTTGCAATGAACAGAATGCATGCTAAAGGCAAGAAGCCCTTCCATGAGTCCAGCCCACCTAACTATTACAGAATGGAGAGCAGTCATTCTGAAAGAAGACTGGAGAGAGGCTCACTTCATGGGATCAAAGCCAAGGATTGGCCTCCTAGACCAGCCTCACGCAGAACAGAAAGTGGCTACCTTCATCGAAGGTCTGAATCAGGCTCAAAACATGAGGTCAGAGACAAACACTTACCTTCACAGCCAGTTTCGAAGATGGCTTCGAAGGTTGAAAAAAGCAGTTCAACATCCGAGTCAATAAGTTCATGGGTACCTAGGGTCCCAAATTGGTTTGTAATGCAGAACAAGCCTAGAGAAGTGCCTGCCCAAAGGGATGTTGGAAACCAAGGTAGGATGGTCAAGCCTCCATTGGTGGCTCCGAACAATTGGGTATTGCTTAAACACCCAAAGACAAAGGAACTAGATATGGTCCCAGTCATTTCAAGGTCACAGAGGAGGAAAATTCAGCGTAGGTACACCCAGTACCAGCAAGATCTGAAAGAGAGTTGAGAGAGTTCTTCATTGGTCAAGACAGAAGAAAAGAAGAATCCAAAGCCAGACCATGCTCCAAAGCCAAATTCACAGAACAAACTGGTTGGCAGTAGAGAACAGTTGGCCAAGGTTCATTCTGAACTAAAGGCCATGGAGAAGGCTAGCTTAGCAGGGTTGGAGAAGGCTCTGATGGAAAGTGATAGCGAGACTGAAGAAGAGCTTGGCATAAGCCAAAAGAAGGAAATGGCAGAGGAAGAAATGTTCGAAGCCTTCATGGCTGAGCAAACATTTCTGGCTGAAGGACCAGTAGAGAAAGATCCTTCGAAAGAATCAGTTAGCAACAAAGTGCCAGAGTGCAGCATGGAGGATGCTGCTGAAGTCACTGATCAAGATTGCCAAGAAAGGAGGCAGGCACAGCTAGTCATCCAGTTTGGCTCATTTCCTCCAGTATCAGTCAATATGGTACACATACTGCCTCACGAGTTCCAGGCTGAAGAGGAGGACCAAGATGACCAAGACATGGATCCTATTCCAGTCTCTAGTGAGGAGTCGCAAGTGAGTATGGTACAGGATGAGTCTGAAATGGCTACTTCGATGGAAACTGAATGCGAGGGCGAGGAAGAGGTGAGCATCAACCTCTCATATCCTTTTGAATATCCCTCGAATTCTATGACACAACATGTCAAGCCTTTGTATATCAAGGCTTTCTTTGATGGGATACAATTGAATCGGGTCCTGATAGATAATGGGGCAGCAGTGAACTTATTACCGAAATCTTCTTTGAAGAAACTAGGGAAAAGGAATCCCAGGTTGATCCCAACCAGCACAACCATCGCTGGCTTTGCTGGAGACAAACAGATGGCTCAGGGGATTTTACCCATTAACTTGAGTGTGGGAACCAGGGACTGTATGACAACATTCTTCGTAATCGACAGTAATGCTAAATACAATGCTTTACTTGGGAGAGATTGGATCCACACTAACAAATGTGTGCCTTCCTCTTTGCATCAGAAAATCATGATGGCTTTGGGCAATGGAGAGACAGAGGAGATCGATGCAGATCCTTAACCCTTCATAGCCTGTGCAGACTTTGCAGAGGCCAAGTTGTATATTGAGGGAGTAACACCACTCAGTATACTGAGGAAAGCTGATGGCTCAGCCGAAGTGACGGCTGATGAGGAAGTGACACACCTGAAGTACCTGGTCCAAGAGAGTGCTGATGAAGAGATTGTCGTTAAGGATGACAACGATGCCTGGTTATAGGCAAAAGGATGAAGAGCAAGAAGCCAAGCCTTTGGCTCTGATTAAATTCTCACCATTGGATGTAAAAGCAATAGTCTAGAAAGTACAGGAACAAGAGAGAGAAGCCACGATAATTGGCTGCAAACAGGAACAACAACAGGTCAAAATTTTGACCCTTGGTAAATACTGTGCATTGGACATTGAAACAAAAGTCTAGGAGATACAGGAGGAGGATGCCTTATGGACAGATTTTGTCTATGAGGAGGAGGGCAAAGACGTTGAACTAAAGAACATGGGAACAGAACAAAGCAAGAACGTTGCTTCGAAGGTCGAAGAAACCAAGGAAGAAGCTTCAATAAGTTCTCAGACACAAGACCCCTTAGAAGAAGTAAATTTAGGGGAAGGTTCTACGCAACAACCCACCTATATAAGTGATTGTTTGAATGATCTGAACAGGGACTAGTTATTGGTTGTTTTAAAGAAATATAAAGATTGCTTTGCATGGTCTTATAATGAGTTACCAGGATTGAATAGATCATTAGTGGAACATAGGCTCCCTATGAAGCCTAATTTCAAGCCATACAAGAAGAAACCAAGAAGAATGAGTCCAGAGGTAATTCAGAAAGTCAAGGAAGAAATTCTTAGACTACTCAAGGCAGGTTTTATTCGGATAGCCAGGTATGTTGAATGGTTATCTAATATTGTACCTGTGGTCAAGAAGAATGGTAAAATGAGAGTATACATTGATTTCAGAAACTTAAATCTAGCTACTCCAAAAGATGAATACCCCATGCCTATAGTGGATCTGTTGGTAGACAGTTCAGCAGGGCATCAAGTTTTATCAATGATGGATGGGCATTCTGGTTATAACCAGATCTGCATTGCAGAGGAGGATGTCCACAAGACAAAGATTCAGTGTCCCGAAATATTGGCACCTTCGAATGGGTTAAAATGCCATTTGGTCTGAAAAATGCTGGGGCTACGTATCAGAGGGCTATGAACACTATCTTTCATGATCTCATTGGAGGGTATCTAGAGTGTTATATTGATGACATTGTAGTAAAATCCCAGTCCATGGATGAGCATTTGTTTCATTTAGAAGCAGCTTTTGAAAGAATGAGGAAGTTCAACTTGAAACTCAATCCTTTAAAGTGTGCTTTTGGTGTATCATCTGGAAACTTCTTGGGTTATGTAGTGCACAAGAAAGGAATACAGATTGATCAGAATAAAGCTAGAACCATCATTGAAGCCAAGCCTCCATCAAGTAAGAAAGAATTACAAAGGTTCCTTGGGCAGGTTAACTTTCTTCGAAGGTTTATTTCTAACACTGCAGGGAAAACTAAAGTATTTTCTTCCTTGTTAAGGCTAAAAGATGAAGAGGAATTTGTGTGGACAGCAGAGCATCAAATTGCTTTCGAAGGTATCAAAGCCTACTTGGCCAACCCTCCAGTGCTGATGCCACCAAAAGGAAAGAAACCCTTGAAGTTGTACATAGCTGCAGCAGAAGATTCATTGGGAGCTTTCTTGGCTCAAGATAATAAAGAAGGCAAGGAACAAGCTGTTTATTACCTTAGTAGGTTTTTAAATTCTTGTGAATGTAAATATTCAGCTATAGAAAAGTTGTGTCTTGCTTTGTATTTTGCTGCAATGAAGTTAAGATACTATCTCTTACCTACAACTGTCTTGGTAATTGCAACCACAGATTTGGTTAAGTACATGTTATCTAGACCTATGTTGAGGGGAAGAATTGGCAAGTGGATACTAGCCTTATCAGAATTTCATTTAGAATATATCCCTCAAAGGGCAGTAAAAGGGCAAGTTCTGGCTAATTTTTTGGCAGACCATCCATCTCAAACAGAAGGTCAAGAGATTATGGAACTTGGCATGGCTAGTGTTGAGCCATGGCAGATGTGGTTTGATGGATCGAAAGCTAATGGTTTAATTGGAATTGGTATTGTGATTAAATCTCCACAAGGGGTAGAAACCACACATGGTTTCAGAGTGGATGAAGCTAGCTGTTCCAATAACTAGGCTGAATATGAAGCCTTAATAGTGGGACTAGAAATCCTTATTGGATTACAAGTGCATGCAGTTGACATATTTGGAGACTCTCAATTGGTGGTTAACCAAGTGAAAGGGATTTTCAAGTGTCAAAGCGTAAGTATTTTGCCATATTATGTTGTTGCATTACATCTGCTGTCTCAATTTCAAGTAGCAAATGTAACTCATGTTCCAAGATTCTTGAATAATAGAGCTAATGATGTGGCTCAGAAAGCTTCGAACTTCAAGAGAAGAGATAATGCCCAAAGGGGCATAAGCCAAACAACATATCAAAAATTGATACACCTTTAAATAAAAGCAATGTGGTCTTGGAAGTCAATCATAATGACTTACAAGAACAAGATTGGAGGCATCCAATAATGCAGTACTTAGCTAGTCCATCTTCAAAGGCTAGCAGGAAAATCAAATTGCAGTCTATGCAATACATGATATATGGTAATGCTCTCTATAAAAGGGGATGAGATGGTTTGTTACTGGAATGTTTAGGTTCAAAAGAAGCATTAACAGCTATGGCTGAGGTTCATGAAGGCATCTGTGGTGCTCATCAGCCTGGTGCAAAGATGAGATGGATGCTTCGAAGGCATTCCTACTATTGGCCAACTATCCTTAAAGACTGCATAGAATATGCAAAGGGTTGCCAGGCATGCCAAAAGCATGGCACAATAAGGCATGTGCCCATAACTGACCTACATGCAGTAGTGAAGCCTTGGTCATTTAGAGGATGGGCCATAGATATGATGGGAAAAATACATCCACCTTCTTCGAAACATCATTGTTTCATTTTAGTGGCTACTGATTACTTCACTAAGTGGGTCGAAGCCAAGCCATACAAGGCTGTAGACCAAACGGAGGTCATTGGGTTCATTAAAGATTTGATTTATAGATTTGACATCCCACAAATCATAACTGTGGATAATGGGACCGTGTTCGATGGGAAAATGGTGAAGTCTTTTGTGGCAGAGTTTGGAATTAGCCTTGTTAATTCCACACCTTATTATGCACAAGCCAATGGTCAAGCTGAATCATCTAACAAGTCCTTGAAAAAATGAATACAAAAGGTTGTGGAAGATAATCCCAGGGATTGGCATAACCTTTTGTTGGATGTTTTATGGGCTTATCGAACCTCTCCAAGATCAAGCACATGAGTCACTCCTTATGCCTTAGTATATGGGCATGATGCAGTTTTACCTGTGGAGATTAATATTAAATCTTTGAGGGTAAGATGCCAAGATCAGTTAAATCCTGAGCAATACCATCAAAGTATATGTTTGGAGTTAGAAGGCATAGATGAGGCCAGAATTTTGACATTAAATAGCATTCTTTTCCAAAAGAAGAAAGCAGCCAAGAATTATAATAAGAAAGTCATACACATTGGCTTTGATGAAGGTGATTTGGTATGAAAAACAATACTCTCAATAGGAATTAAAAGCCATAAATTTGGCAAATGGTCACCTAATTGGGAAGGACCATATCAAATTCATAGAGTTCTGCCTTTTGGAGCCTACCATTTGAGAAATTTAAATGGGTATGTACATCCCAAAAAGATTAATGGCAGATATATGAAGCCTTCTTTTCCAACCATTTTGGAAACACAAGGAATAAAATAAACATTAAGTACAAAAAACACAAGATTGTACAAATGATAGACAAAATTTGTTCTTTCATAAAGAATTAAGTATATTGTGCCACAAATTGGCCCAAAATTCATTAAAATGCCTTAATTGTTTTTTTACAATAGATTTCCTATTACTAAGTGAGGGAACTAGTTGAATAGCTGTAGCCATGTCTTCTTTGCGATCAGTCAGTTCTTGGTTAGTGATTTGCAATTTAGTGTCAGTTCGAACCAAGGCCTGGTTTACTGCAGCTAACTGCTCTTCAAGTTGGGTTTTCCTCTCCAGCAGCTAGGCTCGAAAGTGAGAGGTAGAGGAGTGTTGTTCTTTCAGAGTTGATACTTCGATATGCACTTGGGAAACAAAACTCTGATCTCGCCGCTTCTCATCCATGACCTTGGCAACAGTAATAACGCTCATGGGGCCTCCATACGATTCGGACTCGATTTTGTTGCGGTTCCAAATCTCGAACCAAAGAGTCCAAATCCGGCAAATCGTTTTGAAGAAAAACAGATTTTTTGAAAGAAGTGCCAAACATGGACTGCTTTGCCAGATAACAGAGTCGCCACCTAAATATTTTAAATGGGAAATTTAGGAAACCCTGACTCGGTGCCAAAAGGCCACGTGTCCGTCATCACCAAAGTTGGCTCGGGAACTTGGGTACGATTAGGGAAGGTCACAGCGTGAGCACCCCCTCTTGCCCGGTCAAAGACCGGCCTCTACTAATCATGATATCTGTTTTTGAAAACTTTGTATGTTCTTATTCCGGTTATTAGCCTAGGTTACTATGTGATGCGCGCAGCAAACAAGTATAGACTGGGCCGTCTGATTTGGAACTAAACATCTCATGTTTGTTTGTGAAAGATGGTTTGCTACCCGCAGGTAGGCTTAAAATACAGATTTTGCCACAATCTAGTGGGCTTAACAAACAATTGATGAATTGCTCCAATTCAGATAACTCAACCTCCACCCACAGGCATTCAAGGCAGTTATATCACATAAGCATTTAGCCTCATGGCAAGCATGCTATCATGGCAACACTCACACGCATGCAAGGATGCTAAAGCATAACCACTTACCGAGTACTCCAAGCCAAAACAGAAAGCTTATTAGAAATCATGCATGATCCTAAGTATACTGTAATGCCTAATGCAACACATGCAAAAATGCAACTATAGCAGGCTCGGCTATTCTAGAGATGGCATATGAAATGCAACGGCTAACATGTATTCAACTTAGAATTGAAATACAAATGCAGTTTGTATGATGCGCCGAGCCCGATGCATGCAATACAGATGAATGATGCAAACATGCAAAGCATAAGGCATGCCAATTGAAATATGCCCTAATCTAACCATTCAAAGCGGGTAAATAAAAGGGAGAAAGAAATGGGGGTTGGAAGACATACATCGCACTCACACACCCTTATTACAACATTGCCCTCGCGCAGAGGGTCCGAATAAATAATAATAATGCACTAATAAAAGAATATACAAATCAAATAATACAAATTCTAATTAATTAACAAATTAATTACAAAAGAATTGAACCGGGCAAGCTAGGGACCGCCGCTTCGTGAATAGTATATCTTTGGTCGCTGGCGCGAAATCCATTGGGGTGCCCCGATTAGCCTCGCTTGCGCTTTTCCTAATTGCGTGCATTCCTAAAGTCGATAATTCTTCATTTTTGTCGCAACGGAGAGCAGGAAAAGGGCATAGCAGTGTATTTCACAAATATATGCATGTCTCGATCCTCGCGCCACCAATCACGCATATCGATGCATGATGGCCGAGGAGCAGATTTGCACAACTCAATATTGGGATGAATACACATGAATGCTACGAAAAATGGGATGCCTCGAAATGCGTGCCCACGGGCACGCAAACCGAGGCGATGCTGAAAAGATGAAAATCGGATAAAACCGGCAAAGCGCGTGCCTCAGGCGCGCAAACCGAGACGATGATGAAAGATGAAAACCGGATAAAACCGAAGTGCCTCGAAGTGCGTGCCCACAGGCGCGCAAACCGAGGCGATGATGAAGGATGAAAAGTCGGATAAAACCGAAGTGCCTCGAAGTGCGTGCCCACAGGCGCGCAAACCGAGGCGATGATGAAAGAATGAAAAGTCGAATAAACAAAGTGTCGAAGCGCGTGCCCACAGCGCAAAACCGAGGCGATGATGAAGGATGAAAAGTCGGATAAACCGGCAGCCAAACGCTGCCTCACAGCGCCGCAAATCGAGGCGATGATGAAAGAATGAAAACCGGATAAACCGGCAGTGCCAAACGCTGCGCCCATAGGCGCGCAAATCGAGGCGATGATGAAAGAATGAAAAGTCGGATAAATGGCAGTGCCTCGGGCGCGTGCCCACAGGCGCGCAAACCGAGGCGAGGATGCAATGAGAAAATCGGATAAAACCGAAGTGCCTCGAAATGCGTGCCCACAAGCGCGCAAATCGAGGCGAAGCTAAAATGGAGATCAGATAAAACTGAAGTGCCTCGAAATGCGTGCACACGGGCACGCAAACCGAGGCGATGATGTGCGATGCAAAATCAGATGAAACCGAAGTGCCTCGAAATGCGTGCACACGGACACGCAAACCGAGGCGATGATGAAATGAGATGAAATGGCATACGGAATGCAACGATGGGCTTACACCAACATGGGAGAGCCTCAGCTCACTCACATAGGAGGCCGTCGGATAAAAGTGAAGTGCCTCGGAATGCGCGCACACGGGCACGCAAACCGAGGCAATGGCATACAAGCATGAAAATGCAAATTGGGCTTACGCCAACATGAGAGGGCCTCAACCACACTCACATAGGCTGCCGGAATGATAAGAATGAGGTGCCTCGAAGTGCGTGCCCATTGGCACGCAAACCGAGGCAATGCAAAAATGATACGAATGGCACGGGAAATGATATGCAAGCATGGTAATGGAATTTCAGCACCTAAATAAAGGGGAAAACAGCCCCGAAACAATTCGAAATGACACTCGAAGCATGCATTCATCCCGAAATGTGATAATATGCACCCAAAATGGCCTATAGCCCTACTAATCATGCAAAAACAGCACATGGCAGCAAAACCAGTAGCAAGGCAGTCCCAAAAATAGCTTATTTCAGTAACAAAGATGGCCAAAATGTAGACATAGATAGATCAACAATAGCATGCAAAGTTAGTGGCCAAAAGAGGAGTATTGAGACAAGTGACATATGCAAACCCCAAATGGAAAAACTTCCTTCTAAAACATTGAATATGAGCTAAAAATAGGCACAATTGCAGAAGATGACATCCTCAAAATCAGAATAAAATCATGCTAACAATTCCATGCAAAAATGGAGCTCAAAAGAGGCTATAACAAGAGTCATGCAAAGCAAGCACCAAATGACAAAATTTTCTTCATGAAACATGTAAAGGGGGTCAAAATAAGGCCCCTTTCAGTTCTGACCAAAGGCCAAAACCAAAAGCACAAGAGGCTACAAAACATGCAAGAATACGGTAAATTTGATGGATTTCAAAGGAAGTACCAAAAATATACACCAACTGGCTTAAGGCCCTCAACATAACATGGAAAGGAGACAAAAAAAAGGCTATTTCTAAGCCTGATGAAGGCTGAAATCCGGATCCAAGTAAGCCTAACAAAGCATGCAAGAATTAGGGCCTAAAGTGAATTTCCAAGAGAGGTGGTATATGGAATGGCCAAATGAGGTTGAGCCCTTCTACAATGTTGTATAGGGGCTCAAAATAAGCACAAAACCAGTAGGGTTCGGAGCCCCAAAAACCAACACAAATAGGTCAATTTTAGCATGCAAAAATGTTACCAACTTGAAGAATATTGAAGGAACTAGTGTATACAAACACCAAATGAGGTTGAGCCCTTCTACAAAGTTGTAGAGGGGCTCATTTTAATCACAAAATCAGTAGGGGTCGGAGCCCCAATTCTCAACCAATTAAAGTATAGAAAAGGATCAAGAAAATGCCCTAAAAGTTGGTTTTGAATACTTACCCTTGAAGACTTGTCTTTCTTTGCTTCTTGGCTTGGATTTGTGGCTTCTCAACCTCTGAAATTCACTTCCTTGCTGCTGGAATCGAAGTTGGAATGGTGAGGCTTAGGGTTGATGAAGGAATCAAGCAAGAACTTGAAGCTTTTTGGAGCTTTTGGCTATGGAGATTAGGGTTTTTGCCTTGGTGTTCTTGAAGAGATTTTTCCAACCTTGAAGAAGGAGGGAGGGGCCTTCAAATAGGCAAGAAGTGGGGTGTAAAGGGGAAAGCACCCAATCTTTCCCTCGAAATATCCGGATGCCGGGATATGTTGGAAGATATCCTGGACATTGGGGACAGTGTAAAGCAAGAATCTGGCGGCTGTAATTTTGCTCAAGGTGGCGGCCACCACCCACCATGGCCGGAGCCACCTCCTATGGCCGGCCACCTCAAAAACCAACTTCAAAATTTCTCGCCGACCACCATACAAGAGTGTCCTCCCATGTGTGTAGAATAAGGCCCTGTGGTCGGAATTTGGCAACACCGACCAGAGTCACAACATAGAGCTTGAAGGAGAGGCCCAAAATGAAAGGCACAATTCGGCCGACCACCATACCAAAGTGTCCTCCCATATGTGTAGAACAAGGTTCCAAGGTCGAATTTGGCAACACCGAACCCGAGCCACAACATAGAGCTTGAAGGAGAGGCCCAAAAATGAAACTCACAGTTCGGCCGACCAAGAGTTGCTAGGGTCCTCCTGGTGTCCCGATCACGATATGTAACTTTGGTTGGAAGAAAATACCCCAAGGTGTTCAACATTGGCGGAAGTGAGCAAACGGGCTCCGGAGGAGCGAAACCGGTTATCTGGGATAATTGCTGGCCTCCACCCCCAATGATCTTCTGATGTTGAAGCAGAGGTACCGCCAAGTTTGAACAAAAACTAATGAGAAATGAACGTCGGGCCCAAACCGAGCAAATCGGGATCCCGAAAATGGTCATCTGCCGGAAGTGGCGTTCGGCAAGTGGGTATCTGCGACCCGTGTCCTCTCGAATGACAAAACAGAGGTACCGCCAAAACCGGAGAAGGCCGATGCAAAATGAATGCTCGGGACCAAAACCGCTCGGTTTGGGGTCCCGAAATGGGTCGCCGCACCTAAGTGGTGTTCGTCATGGCGGGCATCGGGGCCCCAGGTTCCTCGAACACTAAAATAGAGGCACATGCCAAAAACCGGAGAACTCGGTGATGGTTGGGCGGTCCCGAGCCGGGGCACGCGGCCTGACGGCTCGAAAACCGCGGAGCGGGCTCCGAAATGGGCAAAATGGCCTATGGCCACAAAAAGTAGCTCACGGCCACCGGGAGATAGTCTACGGGACCACTCCCTTCCCTCAGGAGAGAAAACAGAGAAAACCGAGCCTGGTTCGCAAACCGAGACAAGGTAGAGAAGATGGTTCGGAAGTCCGGAGGCAGGGCACGCGTCGTGACTCGACTTCGAACAAGCACAAGATGCAATATCACCGAAGCGCCAACCGGTGACGCTCGAAGTCTTAAGGTCGGTCAAAAATGGGGTGTCTCTGATTGCCCTCTTGATGTAACTCTAAGTCAAGAAGTGACGTGAGTGAATGTCAAAGCCCAGAGACGACCCATTTTTGACAAGGCCGAAGACTTAGACAAACATACGAGATAAACAGAGATATGTGCCCGCAGGCAGGGGCCAAATGCAAAGTGATGGGCGCGAAGCCAGATGATCATGCAAATGCAGCAAGCTGTAATGAAGCAGGTATTGACAAATAGATGCAACAGTTTTAAGCAAGAATGCAAAGCAAACAACTACATTTCATGCAGTTAGGAATGCGGAGAATCCTTCAATTCCCGTCGCGTCTCACACGGAGAAGATACGATACCTGCGCGATTCGTCTGGTCGCACCAGCCTCAAATGAACCGTACATACAATATCGTGCCTGCAAAATAGAGAAATGAAACAAGAACAATATGCCGACAACATATATTCTATGTGATTCCTATGATTCCAAAAGTTCGACACACACAGCGTCGGTGAACGAATGCAACATAACGCGAGAAAAGATAATGCGCGACAACGCACGCTCAAGCATAGAAAGTTCGGTATATCAAGAAATCATGCATGATAATGCAAAACAATCACGAGAATGCGAATTAGGAGCCAAATAATGACAAATGAGCACAAATCAGGATGCCCGGTTGTTGCACAATAACGAGCTGGAAAATGCGCATTCCGGCGACGGCAACCCGATCGCGGCCTCTGATTTACCTTCCGGAGAGATCATAGCATGTTTAAAAAGGATACACTTCGATTTCGGTGAATAATGAGGAGACACATGCCAATAATTGCAATTAAAATTCCAGCGGAACAATTCGGCGCCAGAAAGTGCACCTTTTCGGGTCCCGGGAGCTCCGATTTTCCTCAAAATTTGCAGAGAGGTAGGGGAGGGGGTGGGGAATATGGTCGGCCAGCTCTCCTCCCTAGGAGAGGCCATCGGTCAGGGGAGAAAAAGGGGGTGGCCGGCCAGCCAGGTTAGGTGGCCGGCCGACCACTTGCTAAAAGCAGGGGCAAAATGGTCATTTTCAGGATTTCTATATATACACACCTCCATTGCCTCCGAAATCACACCCAAAGTTGCAAAACTTCTTCCTCTTGCTCTCTAGGCCACTTTCTCTCTCAGATCTGCATTTTATACGCGTCCCTCGGCCTCCCACGCAAGTTGTTTTTGCGAAATCTTTCAGATTTAAACACTTTGAAGCGACTAAATTTCGACCTTGGGGCTTCTCTTCTCATTTTCACCACTTGAGGTAATTTTGTTTCAATGTTTGGAAGATTTTCCCGGGGGTTGACTTTTGTTGACTTTTTCATTTCCCGAGAGTTGACTTTTTCCAATTTTGGCCCATTTTGCTCATTTTTGCTCCTCTTTGCAGATTTCTCGCAATGGCAGGTCATTTTCCTCACGACAGAGGTTTTCCCGGTGCCGGAGATGATTTTGACTTTATGGTATTCCTGCCGGGGGTTCGCCCTTTCTTTCCCGATCGATATGCTCCGGCGGTTCATAGGCTTCCGCAAGCCACTTTCCGTCATTTTACCGATTTTAACGATCGAGCACCCGGGGATCTTCTCTTACGAGAGTCGAGCAAAGACCTCTCCTATGATGCAGAGGTATTTTATTATCCGCATCTTCGTGCATTCTCAGACTTTGCCATGCTTAGACACACGCTCAAATTTTATGACACAAGATTTGTATTTTGAGCATGTGACTTAGCCACTTGAATTTCATGAACACTTGGCGATTGAATTATTGTGAACGCACAGTGCACCTTAGTTAGAAATTGAACACACAGCCCTAAACTTGAAGCACCGAACACACAGCCCAGATTTGAAGTGTATACACAGCCCACTGACGTTGTGTAGAACACACAGTCCCAATTTGAAGTGAACACACAATCGATGTTGAGTAGAACACATCCCAAACTTGAAGCGAACACACGCCCAATCGATGTTGAGTAGAACACACGGTCCCCAATTTGAAGCGAACACACATACCCATCGATGTTGAGTAGAACACACGGTCCCAATTTGAAGCGAACACATGTACCCATCGATGTTGAGTAGAACACACATCTCAATTTGAAGCGAACACACACCCATCGATGTTGAGTAGAACACACGTCCCAAACTTGAAGCGAACACACGTTAATCGATGTTGAGTAGAACACACAGTCCCAATTTGAAGCGAACACACAGCCCACTGATGTTGAGTAGAACACACAGTCCCGAACTTGAAGCGAACACACAGCCCACTGATGTTGAGTAGAACACACAGTCCCAAACTTGAAGCGAACACACACCCTAATCGATGTTGAGTAGAACACACCCCGAACTTGAAGCGAACACACGTTCTTAATCGATGTTGAGTAGAACACACAATCCCAAACTTGAAGCGAACACATTTAATCGATGTTGAGTAGAACACACATCCCAAACTTGAAGCGAACACGTTCTAATCGATGTTGAGTAGAACACACGTCCCAAACTTGAAGCGAACACACACCTTAATCGATGTTGAGTAGAACACACGGTCCCAATTTGAAGAACACACGTTCTAATCGATGTTGAGTAGAACACACAGTCCCAAACTTGAAGCGAACACACAGCCCACTGATGTTGAGTAGAACACACGGTCCCAAACTTGAAGCGAACACACAGCCCACTGATGTTGAGTAGAACACACGGTCCCAAACTCAGATGTACTGAAACTTTGAACACGCAGCCCAAATACCAAATTTACTGAACACACAGCTCATTTTCGCTTTATTTGCACACAGCTCATTTTCACTTCATTTGCTGATCCATGCATTGATTCTAAATGTGTTCGTTTCTGACAAAGGCGAGGATATGGCTCCGGCGCCGCAAGGGAATGGTATTTTGAGCTTCCGGAAGCTGTCCGGGGATTGGTCGATCTTGCAGGATTTGGGCCATTCTGTAGAGGGTTATCTCGTTGCCTCATTAGTAGGACCCTATTTGCAGCTTTAGCAGAGAGGTGGTGGGACACTACCAATTCCTTCCATTTTTCTGCGACGGGGGACATGACCATGACCCCGCTGGATTTCGCTATGCTCACCGGCCTAGACTTAGGCGGTAGGCCCATTCCCTATGACGAGGATATGGGTGAGTGGCAGTCGCTGGATGCATTTGTTGGGGACACACCATCAGAGACAGAGGTTCGGGGAGAGCCCGATACTCCTGGTTTGCTTCCTATTTCCGGGGGCCACAGATGGAGCCCGAGACTCCTGAGGAGGCGGAGCAGTACGCGCGTGGTTTCCTTATGTACCTCCTCGGTACCACCTTGTTCGCCGATAGAGGAACATGGTAGGGTTGTACTATCGAGCGCCTGTAGACCTATCACAGGTGAGCCAGTATGATTGGGGCGGCGCTGGCCTGGCTACCCTTTACTGCTACATGAGCGCAGTCTCTCGCACACGAGGGGACTTACTCGGCGGCTACTGGAGAGCCTGGGAGGTACATTCCGTCCTCTTGATTTACATTTTGCTCCTCATTACTTATTCACCGCACACATACGGCGCACTTTGCATTCTGTATTCTGCCTTTAGCACTTTGTACTCACACTCTGCATTGCCTTTCTCAGCTGTGGGTGTATGTGTACTTCCCCACATTGGCCCCGGAGATGGAGGTGGTGGGACCTCCTATGACTCCATTTTCTTTGATGTTTGAGGGCGAGCATCTGGCGAGGCCTCGAGAGACTCTCCTCTCAAGCGATACTTTGATACTCGAGCGACAGAGGTATTGCTTGAACTCTCGCCTTTTATTTTTATCTTTGATCCGCTCAGATATCCGATTTCGACCGATTTGTATATCGGTTATCCACAGATCACCCGGCGCCTTTGGGCGCCTTTCGTGACGAGCTCGAGACTCTGTACCCTAGAGCGTCGAGTTGTTGTCAGGATAGATTTCGCCGAGGGACCACCGGCAGGGTTTGGTTCTCGGGAACGCTTTCACGATATGGGGGCGATTCTCGTGACACTCGCCAGGCTCCGCACACCATGCGGACTGCTGATAGATTATCCCCTGAGGAGGTCGAGCAGTATATGCAGGGCAGTGATGCTTTGTTGCATCACCTCGATGGGAGCTACGCCACCTACCGCCGCATATATTTGATGCCCCGCTTGACGGGAGTGCGGGCTCCAAGACGACCTTCATCGCGCGCCGTCTTCGAGTCGCGCCCATGCTACAGATATCCCTTCTTCTAGCAGGGCTGGCAGATCCAGAGGTGGGGGCAGTTCGATCCCTCCGATCCCTCCGTCTCTTGATCATCCAGGGTGGCCAGACATGCCGACCGAGTTGACGAACTGGCGATTTGGGACGCCTTACCAGATTCCGCTAGAGCCTCCTCTGCCTGATCACAGATATGTTAGAGACCCTGACTCGCCCCCGGTATGTTTTTCAGCTTTGATTTATCAGTCAGATATTTGAACATTGATTCCGTTACTGATAATTTTGCATTTGTATTTGCAGCCTCCTGTCGAATATACGGACGAGCTGCTCGGGATGCTAGCCACATTCGAGGGCATGATCCTTCGGAGGGAGACGCAGATGAGCATCGTGGGTGTAGAGGTACTCTTCATTTTCCCTGTACTAGCATGTTTCTGATGCTGCTCTAGCTTTAGACCTTCTGCTATATTGATAGACTGTGTAGAGCACATCTGACACACACCCTTTTCACATTCTGCATTTACACCTGCTTTTTATGCTTGAACTGATGTATTGCACTTTGCATCTTCAGATGCCTCCCGTATATGCTTCATCACGGGCCAGGCCACCGGGGCCCTCTCAGAGAGGTCGAGGTGCTAGACCTACCCGAGGTACAGGGACTGGAGGAGCTGGGCCATCCAGGTCTCATCGAGGAGCTGGCGAAGGAGGGTCGTCTCGCAGACGCAGGGCACCCATCGTCGAGGATGACGAGGAGGAGATCGCAGATCATGTGTCAGCGGCATCTCCTGGAGAGGGAGGCCCTGGTCTTGGTTCCGAGAGCGGAGACGAGCCTGAGGGGGATCCGGAGGATGACAGCTCCGATCCAGATGGTGATGATGATGATGTAGAGATTATCCCGCAGAAAAGGATGAGGGGGCCTCTCCCTTCTCGCTCCCGAGGGCACTGATGTTATTTCCTGCTTTATTCTACTTTTTAGCTAGTAGTTTGTAGCACTTTGCACATTTGTTAGGCAGTTTAATTTTCTGTAAAACTTGTACCTTTATTTTTGTAAGACATGATGAAATGAAACAGCTTTTGAAAAGATGTTGTATTTGAAATTCTCAGCATCGCATCGCATTATTTTGCACAAAATGGAATTGAATGGAAATGCGCCTCATGTATTTACCGGAGTAGGTAGGGAACCGCAACAAAGCAAAACAAAACGACTCACTAAGAAATAACACAGAATCTTAGCGAGTTTACAACTCGATAAACAAAGTACAATAATGTTAACGACTCAATAGACAAGACTTAACAAAATTGCGTAATCAAAAAGTAACAACTCAAAACGCAAAATGCGACAGCTCGACAAAACTTACAACTCAATAAGCAAAGACAACAACTCGATAAGCAAAAATATAACACGATGTACTTCGGATGGACTATCTGGATAATGGAGTGTATCCAAAATTGATAGGCCTGGATGTCTTCTACTGCCGGGAGACAATCAGACGGCAGGAGTCCACCATCGCTATAGGTAATGTTTCCCACCCAAGCTCACTTGTATTTGCTTACATCACTCGACCCTCGGGCTCGACTTTTCTCGCAAAAAAAACCTTATCTTACTTTTCTCTCGTCGTACATCTCTCTATTCTTTATTCTCTCATTTTTCATCCCTCCCCCAGATATGGTTGACGGAGAAGTTGCAAGTTGTGGACTCTCGCCCTGCCTATTCAAATTTCGCTGCTACTTTTCGCAACGCCTAGTTAATGCTCCCGATGAGAGCTGGTGGTTCGAATGGATGCGCAACTTGTCAGCAGATCGCATTGCATGGCGCCGTCCCTGGCTTAATCTTTCAGCGATGAGTTACAGCAAGTTCCAGGATACTGGGATCCGTCTGATCGGCTTGACTCACTGTATATTTTATCTCCCATTCCGTACTCCGCGCCAGTTCGGTCATACAAGTTGGGCCTAAGTTGGCATCTGAAGCTTTGACTAGCTCTGGGAGGGGGCGCAGGGACGCCTGACTAGACTATGCCCCAGATTTATTGCTTTATTAGTACTTTCAAAGTTTTCTAGCGTGAGTGCAATGAAGAACAACTTCAATTGTATGCAAGAGCAAAAGACCTCTGTTTTGAAATTAATGAAATTGAAGGTTGTGGTACTGAAAATCCTCCGCTTTTGGTCCAAAAATGGTCTTAGTTGTGAAAAGATTAATTTGAACAAAGTCAACTTTTATGAAAACTTTTCAAAACTATTTTCGATATGGATCGAATCGACACACCAAATCATCCTTTGAGACACACAACCTCAATCCTAGCAACCGGAAAGTTGCCCCTAGTTTGAAAAAGGTGTTGGCAAAGTGTGGCAACGGAAAGTTGCCCCTAGTCCGATGATGCCGAACACTCCATTGCAACGGAAAGTTGCCCCTAGTTTGAATAGCACTGCATCGAGATCAGTGAATGCCGATGAATGAAGATGACTGAGGTGATCAAAATGGACTAAGTTGATCGGGGAAAAGATTGTGACTGAACTTCAAGATGAAGTCGCCACGATCCCAAAGATGGGAATCAAGTCTTACGTAGTTCAGGTCGTTCGCCGAGTGTTTTTGCTCTCCTTTTGCGCCTAACTTTTGCCAAGGCCGCCTTTGCGGTTTTCAACCTTGCGAGCTCGGTTTTATAATTTTCAAATTTTCTATGCTCGAAGTTTTGCCTAGGTCGCCTTTTTCGGTTTTGGCCTAGCGAGCCTCTCAAGGGTAGTATTTCTTCAACTTGTCCATATTGATCGGTTGGGAAAACTCCAAGCCATCTAGATCCATCGTAACCACACTCCACCGACCAGATTGACTTGATGATGTAGGACCACCAATTGGGTGCGAACTTGCCCCTTGGGTCGGATGGGGCTCGGTTGTCTTTGAGTACCAAATCTCCTTCTTTCAAGTTCTGGACTTAACCTTCTTGTTGAAAGCCGGCGATTCTGCTGATAACCCCGAACGTGGTACGTTGCTTTCAATCTCCTTTCATCAAAGAGCATGAGTTCTTCAAACTGCTTTCTTCGCTAATCCGCTTTGCTTATCCGCACTCGCCAATACTGCAATGATGGGACCTCGATCTCAATTGGTAGAACGGCCTCCATCCCATAGACTAATGAGTACGGAGTCGCCCAAGAGAAGTTCGATCGAAGTCCCAGAGCCCCATAGAGCAAACGGCAACTTATCCGCCACCCCTCAGAGGTTTCCACCATCTTCGTAATATGCGCTTGATATTCTTGTTGGCGGCCTCAATCGCCCGTTGGTTTGCGGCCGGTAAGTAGACGACTTATGAAAAGCCACGTTGTATTTCTCCAACAAGTCAATCACCTCCTTCTTGAAGTGGGAACCATTGTCCGAGACTATTTCATTCGGGACTCCGTAGAGACAGATGATGTTGTTTTTGATGAATTTTGCAACGTGTGAAGCTTTCAACACTGCATAAGATTGGGCCTCAACCCACTTTGTGAAGTAATCTATCGCTACGAGGATGAACTCATGCCCATTTGACCCTTTCGGCGTGACGGCTCCGATCACATCAATTCCTGCATGTAAAAAGGCCATGGCGAAGTCATGTTGTACGCCTTTTGACGGCGGAATGTTCATGCGATTTGCATGAATCGACATTTGTGGCATCGCCGATTTAAACCGATACAATCCTCCTCCATGGTGGACCAATAATAACCTTGCCTAAGGATCTTCCTAGCCAACATCACCCCATTCATATGTGCACCGCATTCACCCCGTGGATGGCTTCCATCGACGCTTGACTCTTCAAAGATCAACACACGCTTTATGCATTCCCAGATGACCTCTTCTATACGCTTTACCTCGCAGATGATGAACTGGATCGACATTCTTCGATTGCCCTCTTGTCTTTGGCATTTACCTGGCGGGTATGTTTCGCTTCCAAAAGTTCCAGATGTCGAATACCGGGGTGTTCGTCTGAACTTCATCTATGGTCTGAATCGACTCATAGGCAAAAGCGAATTCGTCGATAATGACCGGACGATTCGGACTCCACGTGATGTCTATCATGGATGATAGAGTTGCTAAAGCGTCGCGAACTTGTTGTTCTCTCTTAGTAGATGAGTAAAACTTAACTTTTCAAACCGAGGAATCAAGAAATCCAAGGTTTGGTGATACATCATCATATTTTCTTCTTTTACTTTCCGGTCTCCTTTAGCTTGAGACACAACAAGATTCGAATCTCCGATGACGCCCAAATTGCCTTGCCCCTAATTCCGTGGTCGCTTCCATACCAAAGAATGCACGCCAGATTCGCTTCGTTATTTGAGACTTTGAAACGGAGTTTGAAGGCTAGAGGATACGGAATTGTCGGGTGCTATCAAGAACACTCCTATCCCATACCCATGTTGATTTGACGCCCGTCAAAGTACATTGTCCAACTTTCTCGTCGATATGCGTAATTGCTTCATCCGGGAATAGGTACTCAATCGCTTCATCCCCTCAACCGGATGGTCGGCAAGAACTCGCTATCGCCTTCTTTACCGACTTATGCGTCACATATGTAAGATCAAATTCGGAGAGCAACAAAGAACAACGAGCTAGCCTACCAGAAGTTACCTGGTTTCTAAAAGATATTTGATGGGATCAAGTCGCGAAACCAAAGATTACAGAGTGAGCTAACAGTAGTGCCGCAGCCTTCTGGTAGCCCATACCGTAGCTAAGCAAGCCTTTTTCCAAATGCGATACCGGTTTCATACTCTAGCATTTTCTTGCTCAAATAATAGATGGCTTTCTCCGCCCTATCTTCTTATTCTTGTGCAAGCATGCAGCCCATTGTGGTCTCCGTCACTGACAGGTACAAAATCAACGGTTTCCCTGATTCTGGTGGTGATAAAACGGGTGGGTTCTCAGAGATATTCTTTAACTGCTCAAACGCATTTGGCACCTACCGTCCCATTGGAATTTCTTGCCTTTCTTGAAGACCAAAAGTGGTTCACAAGTCAAGGTTAGTTTTGAAATAAACCGTCTTATGAATTGCACTTTACCGAGAAAGCCTCGCACCTCTTTTTCGCCTTTGGTGGTGGCATTTCTAAGATGGCCTTGATTTTGGAAGGGTCGACCTCGATGCCTTTGTGTAATCAAACCCCAAAGATTTTTCCCTGTAACACCAAACGACATTTCGAGGGTTTAACCGCAACTCAATTCTCGATCCTTTGAAAAACTTGCGCAAGGCGGTGTAGTGGCCCTCTCTTTCTTTGGACTTGACAATCATGTCGCCCACGACACCTCTACCTCTTTGTGGATCATATCATGTAGTATTGTGGTCGCGTCTGCTGATAAGTAGCCCCAAAGATTCTTCAACCCAAACGGCATGACCCGATAGCAAGATGTTCCCACGGGTGGTGAATGCGATCTTCTCTCGTCTCCGGTGCCATCGCGATCTGGTTGTACACAGAGAAGCCATCCGTGAACGAGAGCAAAGCATGCCCTCAGAAAGTCCACTAGCTCATCAATGTGTGGCAGGGAAAGTCGCCCTTCTGACCGCTCTGTTTAAATCCTCAAGTCTACGCACACCGGATCTTGCCATCTTTCTTCAGACCGCACTATGTTGGCCAACCAAGTGGGATATTCGATACTAGCAGAAGCCCGCCAATTTGCTTGGTGACCTCTTCTTTGATCTTGAGAGCCCAATCCGGCGGATCCTTCCGAAGCTTCGCTTAATAGGTCGGGCCTCGGGTCAAGGGGGATCCGGCGTCGCATAATCTCAGATCGATTCGGGCATGTCTTCGAGGGACCACGCGAAAACATCTTTGAAATCTTTTAATAAAGCGACTAAGCGCCGCGTTCCTCGAAGACAACGTGGACCCGATCCGACCACCGGGTCCTCCTCAAGACTAATATTCACGAAATGATTTCATCCGTTAAAGGCTTAACAAATCTCTCGCTCTTGCTCAATTAAACGTTAAAACCGGAGGCACTTCCCCTCGCTGCTTTTGATCAAAATTTTGAAAGTCTGAGTTAATGCAATAAATTAGGGGCACAGAAAAGTACTCGGAAACCACATTCACCTCATTCTCATTAAGTTCATCCAGATCATCCAATTCATCGGTTACAACAGACTCAAAAGAAAAGAAAAAAGACGACCTGGACAAGACTCTGGCATCCGGGTTAACATCCCCAGGAGTACCAGACTCAGACTCAGTCGAGCTGGAACCTGATTCTGACTCAGAAGACTCGGTGGAATCAGATTCCGGCTCACTACCGACCGAATCGCTGGATAAGAATCCTCCTCAGATCGCCAAATGAGAGAGGGTGCGATCGATCGCCCAAGATAGTCTTGGTTGGCCCGCAGCCGTTTCATCTCCAACCATGGAAACCGCGACGTTATTCCCCAAGCAATCCTGGTCGATCGGAGGATCAGAGAGGAGACATGCCAGTGCTACCCCCATTTCCAATTCAGTGCCCTCAGGACTCACTGCCTTATTCTGCTTCGCCTCGCTTGTTGGGTCTGTCGCTTCGCAAAGAACGTCATCCCCAGATAGTTGCAGGTCGAAGAAGATTTCGAAACCTGGTACGCGCTTCCCCTCCGCGTTCAACCATGGTTCTGGGAAGCCGCAAAATGGAAAATCCTCCCCCTCCCGGACGAAGCGTCCGTTCAGGGTACCCCAGATGGGCCTATGCATTAGATCAAAAGGCTTCCCAGCCTGCTTCGCCCTGGCCCTGCTGGCCATTTCCTTTCCTTTCCTCGTCCAGTCTTCTTTGGTAGGCAGATAACCTAATCCAAAGGTATGTGGATTATGTGGCACTTCGGCCAATGCTGCGACACCTTTCCGGCCGCTTCTTCCCAATCCCATCCCCGGGATATGCTGTAGCTTGTTCATGAGGTAGACGGCTTGAGCGCTGACATACAAACCCTCATTCACAGCCATTATGTTTTGCACCACCCGGGCCTCAGCCAAAGTAAATCCCGATATAAACATATCCTCCATGCCGTGTTCAATCTCCAGATCGGCGAGATACCCGGAGGGGATGGATTGATGAGTTCCCAAAACAATGGCTACTCCTTTCCAAAGGGGTATTTCTCCTTTTGATGTAGAGAAGATGAGACGGCCTTCACCTAAAGCAACCACGCTCGCCCCAAAAGCATGTTGAAAGATGCAGGGACCACCAAGACATGAAAATCTATTTCGTGTTGTCCAGGCCCAATCTTGGTTTGATTTTCACCGTCCCCAAGACATCCCTCGCTTGTATTATCATATGCCTGACATTTGAGTAGTCGGTGAAGTCCGCAGCTTTAACCCGATTGCATAGGCCGCTCGCCGACAAACATTGATAGCGGACCCGGTCAACAAGAACCACCGAATCCATTTGTCCTCGTGATTCTACAGAGATGTAGAGAGGTCTGTTATGGTCCACGCCTCAGCGGCAATTCTTGTCCAGAAGGTCAATGCCGGGAACCTCCTCCCGGAAGACCAAACCAACTAGTTGTTCCGCGTAGTTTCGATGGAAAGTTTCGCTCTGTCCATGGCAGATAAGACAACACGGCACCCTCGAAGCCATAATCCCCAAATGGAGATGTCTGCTTGTATTTTCTTTAGCCGCCTCTTCTTCCGCTTTGCTTCTTCTTTTCTCGCCTCCTTATCTTCCCCGATGCCTCGGGTTGATCAAGGTGTGGAGGCTTGAAATACCGCCCACTCCTAGTCATGTGGTCTACCTCCTCGAGGTACTGTGTCCGGGTTGGCCACCGCCAGCCTTCGTCTGTGTGGGCAAGATACAAGTCGTCATCTTCCCACCACATTCCATTAGCGCCTAGCGTGCATCCGTCTGTTCGCTTGTTTGTGCTTTCATAGCTTATTCCTCATGCTCACAAAGATGTTCACCGTTCGCAAAGACTCTCAGCTCCCTCATGGTTCTTTGTTTTTCGAGCTCTCTCAGAGGCCCATCTCTTTCTTGTTCCTCCAAAGAACAACTGGCGGTTCTCAAAATGTTTCGTTCTTGAGCGAAATTCTTCAGACCGGCGCTCTCAAGCAATGTATTCGATCCTCGCCCTTCCGCCACAAATGGTACAATATCAGCCGATCATCCAACCACCCGACGACTTCACGACTCTCATCTTTGAACCGCTTAATCGATGCATCCCCTGATTCCTGCTCGTAGAATTGGAGGTTAGCGAAGTCCTCTTCCACCACAATCAAACCATCCCCCGCTGACTCAAGCTTGTCGCCCCGGAGCATACACAACACAGCCTCTTCCCAAGAACCCCATACTCATTTTAGATCGGCTCATCGACAAGATATATCCACTCGGATCATAAGCTCTGCCAGCAGAATTCTCAGATAGCTCCACCCCAGACTCAACAGTTCTGCCCTCCTCAGAAGCTTGCCCCGTTCCATTCCCGGTGGTCACCACCTTTGGCTCAGGTTGGGTTGGGGAGGTGTCCAACACACACAAGTCAGTGCTGTCGGGAAGGACCACCTCTGGCTTGGGTAAGTGGGAGGGAGTTATGTAGATACTGGGATCGTAAGATGCGCTCACAGGGCGGATAAGGTTGACGCTGTTTTGTGGATCTTGGTTGTGTTTGGGGAGTGGGTTGTTTGTGACGTTGGGTCCTTGAGGAGGTAGAATGATGTTCTTGTCAATGAGGTCCTGAATCTCATGACGCACTGTAACATTGGTCGGTGTCATGACCATGTCGCCGTGGTATTGGCAATATTTGGTCGGATTATGGGAAGGGGAGTGGATTCGGTAGAGGCCTTGGTTCCAAGGGTTTCGTGTGCCCCTTTCGACTAGAACCCCGAGGACTTTAGACAAAGGCATATAGAGCGGAGAAGGTTCGTTGACCGGGTTGGTATCTTGGGCTTGACTATCGCCTCCCAGAGGCATCGAAAAAGGTGTGGCCGCACGGACCTTGGTTGGGAAGGGGGATTGGTGGTGACCATTCCGACCTCTGTAGTTCTTGTATTGGCAGAGCCACTCGGGCCTGCATTGGGATTCCGATTAAATGTTCTTCGTGGCTGATCCCGATCTTGGTCAAACAGACCCTCTTGCATTGCATCCTCTAACTCCATCCCCATATCATGAGGATCTGCGAAGTTGGGGAAAGGGATCAAAATCATCTCCTTCATTAATGCCGGCTGGAGATTGCGCACAATCATCCGAATTTGATCTCTATCAGTTGGCCTCAAGGTCATCATCGATGCCTTGGCTCTCCACCGGGTGGCGAAATCGTAAAAAGACTCTTTAGGCTCTGCTCAGTCGCCTCGAGATCACGAGTCGTGACCTCGATTTGCGGTTGTATGAATATTGTGCAAGGAAGGCCTCACCATCTCATCCCAGCTTTGTTTTCACATCATCATCGAAGTTTTGAGTACCAAGTGGATGCCACACCGACAGGTGGTTCGACCGAACAAAGAAAGCTTTTGCGGTCGGGTTAGGCCCATTGGTCTTAAGACGTCCGAGAACAAATGGAGGTGGACCATAGGATCCTCGCACCCATCAAAGCGATCGATCTGGGGCATTTTAAACTGTCGGGCGAGTCACAGCCACATCAAGATAGCCGTCTTCAATATTTGGGATGGCCTTCGCCTTGAGACTTCTTAAAGAGCTTCTCCAACTTGCTCAATTTCGAGTCGTCGGTCTACCTCGAACTCAAATGGAGAGTCCGGTGCTTAGGGGTAATGTTTTTGGACGGTTGTGGTAGAAGCGGGCGAGCCACCGATTGGATGACCCGGTCCTCTTGAACGCTTTGGGGGTTTGGCAATGTTCTGCTGATTCGGAGGGTATTCAGGCGCCGACATTTTGAGGGTTTGAGGGCATTCGCCGCAGTAGTTGTTCGTAATGGGGCCCCGTAGAGGAGGAGCTCGATTTGAAGCAGACGCTGCTCATTGTTGTAACTGGTGATCAACTCGCATCATGGGCCATGACAGCCTGTTGTAACCGAAAATTCGCCGCGGATAGCATCATCTTGCATTTGCTTCATGTTACCATCCGGCGCATCAACGCCTCTATTGTTGGGTTCGTTGTTCCATCCAAAAATCGGCAAGGGTGTTCTATAGCGTAAATGGGAATCTCAACCCGACTATCTGCTCTAAAGTAGACATTGCATCAATAATCTTCGCTCGATGGATCGCGCTTTCTGTCTCCTTCTAAAAACCGGGGGTAGCGAATGGAACACTGGATGTCCGTCAACTAGATCCTCGGATCGGTTGAGTCGGCGACCTCGTGTCCAGATTGCTTGGGGGGTATCGACGGGTTCGGAAGCAATTGTGCTACAAACTGTCCTAGCAAAAGGATAAATAAAAGCGAAAAAGAAATAAATAACCAGAAATAAAGCATAACAGCTTAAATTGAATACACCACACACAGTCGGGTATAAAAACGGGCAGCATAACGGCTTAAATTGAATACACCACACACAGTCGGGTATACAAACGGGCAGCATAACGGCTTGAATTGAATACACCACACACAGTCGGGTATACAAACGGGCAGCATAACGGCTTGAATTGAATACACCACACACAGTCGGGTATACAACAACACACAGTTTGGTAAGCTGGCTATACACTGCCCTCAAATACTGGTCGATATTCCTGTATCACTGTTCTGATAAACTGAATCTGATATCCGCAGACAACTGATTCTCAAATACTGGATAATGCCCGCAGGCCTGATTCCCAAATTCAAAAACTGATGCCCGCAGGCCTGATGCCCAAACTCATACTGATACATGCATTCCCTGTAGAGGCACACTCTAACAAGCACATAACAGATAAGTGAGAGCCAAAACACCCCTATGTTGGGGTAAGGTTTCGCCCTATTTTGTCGAGGAACTAGGGTTTCACTACGCACGCCGCTTCAAACAACCTATAAACGGGTAAGCAACTTTGTCCCTAGTTTGGAATGGTCACTATGGATCGAATATGCACTAGGTCGAATGGTCAAAGGGTGCCCCAGAAACCGGGTTTGTGTTCCCATCGGCAGAGTCTGTGAATCGCAAGCCTTATGGACATGCCTTGACAAGACAAGCCTCCGCAAACCGCTCAGGAATAGCAGATGGCAAACACGGTGTCCTAGGCGCACCAATGCAAATGCAATGCAAAGAAACACACAAATGTAGTCAAAACCAGATATCAAGAGTTCGAGTCAAGTTCTCTAAGTCCCCAGTGGAGTCGCCAGAATCAGAATAACGCTCATGGGGCCTCGCTTCGATTCGGACTCGATTTTGTTATGTTCCAAATCTCGAACCAAAGAGTCCAAATCCGCAAATCGCTTTTGAAGAAAACAGATTTTTGAAAGAAGTGCCAACCATGGACTGCTTTGCCAGATAACAGAGTCGCCACCTAAATATTTTAAATGGGAAATTTAGGAAACCCTGACTCGGTGCCAAAAGGCCACGTGTCCGTCATCACCAAAGTTGGCTCGGGAACTTGGGTACGATTAGGGAAGGTCACATCGTGAGCATCCCCTCTCGCCCGGTCAAAGACCGGCCTCTACTAATCATGATATCTGGTTTTGAAAACTTTGTATGTTCTTATTAGGTTATTAGCCTAGGTTACTATGTGATGCGCAAGAAACAAGTATAGACTGGGCCGTCTGATTTGGAACTAAACATCTCATGTTTGTTTGTGAAAGATGGTTTGCTACCCGCAGGTAGGCTTAAAATACAGATTTTGCCACAATCTAGTGGGCTTAACAAACAATTGATGAATTGCTCCAATTCAGATAACTCAACCTCCACCCACAGGCATTCAAGGCAGTTATATCACATAAGCATTTAGCCTCATGGCAAGCATGCTATCATGGCAACACTCACACGCATGCAAGGATGCTAAAGCATAACCACTTACTGAGTACTCCAAGCCAAAACAGAAAGCTTATTAGAAATCATGCATGATCCTAAAATATACAGAATGCCTAATGCAACACGTGCAAAAATGCAACTATAGCAGGCTCGGCTATTCTAGAGATGGCATATGAAATGCAACGGCTAACATGTATTCAACTTAGAATTGAAATACAAATGCAGTTTGTATGATGCGCCGAGCCCGATGCATGCAATACAGATGAATGATGCAAACATGCAAATACATCAGTATGCTAATTGAAATATGCCCTATATCTAACCATTCAAAGCGGGTAAATAAAAGGGAGAAAGAAATGGGGGTTGGAAGACATACATCGCACTCACACACCCTTATTACAACATTGCCCTCGCGCAGAGGGTCCGAATAAATAATAATACAGACCCGAATAAAAGAATATACAGTCCGAAATAATACAAATTCTAATTAATTAACAAATTAATTACAAAAGAATTGGAACTGGCGTGCAAGCTAGGACCGCCGCTTCGTGAATAGTATATCTGGGTCGCTGGCAGTAAATCCAATCGGGTGCCCCGATTAGCCTCGCTTGCGCTTTTCCTCGAATTGCGTGCCGATTAGGAAAGTCGATAATTCTTCATTTTTGTCGCGAACGGAGAGCAGAAAAGGGCATAGCAATGTATTTCACAAATATATGCATGTCTCGATCCTCGCGCCACCAATCACGCATATCGATGCATGATGGCCGAGGAGCGACGGTACAACTCAATATTGGGATGAATACACATGAATGCTACGAATGGGATGCCTCGAAATGTGCCCACGCGCACGCAAAACCGAGGCGATCCGAAAGATGAAAATCGGATAAACCGAAGTGCCTCGCGCGTGCCCACAGCGCGCAAAACCGAGACGATGATGAAAGATGAAAACCGGATAAAATCGAAGTGCCTCGAAGTGCGTGCACAGCGCAAAACCGAGGCGATGATGAAGGATGAAAAGTCGGATAAAACCGGCGTGCCTCGAAGTGCGTGCCACAGCGCAAACCGAGGCGGCGATGAAAGAATAAAAAGTCGGATAAATCGGGAAGTGCCTCAAGTGCGTGCCGCAAAACCGAGGCGGCGATGAAGGATGAAAAGTCGGATAACCGGAAGTGCCAAACGCGTGCCTACAGCGCAAATCGAGGCGATGATGAAAGAATGAAACCGGATAAACCGCCTCAAACAAACGCGTGCCCATAGCGCGCAAATCGAGGCGATGATGAAAGAATGAAAAGTCGGATAAAACCGGCGTGCGCGCAGTACGCAGCGCAAAACCGAGGCGAGGATGCAATGAGAAAATCGGATAAACCGGTGCCTCGAAATGCGTGCCCACAGGCGCGCAAATCGAGGCGAAGCTAAAATAGAGATCAGATAAAACTGAAGTGCCTCGAAATGCGTGCACACGGGCACGCAAACCGAGGCGATGATGTGCGATGCAAAATCAGATGAAACCGAAGTGCCTCGAAATGCGTGCACACGGACACGCAAACCGAGGCGATGATGAAATGAGATGAAATGGCATACGGAATGCAACGATGGGCTTACACCAACATGGGAGAGCCTCAGCTCACTCACATAGGAGGCCGTCGGATAAAAATGAAGTGCCTCGGAATGCGCGCACACGGGCACGCAAACCGAGGCAATGGCATACAAGCATGAAAATGCAAATTGGGCTTACGCCAACATGAGAGGGCCTCAACCACACTCACATAGGCTGCCGGAATGATAAGAATGAGGTGCCTCGAAGTGCGTGCCCATTGGCACGCAAACCGAGGCAATGCAAAAATGATACGAATGGCACGGGAAATGATATGCAAGCATGGTAATGGAATTTCAGCACCTAAATAAAGGGGAAAACAGCCCCGAAACAATTCGAAATGACACTCGAAGCATGCATTCATCCCGAAATGTGATAATATGCACCCAAAATGGCCTATAGCCCTACTAATCATGCAAAAACAGCACATGGCAGCAAAACCAGTAGCAAGGCAGTCCCAAAAATAGCTTATTTCAGTAACAAAGATGGCCAAAATGTAGACATAGATAGATCAACAATAGCATGCAAAGTTAGTGGCCAAAAGAGGAGTATTGAGACAAGTGACATATGCAAACCCCAAATGGACAAACTTCCTTCTACAACATTGAATATGAGCTAAAAATAGGCACAATTGCAGAAGATGACATCCTCAAAATCAGAATAAAATCATGCTAACAATTCCATGCAAAAATGGAGCTCAAAAGAGGCTATAACAAGAGTCATGCAAAGCAAGCACCAAATGACAAAATTTTCTTCATGAAACATGTAAAGGGGGTCAAAATAAGGCCCCTTTAAGTTCTGACCAAAGGCCAAAACCAAAAGCACAAGAGGCTACAAAACATGCAAGAATACGGTAAATTTGATGGATTTCAAAGGAAGTACCAAAAATATACACCAACTGGCTTAAGGCCCTCAACATAACATGGAAAGTAGACAAGAACAAGGCTATTTCTAAGCCTGATGAAGGCTGAAATCCGGAGCCAAGTAAGCCTAACAAAGCATGCAAGAATTAGGGCCTAAAGTGAATTTCCAAGAGAGGTGGTATATGGAATGGCCAAATGAGGTTGAGCCCTTCTACAATGTTGTAGAGGGGCTCAAAATAAGCATAAACCAGTAGGGTCGGAGCCCCAAAACCAACACAAATAGGTCAATTTTAGCATGCAAAAATGTTACCAACTTGAAGTATATTGAAGGAACGAGTGTATACACACACCAAATGAGGTTGAGCCCTTCTACAAAGTTGTAGAGGGGCTCATTTTAATCACAAAAGCAGTAGGGGTCGGAGCCCCAATTCTCAACCAATTAAAGTATAGAAAAGGATCAAGAAAATGCCCTAAAAGTTGGTTTTGAATACTTACCCTTGAAGACTTGTCTTTCTTTGCTTCTTGGCTTGGATTTGTGGCTTCTCAACCTCTGAAATTCACTTCCTTGCTGCTGGAATCGAAGTTGGAATGGTGAGGCTTAGGGTTGATGAAGGAATCAAGCAAGAACTTGAAGCTTTTTGGAGCTTTTGGCTATGGAGATTAGGGTTTTTGCCTTGGTGTTCTTGAAGAGATTTTTTCCAACCTTGAAGAAGGAGGGGGAGGGGCCTTCAAATAGGCAAGAAGTGGGGTGTAAAAGGGGAGGGAAAGCACCCAATCTTTCCCTCCCGAAATATCCCCCGGATGCCCCGGGATATGTTGGAAGATATCCGGACAAATTGGGACAGGCTGTAAAGCAAGAATCTGGCCGGCCAGGTATTTTTCCCCAAGGTGGCCGCCCCCCCACCCACCATGGCCGGCCAGCCACCTCCTATGGCCGGCCAGCCACCTCAAAAAAACCAACTTCAAAATTTCTGGCCGACCACCATACAAGAGTGTCCTCCCATGTGTGTAGAATAAGGCCCCAGGGTCGGAATTTGGCAACACTGAACCAGGAGTCACAACATAGAGCTTGAAGGAGAGGCCTAAAAATGAAAGGCACAATGGCCGACCACCATACCAAAGTGTCCTCCCATATGTGTAGAACAAGGTTCCAAGGTCGAATTTGGCAACACCGAACCGAGCCACAACATAGAGCTTGAAGGAGAGGCCCAAAATGAAACTCACAGCTTCGGCCGACCAAGAGTTGCTAGGGTCCTCCTGTGTGTCCTGATCACAGATATGTAACTTTGGTTGGAAGAAAATACCCCCAAGGTGTTCAACATTGGCCCGGAAGTGAGCAAAACGGGCTCCGGAGGAGCGAAACTGGTTATCTGGGATAATTGCTGGCCTCCCACCCCCCAGTGATCTTCCTGATGTTGAAACAGAGGTACCTGCCAAGTTTGAACAAAAACTAATGAGAAATGAACGTTCGGGGCCAAAACCGAGCAAATCGGGATCCCGAAAATGGGCTGCGGGTGCCGGAAGTGGCGTTCGGCAGCGAAGTGGGTATCTGCGACCCCAGTGTCCTCTGGAATGACAAAACAGAGGTACCTGCCAAAAACCGGAGAAGGCTGATGCAAAATGAATGCTCGGGACCAAAACCGCTCGGTTTGGGGTCCCGAAAATGGGTCGCCGGGCACCGGAAGTGGTGTTCGGCTGCGAAGTGGGCATCGGGGGCCCCAGGGTTCCTCGGAACACTAAAACAGAGGCACATGCCAAAAACCGGAGAACTCGGAGATGGTTGGGCGGTCCCGAGCCGAGGCACGCGGCCTGACGGCTCGAAAACCGGGTACCGGGCTCCGAAATGGGCAAAATGGCCTATGGCCACAAAAAGTAGCTCACGGCCACCGGGAGATAGTCTACGGGACCACTCTTCCTCGAGAGAAAACAGAGAAAACCGAGCCTGGTTCGCAAACCGAGACAAGGTAGAGAAGATGGTTCGGAAGTCCGGAGGCAGGGCACGCGGCCGTGACCCTGGGACTTCTGAACAAGCACAGTATGCAATATCACCGAGCGCTCAACTGGTGACGTCTGAGTCTTAAGGTCGGTCAAAAATGGGGTGTCTACAGCAGCCTGGCAAATGCTGATGTAAAAATCGATAGTAGCTGCTGCCTGAGATAAATGGCTTGAAACATCCAGGCTTGACTGCTTAACAAGTTTGCAGCATTGGAGGAATCCATTTCTGATTATAGGCCTCTGTAGAGACTCGAAGGGAATCCTCGAAAAGAAAATCAGCAGTTCCAGACATGTGTCCAAGTCTATTGAAGGTGCAGAAAACTTACTGCTGGAAGAAGAAGACCTGTCGAGAATTTCTAACAAAGAGTCAGCCAAGACTAATGGCTCATCTTCAACATTGAATGTTGGAGAAGTAGAAGGTATGTCAAAAAGACTGACTAGTCTTGCTTCAAAAATATCTACCTCGTCCATAGACATGAGGGGTGCAGAGAGAGTTGTGGTGGAAGGCATAAAGGACTGCATGAGGATAGGAGAAATGGATGAAGCATCTTTCGCAGCCTCCATGGTCTTAGCCACCAATGAATCAAGTGAAGAGGGGCTGGAAGTAGGCAAAGGCGATGAACTATGGGTTGGAAGACCACCAGCACCCTCTGTAAGGGGATCAACTGCCATCAGAGATAGAGTAGCAGTTGAAATTTCCGTGAAGGAAGGAGGAAGAGCAAGGCTCGAAGAAGAAGTGGACTCAGGTGGATCAAAGGTCAAGAAATGGAGGTATGGGTCTAAGCCAAGAAGGAGAGATGCAGGGATGCTAGGGCTCACAGGGGGTATATGAAATATGGGCCTGGGAAGTGGAAGTATTATTTGAATGGCTTTCACATTATACATTTGATCAACTTCGATTGAAATTGAGGGAGTCCTCATTGGAAGTATAGCCTCAGTGTTTGCTGCTGCAAAAAGAAAGAGATGTAAGGTCAAGCTCTAGCGTCAAAATTTGATAAAGAAAAACAGTAGAAGCATGAAAGAAATTACTTGTTCTAGAAGCACTGGCGCTGATGGGAGAGCTGCGAAGAGAGTAATGTTCGGCAGTCTGTAGCCTTCTTACCATCTCTCTTTGTAACGCATCGACAGCAGCAGCTTCCTCTCTTAAAATTTGTTGTTGCCGTCTTCTCTCAGCCCTCTCGAAGACGATTATGGCCTTGGAATGTTCTTGGTCTACGGCCTAGGCAGCTGCCTCATAAATGGGATCTTCAACCAAGACAGTAGTTGAAGCAGTCACTTTCCTTCTCTTTCCTATTGCTTGGGCAAGTGTCTCGGAATCAGAGTCCTCAGCAAAGTCAGAAGGAGAGACAGTAATCTTTCTTCTCCTCTTTCTTTGAATTGGTATTGTCTGCTCCTTAGATGTCCTCTAAACTTCTACAAACTGAGATTCGGATTTCCTAAACATTAACTCTTTCTCTACCTCCATAGCGGTTGTCTCCTCTTGAACCAAATCAATCACTGTTTTACTTATTGTCAAGGGTGACTCGTGCTCTTCTTCTGCTTTTTCTTCTTCTTCTGCTTCTTGCACCTCAGTTGTTTTCTTTTCAGGATCAAGCAGTCTTCTCTTCTTTTGCTGCTGACCACCTTCACAAAATATATATATATATATATATATAAATAGACACAAAATAAGAATAAGACAATCAACATCATATAGGAAGTCGAAGGAAAGAAAACAGAGGCATATACCTTTCTTCGAAATAGCCCGAGTGGCTTTAGGAGGAGTTGAGGTAGCAGGAATGGACTGGGTTGCAGGAGGCACAGTGGAGGAAGTGACAGTTTCAGCTCCCTTGGGCTTGGGCACATCTAACACCTCCAGTAGGTTTTGAGGTGAAATGGCCAAATAAATTTCTATATTGTTTACCCACCAATTTTGGTATCTCTTTAATACGGTACCTTCAGGAATGAAAGGGGTATACTCAAAATTGGCCAAGTCATCTATGAATTTGAAGGTTGCTTCTTCTAGCCTCGACTTCCGAACCTTCAAATCCCTCATGGTAAGGCTCAGATTGGTGTTGCTGCAGAGAGGTATTGGGACCCCTTGTGTGAAGCCAAATTGTCTAGCAAATTGAGCAGGACAATAAGGCTCAACTATACATTTATAAGCTCTGGGGTTCGTGATCCCGATGAACAGCTCTCTAGGAATCAGAAAGGAAGCCCATATATCCTTGTGAATAGGCGAAGCACAGAGCCTGTCACTTAGGAAATGACTCAACCAAGTTGGACCTATGCTGGTTTCGAAGGGACGGAAATGGTGAATAGGAAGGGCAGCTGGTAGTCGATGGAAGAAAGAGAAATAAAAGGCAAAAGTAGAAGGATAGAGGGAAGCATTGGCCAGTCTTATGCCAGGGGTAAGAGAGTGTAGCCCAGAAAATTTAAGGCATTTGGATTGTAATTTAGTAAAATAGGCGAAAAGCCAAAGCTGAAGGATCCAGAATGGCCCCCCTTGATTAGCATCTAAGGGTTTCTCACAAAAGAGGGAACAAACTCTGTATACATGGCCTAGAATATATGGGGCTAGGGCTACCCTTTTTTGCAAAACAAAGGCTTTGGCAAGAGGAGCAAATTTAGGCATGATTCTTTGAGAGGAGGTGCAGAAAAGGAATTTGCAAAGCCAATATAATAAGAAGGAAAAGAATTCCCTATCAGTTATTGGGCCCTCTTTTTTATTCTCAGCTTTAACAAAATCACTGTAAGATGAGTTAAGAGAGGGGAGGGAGAAAGAGACTGCTAAGTTAGGGAAATCTGGTGTAATGAGGGTACCAATAGGGGATACTCCTAGTAGATGGCAAATGTCAAGAACAGTAGGGGCCATCATCCCACATCTAAATTGAAAGAAATTGAAGATAGGGTTCCAAAAACATAAAGCAGCAGGGACTAGGAAAGGGTCCTCTGAGATAGTTACCCTAGATAGTCGGAGAGCATCGACAAGGCAGAGCTCTTGAAGGTCCAGTATCCTAGCAGGGATGACCCGATCATACCATTCTTGCCATTCCGGCCTTACTGTGGGCCAACATCGGTGAGGGCGATTGATTCTCCAGTTCCTCCAATCGAGACCACCTTCATAAAGGAGACATTGGTTCTCCAAACGAGGATATAGAGCTAGGAGCTCAGTAGGGGTCTCCTTGAATATTGGCTTGAGCACGTAGTCTTGCTGCTCATAACGACGAGGGACAAAGATGCGCCCGTCAATGGCGCTTTTCTTTCCCGCCTTGTACTTCTCACATTATGCGTCAATGAGCCTTTTCAAGGCTACAGATGAGCTCACACGCTCTATGACTGGCACTTCTGGTGAAGAAGAAGCCATTGATAGTACGTTTTTTCGGAAAGTAAAGAAGGGAGTGAAGAGAAGTGGAAGAGTGATGAGGGTTTGTGCGTTAAAAGAGCAAGTGATTTCAGAACACGAAGCAAAAGGGTTTTAAAAGCTTTTGTGTCTGAAAAATATATTGCATAAGTCGTTAAGTACTAAAAATAAGAATACGAGGAGTCTCTTCGAATATTGATAGTTTTGGAGGGAAAAAGCACATTCCGGATGTTGGCGCCAGCTTCGAAGAAAGATATTTGGCTTCGAAACAAGATTTTGGCGCCAAAAAATCAAACAACAACGGCTTCGAAATACATAAGTCGGCTTCGAAGCATATTACATGCTTAAAGATGCTAGAGTGCTCGAGTATTGGTATATTTCAAAGGGTTTAAAGACCTATTTCAGGGTTATTAACGAAAATAATGGCCTTCGAAGCAAAACTTAAGATTCTTTGAGGATGAGAAGTACTATTCAAAAACATCAAAACCAATCATTGGTTTTAATAAAAGGAGATTGCCTTTTAAACTAAAATAGCATGGACTGCTCTTCGAAGCAAAATTGGTCAATTTAAAATTGATTGACTATATCAACCATGACCATATATTGGTTATAGTTAGTTTTGAAGGGTAAGGTTGTTAAATTCGAAGCACTAATTCTAGATGATATCAGTCAGAATTGTCAACTTTATTCCATAAATTGGAAAAAGACATATTAGTTCTTTTTAGCGTTTCATTAAAATTTAGTCCAGATTTGAAGAATGAGTTTGTTCAGTTCGAAGCCCTAAATTGGCTCTTAAAGGCAAATGGAAACAAGGTCAAATGATGCCAAATGGAGGATTCTATTTATATTTGAAGACAAAGTAATTACATTAGATGACCCTATCTGGGTATGAATTCAAGCTCATAAAAGTAAGGAATAGAATAAATGACAAGATCATGAAATTGGATCCAACAGTGATCAATAAATTTATGTTCTTTCTTTATTATATCTTCTATTTCTTCTAATGTTAGCTGCATAAGTTGGTGTGCTCTCACGTCATAGTAGAGCTCTTCAGCCTTTATTTCGAATGCTTCCTCTCTCAATCGTTATTCCACTTCATCTAGGACCAAATCATCCCAATACGCAGAATCTTTATTCTTGAAATCATCTAATTCTTCGATGAAGTTCTCTGCTTTGTATTGGGCTTGAATTCGGAGAGACGAAAGTTGGTCCAAAGATTGTACAGTGACCTTGGAATTTCGATGCCAGTAGAGGAGCACTGAGAGTTGGTCAAGGAACATATGAAGTTCTGCTTGGGCAATGGGGTTAAGAACATGGCCCCTAGTCAAAATGTCACAAGCCCATTGAAAGTTCTTGAAAGGGACTTCGTCCTCAAGAACATTAAAGGGCAAGTGAGAGAAAGCTGCAAGCAGAAGTTGAGCTTCTTTCCGCTCAGCTGGAGTGGGGATTGACGGAGGTTTGTAAAGTGGAACGGCTTCATTCATGGAGAGGGCAAGCCTCAGTTTTTCTGTCCAGAAAAGAATTGGTGAAGGAGAAGGGGAAGATGGTTCTGCTTCAGAAGATGAAGAGTGAGGAGCAGATGGTTCTGCTTCAGAAGATGAAGGAGAAGGAGCAGTGTTTCTGTTTCAAAGGGTGGATAAGAAGGTGTGGATGCTTCAATTATGGGAGATGGCACGGGAGCAGGAGGAACAAAGGCATTAATATAGTCAAGCCAGTCGGAAGAGCAAATCTTCGCCTTCTTGGCTAAGAAGGATGGGTGGTACCCTTGTGCTTCTTCTGAACGTTGGGCAACAAGCACTGTCTTGGTAGGCATGGAGGATGTGTACCATGCCACAAGAAGGTTCTCCTCCAAATTACGTCGAAGGTCAATGGGTACGTAAGGGTAGACCACTGAACTTCGAGCATAGGGAGGAAACTCCAAAGGGTTAGTAAACTCGACAAAATGATGGTTGATTCGTTCCCTCAAATCATAAGTCTCAGGTGTTGACCAGCTCGTCCAGCCAGAACCCCCAGAAGACGAAGAAGTTATAGCTTCATCCCATGCAGAATTTTGTGAAGAAGAGTTTCCCAAGTCCATATTTGCAATTCGCCAAATCAATGGTTTGAAAGCAGTTTGTTCGAGGTACAAGGGAGAGTCAGAGGAAGAACTTTTTGTATTTGTATCTACAACTTGTTGAATCGAAGGATTAAGGACAATGTGTTCGCAGTCCAAAGGTTGGTAATTTGCAAAGGCTTCCATAACCTGAATATAGAAAGGCGGGTAAAGGTGGCTAATGAATGCGTGGAGGTTCTTTCGAGGGGAAACAACATTACTCAATGGCTCTTCGTGTGCTTGATCAATAGAAATGGAAATTGATTTAGCCATAGTCTGTTCGAATGCTAAGGTATTAGGACGTTCAACAAATTGGAAAAAGAGTTCATGCAAATAATCACCAAAGAGATGATGGTTGTGTTTCCAGAAGATAGACTCTATGCACGTTCCAAAAGCGCGGGAAAGGCTGTGATCCACTAATATCACCAAGTATTGGGTATATTAGTGCGGGGGGTAATGTTGGCTACATATTTTGTAAAAGCTAATCATAGTTCGACACGTGGCAAAGCAAGGGTAATATGGGGAGACTACTCAAGTCTTCGATCCTGATCGTACACGTGGCAGTGAAAATTGGTGCTCACGTGATCTGAGTAGCACAGGATCAGTAAAGAGATACAAGGTGACGTGGCTTCAACGGTTGCTCATATTCAAATTCAAATACAAGAGGGAAGTTCAACTACAAGAAATGGCGTAGTGGAACTACTTCTAAGGCAGCATGATCAGCAATCATGAAGGAGCAGTTCGACGGTTTGAAGTGCAGTTCGATGGTCATCCTTGAGGAGTATAAATAGCAAGGAGGTCCCCAGAAAAAAGCCCCAGACTCAGAGCTAACAAACCAGTCATTTTACTTCATATTTTTCTTTTCCAGTTTTATATTCTCAGTCTTTACGTTTCCTACACTTTAAATACTTGTTCTTTAAATTCCTGCACTGCACTTCAATTCATAGGAGTAGTTTCAAGTAGATCGTCACTGTAAACCTCTTCAAGGCTGAGTTTGGATCATTGTAAGTGTTCATTTTTATGAAATACTTCAATTGTTCGTCATTTGATTGTTATTTTACTTAATTTCTCCTAAGTCAAGCCACCAGTAAAAGTCCTCTTCATCGAGGCTGAAAGAACTAAAACACAATCGTCTGATAATTGGTTGGCAATTATAAATTCTGTAAGGACTGATTGATCCTTACTGGCACGCTCGCATTTACGAAAATACCCTTCAAAAGTCAAAAAGTCAACAAATACACTAAAAAACTCTTTAGTATATTTTTTCTAAACATAATAACATAACACTAAAAAAATAAAAAATAAAATAAAAAATCCTTATTGTACTTTTCCAAATGTAATACTCTAATGTAACACACAAAAAAACTTCTTAGTGTACTTTTCCTAAATATAACACTTCAATCAATGTAATCTCAAACGTAACATTCCAATCTAACACATACAAAAACACTAAAGAATTCTTTAGCATACTTTTTCCAAACATAACACTCACAGTTTGAAATTATACATTTGTCCAAAGCTTACTAAGGAATTTTTATACTTCTTTTAGAATGGTTTGAAGAATCTCACATCCTTTTTTTGTGTATTACATTATAGTGTTATACTAAGGAATTTTTTTAGAGTGTTACATTAGTGTAAGTGTTATATTAGCGTGTTATAATTTGAAATTATACATTTGTCCAAAACTTACTAAAGAGTTTTTGTACTCCTTTTGAAATATTTGAAGAATCCCCTATCATTTTGAAATTTTTGAAAAATCTCATATTTCAAGTCATTTTTGTACTCCTTTTAAAATGTTTGAAAAATCTCACATTTCAAATAAAAAAGATTCCCATATAAAATTTCATCCCAAATTTGATTCTCATAGGCTGTGTATTTTACCTTTCTAGCCAAAAGAAAAAAAAAGGAAAAAAAAAAAAAAGGAAACATAATTAGATTTAAGGGTATAACTGTAAATTCAATTTTGAAATAAAATATTAAATCTACTTTTCCAAAATCAATAGGATTAATTGATTTATAAGAAACTTCTTGGGACTAAATGGATAACCATTCCTCAAGATGAGATTTATAGGTAAATTTTCCTTTAATTTTTAGTTTCTTAGATTTATTTATTTATTTATTTTCTTTTTTTTTTCTTTTTTCTTTCTAAAAATTGATTTTGAAAATCAAACCGAACATAATTTTATAACTAAGAAAGTATCAATATTATTCATTAAAAAAAAATGTCATTACATTTCAAACAATATACAAGTTAACCAATACAAAATAAGTTGTATGACGACTTTATCCTTGAAATAGACAGTTTACAAAAGAAACATCTTTAATTGTCCTTATTTAGAACAAGATTTAAAATTTAGGATCAAATGTATTACAATTGAAGAGTCATGGATCAAAGTAATACAAGACCTAAACTACAAGGATTGTTAGTATAATTTGCTCTTTCAAGAATAGACATTTATTTTATGTAATACAAATTTGATTCAAGAATAACTATTTATGTTCGATCATCTTGATTTTTTTTGCAAGAATATTCAACCCCAACAAGTCCTAAACAGTAAATAATTTGGATCACTGCAATCAGTCTCAAAATGGGTTTATCAAACTTAAATAGTCTCTCAAATTTAGATAACCAACTTAAAAGAAATCAAATCTTACATGCATACCAGGTACGTACCAGATACAGCTTGTATATCTTGATCCGCTACTGTATGAATATTATTTCCTGTTGCGGTTTGAGTAGCAATAAGGCGTCCCTCTATTCTTGTGTCCCTGAATCTAGAAGTATTGGTTGATCACCAGTTCTGTTTTTTGTAAATGTGTAGTTACGAATAATTCAACGAAAGTAATAGGAATTAGATCTAACACGATTTCAAATAGAAAAATTTCAATCATTTCAATTGGTTTGAAAGGAAAAGGAAAAATAATAATAATAATAATGTCTAAACCTTAATATTAATCCAACCAAGTATATATTATGCTTTTTTAGTAAATATTATATAATTTTTTGATAGAGTTACAATAATTTATACTTCATAAATAAATTTATGTATTTTTGTGATAATACTACACATTTAATGTGTAACTTTATCATAAAAATACATAAATTTACATACAACCAAGCCAATTTAGTTTGAGATTCGAGAAATAGAGTCATAAATAAATGAGTCAAAATGTATGGATACATAAATGAAATAATTAAGTGATATTCACTAATAATTAATGAAGTTTTGATATAAATAACTTTTTTTAATTTTTTTAAAATTTTTAAATATATCAAAATTAGATGCATCTAAAAAGTTTTTTTTTTTTTTTTAAAAAAAAAAAAAAAACCTAAAAACTAAAATATGTAAAAAGTTCACTAAAACACAAACGAAAATCTAAACAAAAATGCATACATATTTTGTTCAAATTTGTATTTGTTTTTAGTAAATATGTTTTCACATTTCAGTTAATTTAAATATAAAAAATATTCACTAAAAATAAATCAAAAAATATTTAAAAATAATTTTTTAAAAGATTTAAATTAAGTGTCTCACAAACTAGAACACGTGGTATCAATTCATTGTCCGTGGCACGAGGCACATTTTATTTATTTTTTTTTTTGCAAGACTAAGGTATAAAGATATGAAACGGTGTGTACCGTACACAAGTTATATTATTTGTGAATTTGAGTATCATAAATAATATAACTAAATGTTATGAACATGAAGTATAACTAAATAATTTTTGCATCATAATTAAGGATTGGTTTGAGAATAGGTTATAGTAACTTATTAGCTTTTTAGCTAAAAAACGAGATGAAAAAAATTAGTATGCTTAGATCTTTTCTTTTTTTTAATGATAAAAAACGTGTAAAAAATAGAGATGAAAGTGTATCTTTGATCTTTTGTATAGTTTTTTTAACTTTTTAACTTTTTAATGATTTTTAAATTTTTTTTTTTTTTTTGACTATTATAGTGAGTTCTCAAACAAAGTCTAAAATAATGTCATAACTAAAATCATAATGTGTTATAATTCACAATATAGTAGGTCATAACTAATAACATAAATGATATAAGTAAAGGTGCATATAATACCTAACCTAAAACAAATCGATCATATAACGGCAATTACATACTAGATTAGTTTTGCATGGGAAAAAAAAAAAAAATGAACGGTGAGAAAATAAACGGTTTATACAAAATTGATCCAAAACTATGATTTTTGTTATTTGATCGATTTGATTTTTTACAAGAATGATATATATACTCGATGAAACCTAAAATATGAACGGTTCAAATTATCGAAGTGATACCCAAATATAAATCTGATAAATCAAATTAAACTGTACAATTTGATTTGAGACTGAAGACGATCTATGTCCAAAAAATTTCCCCTCAAGTATATTCATACATATCGATGGGGAGAAAAGTATAGAGCCATGCAGTTGGTACATTCGACAGTGCATGCATAGTTAAGGTATGGATTCTAAATAATTTATCAATTTTTTTATTAAACCACTTATATATGGGTGTGAGATCTAAACACATGTGGGATTTGTGTGGGTTCCATACCCATATGAGAGACTTGGTGAAAAAATTTGATAGATTATTGAAGGGACAGAATAAAAACGGGTTGGATCCAAACCTTGGGCCAGCCCAATCCACTAAACCTAAGTCCAAGTAGGTCAGATGAATGCGTAGGCCAGCCAACTAAGCCCATCTCCATAACACATAGTCTATGCAGAGTTCTTAAGCATTTGGGCCCATCTCGCAGTAGGAAAGCCAATCCAGCTGTGATACTAGGCTAAATCGAGCTGTAGAGCTAAGCCCATGGACCGAACTAATGGGCTGAGCCCACACAAAGATATCTAAATGGGCCAGTCCATCTCTATAAGCAATCTTGTGCAAGGCCGAGCCGGGGTGCAATGGCACTGAGCTGAGGGAACCTTTCAGAGAAATGTAAAAGATATGAATGCATGTATGTGCAGGTTGCCACCTTAGCTGGTCCCCTTCCCCTAGAATCACGGAAACAGTTGATCAACGGAATGTGATCTGTTATGAGCATGGTTATAATGAGTATATGCACCCATTGTCAACTACCCGGTGGTCCTCTACCTTGAGTAATGTTAAAGGGAGCCTGATAGCACCAACGCTTCATGAAACCATCCTGAGCAACAAGTAAGAAGTTCTATAAAAACTCCTCTGACTTCACATTGAAGGTAACTAAGTTGAGCTGTACTGTACTCAGTTAAACACAATTCTCTACACTTAGAGAGCACATATCATCTTCTCCGATCGCTTACTTCCACACTGGAGGGGTTATTCGGCCAACCTTGGTCAGGTATCTCTAACGATGCTCTTTGTTGTAGGGTCTCGATTCCTATAGACACCCCATTTTTGACTAACCTTAAGAGTCAGACGTCATTGATTGAGCGCTCGGTGATAGTGCATGTTTGTGCTCATTTGAGTTTCCGGAGTTTTGGCTGAGAGCCTTGCCTCTGAGCCTCTGAACTCTTTGTGCTTTGGCTTGGTTTGTGGACCAAGCCTTGTTTCTCTTCCCTGGAGGGAGGGAGAGGTCTTGTAGACCACCTCTTTGTGGTCGTAGACCACTTTTCGTGGTCGTAGACCACTTTTCTCGCTTGGAGACTAGTTTTCGATTTTTAGAGTCTTCAGCCGCGCGCCTTGACTTGGGACCACCTAACGTTCTCTGTTTGGAGTGGTTTTTGAACCACACTTTGTTGCCTCTGTCTAGAGGGACACTGTGGTCTGGGAGACCACTTTTGTGGTCGTAAACCACTTTTGATGCTCGTAAACTAGTTTTCGAGGCTTCTGGCTGAGCGCCTTGCCACCCGAACTTTCGTCTTGCATCCGTTTTGGTTTGTTTTTGGTACAAACCTTGTTTTCCTTGTTTGGAAGGTGGTACAAGGGTAGGGGACCAGTTCTTCTCCTTGGAGACCACTTTTCTTCCCGCCAGCCAATTTTCTAGTCTGCCAACTGGTCTCCTTGGTCTTTGGGCCACCTTTTTTGGTCGGCCACCATACCACTGCATTGTTTTCATGCTTTAGACTCTCTCCCACCATGGCTGACTAGTTTTCATCTTGGGAGACCACTTGTGGTGGTCGGCCGACCACTTTAAGTAGCTAGCCAACCGCTGCTTTTCTTCATATTTTTGGAGATATTTTCTGTCCAGCTGTGCCAGCTGGAAGGTACATAAGCCATCCTCCATACGCGTGTATGGAGGGATGGCTTTTAGGCCAAAGCTTGTCCAACAAGCTTGTTGCTTGTTCTCTATAAAGGAGAACCTCCTCCCTTGTTCTCCAGGTTCAATTCTTGGTGCTTGAGCTATACATATACATCTTTGTATCTATCTTACTCTTGCTCTTCATTTTTGTCCCTTAAAGTGTAGTTTTACCACACTTTAACACACAAACGCACACTCAAACACTATCCTTTTGTTGTTGAGGCTTCTTGAGGTTTGTTTTGGAGTTTTTGGGTTGGTTTGAGTTCAAAAAAGGTGCTAGAGTTATGGTTTTGAAGGTGTTCTATAAAGGTGAGTCAACTAGCCCTTTAATCCTTTGTTTTGCTGAAGGTTTTAGACCTTTTTGCATGGTGTTTTAGACTTAACTTCCTACTGCAAAAATTTCTATTTTTCAGTCTTTAAAATGTTTGTTTAAGGTCACTTTTGTGTTGGGGGTGGTCTACCTCCTCTTAGGCCTTGTTAGGCCTTGCTTTGAGCCATCCCTTTAGGCTCTTGTTTTAGCCTTTACATGGCCTTCTCACCACTGAAATCCACTGAAATCCAGAGGATTTTCAGTGGTGGAAAGGTGGTTTTGAGGTCCCAAGTAGGAGAGGGTCCCCGCTCCTTGTGTCTTGATTGCTTGCTTTGAATGCCTCATGTTCGAGCATGTTTGTTAAACTTATGTTGGTCATATCTTAGTATGTATTTGGGGTTATTTCAGCATGGCATACCACTGTTTTGACTTGGTTTTGTCATCCCTTGCATGCCTTATACACTTGTAGTGTATTTCTCACAAACTAGTCTTGTATGCTTCATGAAGTAGCATGTCTTTCTAGCTTATTTTGAGTCCATTTTAGCATGTTCTTGGTGTTGTTTTACCATGTTATACCTCTGTTAAGGTTTGGTTTAATGGCCCCTTGCATGCTCCATACACTTGTAGTATAATTCCATGAACTAGCCTAATATGTACCATGCTTTAGACTATCATTCTAGCATGTTTTTTGGCTTAACTCTAAGAATCTTTTGTCCATGTTTTAACATGCTTAAGCTCTAATTTGTGTTGTCTTGGTCATGCATGCCATGCTTTGTATAGCTATAGTGCATTCTAGCTTGTTAGCTTTGTGTTTTGAGTCCACTAGCATGGATTGCTTGGACTCTTTGAATTACTTGGCATCATTTGTAATGTGATTTCAGTCCATGTTTCGTGTTCACACACTTGCACTTGTCACTTATTCAATGCGTTGGAGGGTTTGCCCTTTATGCCTTAAACATGGGTCATTGCGTATGTCTTCATGCCTAAGCTTGCGAGCTATCATTTCAATGTGTTTTTGGGTTATTTTGCCATGATATAACTTTGATTTTTGTTGGTGAAGCCATCTCATGCTTGGTCTTGGTAGGTGTAGTGTAACCCTCTCTTTTGGCTTTGTATGCATCATGCCTTATGCCCTTCATGCTAGCTTGTCTTGGCTTCCTTCCATGCATGTTTTAGACTCAATTTGGCATGTTCTAGGACTGTTTTGGGTTGCCTTGACCATATGCTTCATGTTTTGCATAGTTATAGTACAAATGCCTATGCTAGCTTCAAGCTTTGGGTTCCATAGCATGCTTCATTTGTGTTGTGTACATGATTTGGCATCATTTCGTATGACATTTCAAAGCATGTAGCATTGTCGTGTTCCCACTTCATTCACTCTTTAAGTGCCTTTGAGTGTTATGCATTGTTGCCTAGCTTATGGCCTAGCTTGTATGCTTGCATGCCTAGGTCCTTGAGCCCCCATCTCAGCATGTTTTGGTCTTTGTTTAGACCTATTTAAGCTCTGTCCATGATTGGCTCATGCATTTATGCCATGTATTGCATGGCCCTTTTGTAATCCTCTTTACTAGCCTTATGCCTTAAGGACTCTAGTATGCTATGTTTGTGTTGTTTGAATGATTTGGCATCATTTTATACCTTCTTTTAGAGCTTATGGTGTTTTCACACTTCCATGTTTATCACTTCTTCAATATGTTTGAGGGTTGTGCTCTTAGGCCTGGTCGATGGGCCAATGCATGTGCATGCTTTGTTTTGCATTTCATGCCTTTATTTTAGCATTATGGCCACTGATTTGGGCATGACTGAGGTCTGTCCATTTTGGTTTAAGTCGATTGAGCGTATTTGATTGCATGTTGTTTGCATGCTTTTATTACATAGCATTGTGTATGCCATGTTGTCTACATGCTTAGGTCACATTGCATTGAGTATGCCATGTTGTTATTTGCATTGTGTATGCCATGTTGTTACATTGCATTGTGTATGCCATGCTATTTGTTGCTTTGTGTTTGGAAAAGGTGTTAGTCCAAACACGAGAAACGAGGAACGTTTCATACTTGAAGTGATGAAACGTGCCTCAATTCTCGGTCACCGACCCTCTTGATTACACATGATAGAGTTTTAGGCTTTATGTGTTTACTTGTGCATTCATTTCATATTGAATTGTGCAACTTCGTTTCTCGGCCATCATACATTGAAATGTGCGATTGGTGGCCCGAGGGTTGAGAACCGCACTCCCTTGAGCTTATGAAATGATAGGGAGGGTGGTTGTACACACATATCTTGCAAATACATTGCCATGCCCTTTCTTGCTCTCTGTTGTAGCAAACTGGAGAAGTGCAGCAAAAACTAGCCAGCCAGCCAGAAAAACTAGTTGGCCAATCACTTTTTCTGGTCTGTAGCAACAAAAAGTGGTCGGCAAGTGGTTTCCACATCAACAACTAGTCGGCCACCCTCTCACAGGTTTCCAAGGTGAGTTAGAAGCTTTCTGGAGCTTGGTGCAAGGTTCTGAGAACAATTGCAAACAGAGGCAAATTGGGGCATCGCGACGGATTTCCAAACGAGGCGACCGGGCATGCATACTCTTCTCCCTCTGAGGCTCCTGATTTATTGCTTTACTTAGCTAATTTGCTTAGCTAGTTTATGCTTTGGTCTTGTACCTAATTAGTTAATGCATTTAACTATTCAATTTGTGTTGTAATAGCTTAATTAATTAGTTTGTTAGTTAATTAGTTTTGTGATGTAATAATTAGTTTAATTAGCTTAGATTAGCTAGTTAGCTTCTTATTCAGACCCTCCATCGAGAGGGCTAACTATTGTAATAAGCGTGCGTGTGTGTGATGCATGTTTTCCAACCCCCATTTCTTTCTCCCTTTTACTTAACCGCTTACGATGGTTAGTTTTAGGGCATATTTCGATTAGCATACCTTATGCTTCGCATGCATGCATGCATTCATCTGTATTGCATGCACCGGGCTCGGCGCATCATACTAACTGCATTGTATTTCAACTCCAAGTTGAATACATGTATCGAGTTGTATTTCATATGCCATCATAGAATAGCCGAGCCTATTTTAGCTGCATTTTTGCATGTGTTGCATTAGCCATCTTAATATGAACTAGGATCATGCATGATTTCTAACTAGTTCTTTGTTTTGGCTTGGAGTACATTGTGAGTGTTTACGCTTTAGCATACTGCATGTGTATTAATGTTGCCATGAGGTTAATTGCTTATTTGATATAACTGCCTGAATGCCTGTGGGTGAAGGTTGGATTTCTTGAATTGGAACAATTCATCAAATCCTCGATTTAGCCTACTTGCGAGTAGCAAAACTTCAAATCATTTTTCACAAACGAACATGCAATGTTTTGTCCCAACTTAGGCGATCTAGTCTATACTTGTATGATGTGCGCATCACATAGTAATTCTAGGTTAATAACCGGAATAAGAACACATGTGTTTTCAAAAACAAAATATCATGCTTAGTAAAGGCCGATCTTTTGATCGGGCGAGCGGGGTGGCTTATTGCATGACCTTCCCCTCTCGTACCCTAGTTCCCGAGCCGAGGCAACTTTGGTGATAACGGACACGTGGCCTTAGGCACGAGTCAGGGTTTCCTAAATTTTCTCAAAAATAAAATATTTAGGTGGCGACTCTGTATCTGGCAAAGCAGTCCATGTTTGACACTTCTTTATAAAAATCAGTTTTCCAAAACGATTTTCTGGATTTGGACTCTTTGGTGATTTATCGGTCTCACATTGCACTTTGTGAGATTAAATTCAGAACCGTGACATGAGTCCGAACTTGTAGTAGCCTAAAGAACAAAACGGGATTTCGCGCCCTCGCAGCGCGGATCTCGGGAGTTCTCGGGGCACATCTACAGTTTCTGGCGACTCTGCTGGGAACTTAGAGAACTTGACTAGAACTCATGATATCTTGTTTTGATTACACTTATGTGTCTCTTTGCATTGCATTTGCACTGGTACGCCTAGGACACTGTGTTTGCCATATGCTATTCCTGAACGAGTTGCCAGAGGCTTGCTTTGAGAAGTGTGCCATAAGGTTGACTGGTTGCGGGCTTTGCCACAACGGGAACACAAACCCCAGTTGTTACCGGGGCACCCTTTTTACCATTCGACCTAGTGCATATTTAGAATCCATAGTGACTATAGGACAGGTTGCTTACCCGGTTGTAGGTTGTTTGAAACCGCTGCGTGCGTAGTGAAACCCTAGCTCCTGACAAAATAGGACAGGGAAACCTTATCCCTCCATAGGGGTGTTTTGGCTCTCATTTGTTTGCTATGTGCTTTTAGAGTGTGCCTCTACAGAAACGCATGTATCAGTTTGCAAGTCTGGGTATCAGGCCTAAGGGCATCAGTATTCTGTAATAACCCTAGTTACTGATCACTGATTAATACCGATTACTGATAAATTAAGATCAATTATGGAAAGTAAATGAACTGATCGAATTACTGAACTGACTGATTGAAATCTGAAACTGAATCAATTAACTGTATCTGTTTAATTGCATGTTTATCTGTGTGAATGTTTAGTTATTTGTTCAGTTTTTAGGTTTAAACTGTAAATTGAAGGCCTTATCGGCGGCCGAACTGGAAATTAATTGATATTTTATGATCATCATAATTTATGTGATTTTATGGTATATTTATTGGAAAAGTGATTTGGTATGTTTAAATTAGATTACATGTTGATAAAATGTACAATTGGGCTTAATTACTATAATGCCACTTAGTGGCCTACTACATGGAGCTTTTTGTGAGCTATTTACACTAGATACAACACTTGACCAAACTTTTCCTCAGCCAAATTGAGAGCTCAACCAACCTTAGAGAGTGAGATAAGGGAGGGAGTTGATTTTCATCTCATTTTGCTTGATTTTGCTTGGCAATTAAGAGGATTGAAGGGTTGACTTCAAAATTGAGCTCCTACACTTCTAATTCTAGACTTAAGGTAGAAATCCATCTCCTTGATTGTGCATTTATGTTAATTCTTGCTTGGCCTAGAGCTAAGTTGAAGTCTAGAGCCAATTTATGGCTTGTAATGTTGTATTGTAGCTCATTTCATGCATGCATGTGTGTAGTGATGAATTTTGAGTAGATTTCATGACAAATTGTCACATGCATGTTCATAATTAAGCTTAAGTCCATGTTTTCAACTTATTTCGAAAAGAATGAGCTCGTTAGAGCATGTTTTGAAGCTTTGAAATGATTTGAATTCATGCATGTTTGCATGTTCTTCATGTTCATGAAATTGGGTTTGAATTTGGATTTAATTGATTCACCCTTGGGCCTTAAATCCACAAATTGAGCTTTGAAACTTGTTGTATATTGAGTTTGGATGTGTTTTCTAGAATTTGGGCCCAAGAGGTCGAGTTTTGAGCTTAGGAATGCTTGGTTTGAGCTTGGAAGGCAAATCTGGAAATTCCAGAATTTGGCTTCTACGCTCGAGCGAAGGATTCTACGCTCGAGCGACCATCGTTTCTTCTGAGCTTTGCTCAAGCGAGGGAATGGTGGCTCTAGCGTAAATTTCAAGCTCTCAAAGATCTTGGTGCTTGTGACGCCGAGCGAAGAGTCAGGTCTCACGCCGGCGAGCATCGGCGAGCAGCATCGTAAAATCTAAGCATCCAGCATTTTTATTGTAGCATGCAGTCCGCTCGAGCGACGGAATCCACGCTCGAGCGGAGCTCCTTTGTTTGCATGTCCGCTCGAACGTAGAAAGCCACGCTCGAGCGAGACCCCTGTTTTCAGCAAAATTTGTTAAGTGTTTTCTAAGTGCATCTTCGCATCTTCTTTCCATCCTAGGCATTCCTAGGGCATATTTAAGGCATCTTAAAGAGGATATAGATGTAGAACCACACCGAGGCAAATTAGGGATTAAGCTATTATCTTTCCCAACTGTGTAGCTTAGTGTGTGTTCAATCTGTAAACTGTGTAGGGTTGGCTTCCCGAGGAGACGCTCTAGTTCACTGTAGCCGTAACTCGTGAGTAACAATTGTGTAAAGATATGTTCAAAATGATTATCTTGAATCAATTGAATTGCCATCGAACTGATATTGATTCTTGAATGAATGTGTGTCCTTTATTTACGAACTGCATCAGAACATCCTTAGCACCTCATCGCTTTATCGCATCACATAGAATCTTCGCTTGTTCTCGTGGAACCACTATCATTCATCGATCGATGGCCATCATTATCGTTCGTCGTTTAAGACCCATCATATTCTTATGCTAATAGATGTACCACATATATTTGTTCTTTATCTTGAACAACTGATATACTGGTTGAATTGAACTGTTTTCATTACTGTAAGGACATTCATTCTAAACCTCTTTACGCATTATGTTATTCACTGGGCTTTAGCTCACTGCTCATATATATATGTAGGTGTACAGGCACCGGATCAAAGCTAGAAGCGTCGGGGTAGAGTCCCAGTTTTGTCAAGCCAACCAATGTGCCTCACTACGAGGTTCCGAGCCTGCCAAGCTAAGGCTTAGAGGTGTTTTAGTAATTCCCCCCTTCCGCACTGTTTTGTAATATTGTATAGACTGTATGTTGCACCGTACTGTACTATAGTGGGGATTAAGTCCCTGTTCCACTGAATGCCTGTAAATGTTTGTGTAGACTGTACTGTTCTGAATGTGTGAATGCATGAAAAGTCTTTTGCATACAGACTGTCACGGCTCAATGGACATTATTTATTTACCGTATTGGCTTCCGCCAGGCCCTGTACTCTGTTGTATTGTATTACTGTTAAGCAGGCCTTCGGTAATCTCGGATTACTGGCTGGTTACGGTGCTAAACCCATAGGGCCGGGTTTGGGTCGTGATATATTCGAAGAATCAGTTTTACCTGAGGGTATCAAATTCAGTTTTGGAGCAGCAATTTGGGCACAGTAAACAGTGTTTGAGAACTGTGTATTCAGCTTACAAGTGCCAACTGTGTGTTGTCTTTATTTAAGCTGTTATGCTGTCCATTTTTCTGTTCATTGTTTCTTTATTTTGCTTTATTTATCTTTTTGCAAGGTAGTTTAGCACTATTGCATCTGACCAGGCAGATATTCCCCAAGCACTCTGGGTTAGAGGTCGCAGACTTCATCGATCCGAGGATTTGATAGACAGACCACCAGTGTACCACTCATTACCCCTGGTTATTCGACAGAGCTCAGTTAGGCACAGTGCGTCGGAAAAACGGTTTCTAAATCAGTGGCCTTTGAGTAGTCAGGTTGAGGCTTCAGTTTCTATTGTAGAGACAGATATATCGGTTATTCAGATAGATCAATATAGTATGACAGGCATGGAAGAGATAATGCGTCAGCTCCAGGAAAGTATGCAAGCCATGCAGCAGGATGCTGCCGGTCAGGCAGAAGTGTCTGCACGTCAAGTCGAGGTAGTGGCCCAATAGATAGAGTTAATTGCCAGGCTATAACAGCAAACTTGGGCGTCTACTTCGCACCCACCTCCTACCCCACCTAGAGTTCCAATACTCGGGGAGACCGCCAATGTTCAGGAAAATACGGACGTGCCAATGCTGCCAGCTCCGCCCCCAATCCTACCCCAACTATCCAAAGTGTCCACCAATCTAGTGGATTCACTGTTTGAATTTGAGGTGGATACAACAGTGTTAAAAGTGAGCAAGCTGGAAAAGCTTTTCAAGAAGGCTCAAGGCATGAAATCCATTCTGGATATAGAGGGTGGATACACCGACTCGGCCGTGACGCTGCCAGACCGGTTTAAAATGCCACACATTGACCGCTTTGACGGGTCTAGGGATCCTATGGTCCACCTACGGCTGTTTTCGAATGTCCTAAGGTCAATGGGCCTCTCCAGATTGCAGAAGCTTTCCCTGTTTGGCTGGACCCTATCGGGTGTAGCGGTTATTTGGTATGCAAAACTGGAAGACTCTATTAAGAGGAACTGGAAGGAGATGACTGAGGCCTTTATAGCTCAATACTCCTACAACACTCAGATCGAGGTCACAACTCGTGATCTAGAGACAACCAGGCAAGAGCCGAAGGAGAGCTTCTCCGATTTTGTGACCCGTTGGAGGGCTAAAGCCTCGATGATGGCCATCAGGCCGGTTGACAAGGACCAAATATGAATAGTTGTGCGCAACCTCCAGCCTAAGCTCATGTAAAAGATGATCGTCCTCCCCCTACCCACCTTTGCGGATCTACATGAGATTGGGGTGCAGATCGAGGATGCAATGAAACAAGGTCCGATTGACCATAAGAGAGAGCAGCCCAAGAGAGCATTCAACCGCAGTACAAATGCAGGCACAAGCAGTGCTACAGCTGCCAGATCTTCAGATATAGGAATGGTCACCACCATCACTCCAAAAACCCTTGCAGCTACACCCTTTACCGGTGTGTCTGGAAGTAGCTCGCAAACAACCAGATATGCCCTCCGAGGCCAAAGAACCTTCACTCCACTATACATGTCTTTGTCCAAGGCTTTGGGGGTTTTGATCAAGAAAGAGCATCTGAAGCCCCTAGAGCCGCTGCCCTTGCCAGAAAAGCTTTCTCCCTGCCATAACCCGGCGAAGTATTTTTCCTATCACCAATAGCATGGTCACGAAACCGACCAGTGCTTTCGATTACGTCATGAGATTCAGGGTCTCATCGACAATAGGGTGATTATGCCTCCGGAGAAGCCGAATGTCACAACTAACCCTCTCCCACCACATAACCAAGCTCCACCTCCCAAACGCATCAACCTAATCCAAACTGGGGTTGTGTCATACAACCCTAGTATATATATTACACCTTCCCACCTACCCAAGCCAGAGGTGTTCATTCCCGACAGCACTGACTTGTGCATGTTGGACATCTTCTAAACCCAACCTGAACTGGTGGTGGTTGCTATCAAAGATAGAATTGGGTCGATTGTTAAGGCAGATAGTAATGAGGATTCAGAGCCTGAGGGGTCTGCACAAGTTGTGTACAACCCGAGTGGTTACATTACTTCAACAAGCCAGGTTAGGCCGAGAGTAGAGCTGCCGACTGGGGCAGAGATCTGTGTAGTTCGACAGGATAGACCTAATCAGGGGCTAGATGACCTAGCAGAATTGAAAGAGGATATAGCCAACCTTCAATTCTTCAATGAACAGGATCCAGGAGACGGATCGGTTGATCGTTTGATCTGAAGGGTCGCCAGGTTACCTTGGGTGGCTCAAATGACGAGCCGATGGTATTGAGCAAATTTCGGCTAGAACGGGTTCGCTGACACGTGGACATTAGCGATGGGCCGGAGTGGTTGAGGAACAGAAAGAACCGTTAGAGAGCACCGGTGTTAAGAATTTTGCTCGGGATTAGAGCATTTTGAGTACAAAAAATACTGAGCAGCAGGCTACACTGAAGCATTTTAAGTGGGAAAAGATCGAAGATCTGGAAAGGGCCAGAAAAGCCAAAGCCCCTAAGGGGACCGAATGTGCTGTGAGCACAGGAACAGTCGTAATAGAACCAGATAGCTGCTTGTCGATGGCTGACGGTATGTGGTGGGAAGATGACGACCTATGTCTTGCTCACACCGATGAAGATTGGGGGCAAAGCCAACCAGATGATACCTGGTATGTGGATGAGGTTGACCACATGACTAGAAGTGGGCGGTATTTCAAGCCCCCGTATTTAGATCAACCAGAGGCGTCCGGGAAGGACAAGGAGGTGGAGAGGTAGAAAGAAAAGTTACTCGAGGAGGAGGCTGTGCTGAAATAGCTCAAGAAAATCCAAGCTATCAAGAGTTCATAGATAGGCTGTCCTTTCTGCAATGGACAAGGCCAAGCTATCAATCGATACCACGCCTGACCAGCTAGTAGGGTTGGTCTTTCCAGGAGGAGCTTTCCCGATGTTGACCTTCACTGACAACGAACTACCGCCTAAGGGCTCAGATCACAACAAACCACTCTACATCTCTGTGGAGTGCAGAGAGAAATGGATACCAGTAGTTCTTATTGACACAGGATCTGCTATCAACGTGTGTCCGTCGAGGATGGCATATGCAATCGGGTTGAGGCTCGCGGACTTTGTGCTTACTGCCCAGGTGATAAGGGCATATGATAATACTTGCAGAGAAGTGATGGGGACTATGCAGATTCAGACTCAGGTTGGTCCAGGACAACAAGATATTGACTTTCATGTCTTGGACGTTCCCGCAACCTTTAATCTACTCCTAGGGCAGCCGTGGTTGCACCAGGTGAAGGCAGTCTCTTCCACCCTGCACCAGATGCTTCAATACCCCCACGGGAAGGGGGTGGCTATAGTTTTGGGGAATTCTTCAATCCATCCACCACCAGAGGTTTCTACGCCAGTTCTGGAGATTGAACGTGGTGCGGAGGATGTGTTCCTATCAGGATTTACCCTAGACGAGGCTCGGGTTGTACAGAACATACTGCCTATTGATGAGGGGATATATGTCAGTGCACAGTCTGTGTACCTCATGAACAAGCTCCAGCACATCCCCGGGATAGGATTAGAGGGAAGTGGCCGGAAAGGCGTTGCAGCATCGGCCGAAGTGCCGCATAACCCACATACCTTTGGTTTAGGTTATCTGCCTACCAAGGAGGACTGGGTGAAGAAATGGAGAGAAATGGCTGGAAGAGCCAGAGCCAAGCAGGCCGGGAAGCATTATGAGTTGATGCATCGACCTATCCAGGGTACCCTGAACGGACGCTTTGTCCGGAAGGGGGAGGACTTCCTATTCTGCGGCTTCCCAGAGCCATGGCTAAATGCAGAGAGGCAGCGCTTGCCGGGGTTTGAAATTTTTTTTGACTTGCAATTGTTTGGGGACGATGTTGTTGAGGAGCAAACAGACCCACCAGCTGAGGTTGAACAGTGCAAGGAGGAGGATTCCGAAGGTGCAGAGATTGAAATGGGGGTAGCACTAGCTTGTCTACTTTCAGATCCTCCGATCGTACATGAGTGCTTGGGGGATAACTTCTTGGTGTCCATGATCGGGAATGAAACGGCTGCGAGCCCATCTTCAAACATTCTGGCTGCATCCATCGCACCCTCCCTCATCTGGCAATACGAAGAAGGATTCTTATCGAGCAGCACTGGGTCAGGTAGTGAGCCGGAATCTGATTCCACTGAGTTTGTGGAGTCGGAATCAGGTTCCAGCTCGTCTGAGTCTGAGTCCAGTATTCTTGGGGGTGACAACTCGGATGCCACAGTCCTGTCTAGGTCGTCTTTTTCTTTTTTCTTTGAGTCTGTTGTAACAGAGGAATCTGGCGATTTGGAAGTGATTAACGAGAATGGAATAGCTGTGGCTTTCGAGTACTTTTCTGTACCCTTAATTTATTACATTAATCAGGATTTTCAAAATTTTGATAAAAACGACGAGGAAAAAATTCCTCCGGTTTTGCAATATTTGCTTGATCAAGAGCAGGAGAGGTTTGTTAAACCCTTAGTTAATGAAATCACCACAATCAATGTTGGTACTGAGAAGGACCCGCGGCTGGTCCAGATCGGGTCCACGTTGTCTTCGGAGGAGCGCGAGCGCTTAGTCGCTTCGTTAAAAGATTTCAAAGATGTTTTCGTGTGGTCCTACAAAGACATGCCTGGAATTGATCCTGAGATTGTACAGCACCGGATCCCTCTTGACCTAGAGGCCTGACTTGTTAAGCAGAAACTCAGAAGGATCCGCCCGGACTGGGCTCTCAAGATCAAAGAAGCGGTCACCAAGCAAATTGACGCAGGGTTCCTGCTGGTATCCAAATACCCAACTTGGTTTGCCAATATCATTCCAGTGCCGAAGAAGGATGGCAGAATTTGGGTATGTGTGGATTTCAGGGATTTGAACAAAGCCAGTCTGAAGGTCGACTTTCCTCTGCCGTATATCGACGAATTAGTGGACTTTACTGCTGGGCATGCATTGCTCTCATTCATGGATGGGTTTTCTGGCTACAATCAGATTTTGTTGGCACCCGAAGACCAGGAGAAGACTACTTTCCCCACCCTGTGGGGAACCTATTGTTATAGGGTGATGCCGTTTGGGCTGAAGAACGCTGGGGCTACGTATCAACGGGCTGCGACCACAATTTTGCATGACATGATCCATAAAGAGGTTGAGGTGTACGGGGACGACATGATTGTCAAGTCCAAGGAAAGAGAGGACCATTACACTGCCTTGTAGAAATTCCTTCAACGGATCAGAGAGTATCGGTTGCGGCTGAATCCTCAGAAGTGTACATTTGGTGTTACAGCAGGGAAAATACTGGGGTTCTTGATCACACAGAGATGTATCGAGGTCGATCCTTCCAAAATCAAGGCCATCTTGGAAATGCCACCACCGAGGACTGAAAAGGAGGTGCGAGGCTTTCTAGGTAAAGTGCAAGTCATAAGACGATTTATTACAAAATTAACCTTGACTTGTGAACCACTCTTTGGTCTCCTGAAGAAAGGAAAGAAGTTCCAATGGGACGGCCGATGCCAAGCTGCTTTTGAACAAATCAAGCAATATTTACAGAACCCATATGTGTTGTCATCATCTGAGTCAGGGAAACCGTTGATTCTGTACCTTTTAGTGACTGAAACTACAATGGGCTGCATGCTTGCACAGGAGTCTGAGGACAAAGGGGAGAGAGCTATCTACTACCTGAGCAAGAAAATGCTGGATTACGAGACCCGCTACACTCTGCTGGAGAAGGCTTGTCTGGCCTTGGTATGGGCTACCAGGAAGCTGCGGCACTACCTGTTAGCTCACTCTCTAATACTGGTTTCGAGATTAGATCCCATCAAATATCTCTTCGAGAAACCAACACTTATGGGTAAGCTAGCCCGTTGGTTGCTTCTGCTTTCCGAATTCGATCTGAAGTACATGACGCACAAGTCAGTGAAAGGGAGAGCGATAGCGGAATTCCTAGCTGATTACCCAGTAGAAGGGGATAAAGTAGTTGAGTACCTATTCCTAGACGTGGCCATTCTGCATGTCGAAGAATAGACTTGGACGATGTACTTTGACAGAGTGTCAAACCAATACGGGTATGGGATAGTGTAATAACCCAACCTCCGATTAATGCTAAAGCATGATTAATCATGCCTAACAGTAATTTAGAAGGAATCCGGAATTAATTTGCATATGTGTTACATGACTTATGTACCTCTATCTGTTTAGTGTCAAAATATCTGTTCATGTTTTAAACTTTGATCTGCGAATTGAAAGCCTTATCGGCACCCGATTCCGGAATTGATTAGTGTTCTGTGTTAGGTAGATTTTATGTGATTTAATGGTATATTTCATTAAAATGTGATTTGGTATGATTAAATTAGATTAAATAATGTTAAATTATTGAACCTAGCCTAATTACCATTTCACCATGGTTAGTGGGCCATCTCATAAAATCATGTTGAGCCTTAATTTACATCTTTTCCTCACCCATTTCTTGAACTAGCCGTGTAAGAGGAAGAGGGAGATAGGAGAACTTTGTTTTCAACAAAATTCCTTAGAGAATTGGGGAGATCTTGAAGAATTGTTAAGTAGCTCAAGAATTGTGCTTAGTGGAGCTTAATTAAGGTGTTTAGGTAAGAACTCAATCCCTTGATCTTGTCATTGAGCCATCTAGAACTTGTTTACATATGAAATAGGTGAATTTATGGGTTAATTGGGCTGGAATTCAAGGAACCTTAATTAATTCATGCATGCATGTTCATAATCCTAACAATTGGAATTGTTTTCATGGAAATCCTTATATGCAAGGCCATATCCTAGTTATAGTCCATGAGTTCATCATAATTTTGAGTTAATCTTGCTTTTGGTTACATTTTTGGAACATTGAATTCATTAGGACACTTGCATGTATGAGTGTTCATCATGTTCTTGAAACTTTATTTGAAATTGTAATTAATTGGCTCACCCTTGGGCTTTGATTTCTCAAATTGATCTTCAAAACATGTTGTACTATGAGTTTAAAGTGTTTTTCCAGAAAATGGGCCCAAGAGGTTGAGATTTGGGGTGTTGAATGCTTGGTTTGAGCTTGGGAGGCAAATCTGGAAATTCCAGAATTTGGCTTCCTCGCTTGAGCGACCTTCGTTTGTTTTGAGATCCGCTCAAGCGAAGGAATGGTGGCTCGAGCATGAATTGCAAGCTCTCAGGTTTTGGTGCACGCAGACATACGCTCGAGCGACGAGACCTACGCTTGAGCGAAGAGTTGTGTCTCACGCTCGAGCGAGCATCGAGCAAGCATCGAGCATAAAATTCCAACAACCAGTACTTTTGCATTTTTTACAGACCGTTCGAGCGAAGGAGTGTACGCTTGAGCGACACCTTTGTTTTGACAAGCTCGCTCGAGCGAAGAAAGCCACGCTCGAGCGAGACCCCTGTTCTCAGCAACTTTTGAAAAATGTTTTCTAAGGCACCTTCGCATCCTCATCCCATCCTAGGCATTCCTAGGCCATGGTTAAGACTCTATAAGGGGGATTTAAGGTTAGAAACATGCTAAGAATCACGACGTAAGTTTTGCATATTAGGACGTGTATTTCAAGTATGTGTCTGTTATGTGTTATGTAGGTCACGTGCTGCATTCTGTTTGACCTTTTGACTCCGTCTGTCTGATTCAAGGCCCACTGTGAGTAATAACTTAGTAAAGTTATGTTCAACTGTACTTATTTTCTGTGTGACAAAATGAGATCTATTTTCTGAAATGATATGTTATGTACAATAAATGATTGGTCAATTTCTGACATGTATTTGTGATATCCTTAGTATCATGTGATATCTACGGCTGTTACCCGTTATCGGAGGTTCCTTTATGGAACTTATATCTGTCTGCACTCTGTTACCCGTATTGGAGGCCCGCCATGAGGGCTTAGCTGTTCTGTTCTGTCCCGGATCCGGAGGTTCCTTCTTGGAACTGTGTTATTCATAACCTTACGCTTATGCGTTCTGTTCTGTTCTGCTTTGTTCTGTTATGCTAATGGATGTATCACGTAAACTTAACCATGACTTATGATTTCTCTCTGTATACAATCTGAACAAGTATGAATTTGATACAATATGAATTGATTTCCGAAATCTGTGCGAACTCATTCATTGAAACCCCTTTACTCTGTTTATTATTCACTGGGCTTTCGCTCACAGTTTATATTATATATGTAGGTGAGGCGGCACATGACCCAGGCCAGAGTTGACGGCCTTCCGTTCTATTTTGTCAGCCAACTGGTGCACCTCCCGAGGAGGTTCCTCTTGAAGCCTATTGATATGGCTGTTTTTGTGTTCATGCCAGTCTGTATATGTGTTTTGTGAGTCAGGTCTTGGGAACTACTCTCTGTAAATACTGATGTATTTTGACTAGCATGTTGATGTATATAAATAAGTTTTTAAAAGTTCTGTCTCATGTACGTTATCACAGCTCATTGGACCTTGTTTATTTTGTATATTGCTTTTGCAGCCCCTTACTATTTGCTAATCTATTCAGAGGCCTTTGGTAATCCACGGATTACTGGCCGGTTACGGTGCCAAACCTACAAGAGCGGGTTTGGGTCGTCGCAGAGTAGTATCAGAGCACGAGTTATACCACACACACAAGTCCGTATGAGCTTAGGATGTCCTAGTAAGAATTAGGGGCATTCTATATGCATGTGTGAGTGTGTGGTAATCTAAATGAACTTGAAAATTGAATGTACGTTTGAATCAAATGAATTGAAAGAAATGAATAAGATTATGCCTATGCTTAATATCATCTGATATCTGTATAGTAAGATGGAGAATGCAAGGGGAAGTGGTGAAAGTGAATCTTTAGAGGCTCGCATAGGCCGAATGGAGTAGATGTTAGCAGCATTGACTGAGACCTTAACACAGCAGCAATGACAGCAACCTTTACCCCCTCCACCTCCACCGGTACAAGCTGAAACAGACAATAATGACCTTATCAATCTGACACAGAAGTTTATGAAAATAAAGTCGCCAGCTTTCTATGGTGGAATTGAACCACTGAAAGTAGAGACATGGTTATTGGAAATGGAAAAATTGTACGAAGTGTTCCCTTGTACTGAAGTTCAGAAAGTCCTTTTAGCCACTTATACCTTGAAAGATGAGGCCTGTAGGTGGTGGTTACTGATCCGAAATGGTAACGGGAATATGACATGGGCGCAGTTTAATGCTATCTTCTACGACAAGTATTTTCCCCAATGTTTTAGGGATCAAAAAGTGTTTGAATTTTAGGAACTCAAACAAGGAAGAATGTCAATGGCAGAATATGAAGCTAAGTTCACCGAATTAGCACGGTTTACTCCACATATGGTGGATACCGATTATAAGAAAGCCTGAAAGTTTGAAGGAGGAATGGATCTCGACGTGTTTGATCGAGTAGGCGTCCTGAAATTGCCTACTTATGTGGAAGTTCTAGACAGAGCCTTAATGGCAGAGGCTACCCTAGCCGCCATGAAACAAAGTAAAGCCCCAGCATCTACAGCAAATGAGTGGAGAGGAAAAAGACTCGGGTTTGGTTTTAAGAAAGGCCGGTTCTTGGGCAATAAGAAGCAAAATATAGGGACTTGGAGCAACTCGAGTCAAAGTAGTAGGTCTCTTCCGGTCTGTCCTGATTACGGTAAAAGGCAAAGGAGTGTGTGCTACCGAGCGTCTGGTGCTTGTTTCCGATGTGGCCAGTCGGGTCACGTAGTGAAAGATTGCCCGCTTAGATCTGAGACTACTAGCTGTCCTGCAGCAAGTTCAGCGGGATCCGCTTCTGTGCCCAAAACCAACGTCAAAGCCAATACAGGAAAGGAACCTTTGAGACAAGGCCGAGTGTTTGCCTTAGTGCCCGGTGATGTACCAAACACTTATACTGTGGTGTCAGGTACACTTTCTGTATGTTCTCAAAATGCATGTGTATTGATAGATTCTGGTTCTACACATTCTTTTGTGTCGCATGCTTTTGCTCGAAAATTGACTAGGCCATTAGAACTCATGACATATGTGTTATCTGTGTCTACGCCATCTGGGGATTCTATGATGTGTACTCATGTTTATCCAGCATGTGATGTTATGGTTGGCGATATGATGTTGTATGTGGACTTATTACCCTTGGACATTCATCATTTTGATTGTATTTTGGGGATGGATTGGTTGACTAAATACTGTGCTACCATTGACTGTGCAAACAAAACAGTTGTGTTTAGACCGCCGGGTATGCCTGAATTCACTTTTAGTGGGAATGGAGTAGTTCCTCCCATACTTAATCTCGGCTATGAAAGCTGTAAAACTGCTTAGGAAAGGATGTAGGGGTTATCTGTGTTGCATACTGACTACACCATCTGACAGTCCTACTGCAAAAACAATCCCTATTGTTTGTGAATTTCCCAATGTGTTTCTGAATGACTTACCTGGGGATTTAGTTGATAGAGAAATTGAATTTATTGTTGAAGTGTTTCTGGGGACACAACCTATTTCCAAGACTCCCTATAGAATGTCTATCTCTGAATTGAAAGAATTGAAAACCCAACTTCAGGAACTGTTAGACAAGAACTTTATCCGTCCGAGTACTTCACCTTGGGGTGCTCCAGTCTTGTTTGTCAAAAAGAAGGATGGATCTTTGAGATTGTGTATAGATTACCGGGAACTGAATAAAGTGACTATCAAGAACAAATACCCTCTGCCCCGAATAGATGACTTGTTTGATCAACTTCAGGGTGCCCAAGTGTTTTCCAAAATTGACCTCAGGTTTGGGTATCATCAATTAAAGGTTAGAGTCAAGGACATAGAGAAAACTGCATTCCGAACTAGATATGGACATTATGAGTTTTTAGTAATGCCGTTTGGGATGACCAATGCACCTGCTACTTTCATGGATCTTATGAATAGGGTGTTTAAATCATATTTGGATGACTTTATTGTTGTATTTATTGATGATATTCTGATTTACTCTAAAGACAGGGAAGAACATGAGAATCGCCTAAGAACCGCCTTGCAGATTTTGAGAGAAAATAAATTGTATGCTAAATTGTCTAAGTGCGAATTCTGGCTTGACAATGTGGCATTTTTGGGTCATGTAATCAACAAGGATGGTGTCTCTGTGGACCCTCAGAAAATTGAAGCTGTTGTGGATTGGCCTAAACCTATAAATGTGACAGAAGTCCGAAGCTTTCTGGGACTTGCAGGTTATTACTAGAGATTTGTGAAAGACTTTTATAAGCTTGCTTTGCCATTGACTCAATTAACTCAGAAAAATGTGCCATTTGACTGGAATGAACAAAGGGAGACAGCTTTCCAAGAGTTGAAAACTAGGTTAGTGACTGCACCAATTTTAACCTTGCCCAATGGTACTGATGGGTTTCAAGTGTACAGTGATGCTTCCTATAAAGGCTTGGGGTGTGTCCTAATGCAAAATGGAAAGGTGATTGCCTATGCTTCGAGACAACTCTGACCTCATGAAAAGAATTACCCAACGCACGATCTTAAGCTAGCAGCCGTAATGTTTGCCTTGAAAATATGGCATCACTATTTGTATGGGGTAACTTGCGAGGTGTATACCGACCATAAAAGGTTGAAATACTTCTTCACCCGAAAGGAATTCAATATGAGACAGAGGCGATGGTTAGAGTTAATCAAGGATTATGATCTGCAAATCTTGTACCATCCAGGGAAAGCTAATACCGTAGCAGATGCCTTGAGCCAAAAATCCGGTGCAAGTTTGTCATGCTTGTTATCTAACCGGAATGAATTGTTGAGTGACCTGGAACAAGTTGCGCTGTCAACTACTATTCTTGATGAGATCAAACAAAAACAATGTGAAGATGAATACTTGAAAAAGATCTCTGCCTGCAGATGTCTCTGACTACGGATGCCCTGACTCCTCCTCCTCACTCGACTCCTCATCATCCTGTTTGGCAGGTGCTCTACGTCTCTATCGGCCGCGAGTCGAAAACCCTTCTCCTAGCTGATCGAGGAGGCTTAGATGGTCCAGTCTGCAAAGGTGGGACCTGAAAAGGATAGTTTGAATACGTCAGCTAGTATGTATATCAGATGTAGATGCAAGAATGATACATAGAGTAGGTGCATGCAGATATAGTATGTGAATGTGATGTATCAGATGTGCTCTACACATGTAATGAATCAATGCAGTGAAATGTTCAGTTTCCATATGTCATTAGAAGTATGATAAATGCAAGGAAATTGAAAAGCACCCGAACGCCAGAGGCGTACAGCAGCGTCTCCCTCCATAGGACCATGCTCTCGAGTGAGGCCACCACTCCGAGCAACCCCTCAGTATACTCTCTGGAAGGCTGCAGATGCAAGTTCAAGTCATCTGTGAATGAATGAATGTCTAAATATCTAAGTGATAAATGAAAACTGTGGAGCATACCAGTGGTGAGTAAGGGTCACTGACGTATCGATGATCCGGCAGTGGAGTCTCTAGTGGAATCGAAGAAGATGTCCCATACTGCCAGCCCGTTAGCTCGGTCGGAAGATCTGGCCATCTAGCATACTGGCAAGTCGAGGGCATCCCTCTAGCCCCACCCCTCGATGTGCCGGCCTTACTAGTGGAAAGGATGTCTGTAGCTCGAGCACGACTCGATGAAGGCATATTAGTAGCTCTCCTCGTGCGAGTACGAACGCCTATCAGTGGAGGCATCAAGTATGTATGGCGGTATGTCACGTACTCCCCCTCCTCCAGGAAAAGAACTACGTCAACACCCAGCATAAGGTCGTCAGTCTCTCGAGGAGTGAGATGCTCCGTGGACCGCATGTCCAGTGGAGGCAGTGAGGAAATCTCCTGAGTGGCATTACCCATCGTTTGACGCATGAAGCGATCCCTGAGAAACCAAGCCCTACCAACTGGTCCCTTAAATAAAACCCTGTATCGGGAAGTGCCCCATGCCCCGGTGAACTGGAACCGAGAATATCCGGGCATCTCCAGCCAAGGCTACGAAATGATCTGCGGATAGCAAGTGCATAAACTGATTGAATGTCATAAATATGGAAGATAAATCAAAACTGAAAGCATGAAGAACTAAGAGTTCTGGTTTACCTCGGTCGCCCGCATCGTGTCAAAGTACTGTCGAAGATACGACAGAGTCTCCCGGTGCCTGGACCGGCACCGATCCTCAAATCTGCGTGAATAGGAGATCTCAGGAGGTGCCTCAACTTTGATCTCAGGGGCGAGTGTCGGGAAGTAGGCATAAACCCACAGCTATGAAAGGCAAAACAGTGGCTGTCAAAATATAGAATATATAGGAAATGCAGAATACTGAGTGCGGAATGCAAAATACAAAATATAATATGTGCAATCTGTGTCGTGTGCAATGTACAGATAATGAAAAGTAGAAATGTAAATAAAGAGGGCAGAATGTACCTTCCAGGCTTGCCAGTAGCCACCTACTATGGTCCTCCGCTCTCGGGAGGTCGCGCTCATGTAGCAATAAAGGGTAGCGAGGCCAGCGCCACCCCAATCAAAGTGCTGGACCTATGATAGGTCTACCAGAACACTGAGCATATAAAGCCCAACTGTGTTCCATCTGCTAGAGAATAGAGTGGTCCCGAGCAGGAACGTCAAAAATCCCTGGGCATACTACTATATGGCCTCAATAGTCTCAGGTATAGTCCCCCTGTACTGCTCGAAGAACTAGGTGTACCTGACTATGCATGGTGATCTGCAGTGCAGCGGATGAGCTCCGAGCAGATAAGTCCAAGTCGCCTCCCACTCACCCATATCGGTATCGTATGGGATCAGCCGGCCAGCCTGCCACGTCAAGGCCCGTCAGTATGGAAAAGTCATACGGGGTCATCGTCATGTCCCCGGCGGTAGAAAAATGGAAGAAGTTGGTGGTGTCCCACAATCTCTCTACAAGTGCGCCCAGAAGGGTCCTGCTCGCTGGATGACGCGACAATCCCGCATAAAATGGGCCAAACCCGGCCTTATCTATGATGTGTCGGACAGCATCTGGGAGCTCCATATACCACTCCCTAGTAATGATCAACTCGTAACCCCGTGTGAAACGGAACGATACCTGCATGTAGAATAAACAGATGTATTCAGTTGCAAAATAAGCCGTGTTGTGTAATGATCTGTGTGCAAATTAAAAAGGATACTGTGTTATGAACTGTGTGTTCAAATTAAGCAGTGTTATGTTTTCACCTGCGTGCAAATTAAAAAGAATGTTGTGTTATGAACTGTGTGTTCAGATTGAGCAGTATGCTATGGTATGAGCTGCGTGCAAATTAAACCGAATGCTGTGTTATGAACTGTGTGTTCAGATTGAGCAATATGCTATGGTATGAGCTGCGTGCAAATTAAACTGAACGCTATGTTATGAACTGTGTGTTCAGATTGAACAGTGTGTTATGTTATGAGCTGTGTGCAAATTAAACCGAATGTTGTGTTATGAACTGTGTGTTCAGATTGAACAGTGTGTTATATTGTGAGCTGCGTGCAAACTAAACAAAATCCTGCGTTATGAACTGCGTGTTCAGATTGAGCAAATCCTGCATTATAAACTGCGTGTTCAGATTAAGCAAATCCTGCATTATGAGCTGCGTGTTCAGATTGAGCGAATCCTGCGTTATGAACTGCGTGTTCAGATTGAGCAAAACTGCGTTATGAACTGCGTGTTCAGATTGAGCAAATCCTACGTCATGAACTGCATGTTCAGATTGAGCAAAAAAAACTGCGTTATGAACTGCGTGTTCAGATTGAGCAAAAATTGCATTATAAACTGCATGTTCAGATTGAGCAAAATACTGCGTTATGAACTGCGTGTTTAGATTGAGCAAAAATTCCATTATGAACTGTGTGTTCAGATTGAGCAAAACTGCGTTATGAACTGCGTGTTCAGATTGAGCAAAATACTGCATTATGAACTGTGTGTTCAGATTGAGCAAAATACTGCGTTATGGAGTGTGTGTTCAAATTGAGCAGAATATTGTGTTATGAACTGCGTGTTCAGATTGAAAAATGTGCTATGTTATGAGCTGTGTGCCCAAAATGAGCCGTGTGCCCAAATGTGCTGTGTGCCTGAAATGAGCTATGTGCCAGATTAACAGAGTGTTGTGTTCTAAGCTGTGTGCCCAAAATGAGCTGTGTGCCCAAAACGGGCTGCGTGCCAAAAGAGCTGTGTGCCCAAAACGAGCTGTATGCCCAAAATGAGCTGTGCGCCCAAAACGAGCTGTGTGCCCAAAATGAGCTTTGTGCCAAATTAACAGAGTGTCGTGTTCTGAGTTGTGTGCCCAAAACGAGCTGTGTGCCAAAATGAGCTGTGTGCCCAAAATGAGCTGTGTGGCCAAAATGAGCTATGTGCCCAAATGTGCTGTGTGCCAAACGAACAAAGTGTTATATTAAGACCTGTGTGCCCGTATGAACCGGATGCTATGTGCAAGTTATGTTCAGAACATGCAGAAGTACTGTGTATGTGAATGTGTTTGGAACGAGCTGATAAAATACATAGCGAAAGCATGAAATGTGCAAGAAATACGAAAACTTTGCAGGGAATGTAAAAGTGAAGTACGCACCTCTCACGCATAATGCGATAGATGAGACTCAAGCTCCCGTAGCAGTAAGTCTGCGGGCACCCGTCGCAGGAAGCTGGTAAAATAATGGAAGGTACTGGGAGGTAGTAAATGCTCCTGTGGGTGGTACCTCTCCGGGTCGAACGGCTGCATCCTCAGAGGTAGTGGCATAACGTCCGACTCATCCTCCACTCTCGGGGAGCCTCCGCCGTATGGAATATCGTTAGCCATCTGAAAAAAGATGCAAAAATGAGCAAAATTGAGCGAAATAAGCCAAAATTGCAAAAAGTCAACAAAAGTCAACTCTCGGGAAGAGAAAAAGTCAACAAAAGTCAACACCCGAGAAAATGTGCTAAAGTTCGAGAGAAACTTACCTCAAGTGGTGAAAATGGAGAAAGAAGCTCTGAAAACAAATTCTAATCGGTTCAAAACGAAGAGAATCGAAAGTTTTCGCAAAACAACTTTGCGTGGGGCATTGGAAAACGCGTATAAGGTGCAGATCTGAGGGGGAAAAGGGTCTAGAAGCAAAGGAGAATGTGTTTCGGCCTTGTGTTTGTGAGCAAAAGTGATTTAGAGTTGTGTACTTAAAGATCCTTCCTTGAAATGATAAAACTGTCCCTGTTTTCATAAACTGGTCGGCCGACCAGTTTTTCTGGCTGGCCGACCACTTAGGTGGTCAACAACTGGTCGACCATTGTTCTAGGTGGTCGGCCACCATCCTGGATGATCTCCATGGCCCCATTGTCCTCTCTATGTGTTTTGGTGATGATTGAAGCTCTTGTCTCTCGGGAAAGTACAAGAAAAGTACACTTTTCGATTCAAAAATGCCCTTGCGGGAACTTTAATTCAAGTCTTCAATGCGTGGCTCATCAATTCCTCATCAAGAGCAAGGTGTTTCCTTGTATCTCCTTTTTCAGTGTTTGTTTCAAACATGCTTTTGAAGTTGCACTAAAATGCATTGTTATGCTCATTTTTCTTGGATTGTAATGCACACCTTCCTCGCATTGTCATGCACGCTTTAAGCGCATTGTTATGCACATTTTAATTGCATTGTTATGCACATACTTAGGTTGCATTGTCATGCACCCCTTCCACCCGCATTGTCATGCACTCTTCACATGCGTTGTCGCGCACGTTCCATCACATTGTTATGCGCACACTTAGGTTGCATTGTCATGCACTCTTCACGCGCATTGTTACGCACGTTTCGCCTGCATTATTATGCACACTACTTGCATTGTTATGCACGTTTCACTTGCATTGTTATGCACACTACATGCACTGTTATGCACATTTCACTTGCGTTGTCACGCACTTTTCACTTGCATTGCTATGCATGTTTCCATCGGCATCATATGTGCACGCGTTTATATTGCATCTTGATGTAACGTTGAACATATGTTGTTACTATATTGTACCTGTTGAATTTCTTTCTTTTGTAGGCACGATATTGTATATACGGTTCATCTGAAGTTTGTGCGACCAGGCGATATTGTATGTACGGTTCATTTGAGGCTGGCACGACCAGACGGTATTGTATTTACTCCGCGTCAGATGTAGCGAGAATTGTATAATTCTCTTACATCCGTTCTGCATGTAATGTAGTTTGGTTCTCATTTGCTTGCTTAAACTGTTGCATTTATTGTGTATAATTGCTTCATTACAGCTTTCTTTGTATGATCATAAGTTATGCTCAGCTTTGTGCATGCCATTTGCATTTTGCCCTGCCTTCAGGCGCATCTCTTTGTTATCTTGCCTGTTTGTCTAAGTCTTCGGCCTTGTCAAAAATGGGTCGTATCTAGGCTTTGACATTCACTCCCGTCATTTTATTGACTTCCGAGTTCTGTCAAAGAGGGGCAACTGTAGGCACCCCATTTTTGACTGACCTTAAGACTCAGACGTCATCGATTGAGTGCTCGGTGATAATGCATGTTTGTGCTCGTTCGAGTTTCTGGAGTTTTGGCTGAGAGCCTTGCCTCCGGGCCTCTGAACTCTTTGTGCTTTGGCTTGGTTTGTGGACCAAGCCTTGTTTCTCTTCCCTGGAGGGAGGGAGAGGTCTTGTAGACCACCTCTTTGTGGTCGTAGACCACTTTTCTCGCTTGGAGACTAGTTTCCAATTTGTGGAGTCTTCGGTCGCGCGCCTTGACTCGGGACCGCTTAACGTTCTCTGTTTGGACTGGTTTTTGAACCACACCATGTTGCCTCTGTCTAGAGGGACACTGTGGTCTGAGAGACCACTTTTGTGGTCGAAAACCACTTTTGATGCCTGCCGACTAGTTTTCGAGGCTTCTGGCTGAGCGCTTTGCCTCCCGAACTTTTATCTTGCATCTGTTTTAGTTTGTTTTGGTACAAACCTTGTTTTCCTTATTTGGAAGGTGGTACAAGGGTGGGAGACCTGTGCTTTCCCTTGGAGACCACTTTTCTTCCCGCCAGCCAGTTTTCTGGTCTGCCAACTGGTCTCCTTGGTCTTTGGGCCACCTTTCTGGTCGGCCACCACACCACTGCATTGTTTTCATGCTTTAGACTCTCTCCCACCATAGCCGACCAGTTTTCATCTTGAGAGACCACTTGTGGTGGTCGGCCGACCACTTTAAGTAGCTAGCCGGCTGCTTTTCTTCACCTTTTTGGAGATATTTTATGTCCAGCTGTGCCAGCTGGAAGGCACAGAAGCCATCCTCCATACAGTGTATGGAGGGATGGCTTTGAGGCCAAAGCTTGTCCAACAAGCTTCTTGCTTGTTCTCTATAAAGAAGAACCTCCCCCCTTCTCCTCCAGGTTCAGTTCTTGGTGCTTGAGCTATACATATACATCTTTGTATCTATCTTACTCTTGCTCTTCATTTTTGTGCCTAAAAGTGTAGTTTTACCACTCTTTAACACACAAACACACACTCAAATACCATCCTTTTGTTTTTGAGGCTTCTTGAGGTTTGTTCTGGAGTTTTTGGGTTGGTTTGAGTTCAAAAAAGCTACTGGAGTTGTGGTTTTGAAGGTGTTCTACAATGGTGAGTCAACTAGCCCTTTAATCCTTTGTTTTGCTTAAGCTTTTAGACCTTTTTTCATGGTGTTTTAGACTTAACTTCCTACTAAAAAAAGTTCTATTTTTCAGTCCTTAAAATGTTTGTTTAAGGTCACTTTTGTGTTAGGGGTGGTCTACCCCCTCTTAGGCCTTGTTAGGCCTTGTTTTGAGCCATCCCTTTAGGCTCTTGTTTTAGCCTATGCATGGCCTTCTCACCACTAAAATCCAGAGGATTTTCAGTGGTGGAAAGGGGGTTTTGAGGTACCAAATAGGAGAGCATCATCCCCTCTCCTTGTGTCTTGATTGCTTGCTTTGAATGTCTCATGTTTGAGCATGTTTGTTAAGCTTATGTTGGCCATATCTTAGCATGTATTTGGGGTTATTTCAGCATGGCATACCACTATTTTGACTTGGTTTTGTCATCCATTGCATGCCTTATACACTTGTAGTGTATTTCTCACAAACTAGTCTTGTATGCTTCATGAAGTAGCATGTCTTTCTAGTTGTTTTGAGTCCATTTTAGCATCTTCTTGGTGTTGTTTTACCATGTTATATCTCTGTTAAGGTTTGGTTTCATGGCCTCTTGCATGCTCCATACACTTGTAGTGTAATTCCATGAACTAGCCTAATGTGTACCATGCTTTAGACTATCATTCTAGCATGTTTTTTGGCTTAACTCTAAGAATCTTTTGTCCATGTTTTAGTATGCTTAAGCTCTGATTTGTGTTGTCTTGGTCATGGATGCCATGCTTTGTATAGCTATAGTGCATTCTAGCTTGTTAGCTTTGTGTTTTGAGTCCATTAGCATGCATTGCTTGGCCTCTTTGAATGATTTGGCATCATTTGTAATGTGATTTCAGTCCATGTTTCATGTTCACACACTTGCACTTGTCACTTATTCATTGCGTTGGAGGGTTTGCCCTTTATGCCTTAAACATAGGTCATTTCGTATGCCTTCATGCCTAAGCTTGCGAGCTATCATTTCAATGTGTTTTTGGGGTTATTTTTCCATGATATAACTCTGATTTTTGTTGGCGAAGCCATCTCACGCTTGGTCTTGGTAGGTGTAGTGTAACCCTCCCTTTTGGCCTTGTATGCACCATGCCTTATGCCCTTCATGCTAGCTTGTCTTGGCTTCCTTCCATGCATGTTTTAGACTCAATTTGGCATGTTCTAGGACTGTTTTGGGTTGCCTTGACCATATGCTTCATGTTTTGCATAGTTGTAGTACAAATGCCTATGCTAGCTTCAAGCTTTGGGTACCATAGCATGCTTCATTTGTGTTGTGTACATGATTTGGCATCATTTCATATGACATTTCAAAGCATGTAGCATTGCCATGTTCCCACTTCATTCACTCTTTAAGTGTCTTTGAGTGTTATGCATTGTTGCCTAGCTTATGGCCTAGCTTATATGCTTGCATGCCTAGGTCCTTGAGCCCCCACCTTAGCATGTTTTGGTCTTTGTTTAGACCTATTTAAGCTCTGTCCATGATTGGCTCATGCATTAGTGCCATGTATTGCATGCCCCCTTTGTAATCCTCTTTACTAGCCTTATGCCTTAAGGACTCTAGTATGCTATGCTTGTGTTGTTTGAACAATTTGGCATCATTTCATACCTTATTTTAGAGCTTATGGTGTTGTCACACTTCCATGTTTATCACTTCTTCAATGTGTTTGAGGGTTGTGCTCTTAGGCCTAGTTGATGGGCCAATGCATGTGCATGCTTTGTTTTGCATTTTATGCCTTTATTTTAGCATTATGGCCACTGATTTGGGCATGGCTGAGGTCTGTCCATTTTGGTTTAAGTCCGTTGAGCATGTTTGATTGCATGTTGTTTGCAGGCTTTTATTATATAGCATTATGTATGCCATGCTATTTGTTGCTTTGTCTTTGGAATAGGTGTTAGTCCAAACACGAGAAACGAGAGACGTTTCATACTTGATGTAATGAAATGTGCCACAATTCTCGGTCGCCGACCCTCTTGATCACACATGATAGAGTTTTAGGCTTTATGTGTTTACTTGTGCTTTCATTTCATATTGAATTGTGCAACTTCACTTATCGGCCATCATGCATTGAAATGCGCGATTGGTGGCCCGAGGGTCGAGAACCGCACTCCCTTGAGCTTATGAAATGATAGGGAGGGTGGTTATGCACACATATCTTGCAAATACATTGCCATGCCCTTTCTTGCTCTCTGTTGCAGCAAACTGGAGAAGTGCAGCAAAAATTGGCCGGCCAGCGAGAAAAACTAGCTGGCCGACCACTTTTTCTAGTCTGCAGCAACAAAAAGTAGTCGGCAGGTGGTCTCCCACATCAACAACTGGTCGGCCACCCTCCTACTGGTCCCCAAGGTGAGTTAGAAGCTTTCTGGAGCTTGGTGCAAGGTTCTAAGAACAATTGCAAACAGAGGCAAGTTGGGGCATCGCGACGGATTTCCGAACAAGGCGACCGGGCATGCATACTCTTCTCCATCTGAGGCTCCTGATTTACTGCTTTACTTAGCTAATTTGCTTAGCTAGTTTATGCTTTGGTCTTTTACCTAATTAGTTAATGCGTTTAACAATTCAATTTATGTTGTAATAGTTTAATTAATTAGCTTGTTAGTTAATTAGTTTTGTGATGTAATAATTAGTTTAATTAGCTTAGATTAGCTAGTTAGCTTCTTATTCGAACCCTCCGTTGAGAGGGCCAATTGTTGTAATAAGTGTGCGTGTGTGTAATGCATGTCTTCCAACCCCTATTTCTTTCTCCCTTTTACTTAACCGCTTACGATGGTTAGTTTTAGGGCATATTTTGATTAGCATACCTTATGCTTCGCATGCGTGCATCCATTCATCTGTATTGCATGCACTGGGTTCGGCGCATCATACTAACTGCATTGTATTTCAACTCTAAGTTGAATACATGTATCGAGTTGCATTTCATATGCCATCCTAGATAGAATAGCCGAGCCTATTTTAGGTACATTTTTGCATGTGTTGCATTAGCCATCTTAACATGAACTAAGATCGTGCATGATTTGTAACTAGTTCTTTGTTTTGGCTTGGAATACACTGTGAGTGTTTACACTTTAGCATACTGCATGTGTATTAATGTTGCCATGAAAGCATGCTTGCCATGAGGCTAACTGCTTATTTGATATAACTACCTGAATGCCTGTGGGTGAAGGTTGGATTTCTTGAATTGGAACAATTCATCAAATCCCCGATTTAGCCTACTTGTGAGTAACAAAACTTCAAATCATTTTTCACAAACGAACATGCAATATTTTGTTCCAACTTAGGCGATCTAGTCTATACTTGTATCCTGTGCGCATCACATAATAATTCTAGGTTAATAACCAGAATAAGAACACATGTGTTTTCAAAAACAAAATATCATGCTTAGTAAAGGCCAATCTTTTGATCGGGCAAGTGGGGGTGCTCATTGCATGACCTTCCCCTCTCGTACCCAAGTTCCTGAGCCGAGACAACTTTGGTGATGACAGACACGTGGCCTTAGACATGAGTCAGGGTTTCCTAATTTTTCCAAAAATAAAATATTTAGGTGGCGACTCTATAACTGGCAAAGCAGTCCATGTTTGGCACTTCTTTATAAAAATCAGTTTTCCAAAACGATTTGCCGGATTTGGACTCTTTGGTGATTTATCAGTCTCACATTGCACTTTGTGAGATTAGATTCAGAACCGTGACGTGAGTTCGAACTTGTAGTAGCCTAAAGAACAAAACGGGATTTCGCGCTCTCGCAATGCGGATCCCGGGAGTTCTCGCGGCACGTCTACAATTCCCGAATAGTCCAATCAGGTGTGGAGCTCCGGTCCACAATCATCTAGTGCGGTATTTGGTAGGCACAATTGGTGTAGTGAACATAGACCCTTCATCTCTAAGTTTTGTATCAGGTTCTAGCAATGGGAATTGAGGATATTCCACCCTCATCGACTCCACTGACAGAGAAAATGAAGGATAAAGGCCTGGCGCTGCCAACAGTTCTGGAGAAGTAGACAGTAAACAACAACCAAACTCCAGAATCTGTTATGCATTGGTAGCCCTTTGCCAGTGGTTCTTCTTACAATTTTTTGTTGGAGATAGATTACAGAGCTCACATCATTGATTCCATGGGCATGGAGATACAAGAACTGAAAGCATAGCTTAAAAAGATAATGGATGACCCGATAGAGAAGAGGATCGACGCAGAACCCTCTCGCTTGCACCAGAGAAGTCCATCCCTGGAACCACCAGTGAAGAAGGTCCCAAGGAACGATTCTGGACAGTGAAGTCAGCCAACTCCGGTGCAAAGTGAAGCAGCGAGCAACCACACTTGTGGTTCATGCTGGAAGAGGGCTAAGAAGCAAAAAACGGCTAGCCAGTAGATGAATCATCATCTTCATCCTTAGGATCTCCGTACCTAGTTAGTCGAGCACAGAGAAAATGAGTAACGACGAGAGGGACAACCTCAGTACCTTGATAGAACTATCCATCAGAGAGAGCACCGAGCGTTGGATCGGCTCGTCTATTCCCTTTTCTCTCCAGACATTGAGGCTATGAAACCCCCTAAGAAATTCACTCCACCAAAATTCACACCATATAACAGGAAAGTCAGATCTACTCATGCACCTTAGCCATTATCGACAGATGATGTCTGTATGGAACTGAGATGAGGCACTGATGTGCAAAGTCTTCCCATCCCGTCTGGGAGAGTCTGGACTCCGATGGTTTCATCGTCTCCCTACTGGATCAATCTATGATTGAAAGAAACTCTTTGAAGAATTCTTAGCCAGATTTGTTTCTAACATTAAAATCCCTAAAGAGCTGGACACCTTGTTCGGTCTCCGAAAAGAAAAAAAGGAAACACTGCGTAATTATGGAAGGAGGTATCAGGAAGAGTATAATGACTTGGAGAAAAATACCTGCAGTGAACAGATAGCCGTAATGTCTTTTAAGCATAGTCTGCAACTAGAAAGCAAGTTCAGGCAATCACTAAAAAAGCTCCCAGCCACAACACTCAAGGATTTACGTGCCAGGATTGAGCAGTACGCCTGCATCGAAGATGATTAGATTCCCATCGAAGTCTCTTCGGCCGAATAGCCAGGCTAAGGAAATCGACAAAGAGCAAACCGAGGAGAACCTCAAGGAGTACAGTAAATGAGGTGGATAAGTCCAAATCTCATGAAGCAGTTGTCACAGTCTTCAAGGAACCTATCTATCGTATTATAGAAAAAATCAAGAGAGAACCGTTCTTTACTTGGCCACCAAAGATGGCGCAATCAAAAGCTTAGATGTACCAATCACCAGGACTGGGGGGACATGACTTAGAATTGTAGAGCTTTGAAACAACACCTCGAGGATTTGGTAGTGGTTGGGTATCTCTAAGAATACATCGATCCAAACAAAGTGGTAACCGAGTAGGAGAATCCCCCTCTAGAACCAAATGCAGAGCATCCATCTCGACTGATTATCAATGTCATCTATGGCACAGCCAGTCACAAGTGAGAAGAGACACTCCAGTAGGAAATTTCCAAAGCTGCATAGATTCAACAAGTGATGTCAGTTGGTTCAACACCAACAAAGGCGAGAACGGTACCTAAGTCTCCCTTATGTACTATTTCATTTACTGAGAAAGATCTAGAAGGTATTCAACATCTCCATGTTGATGCTTTAATTATAACTGTGGGAATTGGAAAATGATTTGACATGAAACGAGTCCTGGTGGACTAGGGTATTGCCGCAAATATACTGTACTATGATTTGTTTAGGAAGCTCAGTCTCTCTGAGCAGTACCTTACCCCAGTAGAAGCACCATTGGTTGGCTTTAATTCTCAACCAGAATGGCCACTTGGTAGGATAGTGTTGCCTGTAGTGGTTGGAACAAAGACCGTTTAAATAGAATTTCTGGTTATTAATACCCTATCTCCCTACAACGCCATCCTTGGTCGGCCTTGGATTCACCAAATAAAAGCAGTGCCCTCAACCTACCACTAGTTTATCCACTTCCCAACGGAGCACGGAGTAGAGCAAATCTCGGGGGACCAAGTTGCATCAAACCATTGTTTCATGGAAGCCATGAAGGTTAAACAGTTCTACAATAGGGTTCAAGCAGTTGAAGTAGCAGAACAGCCTGTCCTCGAAGACGTCGGGGGAACCCCACCCGAGAAAATTATAGAGGATCTGGAGAAAGTTTTGGTAGAAGAGGGTGATCTAGAGAAGTACTTTTTTATCGACACCTCACTAGGTGCTGATGAGAAACTTCAGTTGCTGGATTTGCTGAGGGAAAATATCGAGGTATTCGCGTGGTTTGCATATGATACTCCTGGGCTGAATCCAGAATTTGTTTTCCATAAACTCAACGTCAACCCTTCTTCTTGGCCCATTGTGTAGAAGAGCCGAAGATCTTCAGTTGAGCACACCGAAGCAGTAATTACAGAGGTCGATAAGCTTCTAGCAGAGGGAGCAATTCAGGAAATTCAATACCCACAGTGGTTGTCTAATACAGTCATAGTAAAAAAGAAGAACGGGGAGTGGAGGGTTTGTGTCGACTTCACTTATCTTAACAAGGCATGTCCAAAAGGCAGCTTTCCTTTGCCTCGCATAGATCAACTTGTGGATTCAACAGAAGGGCACGAGCGTATGAGCTTTCTGGATGCTTGCAGCGGCTATCACCAGATACCACTGTTCAGCCAAATCAAGAGAAGACAACGTTTATCACTCTGAGAGGCACCTATTGTTGTAAAGTAATGTCGTTTAGCCTTAAAAATGCCAGAGCAACCTACCAGCAGATGATAACTCAGATGTTCAAAGAAAAGCTTGGTCAGACTATGGAAGCATATATAGATGATATGGTGGTAAAAAGCAGGCTCCCTACAAATCACCTCACAAATCTAAGGGAAGTTTTCAAAATCTTGAAAGCCCATCAACTTCGCCTTAATGCCTCGAAAAGTGTTTTCGGGGTAGAAACATGGAAGTTCTTGGGGTACATGGTAACTCACAGACGAATTTAAGAAAATCCATATCAAATCAAGTACCGAGAAAGGCCAAAGAACTACAAAAGTTGGCTAGCATGGCGACAGCCTTGAACCAATTCATTAGCAAGTCCTCGAATCGAATGAACCCATTCTTTCAGCTATTGAGAAAAAAGGCTGCATTCGAATGGGGTCCTGACTATACCGAAGCGTTATAAGGCCTCAAGAAATATCTCAATACGCCACCTCTCCTTTCTACTCCAGAACCAGAAGAAGAATTGTACCTATATCTAGCAGTTTCAGATCATACTGTAAACGCAGTACGGATTCGCGAAGTTGAAAAGGATCAAAGGACGATGTACTACATCAGCAAGACTCTACTAGATGTCGAGATACGGTACCTACCGGGTTTTCCCCTTTGCTGTATAGTATTCCGGACTTAGGTTCTGTGGTGTTGGTTGTTGTTTATAACTTGTTTCCGTCCTTCAATTCTTTTAATATGAGTTTTAGGATGTGTTGGGCAGGTTTGTTACAGGTTCGTTGTGTTTGGGAACAAATGGTTGCTGCCCAGATTTTGGTGTCTTCGCTCGAGCAAGGCTTTTGTCGCTCGAGCGAGCTCTGTGTTTTAGATCCTTCGCTCGAGCCAGAGTTCCTTCGCTCGAGTGAGAGTTGAGTTTTGTGTATGGTGGCTCGAGCGAGAAGTCTTGCACTCAAGCCTGCGTCTGCGTCTAGTTCTGGACCTGAGAGTTGAAATTCTTGGCTCGAGCGAGCTTTCCTTCGCTCGAGCGAGCATTCTTGCGCTCGAGCGTACTTCTGGTTGCAGACCTGAAGCTTCGAATTGTTGGTTCGAGTGAGGCTTTCTACGCTCGAGCGAGGTTTCTCTGTGTCTGTTCGCTCGAACGACCACTCCTTCTTTCGAGCGAGCCTCGTGTATTTCAATTGGCAGCAACTTCTTCTTCCTTCACTTTTTCATCTCTTCTCTTATACAAACCCTAGACCAGCTGCACTTTCTCTCTCTATATATCTTCTCTCTAGGGTTTGATCTAGTTCTTGAGTGTTTCTACCCTAATCTCTTTGTAAGAAAGTAAGAGGGTGGTGTGTGCTTCCTTTTGATCTGAAAATTTGTGGATTTGGAGCACTTTGGGTTTTCACCATCTTCTTCATTTGGTCTCTTCATTTCAAGGTAGGGTTACCCTACTCCATCTTATGAGTTTTGTCATAAATATTGGTCATTTTGATAGGTTGGTGTTGTTGGGAAATTTCGGGAAGTTAGGGTTTGATTTGAGATTATAAATTGGGGGTTTTCAAATGTTGAACTCCATGTGTGTGTGAGAGTATGAAAAAATGGAATTGTTGTGTTGAAATGATGAAAATGAGCCTTAGGGCTAATGTTGAGAAAAAAGGGGGAAAAATGCCATATGTGGGTTTTATCGGGTCATTTGTGTAATTAATGACATTCATTGTGAAATAATGAAATTAAGGTGTTATGAGAATAAATGGTGTAGTTGGATTAATTTATCACTCACCTATGAAAATGTTGACATTATATCTGTTTGATGTATTTATTATCTGTTTAGAAATAACTACTTTGGGCTATCGGTGGAGGATAGTCTTGATTGTTGTAGACATTGTATGTTGATTAGGGAAAATTGAAATTAATCGAACGTGTTATGTCATTGAATATGACGGTTGGAATAATACATCAAATATGTGTATTGATTGATTATTGTATATGATAAGTGCTTATATACATTGTCTTGTATGGAAAAAGATAGGGGATGTACTCCACGGTTTGGGAGGAGATAGGGGATGGACTCCATTGATACCGCAAATATCTGTATCATTTGTGAAGTATGGAAGCGTTTTAATATGAGTTATAATCTCACGTGAATTGTGAAGTATGGAAGTGTTTTAATATGAGTTATAGTCTCATTAAATTATTTGGCCAGGTTCTGAGCCATGATTATGAATTGAAATGGTATAAGTAAAGAAAAGTGGAATGTAACATGGACATGATTGTCATGGAACTATATTGTGATTTAAATTGGTTTATAAGTGTTAACCATCTATCAAATGCTATTGTTTTAGTCATTGCTCATATTTGGTTTAGTATATTTCTACTGGGCTGTGGCTCACCCTATATGGGACATCATTCTCAGGTTCAGGTGATATGCCACCTCCAAGGATATAGCTTGGGAGGTTCTGGGAGTTGAAGACTCTTTTGTTGTTTACTTTTTGTGTATTACATGTAAATTCGAGCCGATGGCTTAATATGTATGAGTTAGTACTTTCATTTTTGTAACCAAGTGTTGGCTTGGAAAGTTGTAAGCTCATAGGGCATTTACTTTTGTTGTCAACATGTAATACTTTTGTAATGAATACTCTGATAAATGGAAAAATGCTTTATTCTCTTATGTCTATGCATGTCAAGAATGTGGGTTTTTATGTATTATTTTGAGGGTGTTACAACTTGGTATCAGAGCGTATCGGGTTTGAATACTTCGGGTACGTAGGAACTGGTTAGTACCACATTGGGTTTGTCTCACTTGTTAGAGACTTAAGTGTAATGCTATGTACTTATGTGATAACATGTTTATGTGACTATATGGGTATGGGATTTAATTTCTAAGATTTTGATTGGATCCTTGGATTTCTGGGAGTCCTGTTGGAAAGGCACTTGATCAATGCTATTTTTTATCGGAACTCTAGCAACGCCTCGGGACTGTCAATATTCGGAAATGAAATTCGTAAGTGCTTATGTAATTATGTGCTTACGTGGAATGAATTACTGTTGTCCATGCATTAGGACGCGAGTGAAATAGCTTCGGTACATTTGTGAATGTGCTAATATTGTTCGTTACCTTTATTAGGATGTCTGGACGAGGACGTGGAGGTAGCCGAGGTAGGCCTGGGAGGCGGGAGGTGCCTATACCAGATGAGATTCAGGCGCAGTAGGAGGGTGTTGGTCAGGCCAATGTGGCCGAGCCAGTAGGTCAGCAGGCCATGGGTGCCTTAGCCCATGAGACGGCAGGAGCTTTGAGGGAATCTATGGACCTTCTCAGAGCTAAGAATCAAGTCCAGGCCCATATGGTTGAGGCAGGGCCTTCTTTTCTGAAGAGATAGTTTTTCCGGTCCAATTCGGATGAGTTTGTGGGGGATCCTAAGGAGCCACTTAAGGTTGATGAGTGACTTGAGCAGATGACGAAGACGTTTGAGATGCTTGGCATCGAAGACGAGGCTTTAAAGGTGACCTTGGCGTCTTTCCAGCTGAAGGGAGATGTGGGTCAGTGGTGGAAGTTTGTTCGGGGCCGTATTGGAGGCACTTGGAAGGCGTTCGTTGGTGCCTTTCAGGAGAAGTTTATGTCTCCCGCTATCAGGGATAAGTTGAGAGATCAGTTCTGTCAGCTCAAGCAGCTGAGTTCATCAGTGGCCGAGTTCGAGGCCGTATTTACTAGTTTATCGAGGTTTGCTCCTAAGTTAGTGGCGTTTGAGGAACGTCGTTGTCTTGAATTATAGAGGAAGTTCAGGACCGGGCTCAAGATGAGAGTTGCGGGGTCCATGACTCGGGAGTATGGGCGCCTTGTGGATGCTGCAGCCCATATGGAGATTATCATGCATGAAGAGGAGGAGAGGTTGAGGGGCTCCAAGAGGAGTTAGGATGGCCAGGGGGGTGTTAGGAGGCAGAGTGGTTCTAACCCTTAACAGTCCCAGGGTGCTTTTGTGAGATCTACCTTTCTAGTGCCGAGTTCTGGCTCTGGAAGGGGCAGTCCTGGAGACATTACTTGTTACAAATGTGGTCAGCTGGGCCACAAGTCTCCAGCCTGCCCGCAGAAGGGAGGAGGGCAGAGAGTAGCTTCATTTTCGACTCGACCTCAGAGCCAGAGTCAGGGCAGAGGCCAGCCGCTCTCTTGTTACCAGTATGGTCGAAGCGGCACTGAAAAGGTATTGCCCAGATTGAGTGCTTTATCTGGTGCATCTGGTGCAGATAGACCTTGAGTTTTAGCTCGCCTGAGTCGATTCGAGCCTCGAGGTCCAATCAGGGGGCCTCATCATCTCAGTCTGTGCAGCAGTCTTTTGCTTCTAGAGGTGAGCAGGTAGATCAGAGACCTTCAAAGCGCATGTATGCTGTTACCGCGCAGGATCTTGTACCGGCTCCATCTGTTGTGAGAGGTACCTTTTTGTTTTGCAACTCGGTTGCCAATATATAGATTGATACGGGTGCATCCCATTCCTTTATATCTGTTGCATTCGCATCTGTTTTGGGGTTGGAGTTGGCACAGTTAGCTTCTCCTATTTGTGTTGTATCACCTGTTGGGGGTGAGTTGATTTTGAAACAAGGGTGTCGGGGTTGTGATATAGAGGTCGCCGACCGCCGGCTTCCATTTTCTTTTGTGGTTATGGCTATGTCGGGTTTTGATGTGATTTTGGGTATGGACTGGTTATCGTCATACTGGGCTGTTATTGATTGCTATTGCCAGAGGGTTACCGTTTGTACCTTGAGTGGGGATTGTTTCCATTTCTTGGGAGATCGAGTTGGTAATGTTTTGCCACCAGTGTATGATCCGCAAGGGCGGAGTGAGCTTAGTGGTCTTCTCGCTAGCTTTATGAGTAGTGAGTGTGATGAGATCCAGATTGAGTTACCCGAAGTGGTTTGTGAGTACTCGGACATCTTTCCTGAGGATCTCGTTAGTTTACCACCTCATCGAGAGATCGAGTTCTTCATTGATTTAGTGCCTGGCATGGCGCCGATTTCCATGGCACCTTATCGTTTTGTCCCAGCCGAATTGAGTGAGTTGAAAATTCAGCTCTAGGAGTTGCTAAATAAGGGCTTTATCCGTCCTAGTACTTCGCCGTGGTGAGCACCGGCCCTCTTTGCTAAAAAGAAAGATGGGGCCTTGAGACTTTGTATTGACAATCGGAAATTGAATAGGGCTATGGTTAAAAATGAGTACCTTATGCCTCATATTGATGATTTGTTTTACCAGTTGAAAGGGCCTCGTTGTTTCTCTAAGACAGACTTGAGATCGGGTTACCATCAGTTGAGGGTCAGGGAGGAGAATATTCCGAAGACAGCATTCCATATGCGGTATGGCCATTATGAGTTTCTAGTGATGCCTTTCAGGCTCACCAATGTACCGGCAGTCATTATGGACTTGATGAACCAGATCTTCCGAAAATTCTTAGATTGCTTTGTGGTCGTTTCCGTGGACGACATCCTGATTTATTCACCTTCGGAGGAGGAGCACAAGGAACAATTGAGAGTGGTGCTTGAGTTTCTTAGAGCCCATAAGCTATATGCCAAGTTTGGGAAGTGTGAGTTCTGGCTAAGAGAGGTGAAATTCTTAGGCCATGTAGTCTCCGGGGAAGGGGTGTCTGTTGATACATCCAAGATAGAGGCAGTGCAGGATTAGGCACAGCCTAAGAGTGTTTTTGAGATCCACAGTTTTCTGGGATTAGCTGTGTATTACTGCCAGTTTGTGAAGGATTTCTCCAGGCTAGCTTCGCCGTTGACTAGATTGACGCGGAAAGGGGTTAAATTTGTATGGAGTGAGACTTGTGAAAAGTCGTTTCAAGAGCTGAAAGTTAGACTTACCACCGCTCCAGTATTGATTATTCCGAAGAGGGGTTTGGGTTTTGCAGTTTATTGTGATGCTTCACGAGAGCGTTTGGGTTGTGTGTTGATGCATGAAGGGAAAGCAGTAGCCTATGGCTCGCGGCAGTTGAAAATACACGAGAGGAATTGCCCTACACATGACCTAGAGTTAGCAGCTGTGATTTTTGCATTAAAGATTTGGAGGCACTACCTTTATGGTGAGAGATTCGAAGTGTTCTCGAATCATAAGAGTTTGAAGTATCTGTTTAAACAGAAAGACTTGAACTTGAGGCAGAGGAGGTGGATGGAGTTTATTGAGGATTATAACTTTGAGTTGTATTATCATCCGGGGAAGGCCAATGTTGTGGCTGATGCCCATAGCAGGAAATCCATTAGTGATGTAACTTGTATAGCCATCTGGGAGTGGGAGATGTTGGGTGCACTTGGCGAGTTTGATTTGCATTTGGGTGAATCTGTTGAGGCTGCGGCCTTGTTTTCTGTAGTTGCGTAGCCTACACTTGTGAGTTGAGTGTTAGAGACACAAGGGAGTGACCTTGAGGTAGAATCCCTCCGGGAGAAGATCTCCAGTGGAAAGGCTGAGTAGGGTTTGACTGTGTATCCCGACCGGAGTGTGAGATACCGAGATCGTCTGTTTGTGCCGGAGTCTTACTGAGAGGAGGTACTCCGAGAGTTTCACCATTCACGCCTTGCGGTGCATCCGGGAGGCACTAAGATGTATCGTGATTTGGGTCGCTAGTTTTGGTGGGGGGGTATGAAGAAAGATGTGGAATTTTTTGTGTCTAAGTGCCTTACTTGTCAGCAAGTGAAGATCGAACACCAGAGGCCAACGAGTTTGTTTCAACCCTTACCTATTGCCGAGTGGAAGTGGGAGAATGTCACTATGGACTTCGTTGTAGGTCTCCCGAGGACTCAGCGGGGTAGTGATGCTATTTGGGTGGTTGTAGACTGGTTGACTAAGTCGGCGCACTTTATCTCTATACGCGTGAGAGATTTGGTAGATCATCTTGCCGACTTGTATATTCGGGACATAGTGAGGTTGCACGGGGTCCCATTGTCAATCGTCTCAGATAGAGATCCACGTTTTACTGCTAGGTTGTGGCAGAGTTTGCAGAGTGCCTTAGGTACTAGATTGACCTTTAGCACGGCTTATCATCCTCAGACTGACGGGCAGTCCGAGCGTACTATTCAGATCCTTGAGGATATGTTTCAAGGTTGTGTCCTTGACTTTAGTGGGTCGTGGGAGAGGCACTTGCCCTTGGTGGAGTTTGCCTACAACAACAGCTTCCAGTCGACTATTGGTATGGCACCGTTTGAGGCCTTATATGGCCGACCTTGTAGGTCTCCAGTGTGTTGGGCCGAGGTGGGTGATACACCTTTGTTGGGCCCGGAATTGGTTCGGGAGATGACAGAGAAAGTTGAGCTTATCCGTAAGAGACTTGTTACAGCCTAGAGTCGCCAAAAGTGTTATGCCGATCGTAGGAGGAGGCCTTTGGTATTTGAGGTGGGTGATCATGTCTTTTTGAAAATATCACCTAGGCGGGGTTTGATGAGATTTGGTAAGAGTAGGAAGTTGTCCCCTTGGTTTATTGGCCCTTTCGAGATCCTTGAGAGGATTGGCGAGGTTGCCTACTGTTTAGCTTTGCCGCCGTAGTTGTCCGGAGTACATGACATGTTTCATGTTAGTATACTTCGAAAGTATGAGCCGGATCTGTCGCATGTATTAGATTGGACCGACTTAGAGGTAGATGAGGATGCCTCATATGAGGATAGACCGGTGCGGGTCTTGGATAGGAGGGATCAAGTCTTGCGAGGCAAGACCATTCCCTAGGTAAAGGTTTTGTAGAAACATCACGGAGTGGAAGAAGCCACTTGGGAACGTGAGTTGGATGTCCGTGAGAAATATCCGGACTTGTTTATTAATGTTTAACCATGTATTGGAAATTTTGTCGTATTGATAAACTTTAAGATTATTGAATATGTCTTAAGTTGTAAAACATTGTATATGTTTTGGTTTATGGAAATATTGTGAAGGTTGAGTATGCCTCGAGAATGGAAGTTTATTTTAACATTGTGTATGTTAAATATGTTGTAGAAATGCAAGTATGTTATTAATGTTGCATATGTTTTGGAATTGTGGATATTGACATTGAAACTTGTTGATAATGCATGTTGAAATTTATAATGTGAAATGCCTCTTGAATAGAGATGGGATGACCGGTAATGGGTCAAGATGTAGAATGTTGAACTGTGATGTTGTTGAAAATTGGAAAATCATGTTTTTGAAAACTTATATCTAATTTTGGAGACGAAATTCTTTAAGGGGGGGAGGTTAAAGCGATCCCGGGTTTTCCCCTTTGTTGTACAGTATTCCAGACTTAGGTTCTGTGGTGTTGGTTGTTGTGTATATCGTGTTTCCGTCCTTTAATTCTTTTAATATGAGTTTTAGGATGTGTTGGGCTAGTTTGTTACAGGTTGGTTGTGTTTAGGAACAAATGGTTGCTGCCCAGATTTTGGTGTCTTCGCTCGAGCGAGGCTTTTGTCGCTCGAGCGAGCTCCGTGTTTTAGATCCTTCGCACAAGCCAGGGTTTCTTCGCTCGAGTGAGAGTTGAGTTTTGTGTCTGGTAGCTCGAGCGAGAAGTCTTGCGCTCGAGCCTACATCTGCGTCTGGTTTTGGACCTGAGAGTTGAAATTCTTGGCACGAGCGAGCTTTCCTTCGCTCGAGCAAGCAAGCTGTATGTTTTGGGTTTCTTCACTCGAGCGAGCATTCTTGCGCTCGAGCGTGCTTCTGGTTGCAGACCTAAAGCTTTGAATTGTTGGCTCGAGCGAGGCTTTCTACGCTCGAGTGAGGTTTCTTTGTGTCTGGTCGCTTGAGCGATCACTCCTTCTCTCGAGCGAGCCTCGTGTATTTCAGTTGGCAGCAGCTTCTTCTTCCTTCACTTTTTCATCTCTTCTCTTATACAAACCCTAGACCAGCTGCACTTTCTCTCTCTATATATCTTCTCTCTAGGGTTTGATCTAGTTCTTGAGTATTTCTACCCTAATCTCTTTGTAAGAAAGTAAGAGAGTGGTGTGTGCTTCCTTTTGATCTGAAAATTTGTGGATTTGGAGCACTTTGGGTTTTCACCATCTTCTCCATTTGGTCTCTTCATTTCAAGGTAGGGATACCCTACTCCATCTTATGAGTTTTGTCATAAATATTGGTCATTTTGATAGGTTGGTGTTGTTGGGAATTTCATAAAGTTAGGGTTTGATTTGAGATTATAAATTGGGGGTTTTCAAATGTTGAACTCCATGTGTGTGTGAGAGTATGAAAAAATGGAATTGTTGTGTTGAAATGATGAAAATGAGCCTTAGGGCTAATGTTGAGAAAAAAATGGGAAAATGCCATATGTGGGTTTTATTGGGTCATTAGTGTAATTAATGGCATTCATTGCGAAATAATGAAATTAAGGTGTTATGAGAATAAATGGTGTAGTTGAATTAATTTATCACTCACCTATGAAAATGTTGACATTATATCTGTTTGATGCATTTATTATCTATTTAGAAATAACTACTTTGGGCTATCGGTGGAGGATAGTCTTGATTGTTGTAGACATTGTATGTTGATTAGGGAAAATATAAACTAATCGAATGTGTTATGTCATTGAATATGACGGTTGGAATAATACATCAAATATGTGTATTGATTGATTATTGTATATGATAAGTGCTTATATACATTGTATTGTGTGGGAGAAGATAGAGGATGTACTCCACGGTTTGGAAGGAGATAGGGGGTGGACTCCTATACCGGATATTTGGGAGGAGATAGGGGATGGACTGCATTGATACAGCAAATATGTGTATCATTTGTGAAGTGTGGAAGTGTTTTAATATGAGTTATAATCTCACGTGAATTGTGAAGTATGAAAGTGTTTTAATATGAGTTATAGTCTCATTAAATTGTTTGGCCAGGTTCTGAGCCATGATTATGAATTGAAATGGTATAAGTAAAGGAAAGTAGAATGTAGCATGGATATGATTGTCATGGAATTGTATTGTGATTTAAATTAGTTTATAAGTGTTAACCATCTATCAAATGCTATTGTTTTAGTCATTGCTCATATTTGGTTTAGTATATTTCTACTGGGCTGTGGCTCACCCTATATGGGATATCATTTTCAGGTTCAGGTGATATGCTACCTCCAAGGGCATAGCTTAGGAGGTTCTGGGAGCTGAAGACTCTTTTGTTGTTTACTTTTTGTGTATTACGTGTAAATTCAAGCCGATGGCTTAATATGTATGAGTTAGTACTCTCATTTTTGTAACCAAGTGTTGGCTTGGAAAGTTGTAAGCCCATAGGGCATTTACTTTTGTTGTCAACATGTAATACTTTTGTAATGAATACTCTGATAAATGGAAAAATGCTTTATTCTCTTATGTATATGCATGTCAAGAATGTGGGTTTTTATGTATTATTTTGAGGGCGTTACAACTTGGTATCAGAGCGTACCGGGTTTGAATACTTCGGGTACGTGGGAAGTGGTTAGTACCACGTTGGGTTTGTCTTGCTTGTTAGAGACTTAAGTGTAATGCTATGTACTTATGTAATAACATGTTTATGTGACTATATGGGTATGGGATTTAATTTCTAGGATGTTGATTGGATCCTTGGGTTTCTGGGAGTCCTGTTGGAAAGGCTGGAAAGGCACTTGATCAATGCTATTTTTTACCGGAACTCTAGCAACGCCTCGGGACTGTCAATATTCGGAAATGAAATTCGTAAGTGCTTATGTGATTATGTGCTTACGTGGAATGAATTACTGTTGTCCATGCATTAGGACGTGAGTGAAATAGCTTCGGCACATTTGTAAATGTACTAATGTTCTTCGTTACCTTATTAGGATGTCAGGACGAGGACATGGGGGTAGGCGAGGTAGGCCTAGGAGACGGGAGGTGCCTATACTGAATGAGATTCTGGCGCAGCAGATGGGTGTTGGTCAGGCCAATGTGGCCGAGCCAGTAGGTCAGCAGGCCATGGGCGCCTTAGCCCACGAGATGGCAGGAGCTTTGAGGGAATCTATAGACATTCTCAGAGCTAAGAATCAAGTCCAAGCCCATGTGGTTGAGGCAGGGCCTTCTTTTCTGAAGAGGTAGTTTTTCCGATCCAATCCGGATGAGTTTATGGGGGATCCTAAGGAGCCATTTAAGGTTAATGAGTGACTTGAGCAGATAACGAAGACATTTGAGATGCTTGGCATCAAAGACGGGGCTTTAAAGGTGACCTTGGTGTCTTTCCAGCTGAAGGGAGATGTGGGTTAGTGGTGGAAGTTTGTTCGGGGCCGTATTAGAGGCACTTGGGAGGCGTTCGTTGGTGCCTTTCAGGAGAAGTTTCTGTCTCCCACTATAAGGGAGAAGTTGAGAGATCAGTTCCGTCAGCTCAAGCAGCTGAGTTCATCAGTGGCCGAGTTTGAGGCTGCATTTACCAACTTATCAAGGTTTGCTCCTAAGTTAGTGGCGCCTGAGGAACCCCGTTATCTTGAATTTGAGACGAAGTTGCGGGGTCCATGACTAGGGAGTATGGGCGCCTTGTGGATGCTGCAGCCCATATAGAGGAACGCCGTTGTCTTGAATTTGAGAGGAAGTTAAGGACCGGGCTCAAAATGAGAGTTATGGGGTCCATGACTCGGGATTATGGGCGACACCATTGGACCTTTGGCACAGGAGACTAGGAACAAATGATTCTTCATCCCTGCAACTAACTATTTCACCAAATGAGTGGAAGTTGAAGTACGGGAAAGCATCAAAGAAGCAAACACAAAGCGGTTTATTATGAGAAATGTCATAGTCTGTTTTGGCATCCCACAGGTATTGATTGTAGACAATGGAACACAGTTTGATGAAAAAGTTTTTAGGTAGTTCTGTGTTGATCTTAGAATTGAGTATCGAAACTCCTCTCTGGGATACCCACAGAGTAATGGACTAGCAAAGTCATCAAACAAAACCATCATTAACAGAGTAAAGAAGTGGCTTGGGAATGCAAAAAGGAAGTGGGTTGAAGAGTTACCCCATGTGTTGTGGGCCTACCAAACCATGGCACAACACTCAATAGGGGAAACACTCTCTCCTTGACCTACAGAATGGAGGCTGTTATTTCACTAGAAGTCAGTCTCCTAACCCTCCGATCAGAATTATTTCAAGATGCCAGTAGTGAGGAAGCTATTGCACAAGCGTTGGACATGGCAGAAAGCTGAAGAGAAGTAGCACTAATCAGACTTGTGGCATATCAGTAGCAACTTATCAAGAGTTTCGATAAGAAGGTTTTTCCAAGGTAATTTACTTCTAGAGAGTTGGTTCTGAGGAAAGTAATGGACCATAAGAGGGTTCCTGGCGAAGGGAAGGTAAGGCCTAACTGGGAAGGTCCTTACAAGGTCACATTCGTAGCTAGGAATGGAGCATACTACTTAGAGGATCTCAAGGGCAAAGCCGTACCTCAACCCTAGAATGTAGCAAACCTCAAGAAGTATTATCAGTAGAATACCCTCAAGTCATCCATCAAGTGTAAAAGCATTTACCTTTCGATTAATGAGAATATCTCCCCACTTCTTTGAACCTTTGTTTCCAGCACCTGCACAACTTTATGGTCAGAACAGATTATTGGTTAACCTAGTCTTTATAATCCACTCCTGGGGGGCATATTTCAAAATAAAAATGATTAAGCTTTGGTGTTTACCAAACGAAATTAGCTTTGGTGCTTACCAAACAGACTTAGCTTTGATGTTTATCAAACGGAATTAGCTTTGGTTTTAAGCAAACGGACTTTGTTTCGAAGTGAACGAACGGAATTTAGTTTTTGTTTGCACTCAAGCTTGCCAAGTGGAATTGCATGGTGGAATTATGTTTGGCAATCAAAATGGAACTTAGCCAAGTGGAATTGCTTGGTGGAAACTGCACTAACTAGTTTTTCAGCGATCATTTCTCTTTTGAAAATCATAGAATTTCTTAAGTATAAACGCATCAACACTTCAATACCGCTGCTTGATAGAGTTGGCACAGACTTGGATAATTCTTTTAGGGCCAAACTCCCAGCGTTAGTCTTACTCAGCTCTAGGTGGGGGCAAACAATTGCTTTTCTAGAACCAACCTAAACCTGAGTAAGCCATTACTTCTTTGTTTCTTTTTGTCCCAATCAAATTCACTCTTGCTATCAATGTTCTACCATAGAGCAAGATCTTCAGTACCAACCGTACTTAGCTCCAAGTGGGGGCAAACAATGTTTTTCTTGGCATCAACCTGGACCAAAATAAGGCACTCTCTTTTTATTACAAGGCAAGCACAACCATGCAGCCTATATATTAACCAGACCAAGCATCTATTTGGCCCTGAGGTCCCAACACTACACTGCAGATGGCAAATAATATAAATAACACAAGCATTGAAACAAGAAAGCATTAGATTGCAGAAGTTAAACGGAAAAATTCCATCATTCAACAAAGGCACAACTGGCCTCATAAACAACACCAACCAAAAAGGAAAAAAAGAAAATTTGACTTAACAAGCATAATAGGGCAGCTCGTTAGCAAGGCTGAGCTCCAGTACATCAGAAAACACGAAGAAGGAAAAGTAGAAAATGTAAAAAACTTCAAGTCTTTTCAAAAAACCACTTTAACTCTCATAAGGAGGAGGAATTTCAGGGGCGGTGTTCACATTCTTATCCATGTCACCCTGGGGATGAAAAGTAGAGGTAGCTCCAACTTCTTGGGAATAGAAGCCTTTTTAACCACATCTCCCGCAGCTTTAGTCTCTGGGTTCTCACCCCCTTCAGCATTCATTATTTCATTACCAACACCACTCTTTGGAGTCTTGTTTGCAGAATCAGTGCCTGGAGAAATCTTTGATGAAGGAGTACCAGATGTCGTAACAGTCTTCAAACCCAAGGACTTTGAGGGAACAGGAACATCCTAGAACAGAGGGGACTTTTCAGGAACCTGAACAGTAGCCAGGGCACTTGTCCAGCCTTTGAGGAAAAGCTTGTCATGCAGTATCAACATTTTTTCCTTATAGGTAGCTCCGACATCATTCAGCCCTACTGCTAGTGCTTGGCCTTCAAAGTTGAGTGCTCAGTAGCCATCATTACTACAATTGCCTCCAACTCAGCCACTTTTCCCTTAAGCTGGGCCTGGACCCCAATAGCAGCCTCCTTGGATTTCTCAAGAGAAACGATAACCTTGTTTAGAAGGAATACCTTCCTTTTCGCAGTCCTGTAGCCCTCTTTCTTGGTCTCCAAATTCGTTGTCAATCTCTCAGCACTCATGGTGACCTCCAGCAAGGCCCTCTCTAGTGCTTCAGCACGGGTGATAGACAGAAACATTCTCTGGATACACTACAGAAAACGACAAGGTATTAAAAGAAAGAAGACAGTGCAGACCAATAAAAACATAAAAAAGAAGTACAGTAGCACTCACAACAGTCATCATTTTCAGGGTACCCGTCAGAATTGGGATATCACGAGGACCGTTATGATCTGCCATATCCACCGGCATCAACAAAGTCTTGGTCAAATCAAAAGAAAAATCTCCAAAAGCAACAACTGAATCAGAAGTAGAAATGGGCCTGCCTTGATGTAGCATGGGCGATTCCATTTTTCAAAAGACTTATCCACAAAATGAGTTCATTGGTATTGTCACATGGTTCCACAAAATGCGTATGCAGAAAAACACATTCCACATGGCCATCGACCCGACAATTGACCTCGATGAAGAAATGCTTGCCAGTATTAATACTGTTGCTGAGTTGGCTAGCCAATGTTGTGCAACCAAGCCCTCTCAAAGGCTCGACATGAGCCATACAGTTAATGTGCTTTCAGGTCTTGTTGAGCATTGGAAACCATCAACCTCTCATTGTAATGAGGTATTTATATCGTTTGGAGATGTCAAGTCAAAAGATGATAGCTACATATTTCCAAACAAGTGGCCATAATTTAGTCACATCACTAAAAGTTTAGATGAGTAGTTAAAATTGTTTAGAAATATATAAATATTTAAAATGAGCTGTTGAATTTTTCATATTTTAATATTAATATCAACTTGACAATAGTTCATGCATTCAAAAAATGGCAAGTGTTCATAGGAATAGATTCATAGATAACCCTTTTGAAGATAGTTGCAAGTGGCAAGTGGCAAAGTGACAGTACTTTATGCATTTAAGTCGCACAGGACTTCTCTCATGAAGTGAAATTTATTGTATGAAGATAGTGAAAGTTCATTGTGTGACAATAGTGAACATAGTGAAATTTTATCATTTTTTTTTTAGAATTTTGTATTTATCGTAGATCTTGTTGGATAATGCTCAATGAGAGGATTTTAAAAATGAAATTCTTACAAAAAATATAGATCTAAATTAACGCTTATTAAAATTTTAAGTTTTCAAATCATTCAAAAATATCAAAAGAAAATATATGTTCAAATATAGTAACCCATTTAAATTTGGCAAATTGATTCAAACAAAGAATATATATTTAAACATGATAATCTGTCGACTAAATAGTTATGAAAATATAAATATATGTATAAAAATATGTGAAATATGTGTTAAATTTTAATTATTTTGATATTATTTCACTGTTATTGAGTGCCAAATGGACGACAGGGAAATTCTATAAAGGGTAAATCAAAACACTAGTCCTTATGGTTTGAACAAAATTTGGAGTTGGTCCTCATAGTTTTTAATTTGAACAATTGGTGCTTACACTTTCAATTTTATAGCAATGTGGTCCATCTTGAATTGTCAACATTTTAAATGGGAAAAAAAAAAAATTCAAGTGCAAATTGGAGGGACCAAACCCAAAACAATATATAGGGACCACAAGTGTAATATATTCATTACACCGTCTATATATATGTATATATTGTGAATTCCAATTTGATCCTTCTAGTTTTGCACATGATCTTCTAGCAGTCCAAAATTTAACGGTAAGTGACAGAGGGATCACATTAAAACAAAATTGAAAATGTAGAGTTCAAATTATTCAAATTAAAATAACACTTCATTTGAACTATAGAAATTAATGAGTTAATTTACCATTCTAATACACTGCCTTTTTTGTTATATATCGTATGCTTGGATGTGATCTTTGTGGTCTTAAAATACAGTTTAAAAGCGTATAATTATAACATTACGATTGTAGATAATCACTATGTTAGTATTTGTTATTTGGAAATTCTTTTGATACATGTGATTGGCTTCTCTCTAATTGTTATCTCAATTTGAGAGAGTGTTTAGGCTTAATAAGCCCACTTTGAAATCGATTTCGGTGATTTGAACTATTTATTTTTTAAGACTTGTTGAGTAGAATATTTATGTAAAAAATCAAGATGATTGGATATTGATAATTATATGTTTAAAAAAATTGATGACAAATATAATTTCAAGAAGTGCGAATTACACTAGCGGTCCTTGTATTTTAGGACTTGGGTCACTTTGGTTCTGATCGATCAACTGGTCCTCTATGGGCTTGGCTCGTGAGTTGTTGCTTTGTGCTGCTATTTAGGGCCTAGTTCTATACTTGTTTTAAATTCATTTTGGCCTTCGAATGACATAATTGACACAAAGAGCAGATAAATTATAATGATTATTAAATCAAATAATAAGTTTTCAATTATAATTTATTCTTTAAAATAAATTAAAACAAACTCATCAAAATCCACGTTGTTCATGCTATTACTAAAAGGTGGTATTCGTCCATGGGAGTTTTTTGGTCATGGGGAATGTTCGGCCATATGAGTCTTTCGGCTATAGAGGTCGGAAATGAAAGTATGGTATTTCTTCGGTAGTGTGATAGACGACAGAGTGATGAACAGTAGGGTTGTCAGTGATGGAGTCTTAGCAGAGGAAGAATAAGGAGGACATGGTATTTCGTTAGTTGTGGACGCGTGGGAAACAATGTGGTGTGGAGGAATTAGTGTGCTTTGGTTTGTACGAGGAATAGTTTCTAGACATGGATGACTATGGTATGGGGGCTTGAAGGGTTTGGGGGATTCAAAGCATTTAGATGTAGTGTATTCAAGATCTACTTTAACTATTTTTGTGTTTTGTTTTTTATTTTTGCTTCTTCATATTTAAAAAATCTCATGAGCTTAAAGGATAGTTGTGTGGATGCCAACAGTAATGGTAAGATTATTTGTACTTTCTAAATTTCTCTCGGTGCATTTGATTTCCTTGTATATGTAATTTTATGTTTCTAATGAAAATTTTAATTTGTCGATAAATAAATAAAAAAAGAGTATTGTGGTGGTAAACATTGATGGCAATTATGATATTTAGAAGGATGGTGTTCCTTCTTATGGCAATTCTGGTTTAGACCTAACCCATTTGATGTTCTAGATCCGGATTTCATTGCCTTATATGGTTGTTCATGTCTTGTTTCTCCTTATTCCTCTTTGAGTTTGATTATTGGAGTGTATTGGTTGCGTTTGGAACAGATCGAGAGTTAGCTTTTCAAAATGGTTTTTGCCTAGATTTTGGCTTCTTCGCTCGAGCGGCACTTGTTGCGCTCGAGTGGTCTTTGAGAACTCTCAATAATTTTACAGGCTTGCAGAGATACTGGGAGTTGGCATTCTTCGCTCGAGCGGTACGTTTTGCATTCAAGCGATGTTTGCTCGAGCGGTATTTCTTGAGCTCGAGCCGTGGTCCTCTATATGCAAAACTTCGAAGAGTTTGTATTCCACACTTGAGTGGTAGCTTCCTGCGCTCGAGCAGTCACACTCTTTGTGTCTGGACGCTCAAGCGACATTTCTTGTGCTCGAACGGTCTGCGCATATATCAGTTCGCAAAAGTCACTTTTTGAGTCACTTTTTCATTTCTCTCTCTCTCTCTCTCTCTCTCTCTCTCTCTCTCTCTCTAAACATTCTAAAAATCCTAGATTTGGAGCTTCTCTATCTGAAACTCACTTTCCCTTCACAAATGCACCTACATCCATTGATTTCTCCAACCTACTCCCTTTGATAAAAAGGTAGAGCACACCAACAGCTTCCTCTTAATCGGAATAAAGTTGATTTCGGCATCTTTGAGTTTTCTCTGCTCTCTCTCTCTCTCTCTCTCTCTCTCTCTCTCTCTCTCTCGTCTTCTAAGCTTGAGGTAGGGATTTCTCCACACTTTCTTATGACTTTTAACTTCGTTATTTATTTTTCTAAAACAATATTGTGATTTGGAGATTTTTTTAACAAAGCTAGGGTTTTGGATTAAAAATCAAAAGAGGGGTTTTCAAACGGATTCTTGAAAATGGTTGTGGGATTGAAAATGAGGTTGAATTGTAAAAAATGGTTAGTTTTGTTACTTGGAATTGATTTTGGAAGAAAAGGAAATTTGGCCTTAAATCTCAAATGTTGATTTTGTACAAAGAAATGGAATTGATATTGAAATTGTGAATTTGGATTGATACTGATGAAGATGGTGGAGTTGGATGTGTATTATCACTCACATCTTGAAATTTCGAAAGTTTATCTTTATGGAAATTTATTTATCTGTTAGAGATATATGCTTTAGGCTATCGGTAGAGGATAACTATGATTGTTGTAAAAATTACACGAGAATTAGAAGAATTAAAAATATTTTCTCATCCATTTGCATTGAGCATTGTCACATATTTACACATTGAAAATGTTTACTGTTTTGAGAAAATGGGTAAATACTTGGTGAATTTGGGTAGGGGGTGTGGTTATGGAAATTAAGTTAGGCTGCATGTCCTTGGTGAAAGACTAGAAACTCGCGTGGATAGGTGTCAAGCCTTCCGGTTAATACCGGTAAAATTGACAATTAGTAGTACTTGTATAGTCTACTTGTAAAAGAGATGATTTCATGAATTGTGATATAAACAGGCATTACGTGTTTTCAAAGAGATCTAAAATGTTTTGAGCATGAGCATTGCATATGCATTTACCTTATAGCTTTGTTAAGATTCATAGACATTGTTAGAGCTGAGAATCAAGTCCAAGCCATGGCGCTAAGACGAGGCCGCCTTTCTTGAAGATGGAGTTTTTCCAGTCAAATCAGGATGAGTTTTTGGGGGATCCGAGAGAGCCTTTGAAAGCGGATGAATGGCTTGAGTAAATGGTGAATACGTTTGAGATGGTTGGTATCGAAAGCGATAGGCTGAGAGTGACCTTGGCATACTTCCAATTGAAGGGAAATGTGGATCAGTGGTGGAAGTATGCGCATGGGCACATTGGAGTGACTCGGGAGGTCTTTGTCAACACCTTGCAGGATAAATTCTTACCTCCCACTACTAGGGAGAAGCTGAAAGAGCATTTTTTGAAGCTCAAGCAACTAAGCTCACCAATAGCTGAGTTTGAAGCAGCTTTTACTAGCCTCTCTAGGTTTGCACCGAAGCTTGTGGCGATGGAGGAATGCCGTTGTATTGAGTTTGAGAAGAGATTGAGGACTGGGATTCTTTTCAAAGTGATTGGATCAATGATTAGGAACTGCGGATGCCTTATGGAGGCAACGGCTCATCTTGAGACCGTGGTTGAAATGGAGGAAGAACGGATGAAGGGCACTAAGAGGAGTCAGGAGGTTCAAAGAGATACGGGACAATAAGAGGCAGAGGGGTTCCACTCCACAACAGTCCCAGGGAGCATAGTCTAGGTCCGCTTTCTTGTACTGAGTTCTGGGTCAGGGAGAGGTGGTTAGGAAGGGATCACTTGTTTCACGTGAGGCCAGTTGGGTCACAAGTTTTTAGTTTACCCGCAGAAGGGAGGAAGGCAACAATTTGCGCCGTCTGCGGCTCGTTCTCAAAGCCAAAGTCAGGGAAGAAGACAGTCGCCTACCTGTTATCAGTGTGGGCAGTCAGGGCATGTGAGGAGGTTTTGCTCTTAGTCAAGTGGCATATTTGGTGCGTCTAATCAGAGACAAACACAGAGCCATCAGCCTACATCATCAACACAGGCCTTGAGGGCCAATCAGGGAGCGTTTTCAGCTCAGTCTGTGCTCCAAACTTATGCTTTGAAGGGTAAGCAGGTAGAACAGAGACCTACAAGACGTGTGTATGTTGTTACCACGCCAAACTTAGTCCCAGTACCTTCAGTAGTAAGAGGTAGCTTCTTGTTGTGTAATTCTATTCCTAATGTGTTGATTGATATGGGTGCATCCCATTCTTTTCTATCATCTACATTTGTATCGGCATTGGGGTTTGGCTTGGTTAGCATCTCTACTTAGGGTAGAGTCACCAGTTGTTGGAGAAGTTGTATTAGACCAGGGGTGTCGGGGTTGTGAAATAGAAGTTTCTGGTCGCCGACTTCTTTTTGCATTTGTATTGATTGATATGTTGAGTTTCGATGTTATCTTGGGTATGAATTAGTTGTCATCCTATCGGGTTATTATAGACTGTTACCGTCAGAGGGTTACTATATGTACCTCGAGTGGTGGTTATTTTTATTTCTTGGGGGATCAAGTTGATAAAGCTTTGTTGCCAGTATATGATCAACGTGGTCTGGGCGAGCTTAGTCTTTTTCTTGTTACATTCTTGGGTGTTGAGAGTGATACAGTCCTAGTTGAGTTACCGAGGGCAGTTTGTGCATACCAGAATGTCTTTCCTGAGGATCTCACCAGCTTACCACCTTACCGTGAGATAGAGTTCTCTGTTAACTTAGTGTCTGGCATGACACCGATTTCTATGGCACCGTATAGGTTTGCACCCGTCGAGTTAAGTGAGTTAAAGATTCAACTCCAGAAATTGTTAGATAAGAGTTGTATCCGCCCTAGTACTTCGCCTTGGGGAGCACTGGCTCTCTTTGCCAAGAAATAGGATGGCGCATTGCAACTTTGTGTTGATAACCGAAAGTTAAACTGGGTAACTGTAAAGAACAAGTACCCACTACCTCGCGTAGATGATTTGTTTGACCAATTGAAGGGGTATTTCCATTATGAGAGGAGGATATCATCTAAGATAGACCTAAGATTGGGTTATCATCAATTGAGAGTAAGGGAGGAGGATATCTAGAAAACAAAATTCCGTACGCGGTATGGCCATTATGAGTTCTTAGTGATGCCTTTTGGGTTAACCAATGCACCGACCTTGTTTATAGATTTGATGAATCGGATCTTTCGTGAATTCTTAGACTGTTTTGTGGTTGTCTTCGTTAATGACATCTTGATTTACTCACCCTCTGAGGAGGAGCACGAGGAACACTTGCGAGTTGTACTTGAGTTGCTTAGAGCCCACAAATTGTATGCTAAGTTCGAGAAGTGTGAATTCTGGTTGAAAGAAGTTAGGTTCTTAGGCCATGTGGTATTTGGGAAAGGAGTGAGTGTAGATTCTTTCAAGATAGAAGCATTGCAAGATTGGGAACAACCTAAGAATGCCTATGAGATTCATAGTTTCTTGGGGTTAGCCGGGTATTACCGCCATTTTGTGAAAGATTTCTCTAGGCTAGCCTCACCTTTTACTAGACTAAGGAGGAAGGGAATTAAGTTTGTGTGAAATGAGACTTGTGAAAAGTCATTTCAAGAGCTTAAGGTTCGACTTACCACTGCTGTAATGTTGATTATTCCAGAGAGGAGTTTAGGCTATTCTGTATATTATGATGCGTCACGAGAAGGTTTGGGTTGTATCTTGATGCCAAAAGGGGAGGTAGTAACTTATGGCTCACTTTAGTTGAAAACACACGAGGAAAACTATCTTACTCACGACCTAGAGTTAGCGGCAGTGATATTTGTCTTCAAGATTTAGAGGCATTACTTGTATGGTAAGAGGATTGAGGTATTCTCTGATTACAAGAGTTTGAAGTATTTGTTTTCACAAAAAGATTTGAATCTAAGGCAGAGAAGGTGGATGGAATTTATGGAGGATTATGATTTTGAGTTGCACTACCATCCGAGGAAGGCCAATGTAGTGGCCGATGCCTTAAGTAAGAAATCCTTTAGCAGTATAACTATTATTGTCATATCGGAATGGGGGATGTTGGGTGTCATTGGTGAGTTTGACTTGCATCTTGGCGAGTCCGTCGAGTCAACTGCTTTCTTTACTGTAGTTGTATAACTTACACTTGTGAACCAAGTTATAGAAGCACAGAGGGGTGATCTTGAGGTAAAAACCCTTCGTGAGAAGATCTGTAGTAGGAAGGTAGATGATGGCTTGAATGTATATTCTGACTCGAGTGTTAGATACCTTGGCTGTCTTTTCGTGTCGGAGTCTTATTGAGAAAAGGTACTTCGATAGTTTCACCATTCTCACCTTGCGGTGCACCCGGGAGGCACAAAGATGTATCACGACCTTAGTTATTAGTTTTGGTGGAAGGGGATGAAGAACGACGTAGTCGTGTTTGTATCAAGGTGCTTTATTTGTCAATAAGTGAAGTCCGAACATCAGAGGCTAATGGGTTTGTTACAACCCTTGCCTATAGTTGAGTGGAAGTGGGAGCATGTCATGATGGATTTTGTTGTGGGTCTTCCGAGGACTCAATGGGGTAATGATGGCATTTGGGTGATAGTTGATTGATTGACTAAGTCAGCGCACTTTCTACCTATGCGCATGAGTGACTCGGTAGATTATCTTGCCAACCTTTATGTTAGGGACACTGGTTGACTTCACGAGGTCTCTGTGACTATTATTTTGGATAAAGATCCACATTTCACGGCCCAGTTGTAGCAGAGCCTACAGAATGCTTTGGGCACTAGATTGACTTTTAGTACTGCCAATCATCCTCACACTACAGGCAGTCACAGCGTACTATTTAGATTCTAGAAGATATGCTTCAGGGTTGTGTTCTTGACCTTAAAGGGTCATGGGAGAGGCACTTTCCTTCAATGGAGTTCACCTATAACAATAGTTTCCAATCAAGTATTGGCATGGCCCTGTTTGAGGCCTTGTATGGCCAACTGTGTAGATCTCCTATGTGTTGGGCCGAGGTGGGTGATGCACCTATGATAGGTCCAGAGTTGGTCTGGAAAACGACGGAGAAGGTTACACTTATCCGTAAGAGGTTGGTCACGGCTAAGAGTCGTCAGAAGAGCTATGTCGACTGTAGGAGGAAACCATTATCATTTGAAATAGGAGATCACATCTTCTTGAAGATATCATCTAGACAGGGTTTGATAAGATTTGGGAAGCGTGGGAAGTTGTCTCCTAGATTTATTGGACCTTTTGAGATCCTAGAGCAGATTGGGGAAGTAGTTTACCGTTTGGCATTACCGCCACAGCTTTTCGGGATTCATGACGTGTTTAATATCTATGTGCTCCGGAAGTACGAGTCGGATCTATCACACATGTTGGATTGGATTGAGTTAGAGGTAGATGAGGATGCCTTGTATGAGGAGAGACTGGTTAGAGTTTTAGATACTCAAAACCAAGTCTTGCAATGCAAGACAATTTCATTGGTAAAGGTATTGTAGAGGCATCACGAGGTTGAGGAAACAACTTGGGAACATGAATTGGAAATCCATGAAAAGTATTCGGGCCCATTTGTAGGTGTTTGAACTTGTATTGAAAATCTTATCATGTTAATGTAATATAAACATTATATATGTTTTTAAAATGTTAATTGTATATTCAGTATTGAGAACTTGTTTATCCTTGTTATGGAAATGAATGACCGGTGAATGGGTAATGGCAATGAATTTTATGTACTATCATTGTTGTAATTGATTTAATATGGTGTTAATGATTTTCAAATTTCGAGGAGGGGAGATTATAGCGATTATGGTTTAGACCCGATCCATTTGACGTTCTAGTTCTTGGTTTCATTGCCTTATATGGTTGTTCGTGTCTTATTTCTCCTTATTGCTCTTTGAGTTTGGTTATTGGAGTGTGTTGATTGCGTCTGGAATAAGTCGGGTTTAGTTTCTTAAAATGATTTCTACTTAGATTTGGCTTCTTCGCTCGAGCGACACTTTTTGCGCATTGCTCGAGCGATCTTTGAGAACTCTCAGTACTTTTGCAAGCTTGTAGAGAAACTGGGAGTCGGCATTCTTCGCGCGAGCTGTACTTCTTGCGCTTGCATGGTGTTCATTCGAGCCATATTTCTTGAGCTCTAGTGGTGGTCCTTTGTCTGCAAAACTTCTGAGAGTTTGTATTCTATGCTTGAGCGGTCACACTCTTTGTGCCTGGACGCTAGAGTGACATTTTTTTGCTCTCAAGCGGTCTATGCGTATATCAGTTCGTAAAAGTCACTTTTTGAGTCACTTTTTCATTTTTCTTTCTCTCTAAACATTTTAAAAAGTCTAGACCTAGAGCTTCTCTGTTTGAAACTAACATTCTCTCTACAAATACGCTTAGATCCATTGATTTCTTCGTCCTACTCCCTTTGATAAAAAGGTAAAGCATACCAAGAGCTTCCTCTTAATCGGAACAAAATTGATTTTCGGTGTCTTTGAGGTTTCTCTCTCTCTCTCTCTCTCTCTCTCTCTCTCTCTCTCGTCTTCTAAGCTTGAGGTAGGGATTTCTCCACATTTTCTTATGATTTTTAACTTTGTTATTCGCTTTTATAAAACAATATCGTGATTTGGAGATTTTTGAACAAAACTAGGGCTTTGGGTTAAAAATCAAAATAGGGATTTTCAAACAGATTCTTGAAAATGGTTGTGGGATTGAAAATGAGGTTGTGTTGTAATAAAATGGTTGGTGTGGTTACTTGGAATTGATTTTGGAAGAGAAGGGAATTTTGCCCTAAAATCTCAAATGTCAATTTTGTAAAAAGAAATGGAATTGATATTGAAATTGTGAAATTTGATTGATATTGATGAGGATGGTAGAGTTGGATATGTATTATCACTCATATCTTCAGATTTGGAAAGTTTACCTCTATGGAAATTTAGTTATCTGTTAGAGATATCTATCTGTTTTGGGCTATCGATGGAGGATAGTTATGATTGTTGTAGAAATTGCATGAGAATTAGGAAAATTGAAACTATTTTCTCATCCATTTGCATTGAGCATTGTTACATATTTACACATTGACAATGTTTATTGTTTTGAGAAAAAAAATGGTGAATACTTGGTGAATCTGGGTAGAGAGTGCGGTTATGGAAATCAAGTTGGCATGTGTGTACTTGGTAAAAGACTAGAAATCCGCGCGAATAGGTGTCGAGCCTTCCAATTAATACCAGTAAAAATGATAATTGGTAGTACTTGTATAATTTACTTGCAGACACATACCTAGGGATTCCCAGAGCGTGATTCACTGCCCTGTTTTCTATTGTAAAGGAGTTGATTTCATGAATTGTGATATAAACAAGCATTACATGTTTTGAAAGAGATAAAAAATGTTTTGGACACGAGTATTGCATATGCATTCACCTTGTAACTTTGTTTAAATTCATATACTATGTTGTAGTATCTCTACTAGGCTTTAACTCACCCTATGTGGAAAAATTATTTTTAGATGCTGATGATATGCCTCTGCCAAGGCAATAGCTTTGGAAGATTGGAGCTGAAGGCTTTTTTTTAACTGTATTGAATTTAAATCCATTTTGTTGTAACCAAGCAGTGTGTTGGAAAACTGTAGCCATTATGGCATTATCATATTTGTTTAACTTTTCATTTTATTTCTCTATCATGTAACATATGCTATAGATTTAGGGTTAGGCTTGTGAATGTATAATTGCATATGTTACTCTTTTGTTTTTGTACAAGTGATTAGAACTAATGAAAGATAATTACTTTATTATTGTTGTTATTTATTAATATTGTGGATGATTTATTGTAATTATTTCGGAGCGTTACACTCCTTCACCCACGATACCTATAACACCTTTTGAGGTTTTTGCAACAAGTGAGATTAGATACTCAAATTAATTGCGGGCTTGGTAAATGGTGGTGTTTGTGTAGTTTTATTTGTTGTGATTTTGATATATATACTATCTACAATGGGATAAACGAAACCATTCTAGCATCGTAATCTCTATTCATTGTTTAAGGATTTCTGCTAATAATATTGGACAATAGAATGTATTGGGAAAAGATCGATTTCAAGCTGGTTGCATAGGGGGATTCTACTAATAATATTAGACAATAGAATGATGGGACTAAGATTGCAGTTAATAGAATGGAGTCTGAAGTAATGAATGAGAGGAGCTAAGATTAGTTCAAGTCTAAGATTGTTGTGCTTAATAAGGTTCGACATTGGCATTTGGTTGCCCTCCCAGTAGATGAAAGACTACTTGTTTATGAATACTTGCCTCAAGGGACATTTAGCAAGAATTTGTTTAGATGGAAAGGGGAAGGGTTTAAGCCCCCTTATATGGTTCAAAGGCTGATCATTGCCTTGGATGTGGCTAGAGGATTTGAGTATCTACAAAGTTTATCCCGTCAAAGTTTTATTCACGTGGATTTCAAACCATCTAACATTCTTTTGGGAGATAATATGTGTGTTCAAGTTGACAATTTTGGATTTGTTCATCTTGCACTAGTCTTCAATTCTAGGCTAGTTGGAACTTTTTAGTAACTTGAGCCAAAATATGCAGGTAATCTTTTATGAACTAAACATAATACACATATATTGAATTTTGGGCAAATTGCTCCCATAACTCTCGTAATTTGGCTCATATCAATTTAATCATTGTAATTCTAATTATATTGAACCAAATTGTCACAATATGAAAAATTAAAGGGCAATATTGATAGAATTAAAATTACATGACCAAATTGACATAAAGATAAATTACAATGACTACAAGTGTAATTTGGAATGAATTTTTACGTAGAAACCCATTCAAAATGATGCAATGGTAGTATTTTTTAAATGGATAAATTACAGCAGTTCTATACTTTGTCACTTATTACATTTTGTACCTTACATTTTCAGTTTGCTCAATTTAACTCTAATTTATTTTTTATTTTCTCTCATTTTGGTCCAATCAACGTGGTTCAAGATTTTGACAAAAAACAGTCTTGTGTACGACATGCGACCATTTTAGGGGCGGCAAAGTGGACATTTCACTCCTTTCCTCCTTCAATATTTTTCCCAATCTTTGATACCAGCCACCCAATAAGACCACCATGATGCACCACATCCATCTGCTACCTCCACACCAACGCTACCATTATCCACCTCTTCCGCACTACCCTTCACCACCAAACACCTCCACCACCCATTACTAAACACCCCACTACCACAAAATTACACCACATACCTCCATCAAAATGAAAATTAGAATAAGAGGGGGCAAGGGTTAAAAAGATATATGGAGTAGAAGTCATTGCTATGGGCTCTTATGATCAACACATCCCTCATGATCTGTAATGGCATATGAGGTGTCGATGATTGGCTCTTCCTTAGTAGCAAGTGACCCTCTCGGTCATCATTGTTGATTTCCACCTTACTTCCAGCCCTGCTGTTGCCTCTTCCTCCCACAACCCTCCTTCTCCTACAAACCATGTCGCCACCTTTGTCTTTCTCTTAAACCCCTTATGCCTCCCTTCTCCAACCCCATTCCTTCGTCTCCCTTCATTTTCTCCTAGTTGATTGCCATCTTGTACCCTCTTTCAAAAATTGTTGTCTCATTTCCCCAAATGCCAGCCTGTCGCCTTCATCCCCTTCTCTATAGCCACCAATATTTTCACCAAAACTAGCCATTACCATGAAACCTTTGCCAAAAAAATCCATCGAACTCCCCTCCACCATCATCTCCTTCTCATCTGTCTCTCTTTACCCCCCTCTCTCTTTCACTCAGTCACTAATTTGGTCAAATGGAATGAGATGCAGATTTTAGAGCAATATTACAATGAGAAAACTTACGTTGAGTTAACTCACTAAGTTGGATTTAAAGCATAGGCAATGTTGGTGGAATTATAATTATGCCCATGGAAATAAGCACGTGTGGCTCACATGTTCTATTTCCATAAAAATTCCTTACTAGGAGTTAACAGATTGAAGCAAAATAAAACAAAGGGACCTAACCAAATTGAAAGACCAAATTGAATAGACTTAGAATGTAGGGGTTAAGTTGTTCAAATTGAAACTATGAGGATTAAAGTAAAATTTATATCAAATTATGGGATAGAAAAGTGTAATTAACCTTAAAAAAGTAAAAAATTTAGGCCTAAAATCGAGCAAATAAAAATCTAAAGACCAAAATTACATTAAAGATAAAGTCCAAGTACTGTTGGTTTAATTTTTCCTTTTAAAATTTTGATCCCAACCTTTCATTTGAAAATAAGAGAATCGTAATGAGCAACGTTATTCTGCATAGGAATTTTGGTATTAATTTTTTTTTTATCACATTGAGTTTTAACTTTTGAAAGTGCATCATTCACACTATAAAATTTTCTAGAATAAGGGACACGCCATTGGTTTTCGTATTGAAATCTTGGACTTTTTCATTAGAATCGTGTTTTTTGAAAATGTGCATAATACATAAAATTGCAAACCCATGTTCATTTTTCATTTCAAATTTGTTTGTTGAAAACACAATCCAAACTTAAAGGTATGTATACGAGACTTTATTAAAATCATATTCTTAATTTATTATAAAATTCATGTGTTCAAAATAAAATTTTAAATATAGAGTCATATTAAACAATTTCAGATTGAGAAATTAAAAGTTATTTTAATGCAATTAATTATTGAAAGAAAAACAATAGTTAAACTTGAGACATACCAAGATGAGTGCGCTTACGCAAAAGCACGCATTTCACAAGACAATTGACCTTGACGAAGAAACACTAGCTAGTATCACTATTGTTGCTAAGTTGGGCAAGTGCAACTATGAAAAGAACCCCACCTAGAGACTTGACATGGGCCATGCATTCAATTTTCTTTCTTCCCTTATTGAGCTTTGGAAGTCATCAAACCCTCAATTTTATTTATTTATTTACTTTTGGAAAAAGCATCAAATCCACATTATAAGAAAGGATTTGGAATTATTACTAACGGTGAGGAGAGAAATGGAGGATAGAAGACAGGGAGGCTGGATTCCAAAAGTCAAGCAAAGAGGTAGACAAGTGCATCATAACTTGTGGTTTGAAGGTCGGAGGGCAGCTTTGTTTACTCTATTTGTGGATAACTTGCCTGAATCTATCGCACTTAGAAACTTGTATGATCTGTTCATCGAGTTTGGAGTGGTTAAGGATGTGTTCATACCACAAAAGAAGAGGAAATCAACAAACACACGATTTGGGTTCGTGCACTATGACTGTTCTATTGCAGCTAATATAGCTAAACAAAAGGCCAATGGTTTGTGGGTCGAGGATGAATCTTTGTCAGTCAAAGTTGCAAAGTATGGTAAGGGATTAGAAGAGAGGCAGAGGTAGAAACCATTACCAACAAGACAAACAGAAACCAAAAAGGCATTTGTTATGGCTACCAAATAAATTTGGCATCAATGCACTGATGGTCAACCGTTTGCAGAGGTCATTAAGAGAGCTGAGCCTAGATGTCCACCAATGACAACTATCAGAGTAGATGCGGTAGGAAATAGATGGTTGTATGAGAGTATGATTATGAGACTCAACATAGATTACTCTGTTCAGCAGGTGAAAAATGAACTCATAAAAAGAAGAGTGCAGAATGTGTTGGTGAGAGAAGGAGGAGGGCGAGACGTTATCATCTCATTTAGTTCAAAGGAAGAATTGCTGAGCAAAATGTCTTTGCTCAAGGATTGGTTCCATGACTGGTATGAGTACATCACAGAGTGGAGATCAGGTATGTATCTTCAGCATGAGAGGTGTGTTTGGACCAGCTGCTATGGGGTGCCTCTTAATTTATGGAACTCATATACCTTCAGAACGATAGGAAGACTATGGGGAGAGATGGTTTTCTTAGATGGGGACGTCTGTACACCTAAATCATTTTGCTGTGGTAAGTTCAAAATAGTTACAAGTGTTATAGATCCTATAAGTACAAGCCTAAACTTGGAGTGTAAAGGAATAGTTTATTCAATAAAAGTCTTTGAGAAGCATAACATAGATGATGTTAGTACCAGTTTCAAAGGAACAAACTCTAATGAGGCAGCCAAAGATGTGTGCTCCAAAATCAATGGGGTACTCCATCTCCCTACAGAAACCAACTTAGAGAAAGACAATGATGGCAAGGCAGATGAAATGGTAGAAGTATCTAATGTGGCTAAGAGGGATGTGGCATCTAGGATGAAGGCCAGATACGAGATGGCTGATGGAGGTAGTTGGAGTCATGCATCAGCAGTGGAAGAGACCAAAGATTGTGTGGGAAATTTAAATGAAGAGGGCACACGTGTGGTAGAGTCCTCACTACTAGCAGAAAGCCTGCAACAGAGGCAGGAGTGCAATCATGATGCTCAGAAAAGTGTTGAAGCTCAGTTAGTGGGAAACATGCAGCAGAGTGTATGGTGCAATCATGAAGCTCAAAAAGGAGTAGTAGCTCCTATAGTAGATGGTCAGATTCTCACCCTAGGTTTTATCAAGAGTCTAAGTCAACCTTTAAAGGAAAGATCTGGCATTTGTCTGGAGATAGCCTTTGGCCATGACCTATCTGGGCCATAGCCCACTGATTTCGACCATTCTGGACTACAACCCATTGGGCCCTCTAGTGTTGGACTTAATCTTCCATCTGTAAGGCCATTGTGTGGAGCATCATGGGTGAGAAGTGACACTATCAGCCCATCAATTTTCGGCTCTATTAGTCACCATTTAAAGAAAGGCAAGAGGAAATGAATTAGAAGTGATAGAGTCAAACACCCTCTGCTAGCTGGTAGATTCACTGGGTTTGCTAGAAGACTTAGGCAGATGGGAGCAGGCACAAGCAAAGGAACCATTGAAGGCTCGAGGTCAAGATCCATAGTTGTACCTCCTTCAAACCATAATCCAGAAACTAAGCAACCCTTTTCTGGAAATGGTATTCTTCAAGAGGTCCATGCAACATTGCAGATGGGGAAAAGTTTGGGTTTTGATTACAAGGGGCAGGAAACTGAGGTAATTAGAAAATTAGCACACACGGATTAGAAAGAGGGAAAGGTATTGTGGAATAATCAATTCTAAATGGGAGAGATCAGTGATAGATATGTTCTTATGAAGACACTAAGTTGGAACATCAGAGGGGTAGGAAGGCCAAAGAAGAGGAAAAAGACCAAGAAACTTTTTGCTAGAAAGGAAAATAGACATGGCTTTGTTTCAAGAGATAAAAAATCAAGCATAACCAGTTTGGAGGTGAAAAGTGTTTGGCCTGATGATAGGTTAGAGTTCATGACTATGGATGCTGAAGGGATGACACGTAGTCTACTCTGTATCTGGAACCCAGAAGTCTGGGACCCAGAAGTCTTTCAGCTCTCAGAGTGTTGCAGTGACAGAAATTTTATCTTACTATCAAGTAAACTTTACAACTCATTTGACTGTGTAATTGTCAATATTTATGCTCCCAATGATGTCATAAGGAGAAGGAAATTCTGGGAGTCTCTGTTAAATCTGAAAGATCTTTTCCCCAATCCCTAGTGTCTTGGAGGTGACTTCAATGAGATCAGGAAGATAGGGGAAATAATTGGTATATCAATAAGAGATAGAAGCATGAAAGAATTCACTGATTTCATGGATAGATGTGAGTTGGTAGATCTACAACTGCTTGGTAAAAAATACACCTGGTGCAATACTATTGATGGAAATAAATATAGTAGAATAGATAGGTTTCTTCTAAGCCCTGAGTGGCCGGAAAGATTTAAGCTCAAACTGTGGGGCCTGCCTAGAATTGCATCTGCTCACTGCCCTATTGTGCTCATGGAGGATGATAGGGATTGGGGGCCTAAGCCTTTCAAGTTCTTGAATGCTTGGCTACTGCACTTGAATCTTGCCTTTTTTGTGAAGCAAATATGGAGGGAATCACAGTTTTCTGGGTCAGCTGGTTTCATTCTGCAGAGAAAATTGCATACTCTTAAGTTGGCATTAAAAAAATAAAGTAAAGAGGTTCATGGTAATGTTGCATCTAAATTACAAGATACTGAAAATGAACTTCATGACCTTGATCTAAAAGCTGAATCTAGACCTTTAGACGAGGAAGAATTGAAGCTGCAAAGAGAGAAAAGAAATGATATATGGATGTTGAGTAGGAAGTTGGAATGGGAATGGCTTTAAAAATTCAGGTTAGACTTAAATCTGAAGGGAGACAGGAACACAAGATTCTTTCATGTCACGGCTAGTAACAGGCAAACTAGGAACACTCTAAACTCCATCACAGTGGAAATTGTGGTATTGGAGGAGCCAACTCAAGTTAAAAATGAGGTATGGACGCACTTTTCAAACCATTTCACTGAAGATTGGCCCAATAGACCAATGATTGTTAGAGATTTCAAGAGTGTAAGGCTTAGTGAATCTTTCCACATGCTTGAAACAGAGTTCTCTTAAGAAGAAATATGGGCAGCAGTAATAGAATGCAATGGAAACAAAGCTCCTTGACTAGATGGTTTCAATCTGATGTTTTTTTAAAAAATATTGGAAGGTGCTTGAGGAGGATGTGCTTAACTTTATGAAAGATTTCCATGTTAGTGGCAAATTAGTTTCAGGTTTGAATAGTACATTCATCTCTCTGATTCCAAAGAAGAAGAAAGTTGTCACTCTAAGTGAGTTTAGGCCTATAAGCCTAGTTGGTTCTGTGTACAAAATACTCTTTAAAGTTCTTGCATCCAGACTTAAAAAGGTCATGCCCATGGTTATTGGAGACTCACAGTCAGCTTTTCTGGGAGGTAGAAATATAAATGGAGTGTTGATTGCCAATGAAGCTGTGGATGGTTGGTATAAATCTAAGAAGTCAGGGCTGCTATTCAAAATAGACTTTGAAAAGGAATTTGACTCCATCAACTAGGATTTCCTCTTTTCAATGTTAGCAAACTTTGGGTTTGGTTCCAAATGGATTCTTGGATTAAGAAATGTGTCTCTACTGTAAGGATTTCAATACTTGTTAATGCCTCACCAACCAAGGACTTTAACCCTCAAAAATGTTTTCGGCAAGGAGATCCCTTATCCCCATTCCTATGTAACTTGGTTGTAGAAGCACTAAATATTATTCTTCAGAGAACGAGGGAGTTGAAATTGCTAAAAGGGGTAATTATTGGGAACAATCAAGTACAGCTCTCCTATCTTCAATTTACAGATGATTCTTTTCTGTTCTGTTTTTTTATGAAGCTGAGTTGACAGAAGTTCTGAGCTTGAAAAGGATCCTCAAGTGTTTTGAAGTAGCATCAGGTCTTAAAATCAACTACCATAAAAGTGTGGTCGGTGGGTTAGGTATCTCTGACTCTGTTCTTGATGAGTTTGTATCCCTGTTGAATTGCAAGACTTAAAGTTTACCACTTAAGTATCTAGGATTGCCTTTGGGTGCTAATCTAAGGAGAAAGAAGGTATGGAAACCTGTTATTGACAAATTCAAATTGAGGCATGCTGGTTGGAAAATGAGGTTTCTCTATTTTGCAGGGAGATTGATCTTGGTGAAATTAGTGTTGTCAAGTGTTTTACTTGTCTTTATTCAGGCTGCCTGAAGGAATAACTGAAGAGATAGATAAAATTCAAGCTTCATTCTTATGGGGTGGCTCAGATCTAAGGAGGAAAATCCATCTTGTGAAATGGTTAGAGGTTACAAAAAGCATTAAACAAGGTAGGCTGGGCATTAGAAGAATTAGGGATGTGAATGTGTGCTTACTCCTTAAGTGGTGGTGGAGGTTTGTTTCTGACCATGACTCATTATGGAAGAGAGTCGTTTGCAGCAAATATAATTTTCAAGGTCGGGTTTGGTTACCTAATCTCAGCTTAAGCACCAACTTCTCTAAAATCTGGGGTGGCATTGTAGCAGCAGTTGAGCAGCAAAAGTCTCTTTTGCTATACTATGTTAGTAACTTACAATTAAAAGTGGGTAATGGTTATAGATTCAGGTTTTGGCATGATCAATGGTGTGGAGCTCTATGCCTTAAAGTTGAGTTCCCAAGGCTATTTCAATTGTCTAATGATAAGGAGGGATCACTTAAGAACTTTGTGGATATCTCAGGCTTCTCTAACAACTGGTTGCTTACCTTTAGGAGGACTTTTTGGCATCTTAGCATCAGCACCTACATTGAATCTAGAGGTCCAAGACAGTGCAGTATGGTTAGCAGCAAAACCTAGGCAGTCCCTTGTATCTGTTCTATACAACCATACTAATCTTGCTTTTGGTGGCATTGTTAGCTCTAGTAGTTTGGTTTGGCTCAAATATCTCCCACCCAAAGTGCAATTCTTTGGTTGGTTTGCATGGAAACACAAGGTTAAAACATCTGTGTTTTTGCAACGAATTGGTGTGCTGGATAGGTCTGCATCTACCTTATGTATTTTCTGCAAAGCACCGCCAAAAATAATTGAACATGTGCTAATCCATTGCCCTTTGGTGTGGAGGGTTTGGACTGGCCTGTTACAGTGGTGGGGGGCTCTTTGGGTTATTCTTGGTTCTGTAGTGGGACTGCTACATTAGTGGGCAGGGTACACCTGCAGGAAATATGAACGGACTGGTCACCCTTTGGTCCATATGGCAGCTAAAAAATGAGTGTCTCTTTCAAGATTTCCAACCAAAGATGCAAGAGTTGTAGGAGCTCATAATCACAAGGCTTGCAATTTGGCTAAAGGCCTCTTCCAAGGAGTTTTCATTCTCCATTAATGATTTCCTTTGTAACATTTTAGGTGTGAGGTATTGTTTACTTTTGTGAGGTGTTTTAAGTTGTAATTGTATTGGTGTTGGTTCGGAGTTGGACTCTCTCTAACTCATTTTGGGGGCTTGGAGACGCAAATGATTAGTCTTCCTTTGGGTGCCAACCTTGTTGGGATGCTTAGCTAAAACGATGATGCTTCTTCTTTCCAAGCTTTGTATCTTTTTATCTTTATTAATATATCTTTGCTTGCTTGCCGCTTAAAAAAATAAAAATAAAATAAAAAATAAAATAAGTAAGGATTTGGATCCTTTAGAAATGTCAAATCCAAACATCACATTCACACATTTTCATATGCATAGGAAAATTCTTTGACATGCATTACACATGATATGTAATTTTATAGAAAATTACATAAGTTTTTACGAATTTATAAAAATAATCTCACAAAAAATGTATAAATTAAACACAAATTCATAAGTTTTTACAAATTTACGCGAATTTATATTCAACTTACATATTTTTATGAGATCACTTATATAAATTTATGAAAACTTATGTAATTTTGAATAAGATTGCATACGGGTACTCATTTTCCAAAACTACAATTTTCTCTCATTATTAGAACTTTAAATAAGTAGTTAAAAGTGCTTTAGATATGTGCTAAAAGTTGTATGAGATTTTACTTTCTCAATTTTTTTTTTGTTTTTTTTTGTGTGTGTGTATGTCTTTTGCTCAAAAATATTTAAATATATTGTATCATGTCCTGAGATGATTGGTCTTCAATATTTTCAACAATCGAGTATGTAGATATCATAGGACAATGAGACGAATAAATTTGTGAACAGATGATCTTATGCTGTCACAATTGCACATCTATCGCCAAACTCTCATCACCTTACCTTTATCTTGGCACAAAGATGGATGTTTAGTAAGAGTTTCAAAATTTTCCAAAACATCTTTCGAATGGTGAGGTAAAACCATTGTTAGAGAAGATTTGTATGAGGGTCGAGTGTGCCCAGTTTAAGCTTACATTGACAATTCAATTCGCTCATTTTGTAAAATTCATTGATCAAATTATTTATGTAAAAAATCAAGATGATTAGATATTGATACACATATGATGAAGTTCTAATTGTTTTAGGAAAAAAAAAATGAAAGAGATTTTGTATTATTAAATTCTTTGAATTAATACAGTAGTGTATTTGATCTATATATACAATCAAGTCTTGTATCCTAACCAAGGTTTATATAAACTCAACATCTAACAGTTTATTAACCGCAGTAAAATAACAACCTAACCAACTCAACTGTATTAGTTATTCAGTTAATTTGTTAATCTATGAGTTGATCTGATGGTTGTTGTGGTGGTTTATCATTCCCCCGCAAGTTGATGGGTGAAGGCAAAACCAACAACTTGGATTGAAGCAAGTGAAAGCGAGCAACTGATAGAGGCTTTGTAAAAATGTCTACTATCTGATCAGAAGAGGCTACATGTTGGAAAAACAAAAGCTTAGCAGCCACTCGTTCGCGAACATAGTGATAGTCGACTTCAATATCCTTAGAACGAGCATGGAAGACAGGATTGCTAGTCATGGCAATGGCAGAAAGATTGTCGCATCAGAGAGTAGGAGTGGGAAAAGAGATATGAAGATCTGCAAGAAGCATGCCCAACTAGCTAAGCTCAGCAACAGTTTGAGCTAAGGAACGATATTCCGCCTCAGACGATGACCGAGAGACAGTGGGTTGTTTCTTGGCCGACCAAGAAATTAAGTTGGGACCAAGAAAGACACAAAATCCAGTAGTAGAGCAGCGATCAACAGAGCTGCCAGCCCAATCAGAGTCCGAGTAAGCATGAAGAACAAGAGGGACAGGGGAAAACTGAAGACCAAAATGGAGAATGCCTTTGACATAGCATAAGATGCATTTGACAGCATGAAAATGACTAACAAGAGGACATTGCATATGCTGGCAAGGAGAATTGACAGCAAAAGCCAAGTTAGAACGAGTAATAGTCAAATATTAAAGGGCACCCACAAGACTTTGATAAAGAGAAGGGTTGTCAAACGGAAGATCAACATCAGAATGTGAAGACAGAAAGGATTTGATAGCCATAGGAGAAGCATAGGCCTTACAATTAAGCATTCCGGCTTTAGCCATAATCTCTGTGGCATACTTAGCTTGATTAAAGAAGAAACTAGTTGAAGAGAAAGTGACAGAGATGCCAAGAAAATAGTTGATGAAACCTAACTCTTTCATAGAAAAAACAGTGTGCCTGTGAGCAAGAAGAGAGGTAATAAATGAGGGATCACTATCAATAAGAAGGATATCATCAACATAGATAACCAAAATGGTAAGCGAAGTAGAGGTTTTGCGAACAAACAAGGAGGAGTCACAGTGACTGGAAAGAAAACCTTGAGAGAGGAGATAGGTGGAAAAAGTGGAAAACTAGGCTCTTGGAGCTTGCTTAAGGCCATACAAGGCTTTGTGAAGTTTGCAGATCAAATGAGGGCGAGTGGAATCAATAAACCCCTGAGGTTGGGACATGTAAACCTCTTCATCCAACACTCCATGTAAGAAAGCATTACTGATGTCAAGCTGTTTGATAGACCAATTGAAGTGAAGAGCAAGACACAATAAAATGCGAATCGTAGGTTGCTTGGCCACAGGACTGAAAGTCTCCTAGAAATCTACACCCTCTTCTTGAAGATAGCCTTTGGCCACCAACCGAGCTTTGTACCGAGCAATGGAGCCATTTGAGTGAGTCTTTAATCTGTACACCCATTTACATCCAATGGCCTGTTTGTTGGGTGGTAAAGAAACAAGAGACCAAATGGACTACTTTTGCAGAGCCTGATACTCCTCAAGCATAGCTTGAGTCCAAGAAGGAGACTAAGAAACTTCTTTAAATGAAGAAGGTTCAGTAACAGAGGTGGCAACAAACGCAGAAACAGGAAGATGAGACTTGGATCTGGTGACCATATGATGGGTATTGTAAGAAGCTTGAGATGGAAATGATAAATCAATAGTCAACGCAGAGATAGGAATAGACGGAGCCAGTGGGCCTATTAGGGCAGTTGTTGGTGGAGCTGCTGGAGGAGCAAGCAGCGATGCTGGTAGAGTTGCTGGTGATAGAAATGCTATAGAAACAGATAGAGGAGACAGAGATTCTGGTGGAGCTCCTGTGGTGAAAATACTGGAGAAGCAGACAGAGGAGCTGATGGGATGGGCATTTCTTCTGCACATTGCGGTAGTCTTTGGGGCTAAGAGCGGTAGCTGGATGTGACATAGGAATGACATTGGAGACATTTTGTGGACTGATATGCTGAGTATAGGTAGACCAGAAAAACGAATGCAACTGAGGAAGAGAGAGAGATGAAGAAGACAACAAAGAAGAAGAAGAAGAAGAAAAGGGAAAAAGATGCTTATCAAAAACAACATGGCGAGATGTGTAAATTTTGTTGGTGACAGGATCCAAACACCGATATTCTTTAATAGATGGATGATAACCAACAAAGACACAAGGAATGGAGCGAGGTTGAAGTTTGTGAGAAGTGTATGGTTTCAACAAAGGATAACAACAACAACCAAAAGTACGAAGAAAGGAATAATCAGGTGGCTTATGAAAGCGAATCTCAAAGGGATTGAGAAATTGAAGTTTAGCTGTAGGAAGGCGGTTGATAAGAACAACTGTAGTAGCCAATGCATCAAACCATAACTGCAAGGGTAAGAAAGGGTGATGCATAAGAGCAATAGTTGTCTCAATGAGATGGCGATGCTTTCTTTCGGCAACCCCATTATGTGCGGGAGTATAAGTACATGTGAGCTAATGCAAGATGCCTTTGGAGGACAAAATTTTTGAAATTCTTTAGCTAGATATTCACCACCATTATCACTTCGTAAAATTTGAAGAGAAGTAATAAATTGTGTTTTAACCATGGCCTTGAATTCAAGAAATTTTGAAAAGACTTCACTCTTAAAATGCAGAGGATATAACCAAGTAAATTACTGAAGTCATCAATGAAAACAATATAGTATTTAAATCCGAATATAGAAGTGGAGAAAGGGCCCCATACATCTGAGTGTATTAAAGCAAAGGGCTTATTAACAGTAGAATTTGACAAAGTAAATGGTAATCTATGTGTCTTAGAGACACAACAATGAGAACATAAACCAGTGGCAGTGTGTGAAAAGGAAGAAAGTTTAGAAGTAATAACAATGTGTTGAAGTTTCTTGAATGATGGATGACCTAATCTGAAATGCCAATGAGGTGCAGAAGTAGAAATACTGTGATAGCAAGTAGCTGGATGTGAAGCTAGCTGTGAACCAGATGGAGAAAGCTGATAAAGACCATTAGACTGGCAACCTTTATGCAGAATTCTGTTGGTAGCCTTGTCCTGAATAGTAAAGGTATTAGCATCAAAAGTGATAGAACAGTTGTTATCAGAAGTGAGTTGGTGAACTGAGAGCAAATTAGAAGAAATGGAAGGCACATAGAGAATTTTGTTAAAAAGGAGAGGAGAAGGTGTTAGAAGAATGCCCTTACCTATATTGTGAATAGGAAGTGAGGTGTCATCTCCAATAGTGACTTGATCTGGACCATGATAAGGCTCATGTAAAGAGAAATTAGTCAGATCATTAGTAATGTGATCAGAGGCTACGTAATTAATGTACCAGGTAGCTTATGGTAAAGGTGGTGATGCAGAAATGACATAAGCTTTAGGAGTAGATCGAGACTAAGACTAAAAAGAATTATCCATTCTGTACTAGCACTCTAAGGTAGAATAATTCATTTTGCCACAAATCTGACAAATAACAGTAGATGAGGATGAAGGAGAAGTAGGTTGGGAAGCATATTGATGAGACTACTGAGACTGCTGAAAACCAGAAAGCCTTCCTCCTCTTCGAGAACTTCTATAAAATCGACTTCCATTGCTGGTGAAATTGCATCTATAGCCTCGACCTCCTCCAGAATTAGGAGGACCATAATTGCTTCCAGAAGGCCTAGAATTTGAAGAATAAGATCTGTGACCACTAGTGGCTGCATAAGCAAATGGAATTTCAGATGCATGAGTATGCTTAAGAACATGTTCAACATGAATCTCTTCAAAACAAAGTAAAGAGCACGAGGACTCCATGGAAATTGGATCTGATCTTGCTCGGATTGTGGTCCTGAATGCACTGTATTCATCAGGAAGACCATTGAGAATTAGGAGAACTAAATCTTCATCATTCATAGGAGAAGCAACTAATGCCAATTGATCTGCAATGGCTTTGATTTGAAACAAATATTCCTCCATAGTGGATCCTTTTTTAGTCAATTGACCAAGCTTATTCTTTAATTAATGGATGTGTGATCAAGATAAGGAAGTGAATCTCTTCTCAAGAACAAACCAAACCTCACAACTGGTTGTGCAATGGAAAACAAATGTGAAAATTGTTGGAGATAGAGTTGCAGTGATGCAACTCAGTATATGTGCATCAATGGTTAACCATTGTGCATGTTCTGGATTCAGAATTACTTCATTGCTTGAATCAACTACAATAGGAGAAGGACAGTTCTTTGATCCGTCAACATAATAGAGGAGTTTTGTTGTTTTTAGATATTAAGCAACTGATTATTCCAGATGATGTAGTTGGATGAATCTAACTTAACAGTCACAAACGAACTTGGATTTGAAATGAGAAGAGAAAGATTTTATGGAAGAGGAGAATCAGCCATTGATGAAGACATTTGTGATTCTGTCAAGGATCACAGATCTGTCGGATCACAGATTTGTTGGATCATTGATCTGCCATTGAAGAAGGATCATAACTTGTTGAAGCTAAATCAGCTCTGATACCATAAAGAGATTTTGTATTAATGAATTCATTGAATTAATACAGTAGTGTATTTGATCTATATATACAATCAAATCTTGTATCCTAACCATGGTTTATATAAACTCAACATCTAACAGTTTATTAACTGTAGTAAAATAACTATGAGAACCCGAATATAAAAATTAAGTAAATAATTAAATAATAATAATAATATTACAATCTCAACTATTTTGGTGGTGAATCCTAAAGTGCAAATTAAATATTATTGGAGGATCCTTTAATTAATTTTAAATCTAAAATAAATTTATGGTAAAAGTCTTTAATTTAGAGGCAAGATTTATTATTAAAAAAATAAATAGAGAAGAGGGTGTGACTTGAACTGTAGACCGCAAAATTAATAAATAAGGCTCTTACCATTTTAGTTGCATGTAACTTATATATGCATTTTGTATGTTATTTATATATTTGACCTACACATGCTTTAAGTGTATCCAACCGCTAGTATTAAATAAAATATACACAAAACCTTACCTTCTTATTTATTCTTCACAGCCATCGTGAGGGGGAGAGAGAGAGAGAGAGAGAGAGAGAGAGAGAGAGAGAGAGAAGGGTTGCTTGCGAAGGAGATTGAAGGAAAGACCAAGTAAGTATTTTATTTATATTCACGTATGCTATTGTTTCTTTTAGGTAAGGCTATGGTGTAGTTATTTAATTGCTGAGATCATTGTCTTGTGAGGATGAAGCATGGTGGTGTGAAAAATTAATGATTGGTAATGGGAGGTTTTGGGTATAGTTGATTTCTTTTGCAAGCAAGAAGTGGATATTGTGGATGTAACTGTGGTGTTGGGTATATTATTTGGGGCTGCAAATATTAGTTAATGAGTGACCCATAATAATAGTTTAGTCTTGGCTTACCTTTTGTACTATAACAATCTCTGTGTATATATTTTCTTTTAAAGAAATCTGAAAGCAAATTAAGGAGCAGAACTTGTGCTTAAATGGTGGGTGGATATCTTTAGAATTCTGCACATAATCACAAACTTTAAATTTCGAGGAACCATATAAAATGAATGAATTTTGAACTGAAATTTTTACAGTAGATTAATTACATATTGAATTTCATATCTGAATTTTCTCATAATTTTTGGGAGACAAAATCCATATAAACTGATGCGTTCAAATCTGTCCAGAAAACTAATTTAAAACAGTAAGTTCGGAAGCATCGTTCTCTTTGGGTATAGATCCGAAATTATCAAATTAGTGTCATTAGAACCGGTTAGGAGTCTAGTTTCGTACATTTTGGCCTTGCGTTGATTGCTTATATATACTAAGAGAACTTTTAATTTCTTTAAAGTGCTACAGAAAACAACCTGTTTAGATATAATTAATTGTGGATAATTATTTTGATAAGCAAATCAAGTAAAACCAATTGGGTTTGAAACTTAGGATATATTAGTTGATATCTAGAAGGTTTTGGAATTTTTCAAATAGCATGGTGTGGGTTTTTAATTTTCAAAGTTAGCGAATAGATTGGGAAACTTGTTTAAAACTCTGTTTTTATCTTAAAGTCACTTTTAGTTAAGTTTTGATCAGAACCCATGTCTTGGGTGATTTTAAACCTTGAAGAACATGAACTTAGGTAATATTTAAGAGTAACGGTGAGTTCTGTTGAGCCATGTTAGTGCGCTTTAGTTTGAGGTTACTTAGTTCCTATTCTTTAGTATTTTTAAATTAGTAGTGATGTGTAGTTTTCATACTTGGTTCAGGGCATTAGTTGGACTTTTATACTCTATTTGAGGATTTCATTATTCCATTCCTAGGTGATTAGTTTTATGCTACATATTTTTATAAATGTTCCCCTATCCTAAATTGTTGGAAAATTTAATTGTTGTTTTAGGGCTAAACTGTTTTAATAAATTATTATATTATCAATGGAATCAAATTATTTCTGAAACATGTGTGAACTTGGCATACTGTAAACTATTTGTTTTGGTCTCATGTTTATAATGGTGAACTACCATATTTTGCGAAACTGATGTGTATTGATTATTGGGACCATCTGTATATTTTAGTCTAGGAAAATTATTCCACTGTGTGTGGTGGCTCTGGCCACTAGGGAACAGATCCGGGTTGGGCCGTGATAACTCTAGTACTCAACGATTGCAAGGAAAGACCTAGGTTAAGCTAGATGACCTTCAATCAGATCATTTTAGAGAAAAGTCCCGGGTTGCCACCCTGAGGATTCTTAGTTCGGAATTGGATCCAACGAGCTTATCGCCTTGAGAATTGTGTGGCATGTTATTTGTTATTTCTTGGTACCCAAAAAGTTATTGGTGTTCATGTTGTAATCTGTTTTAAGTGAAAAATGTCATTTATTATGTTCTTGAGAGACATAAGTATTTTAACTGTTGAACTGTGGAACCTTCTTTTTGAAACAGATTGTCTTTACCAAACTGTATGCCAATCTAGTTTCTGTAATATATATCTTATTTTGGAATTGAACCCTGTTTTCAAAACTGTATTTACTATCCATGTTGCTACTCACTGAGCTATCAGCTGACTTAGTTGTTTATCATTTTCAGGTGTTAGAAGGACTTAGAGTGGACTCATGGCGTAGCGGGGACTCAATTGCATAGACCTCTAGGACATTCATTTATTTTGTTTTAGATTGTTATGTCAAGTTGTTCATATTTATTTTTATTTTTTTATTGGGGGTTCATTTTAGATTATTTTGATATGTGGGCTGTTTATATCCCACAAGTTTAGATGGTATTATTTATTGAACTTTTGTTTAGTTGTTCAATTTGATTATGGTTTCATGTTTAGGCTTACATGTGCCTTAGGCTAAGGCCCTATGGGCCACAACCAATCATACCCGGGTTTTGGGTATGACAATTGCGGTATCAGAGCTGTAGGTTTATCGAGTTACATGTCTTGCATTTCATCATTTAGATGAGGTCCGAGTCTCTATAGTCCTTAGTAGTGTATGGTTAAGTTAGTTTTGTTTAAGCTTGTGTTGAGCTTTTCTTGATTTCATTTTGAAGGTTAAGAGATGGCACTTAGGAGAAGAAGTGTGAATGCTCTTGGAACTGATCAGCCAACCACTAATCGTAGAGTTCTTCCTATTCCTATTCCACCTTTAGTAGCGCCAACTACTGCTCCAGCTATGGGCACTATTCCCCCTACTGCACCATCTGTTGCTTCAGTGGTCCTTGAAGCACTAGGAGTTGTTCCTACTGCACCAGTCGCACAAGTTTTACAGTCATTGTTGGATTACTGAACAATCATGTAACCCCACAACTAGTAGTTCCACCAACTTTAAGTTTGGATAGAGGTTCCTTATTTGAGAGATTTATGAAGGCAAAACCTCAAGAATTTCACAGAACAGTGGACCCTACGGAGGCAGAGGCATGGGTATTGGAGATGGAGAAAATATTTGATGTTCTAGGTTGTTCAGCAGACCAGAAGGTGGCCTTTGCAGCTTTTAGGTTCAAGGGTCAAGCAGAGCATTTATGGCATATAGTGAAGCGTCAATATAAGGGTAGGGAAATAGAGCTAGTGTGGAGCAAGTTTCTGGAACTATTTAATGAGAAATACTTCTCTGAAACGGTGCGAAGGCAGAAGCAAGTGGATTTTTTCAATCTGAAGCAAAATGACATGACAGTGGCTCAGTATGAAGCCAAGTTTGCGGAGTTGTCGAGGTATGCCCTACATCAGGTTGCCATAGAGGAAGATAAAGTGATGTTGTTTGAGAATGGCTTGCGGTCAGAGATCTATGCAAAAGTAGCTATTTTAGAGATAAAGAGATATTCTGCATTGGTAAGCAAGGCATTACTAGCTGAAAAGGGAGCAGAAGAGGAAAATAAAGCTGAGGAACAAAAGGCTAAGGAACCACAAAATAAGAGGCTTAGGGAGAAGAGATAAGTAGAGCATCGTGCTAGTGGTTACAATCCTAGCAAGAAGCCTTACACCCAAGGTTAAGTTAGCAATGGCATGAGGCAGCAGAATCGGAGGATTTGTGATAGATGTGGTAGGTCACATTTTGTTGGGTATAATTGTGATGGCACAACTCGAATATGCTTCAAGTGTGGCAAGCTTGGGCATCTGTCTGCACAATGTAGGTCCAAGGGACTGGGAGGTCAATCAGAAGCACAGTCATTTCAAGGGCAAGGGCAAAGATGAACTTTTTGTAGTGGTGGGTTTAACTAGAAGCAGAATAATAGCAAAAGTGGGACTACCCAAGGTCAGACATCCGGGAATGGGACTTGGGAAAAGAAGTCAGCGGCTACCCAAGGACATGTTTATGCCCTCGCTAGAGAAGAGGCTGAGGCTGCTCCATCTGTGGTACAAGGCACAATCCTTATATCATCTGTACTTGCCAGAGTGTTATTTGATTCAAGATCTACACATTCTTTTGCTACACGTAAGTTTCTACGTTGTTTGTCTATTCTTTTTGAGCCTTTGGATTCATGTGTTGCTGTGTCTACTCCATTAGGGGAAACAGTAGTATTAGGGGATGTTTGTAGATCTTGTAAGATAGAGATGGGTGGTAAATTTTTTCTAGTGGATTTGATTTCTTTAGAGATGAAGGATTTTGATGTAATTTTGGGGATGGATTGGTTGACGAAGCATCATGCCTCTGTTGATTGTTTTAGAAAGAGGGTAGTTTTTGCTATGCCGGGGCAACATGAGTTTTTTTATCAGGGAGATAGGAAAGGGTCTTCTATCTGTTTTATTTCTTCCCTCCAGGCTAACCGAATGTTGAGAAAAGGGTGTCATGGTTACTTAGCTTGTGTGGTGAGTACCGAACAACCAAAGCAGAGGTTAGAAGAGTTTCCTGTAGTGAGGGAATTTGTTGATGTTTTTCCAGAGGATCTACCTGGTCTTCCTCTAGACTGTGAGGTAGAATTTTCCATTGACTTGGTTCCCAATATAGCATCTATCTCTAAAGCGCCCTATAGAATGGCACCGTTGGAGTTGAGAGAGTTACAAACTTAGTTACAGGAGTTGCTAGCAAAGGTTTTATTAGGCCCAGTGTCTCACCTTGGGGAGCACTTGTGTTGTTTGTGAAGAAGAATGATGGGTCTATGAGATTGTGTATTGCTTATAGAGAACTAAACAAAGTCATAGTGAAGAATAGGTATCCTTTGCCACGCATTGATGACCTATTTGACCAGTTACAAGGAGCTCAAGTATTTTCTAAGATTGACTTGAGGTCAGGCTATCACCAGTTGAAGGTAAGGGATGAAAATGTTCTTAAGACCGCTTTTAGAACCCGTTATGGGCAATATGAGTTCTTGGTGATGCCTTTTGGTCTCACAAATGCACCAGCCGCATTCATGGATTTGATGAACATAGTATTCAAACCCCAACTGGAAAAGTTTGTGGTAGTGTTTATTAATGACATCCTAATTTATTCGAGGAGTAAGGAGGAGCATGAGCAGCATTTGAGGGTAGTACTATAGATCCTTAGGGAGAAGCAATTGTATGCAAAATTTAAGAAGTGTGAATTATAGTTGAGCAGTGTATCCTTTTTGGGTCATGTGGTGAGTAAAGATGGGGTATCTGTGGATAGCACGAAGGTGGCAGCAATGGTTGATTGGCCACGACCTACTTCTATGACAAAGATACGTAACTTTCTAGGGCATGCTGGTTATTACAGATGGTTTGTGGAAGGATTCTCTCGTATTGCTTTGCCACTTACCAATCTCACCAGGAAAGGGGTAAAGTTTCAGTGGAATGATGATTGTGAGTGTAGCTTCCAAGAGTTTAAACAGAGATTGACATTTGTCATGACCCGAACCTGCCCCTATGGGTTAAGGACATAACCGGCCAGTATTCATAAGATTACCTACGGCCTCAAACCAAAACAACGTATTTTAACAGAGTTAATGGAGGCCAAACGGAAGTAATTTAAAACTTTGTTCTTAGAGCTGTGCTTACATGGCACATTAAAACAAACCATACACATATACATTAATAACTCACAATAGATACACAATACCATCAAGTTCTGTACAGACAGGATCATCCAAAACTAAGTCAACCCGTGAAAACAATATACAGACATATTCAAATACTTCGCCAACATAACAACTTAGAACAAAATGGCAAAAGGCGAAGGTGAGTCGCGTGCGTGAGACATGTAGGCTGACTTTCCAAAACTTGGTTGTTCTATACAGACTTCACTGGGGCTGGGTCTGGACCTCTCTTGGCTCACCTACAAACACATGAATGAGCATGAGCGAAAGCCCAGTGAATGATGTCAAATAAAGAAAATGCATTGGAACATTATACATCAGACGGCCTTGGGCCCAATTCGTTCATGTCAAACTGGCCTTTGGCCTTTTCGAACATTCATATCAAACTGGCCTTTTGGCCTTATCAAACTTTCGTATCAGACTGGTCTTTCGGCCCTTCCAAACTTGTCATATTGAACTGGCATTTAAGCCTTTCAAACTTGTCGTATCAAACTGGCATTTAAGCCTTTCAGACTTGTCATATCAAATTGGCATTTAAGCCTTTCAGACTTTCATTTCAAATTGGCATTTAAGCCTTTAAGACTTGTCATATCAAACTGGCATGTAAGCCTTTCAGACTTTCATTTCGAACTGGCATTTAAGCCTTTCAGACTTTCGTTTCAAACTGGCGTTTAAGCCTTTCAAACTTGTCATATTAAACTTTGTCCACCATTCAACATTAATGAACTTTACAAAACTTATGTAGAAGTAAGCAATTGGACAATAGCATATTTTAGATATTACTCACAGTGATCGGCTTGTGGATTTGCCCTGGAGCTTGACCCTACACATCACATAACACATATGGATCACAATTAGTTTAATCCGTTCTTTAATTCACATTTTCTTCTTTAGGCTTCATTCTTATCTCTTTAATTCAATTACAATGCTCAATGAATGCCTAAGAGTACTTAGAAGTGAAAGAGAACAGAAAATGGAACTCAGAATGCATAAGCAAAATTTCAGAAAATAGGGTCCCCACTCGAGCGTAGACTTCCCCGCTTGAACGGACACCATGTCTGCAAAAACTGCTGGATGTATCATTTTTACGCTCGAGCGTTAACTTAGACGCTCGAGCGGAAGTTCATTCCACAAAGCTTCCCGCTCGAGCGTGAACTTCCCCGCTTGAGCGGACATCATGGTCTGCAGAAAATACTGGGAGCACGACATTCACGCTCGAGCGGCGGTTTCCCTGCTCAAGCGGACATCAAATTTCTAGGTTTTCCCATATTGTGTTCTTGAGCTCAAATTTGATTTTCTACCCAACCTTTCTTGCATATAACACCTCAGACTCCAAATATACTTGTGCTAACATGCTATAAACACCAAATTACAACATTTAGAAGCTTAATTTCATAAATCAAACACATGCATGGCTCATTTCCCACCAAATTCTTTATCAACATAATAATTTCATGCATTTAACACTTATACCTTTTTGAATGGCACATGCATGTGGCTTCTTACTCTCATTCTCAACTTAGATGATACAAATGGTGATCATGACATGAGTTTTAACCAAAACTCTACATGAATCATGTATTTCAAGCTCAAACATGCAAATTTAAAACAATTTCTTACATGCATGCACATATTGGCCCTCAATTCAACAAAACCAAATCAATTACATCATGCTCAAACAAATTCATGTTCTTGACCATTATTCCAATTTGCATTCACAAAATTACAACTTAATATTCATGAATCCACTTACCTAGAGGCTCAATTCTTCACAAATTATCGTCAAATTTAGAGTTGATCTTCAATTTATCAAGCTTCAAAATCAAACTCACAATCTCCTCCTCTCTCTCTCTATCTCTCTGGCTGGCCTCTTCCTCTCTCCTTAGAGTTGAAATCAACCCAAAATGTAACAAAGGAGGAGAGTTGAGGGTGTATTGCCTCTCCAACAAAACCCACTAATTCCAATATAATATTACTAAAGTAATTGGGCACTAATTTAACAATTTAATCAACTTAATCTGGTTCGAATTAATTTTTCAATTAAACTTCACCGTAGGCTCTAAAAATTATGCTAATCACAATGGTGCAATCAATTTCGGGTTTTGTGGCCGATAAGGCCTTCAATTTAATTTCCAAAGCAAATAGTCAAACAGATATTCCTACGGTGAACAGATAGAAATTCAAAACCACATATATTCACATAATGGCACACAAAATCATAGTAATCACATAATCATACTCAAATTAATGACCAATTAGCATACCACAGAACAGGAGTATCACAGTCTTCCCCCCTTTAGGAAGTTTGGTCCTCCAAACCTAGTTTACCTTCGTCGGGAAACAAATGTGGATAGCGTAGTCGCATTTCCTCCTCTTTTTCCCATGTGGCATCCATCCCATAGTGTTCTTTCCATTCAACTTTCACCATTGGGATAGACTTGTTTCTCAATTGCTTCACTTGTCGGTCAACAACTCGTTCCGGCCATTCAGCGTACTTCATATTTTCATCCAAAGCTACTCGGTGATAGTCAATCACATGAAGCGGGTCTCGGAGGTAACCCCTCAACATCGACACACAAAACACATTATGGATTTGTTCATATCCCGGTGGCAAAGCAACTGTATAAGCAACTGGACCGAGCCTTTCCAAAATCTAAATTAGCCCAATGTAACGGGGCGACAACTTGCCCTTCTTTCCAAACCTGACTTGGCCTTTCATTGGTGACACACGAATAAACACATGGTCACCGACCTCATACTCAAGAGGTCTCCTTCAAACATCTGCGTAGTTCTTTTGTCAGTCCTGAGCTGTTTTGAGCCTTTGTCAAATGATCATGATTTTCTCAGAAGTGTCTTGCACAATTTCAGGCCCAAGTAAAGCTCTATCCCCGACTTCTGTCCAACAAATAGGTGATCTACACCTCCTACCATACAAAGCCTTGTATGGTGCCATACTGATGCTGGAGTGGAAAATATTATTATAAGCAAATTCTGCAAGTGGCAAGTAATCTTCCCAACTCCCCTGAAAATCCAAGGCACACATCCGAAGCATATCTTCCAAAGTCTGTATTGTTCGTTCTGATTGTCCATCTGTCTGTGGGTGGAATGCAGTAGTAAATCTCAATTCTGTTCCCATAGCTTCCTGCAAACTTTTCCACAATCTAGATACAAATTTTGGATCTCTATCCAACACAATAGATACCGGAACTCCATGTAAACGAACAATCTCGTCAACATAAATAGTAGCCAATCTATAAGCATTAAATATAGTCATGACAGGCAGAAAATGTGCAGATTTAGTCAGTGTGTCAACTACAACCCAAATAGAATCCATACCTCGAGAAGTCCAAGGTAGGCCAACAACGAAATCCATAGTCAAATGTTCCCACTTCCACTCAGGAATATGGAGAGGTTGAAGTAGACCGCCTGCTTTCTGATGTTTAGCCTTGACTTGCTGACACTGAAGGCACTTGGACATATATTCTGCAATCTCTTCCTTCATTTTAGGCCACCAATAGGTCTGTTTCAAATCCCGGTACATTTTATTGTTGCCCGAATGCATAGCAAATACGGATTTGTAGGCTTCATCCAAAACACTCTTCTTCAGTTCCGGAATATCTGGAACACATATTCTATTCTGAAATCTCAACACTTCATTTTCAATGCCAAACTCTGCTTTCGGACTTGTCTCAAATTCATCAATCAATTTCTTGAGGAATTCATCCTCCTTCTGTTTCTGTTTAATTTCTTCAATGATTGCCGGTTCAGCTGTAATAGCGGCTATCAATCCGCCATGTTCACACATTACCACTTCAATTTCAGATTTCTCAAAATCTTGCAAGATCTCTTTCTATTCGGTAAGCAACCAAGCCATACTCCCCATTGACTTTCTGCTCAAGGCATCTGCAACTGTATTAGCTTTCCCGGCGTGGTACTGAATCTCAAGATCATAGTCTTTTATCAATTCAAGCCATCTTCTCTGTCGCATAATCAGCTCTTTCTGCGTAAAGAAGTATTTCAGGCTCTTGTGATCTGTGTAGACTTCACACTTTGCCCCATACAAATAATGCTGCCAGATTTTCAAAGCAAAACAACTACAGCCAATTCTAGGTCATGCGTTGGATAATTCTTCTCATGTGGCCTCAACTGTCGAGAGGCGTAAGCAATAACCTTTCCGTTCTGCATTAACACACAACCCAAACCTTTAGAAGACGCATCACTGAAAATTACAAAATTCTTCGTACCTGAAGGTAGTGTCAAAATTGGTGCAGTGGTCAATCTTGTCGTCAATTCATGAAAGGCAGCTTCTCTTTCTTCGTTCCATTCAAACGGTTGCCCTTTTCGTGTCAATTGGGTAAGAGGCACAGCTAATTTTGAAAAGTCTTTCACAAACCTCCTGTAGTACCCAGCTAAGCCCATGAAACTATGGACTTCCGTCACATTTGCCGGTGTAGGCCAATTCACAATTGCCTCGATTTTCTGTGGGTCCACTGAAATCCCTTCCTTGTTGATCACATGCCCTAAGAAAACAACTTCATCCAACCAAAACTCACATTTCTTTAGTTTAGCAAATAATTTTCTTTCCCGAAGTATTTGTAGGGCAGTTCTCAAATGATGTTCATGTTCAAGTCTATCTTTGGAATATATCATAATATCATCAATAAAAACCACAACAAATTCATCAAGGTAGGTTTTAAAAATTTGGTTCATTAGGTCCATAAACGCTGCCGGAGCATTAATCACTCCAAATGGCATAACAAGAAACTCAAAATGTCCATACCTCGTTCTGAATGCGGTTTTCTCAACATCCTCTGCCTTAACTTTCAGCTGATGATACCCAGATCTCAAATCAATCTTGGAAAACACCTGTGATCCCTGTAACTAGTCAAATAAGTCATCAATACGAGGTAGAGGATATTTGTTCTTTATTGTTACCTTGTTCAATTCCCGATAATCGATGCACAAACGCAAAGTTCCATCCTTCTTTTTCACGAATAACACTGGTGCACCCCAAGGTAAAGTGCTAGGTCGGATAAACCCCTTGTCAAGCAAGTCTTGCAACTGTTCTTTTAATTATTTCATTTCGGCGGTAGCCATTCTGTAGGGAGTTTTAGAAATGGGCTGGGTGTCTGGCACAGTTTCAATAGTAAACTCTATCTCCCTGTCTACCAATTCCCCTGGTAATTCATTTGGAAACACATCCGGAAATTCTCTAACAACAAGAATATCATTCAATTCAACAATCACAGATTGTTCAGACAACACATAGCACAAATAACCCTGGCACCCCTTCCTGATCAATTTACATGCTTTCATTGCAGATATCAAATAAGGTGGAGGCACTACTCCATTACCCACAAACACAATCTCTTTATGTTCTGGTGGTTTAAATACAACTCGTTTTGTCACACAATCAATGGTGGCATAATGCTTGGTCAACCAATCCATGCCCAAAATTACATCAAAATGCCTAAAGTTCAAGGGCAACAAATCTATATATAGGATAGCATCCTCGACACGCATTTCACAAAATCGGTATATAGATTCACACAATATAGATTCCCTAGATGGTGCAGACACACATAGCAGATATGGCAATGGTTCTAAGGGTCTATTCAGTCTAGATGCAAATGCACATGTCACAAAAGAGTGCGTAGATCCGGAGTCAATTAACACAAAAGCATCCTGATTACATATAGAAATAGTACCTGAGACAACTGCATTGGCATTCCGTGTATCGCCCGGAACAAGCACAAAAACTCTCCCCTGTCTCACGGTATCCCCGGTGGTAGCGGATCTCAAAGTGTTTCCTGGCTTTGGGATCGATGCAGTGGAACTAGCAGCCTTCTTTCCTCCATTTTGATTACAATCTCGAGCCATGTGCCCTTGTTTACCACACTTGAAGCAGGCCCCTGACACACGGTAACAAACTCTACGGTGCCTTTTGCTGCAAATGTTGCACATGGGAGATGTGTCTTGGGAAGAATTCGAGGTATTTGAGGAGCCCATGTTTTGCTTTTTTAGAAACTTGTTCTTTGAAAAGAAGCCTTGTCTTTTATTACCTTTCCATTCTGTTGTTGGCTTAGCTTGTCTAGCTATGTTGGCCTCTGATATGATGGCCCTGTCTAGCACTTCAATGCAGGTTACTAGCTTTAAGACATTCACTCTTTCAAGGATGTCACTTCGAAGCCCACCTTCAAAATGCCTCGCCTTCTTATAGTCTGTATCAATCACGTGCGGTGCAAACCTGGCCAATTCAATGAATTTGGCCTCATACTCGGCTACAGTCATACTGTCTTGCTTAAGTTCCATGAACTCTGCTACCTTCCTATCTCGAACACATTGCAGAAAGTATTTATCGTAGAAAATTTCCAAAAATTTCGCCCAATCAGCATCTTTGTAATTCTCACGCATTAACATCCGCCATCTTCTTGCTTCGTCTTCTAGCATAAAGGTGGCTAGAAGCACTTTCTGTGTATCCGAACACGGAAACACTTCAAACAGTTTTTCGATGCCGAGGACCCAAGCTTCAGCTTTCAAAGGATCTAATCCACCATGGAACTGTGGTGGTTTTATTTTCTTGAACTCTTTGGTGAGAGCTATGATTCGGTCATCATTCTGATTATCTGGCATGGGTGGTACCGGAGGTGCAGGTGGCGGATGTGGTTGCTGCCACTGTTATTGTCACTCCCATTGCTGTCTCAAAGTTTCTGCCATTTCCTGTATCAGTCTTTCCATTATGTCCAATCTAGCAGTAGAAAATTCCTCTATCTCAGCACCTCTTGTTCTCACCATCTTATTAAACTTGCATTATGCTTTATACGAAAGATATACAAGCATGCATACAACAGGGAGCATACATATTCAAATAATTTGCAATGCAAGCAAACATAAATTTATAACACATAGTTGTTCATATCGAAACATTTAAGCATATACTTAATGCTTTCAAATTCAGACTTATCACATGAATGCATCCTAGATCTTTTCTAGACGCTTATTGCTCTTTTGGACAAGTGTGTGAGTTATTAACTCGTGCTCTGATACCACTCTGTCATGACCCGAACCTGCCCCCGTGGGTTAAGGACATAACCGGCCAGTAATCATAAGATTACCTACGGCCTCAAACCAAAACAACGTATTTCAACAGAGTTAATGAGGGCCAAATGGAAGCAATTTAAAACTTTGTCCTTAGAGCTGTCCCTACATGGCACATTAAAACAAACCATACACATATACATTAATAACTCACAATAGATACACAGTACCATAAAGTTCTGTACAGACAGAATCATCCAAAACTAAGTCAACCCGTGAAAACTATATGCAAACATATTCAAATACTTCGCCAACATAACAACTTAGAACAAAATGGCAAAAGGCGAAGGTGAGTCTCATGCGTGAGACACATAGGCTGACTTTCCAAAACTCGGTTGTTCCATACAGACTTCACTGGGGCTGGGTCTGGACCTCTCATGGCTCGCCTACAAACACATGAATGAGCATAAACGAAAGCCCAGTGAATGATATCAAATAAAGAAAATACATTGGAACATTATACATCAGACGGCCTTGGGCCCAATTCATTCATGTCAAACTGGCCTTTGGCCTTTTCGAATGTTCATATCAAACTGGCCTTTTGGCCTTATCAAACTTTCATATCAGACTGGCCTTTTGGCCCTTCCAAACTTGTCATATCGAGCTGGCATTTAAGCCTTTCAAACTTGTCATATCAAACTGGCATTTAAGCCTTTCAGACTTCCATTTCAAACTAGCATTTAAGCCTTTCAGACTTGTCATATCAAACTGGCATTTAAGCCTTTCAGACTTTCATTTCAAACTGGTATTTAAGCCTTTCAAACTTGTCATATCAAACTGGCATTTAAGCCTTTTAGACTTTCATTTCAAACTGGCTTTTAAGCCTTTCAAACTTTCATTTCAAACTGGCGTTTAAGCCTTTGAAACTTGTCATATCAAACTTTGTCCACCATACAACATTAATGAACTTTAAAAAACTTACGTAGAAGTAAGCAATTGGACAATAACATATTTCAGATATTACTCACAGTGATCGGCTTGTGGATTTGCCCTGGAGCTTAACCCTACACATCACATAACACATATGGATCACAATTAGTTTAATCTGTTCTTTAATTCACATTTTCCTCTTTAGGCTTCATTCTTATCTCTTTAATTCAATTACAATGCTCAATGCATGCCTAAGAGTATTTAGAAGTGAAAGAGAACAGAAAACGGAACTCAGAATACATAAGCAAAATTTCAGAAAACAAGATCCCCACTCGAGCGTGGACTTCCCCGCTCGAGCATACCCTTGAGGCCTGCAAAAGTACTGGATCGGTGAAATTTATGCTCGAGCATTAATTCTGGCACTCGAGCGGAAGGCCTCTCTACATGGCTTCCCGCTCGAGCGTGAACTTCCCCGCTCGAGCGGACACCATGTCTGCAAAAAGTGCTGGATGTATCATTTTTACGCTCGAGCGTTAACTTAGACGCTCGAGCGGAAGTTCATTCCACAAAGCTCCCCACTCGAGTGGACATCATTGTCTGCAAAAAATACTGGGAGCACGACATTCACGCTCGAGCGACAGTTTCCCCGCTCGAGCGGACATCAAATTTCTAGGTTTTCCCATATTGTGTTCTTGAGCTCAAATTCGATTTTCTACCCAACCTTTCTTGCATATAACACCTCAAACTCCAAACATACTTGTGCTAACATGCTATAAACACCAAATTACAACATTTAGAAGCTTAATTTCATAAATCAAACACATGCATGGCTCATTTCCCACCAAATTCTTTATCAACATAATAATTTCATGCATTTAACACTTATACCTTTTTGAATGGCACATGCATGTGGCTTCTTACTCTCATTCTCAACTTAGATGATACAAATGGTGATCATAACATGAGTTTTAACCAAAACTCTACATGAATCATGTATTTCAAGCTCAAACATGCAAATTTAAAACAATTTCTTACATGTATGCACATATTGGCCCTCAATTCAACAAAACCAAATCAATTACATCATACTCAAAAAAATTCATGTTCTTGACCATTATTCCAATTTGCATTCACAAAATTACAACTTAATATTCATGAATCCACTTACCTAGAGGCTCAATTCTTCACAAATTATCGTCAAATTTAGAGTTGATCTTCAATTTATCAAGCTTCAAAATCAAACTCACAATCTCCTCCTCTCTCTCTCTATCTCTCTGGCTGGCCTCTTCCTCTCTCCTTAGAGTTGAAATCAGCCCAAAATGTAACAAAGGAGGAGAGTTGAGGGTGTATTGCCTCTCCAACAAAACCCACTAATTCCAATATAATATTATTAAAGTAATTGGGCACGAATTTAACAATTTAATCAACTTAATCTGGTCCGAATCAATTTTTCAATTTAACTTCACCGTAGGCTTTAAAAATTATGCCCATCACAATGGCGCAATCAATTCCAGGTTCTGTGGCCGATAAGGCCTTCAATTTAATTTCCAAAGCAAATAGTCAAAGAGATATTCCTATAGTGAACAGATAGAAATTCAAAACCACATATATTCACATAATGGCACACAAAATCATATTAATCACATAATCATACTCAAATTAATGACCAATTAGCATACCACGGAACAGGGGTATTACAACATCAGCTCCAATCCTTGCTTTACCAGCAGATGGAGGTGGTTTTGTAATTTATAGTGATGCTTCACGACAAGGTTTAGGATGTGTGCTCATGCAGCATGGGAAGGTGATTGCTTATGTGTCACAACAATTGAAAGTACATGAGAGAAATTATCCTACGCATGACTTGGAGTTAGCAGCAGTGATTTTCGCTCTTAAGATCTGGCGACATTATTTGTATGGAGAGTCATGTGAGATTTACACTGGTCATAAGAGTTTGAAGTATATTTTCACACAGAATGAACTAAATTTGAGGCAAAGAAAATGGCTTGAGTTACTAAAAGATTACAATGTGAATATTTTATATCATCCGGGGAAGGCAAATGTGGTTGCAGATGCCTTGAGTAGGAAGGTCGCAGTTGGAGATGTAGCTGCTTTGTCTATTGAGAGTTGTTTGGTGGAAGACATTAGACGTTTGAGACTTGAGGTTGTTACGCCTGGTGATAGGGCTTATTGTAGTCAATTGACAGTTCAGCCGACCTTGAGAGAACGGATTCGTTTAGCTCAGGAGATTGACCTCCAATGTGAGCGTATTAAAGGAGAGATGGAAGAGGGTAAGCATGTAGATTTTGTGGTTAGTGATGATAGGTTGCTTAGATTCTGTAGCCAAATTTGTGTTCCTGTTAGTGGTGATTTGAGGAAGGAGATTATGACGGAGGCACATAGTTCTAGTTATATCATTCATCCTGGAAGCACTAAGATGTATCGGGATCTTCATGAACATTTTTGGTGGAATGGTATGAAGGGAGATATTGCAGAATTTGTGGCTCAGTGTTTGGTGTGTCAACAGGTTAAACTAGAACATCAAAAACCCATGGGGAGACTACAACCCTTACCTATACCAGAGTGGAAGTGGGATCATGTTACCATGGACTTCATTCATGGATTACCTCGCACTAATAGTAATCACGATGCAGTTTGGGTAGTTGTTGATAGATTAACCAAGTCAGTACATTTTATTACAGTTCGGATGAACTATTCTCTAGCTCGATTTGCACAGTTGTATGTGAAGGTGATTGTTAGATTGCATGGTGCACCTGTGTCAATAGTATCAGATCGGGACCTTCTTTTTGTGTCTAAGTTTTGGGGTGCGTTATAGTCAGCTATGGGTACTCGGCTAAATTTTAGTTCAGCATATCACCCTCAGAAAGATAAGCAATTGAAGAGGACTATTCAAACCCTTGAGGATATATTGAGGGCTTGTGCTTTGGAGTGGAGAGGTAATTGGGATGATTATTTGCCACTTATGGAGTTTCAAAATAATAATAGTTATCATTCTAGTTTGGGAGTAGCTCCTTATGAGGCTTTGTATGGGAGGAAGTGTAGGTCTCTTTTGTGTTGGTATGAGGCTAGTGAGAGGCAAATGTTGGGACTTGATTTGGTGGAGGATGCTACACAGAAAATTAACACCATCAGAGAGATTATTGACTGCTCAGAGTAAACAAAAAAGTTATGCTGATCATCGTAAAAGAGATTTAGAGTTTCATGTTGAAGATATGGTATTCTTGAAAGTATCACCATGGAAAGGAGTCATCAGGTTTGGAAAGAAAGAAAAGTTGAGTCCTAGAAATCTGAAAGCAAATTAAGGAGCAAGACTTGTGCTTAAATGGTGGGTCGATATCTTTAGAATTCTGCACATAATCACAAACTTTAAAAATCAAGGAACCATATCAAACAAATGAATTTTGAACTGAAATTTTTATAGTAGATTAATTACATATTGAATTTCATATTTGAATTTTCTCATAATTTTTGGGAGTCAAAATTCATATAAACTAATGCATTCAAGTCTGTCCAGAAAACTGATTTAAAACAGTAAGTTCGGAAGCATCGTTCTCTTTGGGTGTAGATCCGAAAATTATCAAATTAGTGTCATTAGAACCGGTTACGAGTCTAGTTTCGTAAATTTTGGCCTTGCGTTGATTGCTCATGTATACTAAGGGAACCTTTAATTTCTTTAAAGTGCTGCAAAAAAATAACCTGTTTATATATAATTAATTGTGGATAATTATTTTGATAAGCAAATCAAATAAAACCAATTGGGTTTGAAACTTAGGATATATTAGTTGATATCCAGAGGGTTTTGGAATTTTTTGAACAGCATGGTGTGGGTTTTTAATTTTCAAAGTTAGCGAATAGATTGGGAAAACTTGTTTAAAACTCTGTTTTATCTTAAAGTCACTTTTAGTTAAGTTTCGATCGGAACCCATGTCTTGGGTGATTTTAGACCTTGAAGAACATGAACTTAGGTAATATTTAAGAGTAACGGTGATTTGGGTTGAGCCATGTTAGTGTGCTTTAGTTTGAAGTTACTTAGTTCTTATTCTTTAGTATTTTTAAATTAGTAGTGACGTGTAGTTTTCATACTTGGTTCATGGCACTAGTTGGACTTTTATATTCTATTCGAAGATTACATTATTCCGTTTCCAGATGAGTAGTTTCATGCTACATATTTTTCTATAAATGTTCCCCTACCCTAAACTGTTGAAAAATTTAATTGTTATTTCAGGACTAAACTGTTTTGATAAATTATTATATTATCAATGGAATCAAATTATTTCTGAAACATGTGTGAACTTGGCATACTGTAAACTATTTGTTTTGGTCTCATGTTTATAATGGTGAACTATCATGTTTTGTAAAACTGATGTGTATTGATTATTAGGACTATCTGTATATTTTAGTCTAGGAAAATTATTTCACTGTGTGTGGTGACTCTGGCCACTAGGGAACAGATCTGGGTTGGGCCGTGATGACTCTAGTGCTCAACGATTGTAAGGAAAATACCTAGGTTAAGCTAGATGGCCTTCAATCGAATCATTTAGAGAAAAGTCCCGGGTTGCCACCCTGAGGATGACTCTTAGTTCGATTTTGGATCCAACGGGCTTATAGCCTTGAGAACTGTGTGACATGTTACTTGTTATTTCTTGGTACCCAGAAAGTTATTGGTGTTCATGTTGTAATCTGTTTTAAGTGAAAAATGTCATTTATTATGTTCTTGAGAGAAATAAATATTTTAACTGTTGAACTGTGGAATCTTCTTTTTGAAACAGATTGTCTTTACCAAACTATATGTCAATCTAGTGTGTGTGATATATATCTTTTTTTGGAATTGAATCCTGTTTTCAAAACTGTATTTACTATTCATGTTGCTACTCACTGAGCTATCAGCTGACTTAGTTCACTACAAAAAAATTGACTTTTTGCAACGGTAAAATGCCGTTGCAAATACTCAAAATGCCGTCTCAAAAGGTTTTTTGCGACGGCAGAGGACTTTTAGCGACGGCAAGTGGGGGGTCGCAACAAAGGGGGTTGCAAAAAGGTTTTAGCGACGGCACATTGCCATCGCCGCAAAGTTGCATTTTTGCGACAGAATTTTGCCATCGCCATTAATATGAAAAAAATCTGAGATTTTTTGAGACGGCACTATGTTGCCGTCGCTAAAGGCGTTATTTGCGACGGCAAAAATGTCGTCGCTAAAGAACTTTTATTGCGACAGGATACCTACCGTCGCTAAAAGATTATTTGTGACGGCAAAAAGTACCGTCGCAAAAGGCTTTTGTCTTAGCTAGTGCGGATATCATTTGCAACGGCAAAGAGTACCGTCGCAAAAGGCTTTTGTCTCAGCTAGTGCGGATATCATTTACGACGTCAACGTGCAAAAAAAAAAATACAATAAAATTATTAAAAATATGAAAATTACTTGTATTAAATGAAAAATAATTGAAAAAGAAACCAATAATTACATAATAATTTAAAAATTACATTCATCCATAATAAACATATTCTTCCATTCATAACAATACATCAACAAAATTATCCCACTATATAATGTTGCATAATACATATACAATGTTTAAATACATAATGTTGTTCACAATTCAAAATAATGTAAATCAAAAATAAAAGTTTTCATCATGATTCTTCCGTAGGTAACAAAAACAAAAGTTAATCACAATCTTCATACGCCTGCATTCCACAAGAAGCAAACTACTACTAGGGAAATATCTGAAAATAAAAAATAAAAATAATTAATAACAATATAATTATGGGTTAATTTCTTTAAATATAATTATGTGTTAATTTCTGTGGTGTGGGGAAGAACTGAAAATTGGCATTTTTATTTTCTTTAAATACATAATTGGTTATTAACAATTTCACATCATCTTCCCCATTTGCACTCCTATAATAGGCGGATTTCCCTAAAAAGAGGTCCACTAGGGTATGAAAACATAAAATAAGAAAGACATCCAGTAAATTCAAGAAAAAAACTTGCAAGAAAGATACTGTGTACAAAGTTGTAGCTGATCCTACCTTGGGTAGAGGAACCTCCCATTTTCCAGCTTTCTCTTTTCTTTTTTGCTTTACAGTGTTGCTAAGAACCTACAGACAGCATTATATGATTATCAGTAATGGTACATGGCCAACATATATTTACACTTAACATCCATAAAATGGAGAGCTTTATAAAAAGTACTATCATCTTAGCTAAAAATAGCATACCTTTGCCCGTGTCGTCGTTTCACGATCAAGCAGATAGGCAGGAATAGCTCCTTCCTGAACATCATTATCCACCTTTTGCCTGGATGATGATTCTTCATGCATAGCCAACCTATAGACATGGTGGAAAATTAGCCAAAAGGTTGTTTGTTCAAACCATAATGCATTAAACAAGTATAAATGACAGCAATCTACAATTGGAAAACAAGAAGAATGATATATATATACACACACAAAAGAAGAATGATATATATATACACACACACAAACAAACAAAGCTATTAAGAAAATGTTTAAGTAAAGGAATGAAATAACTAAAATCACAACATGATTGACTTCAGAAATGTGTACTAGGGAAAACATTGGTGTAAATAATATTATGAATAATATTATGAATTATGTGAAGGGCAAATTCAGGCAAGACAACGGTGCATTGAACAGATTTCAGGCATAAATAATATTATGGATTATGAAAAAAATACCATAAAATATTTTATAAAAAATTTTTATACTCTTTCTGCATTCTGCCTTTCATTTCTCACTTTAATCCCTTTCCATTTTTACTGTTCAACTTTTTTTTTTTTTTTTTCTCTTTTTTAACATCTCTTCCAGTTATCATTGGTCCAAAACCAAAAACAAAAAAGTAACATATATTTTGTATTTCATTTCTTGGACTTTCTCCTCTCTTCTTCATATAACTATTGTCGAATTTTTTTATTTTATTTATTTATTAACAATAGCTCAATTGGAGGATGACTAAGAATAACAAAAAAAAATCTAAAAAACTAATGTATAATTCAAATTCATTTCAAGTGTGATCATATTTAAAATAAATTTAGATCACACTAATTTTTTTTATATATTTTTTTGTATTTGGGTTTTAATCTCTAGCATTACTGATTTTGCGGCATGTTTCAGGGAGGGTTAAATCTTTGTTTATATATATATGTATTGATTTGATATAGTTCGCCTTCACGCCTATTACTGCTAAAGAATAATTCTAATAATTAGCAAAAGATAAGGCAATGCATGCATATAAGAAATTATCCACCATAACCTGCAGTGAGTAATTCTAAAGGTTTGATATATGTAGTCACTACATCAATATTACCCTGGTTTAAATCTCACAAATATCATATATCAAAATTTTTGCACAAAATTATGATACTTCTGAATCAATGATAAAAAAAAAAAAAAATTAAACTGGATTTGATAAAAAAAAAAAAAGGTTCAAAATAGTTAAATATAAAAAAGCCATGGCAACCTTTAAAATATTTCAGAGTGAAAAATGATTTTTCTTTCTTTGACAAAAAACATGAAACAATAAATTATGCAACAATAATAAGCCTCAAATGGTTTCGAATCTACTAAAATGTGCATGAACAAGATGTGGTTCAATGTGCAGCTCAAACATTGGAAACACTATCGTCATAATGTCATTTTGGGACATAAAGTACCCAACTCTACTTTTGTCCCTTTGAACTCGAGAAATAAGATGTGAATGAACACCTCCAACCTGTTTTCAAACAACCGATTATCTCATAACAAGTATTTCTACTTATCCAAAAGAAATTGATACAGATAACGAGAAACAAGAAGGTTAATCAACAAAAAAAAATAAATATAAAGCCTCAGAAATGAAGTGGCATTCATCCTTACAACAGCAATCCACAAGTCCAATGATTTTCTGATATCAGGGTGCAAAGCATAAACCCTTTCAAAAATGACCTAGTCAAAATAAACAGGGAATATTTTCAGGAATCAAATCATCAGATACTTGAACACATATCAGACACTGTTTTATTATAAAACTGTGAATACAAGAAGGAGTGACAGGGTAGGACTTGGTGAGGTCAGGCAACATCGAAAGATCTGCTGCTGCTCCAACGCTGCTCCTCTTCCGACTCCTCCGCCGCTCGCCGTCAATCGCGAGAGAGAGAGAGAGAGAGAGAGAGAGAGAGAGAGAGAGGGCAAGAAGAGATTAGGGATTTTTGGGTTTGGGTTTGAGATTGAGGATTTTTTGTTTGGGGGGGGAGGGGGGAGATAAAAAATAAAAAATAAAAAATAATTTTTTTTTTGGTCAGAAATGAAATTTAAATAACAAAATAATGCCGTTTATTTTTATTTTATTTATTTATTTTTTTTTTTTTTTGCGACGAGGGTTGTCGTCGTCAAAAAAATTTATTTTTTGTTAAAATATATCTTTTTTTGTAGTTAATGAATTTTTTTTTTTAGTTATTAAGATTGAAAATTTATTTGTTTTATTTTTATTTTAATGAAAAAAAATATTATTATTTTTTATTTGGTAGAAGTAGGGGTAATATTTTAATGAAAAATATTTTCCACAAAAATAAAAGTTAATTTTCTGTTATCAATGAAAAATATTTTTCTGCGGCCCTTTTTTTTTTTTTGTTATTAAAAGTCATGAACTAATTTTTTGTGGTAGAGGAGAGGGAGCGGCAGTAGTGGTGAAGGTGGTGGATAAGAGATGATGGTGGTGGTGGTGGTAATGATGGCAAAGGAGATTAGTGGTGAAGTTGTGGTAGTGGTAGAGTAGATGGAGCGGCAGGGGTGAAGAAGAGGTAATGGTAGTAGTAATGGCAATAGTGGTAGTGGTGGTAGTGGAGTGGTGGCAATGGTAGTAGTAATGGTAGCCGTAGAGATGAAGTGGCGACAGTGGTAGTAATGGTGGTAGTGGAATGGCGTTTGCAATAGTGGTGAAGGTGGTAAATGAGATGGGTGATGTGTGTGTGTGTGTGTGAGAGAGAGAGAGAGAGAGGAGAGAAAGAGAGAGAGAGAGAGAGAGAGAGACAGAGACAAAGACAGAGACAAAGTGATGAGCGAGAGAGAGACAAAGTGGTCGTTAAAAGTACATTTTCTTGTAGTGGATAGATAAATCAAGAGGGAGCTCAGTAAATAGAGAAGGCGGAAGGGAGAGAGTGAACAATAGGAACACAGTGAGGGAGAGAGAGAGAGAGAGAGAGAGAGACAAAAAGATAAAGAGATAGAGAGTGAGAGACAGAAAAAGACACAGAGAGAGCAGAGAGATAACGAGAGAGACAGAGAGAGAGAGAGAGAGAGAGAATAGAGATGAGCGAGAGAGACATAGAGAGAAGAGAAATGAACGAGAAAGACAGATAGAGAGATAGAGAGAAGAGAGATGAGTGAGAGAGACAGAGAGAGATGAGAGATGAGAGAGATAGATAGAAGATATATGAATGAAAGAGACAGGGAGAGAAAAGAGATGAGAGAAGAGATAGATGAGAGAGAGTGAGAGAGAGAGAAAGAGAGAGAGAGAGATAGACAGAGAGAGAAGAGTGATGAGTGAGAGAGAGAAAGAGAAAGAGAAAAGAGAAAGGAAGATGAAAAAATTGGTGAAAAGATATAGAGAGAGAGAGGGAGAGAGAACAAAAAAGAGCGAAAAGAGATAAAAGAGAAAGTGACAGTGAGAGATGAGCGAGAGAGATAAAGAGAAAAGAGAGAGACAGAGAGAGAAGAGAGATAGACAGAAGACACAAAGAGAAAGAGATGAGAGAGATAGACAGAAGAGAGATGAGTGAGAGACACACGGAGAGAAAGAGAGACAGATAAACAGACAGACAGATAGACAAATAGAGAAGAGTGATGAGTGAAAGAGAGAAAGAGGAGAGAGAGAGAGAGAAAGAGAGAGAGAGATGAAAAATGGGTGAAAAGAGACAGAGAGGGGGTAAGAAGAGATTAGGGATTTTTGGTTTTGGGCGGACTGGTTTGAGATTGGGGATTTTTTGTTTGGGTAAGGGGGGATTACAGAACGGGAATGGAAAAAAAAGGAGGGGGGGAACATAGCGAGAATGAAAAAAAAAAATCAGTCACAAATGAAATTTAAACAACAAAACGTGGTTTAACCTCTTTTTTTTTTTGGCGACGGGGGTTGCCGTCGCCAAAAAAATTTATTTTTTGTTAAAATAATTTTTTTTTTGTAGTTAATGAATTTTTCTTTTAGTTATAGATTGAAAATTTATTTGTTTTATTTTTATTTTAATGAAAAAAAAAATTACTATTATTTTTTTTTATCAAAAAGTCACATTTTTTTGCGACGGTAAGTTGTACCGTCTCAAAAAGGTACATTTTTTGCGACGGCAAGTTGTACCATCTCAAAAAGTCACATGTTTTTTTTGCGACGGCAAGCTATGCCGTCTCAAAAAGGCACATTTTTTGCGACGGCAAATTGTGCTGTCTCAAAAGGTCACATTTTTTTTGCGATGGCAAGTTGTGCCGCCTCAAAAAGTCATGTTTTTTGCAACAGCAAATTGTGCCGTCTCAAAAGGTCACATTTTTTGCGACGGCAAGTTGTACTGTCACAAAAAATGACTTTTTGCGACGGCAAATGTGCCGTCGCAAAAAGTTCCGTCTCATAAGCCCACTTTTCTTGTAATGAATATTACTGACGAAATGTTATAATTTACTAATGCTTGATTTGAGTCTTGGCATTTTCTCTTATACATATTCCTTGTCTTAAATATAGTACAAGGAATAGAATTGCTAAATTATAGAATGGATTTGGGTAAGGGTTCCTTAAGGTACTGTCGGCATGGGTATCGATAATTTTGTAGAGACAATTGAGGAGATCTTTCATAAAACATTAGATTAATCAACAATTGTGTACGAACATATCATATTTCTTTTGGTAAAAATAAAATAAAAAATTTAATAGCAAGCATGATTTTGATAATATATCATGATAAACCACCACAACAACCATTAGATCAACTCACACAACAACCATCAGATCAACTCACAGATTAACAAATTAATTGAATAACTAATACAGTTGAGTTGGTTAGGTTGTTATTGTCACATCCCAAATCCGGGTATGACCGGCCGTGACCCACAGGGCGTTAACCCAAGGCACACGTAAGTCTAAATACGAAACCATAATCAAATTGAACAACTACACAAAAGTCCAATAAACAATACCATCCAAATTTATGGGATATAAACAACCCATATATCAAAATAATCCTAAATAAACCCCCAATAAAAAAATAAAAATAAATATGAACAACTTGACATAACACTCTAAAATAAAATTAATTAATGTCCTAGAGGTCCATGAAATTGAATCCCCGTTACGCCATGAGTCCACTCTAAGTCCTTCTAACACCTGAAAATGATACACAACGTTGTAAAATACCGTCGCCAATACCCAAACGGCCGTCTCAAAAGCTTTTTTGCGACGGTAAATATCTTTTAGCGACGGTAATAGGGGGGTTGCAAAAAAAGGGGTAGCTAAAAGGTCTTTAGCAATGGTAAGACGCTGTCGCAAAATATTGGCGGCGGCAAAAATGCCTTTTAGCGACGGCAAAATACTGTCGCAATTAATGTGTACAAATCTGAAGTTTTTGAGACGGCACTAAAATACCGTCGCTAATATGGTTATTTGCGACGGTAAAATACCGTCGCAAAAGGGTTTATTTGAGACGGTAAAAATACCGTCGCTAAATTGGTTATTTGCGACGAGTTTAATACTGTCGTTGATACTATTATTTGCGACAAAAAAATGGGCCGTCTCTAAAAATATTATTTGCGACGGTGAAAATACCGTCGCTAAAGGTCTTTTGTTAATATTGCCAATATCATTGGCGACGGCTACGCTACCGTCGCAAAAACCTGGTTCTAACAAAAATGTTGCAATAAAATTATTAAAAATATGCAAATTACCTGTATTAAATAAAAATAGCTAAAAAAAATCGATAATTATATAATAATATAAAAATTCCTGTATATAAATAAAATTTCATCCATAATTAAAGTACTCTTCCATTCATAACAACACATCATCAAAATTATCCAACCACATAATTTTGCATAATACATAATGTTGTTCACAAATCTAAATAACGTAAATCAAAAATAAAAGTTTTCTTCATAATTCTTCCGTGGGTTAAAAAAACAAAAGTTTGTCGCAATCTTCACACGGCTACATTCCACAAGAAGCAAACTGCTACTCAGGAAATATCTAAAAATAAAAAATATAAAAATAAAAATAATTAATGACAATATAATTATGTGTTAATATTTTAATTACAAAAAAACATAAAAAAAAATTAATTACTATATAATAACAAAGATAGTTAAGTAAATAATTTTGGCTAGATAGAAATCCGACCCTAACTTCCAAACCGGAAACCCGATTCGAGTCTCGTCTTCTCCCACAAGTCTCTCGTGCCTAGGTGATCATGTGTGCCAAGTTTCGTGCTAAACCGACCCCTTTTGGTGATTTTGGAGCGTCAACACCTCGAATTCAAGTTTCTTAAGGAACTAGTTTGCCTAGACCGAAATACGGCTCTAACTCCCAAACCGGGAAACCGATTGGAGTCCCGTCTTCTCCCACAAGTCTCTCGTGCCTAGGCGGTTGTGTGTGCCAAGTTTCGTGCCAATCAAACCCCGTTTGGTGATTTTGGGGCGTCAACACCTCGAATTTAAGTTTCTTAAGGAACTAGTTTGCCTAAACCGAAATATGGATCTAACTCCCAAACCGGGAACCCGATTCGAGTCCCGTCTTCTCCCACAAGTCTCTCGTGCCTAGGCGGTCATGTGTGCCAAGTTTCATGCTAAACCAACCACTTTTGGTGATTTTGGAGCGTCAACACCTCGAATTCAAGTTTCTTAAGGAACTAGTTTGCCTAAACCGAAATACGGCTCTAACTCCCAAACCGGGAAACCGATTGGAGTCCCGTCTTCTCCCACAAGTCTCTCGTGCCTAGGCGGTCGTGTGTGCCAAGTTTTGTGCCAATCCGATCCCGTTTGGTGATTTGGGGCGTCAACACCTCGAATTTAAGTTTCTTAAGGAACTAGTTTGCCTAAACCGAAATACGGCTCTAACTCCCAAACCGGGAACCCGATTAGAGTTCCGTCTTCTCCCACAAGTCTCTCGTGCCTAGGTGGTCATGTGTGCCAAGTTCCGTGCAAAATCAACCCCTTTTGGTGATTTTGGGACGTTAACACTTAGAATTCAAGTTTCTTAAAGAACTAGTTTGCCTAGAGTGAAATCCGTCTCTAACTCCTAATCCAGGAACCCGATTGGAGTCCCGTCTTCTCCCACAAGTCTCTCGTGCCTAGGCAGTCGTGTGTGCCAAGTTTCGTGCCAATCCGACCTCGTTTGGTGATTTTGGGGCGTCAACACCTCGAATTTAAGTTTCTTAAGGAACTATTTGCCTAAACCGAAATACAACTCTAACTCCCAAACCGGGAACCCGATTGGAGTTCCGTCTTCTCCCACAAGTCTGTCGTACCTAGGCGGTCGTGTGTGCCAAGTTCCGTGCTAAACCAACCCCTTTTGGTGATTTTGGGACGTTAACACCTGGAATCAAGTTTGTTAAAGAACTAGTTTGCCTAGAGTGAAATCCGTCTCTAACTCCTAATCCGGAAACCCGATTGGAGTCCCGTCATCTCCCACAAGTCTCTCGTGCCTAAGCGGTCGTGTGTGCCAAGTTTCGTGCCAATCCGACCCTGTTGGGTGATTTTGGGGCGTCAACACCTCGAATTTAAGTTTCTTAAGGAACTAGTTTGCCTAAACCGAAATACGGCTCTAACTCCCAAACCTGGAACCCGATTGGAGTTCCGTCTTCTCCCACAAGTCTCTCGTGCCTAGGCGGTCGTGTGTGCCAAGTTCCGTGCTGAACCGACCCCTTTTGGTGATTTTGAGGCGTTAACACCTCGAATTCAAGTTTCTTAAAGAACTAGTTTGCCTAGAGTGAAATTCGTCTCTAACTCCTAATCCGGGAACCCGATTGGAGTCCCGTCTTCTCCCACAATTCTCTCGTGCCTAGGCGGTCGTGTGTGCCAAGTTTCGTGCCAATCCGACCCCGTTTGGTGATTTTGGGGCGTCAACACCTCGAATTTAAGTTTCTTAAGGAACTAGTTTGCCTAAACCGAAATACGGCTCTAACTCCCAAACCGGGAACCCGATTGGAGTTCCATCTTCTCCCACAAGTCTCTCGTGCCTAGGCGGTCGTGTGTGCCAAGTTCCGTGCTAAACCGACCCCTTTTGGTGATTTTGGGACGTTAACACTTCGAATTCAAGTTTCTTAAAGAACTAGTTTGCCTAGAGTGAAATTCGTCTCTAACTCCTAATCCGGGAACCCGATTGGAGTCCCGTCTTCTCCCACAAGTCTCTCGTGCCTAGGCGGTCGTGTGTGCCAAGTTTCGTGCCAATCCGACCCCGTTTGGTGATTTTGGGGCGTCAACACTTCGAATTTAAGTTTCTTAAGGAACTAGTTTGCCTAAACCGAAATACGGCTCTAACTCCCAAACCAGGAACCCGATTGGAGTTCCGTCTTCTCCCACAAGTCTCTCGTGCCTAGGAGGTCGTGTGTGCCAAGTTCCGTACTAAACCGACCACTTTTGGTGATTTTGAAGCGTTAACAACTCGAATTCAAGTTTCTTAAAGAACTAGTTTGCCTAGAGTGAAATTTGTCTCTAACTCCTAATCCGGGAATCCGATTGGAGTCCCGTCTTCTCCCACAAGTCTCTCGTGCCTAGGCGGTCGTGTGTGCCAAGTTTCGTGCCAATCCGACCCCGTTTGGTGATTTTGGGGCGTCAACACCTCGAATTTAAGTTTCTTAAGGAACTAGTTTGCCTAAACCGAAATACGGCTCTAACTCCCAAACCAGGAACCCGATTGGAGTTCCGTCTTCTCCCACAAGTCTCTCGTGCCTAGGCGGTCGTGTGTGCCAAGTTCCGTGCTAAACCGACCCCTTTTGGTGATTTTGAGGCGTTAACACCTCGAATTCAAGTTTCTTAAAGAACTAGTTTGCCTAGAGTGAAATTCGTCTCTAACTCCTAATCCGGGAACCCGATTGGAATCCCGTCTTCTCCCACAAGTCTCTCGTGCCTAGGCGGTCGTGTGTGCCAAGTTTCGTGCCAATCCGACCCCGTTTGGTATTTTGGGGCGTCAACACCTCGAATTTAAGTTTCTTAAGGAACTAGTTTGCCTAAACCGAAATACGGCTATAACTCCCAAACCGGGAACCCGATTGGAGTTTCGTCTTCTCCCATAAGTCTCTCGTGCCTAGGCAGTCGTGTGTGCCAAGTTCCGTGCTAAACCGACCCCTTTTGGTGATTTTGGGACGTTAACACCTCGAATTCAAGTTTCTTAAAGAACTAGTTTGCCTAGAGTGAAATCCGTCTCTAACTCCTGATCCGGGAACCCGATTGGAGTCCCGTCTTCTCCCACAAGTCTCTCGTACCTAGGCCGTCGTGTGTGCCAAGTTTCGTGCCAATCCAACCCCGTTTGGTGATTTTGGGGCGTCAACACCTCGAATTTAAGTTTTTTAAGGAACTAGTTTGCCTAAACCGAAATATGGCTCTAACTCCCAAACTGGGAACCCGATTGGAGTTCCGTCTTCTCCCACAAGTCTCTCGTGCCTAGGCGGTCGTGTGTGCCAAGTTCCGTGCTAAACGGACCCCTTTTGGTGATTTTGGGACGTTAACATTTCGAATTCAAGTTTGTTAAAGAACTAGTTTGCCTAGAGTGAAATCCGTCGCTAACTCCTAATCCAGGAAGCCGATTGGAGTCCCGTCTTCTTCCACAAGTCTTTCGTGCCTAGGTGGTCGTGTGTGCCAAGTTTCGTGCCAATCCGACCCCTTTTGGTGTTTTTGGGGCGTTAACACTTCGAATTCAAGTTTTTTAAAGAAATAGTTTGCCTAGAGTGTAATCCATCTCTGACTCCTAATCCGGAAACCCAATTTGAGTCCCGTCTTCTCCCACAATTCTGTTAGCTTAGAATGCAAAGAATGCAAATATACATTTTAGCTTAGAATGTAAAGTTACATTTTATACATGATCTTCTGGTGGTGGTGTATATGGATTCTCGTCTTCTGCAGATTCCCTAAATGCCCGGTGGCCACTCGATGCATCAGGAGCCTATGATAGTCAATGCATAATGTGTTCATCATATTCGAATTTTATACATAATGTTGTGTGACAATTTAACTATCAAACAATTTAATTTATATCGAACCTGTCTGTTAGGATCCACACTTGCCCCCTGTGACACAAAGGCCATCATCTCAGCTCTCAGCTGCTGTAAATGTGTAGAGAACTCTGCTCTCATCTCCTCCCTCATCTCCTCCCTTAGCTCCTGCCTCAACTCATCCCTTAGCTCCGCACGAACCTGTTGGGTGATCTGAACAATAGTCGATGGCTGGGGTGCTGACTATGATGGCCCTGCACCATCTTTATACACTGCTCTCCGAGGCACAGTTCTCCCGTATGTGCGACAATATCCATGATTGTCATGACCTATCAACTCATGGAAAATGGCATTCCTAGCCTCTAAAGTCCGACAATCCTCAGGTAGCATAGTGAGTTGGCCATTAAACTCATCCTGTATTGAATAAGAAATACAAGTATATGCCAAATTAAGATGGTTAACACAAAAAATAAAAAATAAACTTTAAATACAATCAAAGGTGTTTGGAAACTACCAAGGTCTGGATAACCTCTGGGTCATCTGCTCTACGTGTCATAAGCCAAACATTCATCTTATCAGTAGACTCCCCCTTATTGGTCATCTACATTTTTTTAGAAATATGAAAATTAGAATCCAAATAATTTGTAAATATACAATATTTATTTATATACAAAAATAAAACAGTAAAATATAAACCTCATGCCGTATCTGAACGAAAGTAGTACGCCCTGTGGTATGAGCTATGCCATGAGCTCACCGATTTTTAGCGTTCCTAGTTGCAATTTTCTATAATAGGTTCAACAAATGTAAGTATATAAATATGATTTGTATGTTTACATATCATACATATAACTTATTTGTATACCTCAGCATCGGAAGTACGCCAATACTCCACAAGTTCTTCCCACTGGCTTGGCACAATGTGCAAAGGAACATCATCCTTCAGATTAGGATCTTCACTTCTAGGCTTGAAATACTTACACTTAATCTTATTCTTGTGATCCTTCCATATGCTGTTACACTTTTTCATGCAGATTGGCTTGTACTCCTCTGGACATATATTCAAATTGTCCTATAAAACACAATTTCAAGGTTTAAATAATAATAACACAATTTTGGAATTTAAATTTTTGGACAAAAATATACTTTTACCTTCACATCCTTCTAGATAGCATCAAGAATATCATCAGGCACAGTGTTCCAGTCAAGAAAAGTAAGAGGAACAATTTTACCATTTCGCACAATAATGCCAAGTTGAGTAGTTAACTTAGACACGTTATCCCCTATTGGACAGTAATTTTCATCAAATTGTATGTCCAATTTGGTACCGGTACCCCACTCCCTAATGCCCTTAGCACATCCTCTACCACACCTACTCGAGATTGATGAAGAACTAACATGACCTGTGAGATACAATAAGAATAAACAATATGCAATGATAATAAACAAATGCAAATTTAAATAATGTCAATACAAATCAATTTCTTATACCTAAGTGATGCTGTGAAGAAGTCGAAGGACCTGAAAAATACAATGAAAATAAACAAGTTATATGTAATGAGAACAAATAAATATATATTTAAATAATTTTCATACAAATCAAAGCAAATTTATATACCTGCGGATGGCTCATAAGCCGATGACTCTAGTCGGGATGATAGCTGCTGCGGTGCCACTGATGGTGGATGCACCGATGGTAGACCTAGAGGCTGAGTAGATGATAGCTGGTGTGGTGCCACTGATGGGGGTCGATGCGGTGGCACTAATGGCCCCTCTGATGGTGCTCGCTGTGATGCCTCCTCTAATGGTGGTGCCACTGATGGTGGACGCACCAATGGTAGGCGTGGTGGCTGAGTAGATGATAGCTGCTGTGGTGCCACTAATGGTGGTCGATGCGGTGGCACTAATGGTGCTCGCTGTGATGCCTCCTCTAATGGTGGCACTAATGGCCCTTCTGATGGTGGTCGATGTGATGCCTCCTCTGATGGTGGTGCCGCTGATGTCCTCTTACGTACCACATCGGACATCATGCGCCGGGGATGATCAGGTTTCCTCTTCCTTCCCATAATAATCTGCAAGCAATATAACATTAATTAGAAACATAGATAATGGTTTGTCATCAACTATAATATGACATTAATTGAACTAATACAATTACAAAGACAAAGTAAATTAAGAAACTAATGATTAACTACAACCTTGGCCTTAAGTGAATTACTGATGTTGATTAAATATCAACCTATTTGAACATCAACTGTTTCCCCTTCTGCGGCTTCCACATCATTGAGATATTGTGCACAAAAATTCATGCATTCTTCCATAAGATATCCTTTAGCAATTGAACCTTCTGGACGAGCTCTATTACGCACATATTGCTTCAATGTAAGAAGATACCTCTCAATTGGATACATCCATCGAAACTGAATCGCTCCACCCAATAATGCTTCGTCAACTAGATTTATAGGCAAGTGCTCCGTTATATCAAAAGAAGTAGGAGGAAATATTTTCTCTAGATGACAAAGTGTTACGGCGATACGATCTTGAATATATTGCAAATATGTCGCACAATTGACTTTGGAACACAATTGTCTAAAGAAATTGATCAATTCAATCAAAGGTTCAATTACATTCTTCGGTAACGATCTTCGAATGGCCAATGGAATTAGTTGTTGCATCAGAATATGACTATCATGGCTCTTAAGACCCCCAATACTTCTATCATGTAAGCGCACAGGACGCGATATATTGGATGAATACCCGTCGGGAACTCTAACTTCCTTCAATACTTTCAAGAACAAATCTTTCTCATCCTTGGTCATCGTGAATTGTGCCGGTGGTAAATAAGCTTTATTCGACCCTCTTAACTGCAAATGTAGGGGTTTTCTAATATTCATTTCTTGTAAATCACGCCGAGCATTAACACCATCCTTCGTTTTTCCTGCAACCCCTAATATTGTCCACAACACATTATCACAAACATTCTTCTCTATATGCATCACATCGAGGTTGTGTCTAATTAGATTGTGCTCCCAATATGGCAGTTCATAGAAGATACTCTTTTTCTTCCAGCTATGGGTGCGATGTCTAGCTTTCTCATTCTCTACTTGTCTCCTATGCCTCTCTTTAAGGTCATCCCTCTTGTATTGGGTTAAAATACCCTCAGATTCTAATTGTAGCAGCATCTCAGTTCCAGACAACGTTTGAATCTGACTTCCCGACTACCATCAAATGATACTTTATCCTTTCGGAATTTATGGCCATTAGGTAAAAATCTGCGATGACCCAAGTATGATTATTTCCTACTATGCTTCAACCAACACGATGTAGTTTCTCTATTGCAACAAGGACATGCATATTCGCCTTTAGTACTCCATCCTGACAAGTTTGCATATGCAAGAAAATCACTAATTGTCCACAGTAAAGCTGCATGCATTTGAAACATTTGATTTGTTGATGCATCAAATATGGAGACATTGTCATTCCATAGTTCTTTCAACTCCTCAATCAACGGTTGCATATACACATCAATCTTGTCACCAGGTCCTTTCGGGCCGTCAATAAGCACAGATAAAATTAGAAATGGTTGTTTCATGCACATATATGGCGGCAAGTTGTATGGAATGAGTACAACAGGCCAAGTACTCTGAACTATGTTCATCGTCCTGAATGGGTTAAAACCATCAAATGCTAAGCCAAGCCTTACACTTCGGCAATCATTACTAAAGTCAATATTCCGACGATCAAAATCTTTCCATGCAAGGGAGTCTACAGGATGCCTAAAGACACCGTCATTAGTTTGTTCCTCTACATGCCATCTCATTAACTTAGCCGTCTTGGATGACATAAACAGCCTCTGCAACCTTGGCTTTAAAGGAAAATACCTTATTTGTTTTGCAGCTATTTGTTTGCCACCGTTGTGAGGACCATTTGAACCACCATCACCATTTGATTTCCATCTTGAACTGTTGCATATGACACATTTATCAAGATTGGCGTCCTCATTTCGAAACAACATGCAACTGTTGGGACATGCATCCCATGTCTCATATGTGAAGCCCAAATCTGTTGTGACCTTTTGAGCTTTATAATATGAGTCCGGAAGTTTCACACCCAACGGGAACGCCTCATTCAATAACTCAAGCAACATGTCAATAGATTTGTCTGTCCACTGATTAAGCGCCTTCAAATGTAGAAGCCGAACAATGAATGACAAAGATGTGAACTTCTGACAACCTGGATACAATTCACTTTGTGCATCTTGAAGAAGTTTGAAATAGTTTGCAGTCTCTGCATTTGGACCGAGCTGGGGTTCAGATGCATGGGGATCAGTGCTCTGTGCTTCATTACCGTCAACACTTGTACCGACATGTGGATTTCCCACAGCCCCTTGTATCATTCCAACCATATCGTCGCCAATGTCTAAATTAGCCAATGTTTCATTCCCTCGATTAGCATGCAGAGATACGTAAGATTCCCCATGATTAATCCAATGTTTGTACTTTTTAAAAAAACCATTCAAAATCAGATGCTTCCGTACACCCTCTCGCACAAGATAGTATCGATTCTCACATTTTCTACACGGACAACTAATCATCGAACCTTCAACCCTATTGGTGTAGGCAAACACAAGGAATTGATCAATCCTATTAATGTATTCCCTCGACATCTTATTTGGCAAATCAATCCAACTCTTATCCATCATCTGTACTTCCCTTATATGTGTTTCCCACTATTAATTTGCTTCAGGTAAACTTACTAGGAGATATACATCTCACATACAAAACAAATATGCCCTAGAAAAAAATATAATTACAACAAATGTAAGAGTCATAATGAGATGTAAGGGTAAAAATATAATTACAAGACATAATATCACATATTAATTTATCACCGCATTATTGCAATAAGTTGATTGAGCTAAAACTATATCCAGACTTTGATCTGGTCATGATAAGATAAGATGCAAATAGATAAAATACAAAACAATGCCACTGCTAAAATCATAACTTTTAGGCTTTACCCACATTGTTCCCTCTCACATAGGTGGACCCCACATGAGAAAGGAGGCTATGGAATCTGGATGCAGCCATAACGGTTGTGGATTTAGCAATCTCCTAAACACTACTAAAGAAGTGCATCATTCTCATGGCACCTTTACTGGCCAAACAAAGATTAATATATAACAAATATGATGGAAACAAATATGACTGGCACTTCGTCTTCAGATATGTTTAGATCGCTCACTTCATTTTAATTTTCGTATCTTCTCCATGTTCTTTTTCTTTCCTTTTACAAATCCAAGAACCAAACAAAGCACAAAATAAATATTTTATGGGTAAATTACACAAATAACCCATGGTTTTGTCTAATCACAAATTAAACTTTTAATTTTTAATTTTTCTCAACTAAAACCCTGCACTTTATAAACTATATCTATGTCGACACTCTGTCCATTTCTGTCTAGGTGTCTAACAGAGCAAAAAATGCATAGGACACAAGGCACGCCTCCCTATTCACAGCATAATTTTTATTCAAATATATATATGATGTGATACCATTTACAACAGAGGAAGCAAACTAAAGGCCAAAAGCATACCACTTAATTAAAAATAAACTACTAGTTATTAATTCAATTTGGAAATATTAAAAAGAAGATATGGACCAATAACAATAATAAATTCACCAAACTAATTTTTATTATGAGAGTTTGGCACATCTTTTAGACATAATTGTGCTAAACTTTGACCTTTAAAACTATATATATATATATATATATAGGGACTTCAAAAAGAGGGATGTATAATAAATCTAACTAACCATGATTGAAAAATATTACAAAGATACCAGCCTGTGTCAATGTGTGTGGCCTTTCAATTTCACTTTCACTTTCATCATTTTTCCCATATGGTCTGTTCAATCAAAGGCATCCCCCCCAACCCAATCAATGTCATTCCAAGCCTAACTCTCACAAGCAACCAATACCGTTTATTTATTTTTTTTCTTTTTCTTTTTTTATGTGGGAAAAAGTCAGATTAAGATGAGAATCTCTTCAAGCAAAACCAAAATACTGTTCCACTCTCTCTGTCTCTCTCTACACAAATTTTGATGAAATACCAAACTTTGGCAGACACTCCCCTCTATCAATTGATGATGAGGACTATTAATTAATATTAATATTTTACAGTACAAAAATGTTAAAAATTGATAATTTTGCTCCAATATTTATATCATTTTTCTAGCACAACCATCACCTCATATTTGTAACCCCTCTTCAATTTTTATAAAATACATCTAACTGTTAATAGAAATGTCAAAATTTATACTAATTTGACACTAAAAATAATGATGCTAAAATTAGACAATTTGAATGACAACTCCATTAAAGCACAAAACTGTTATAATGCAAGTATGATAACTCAAACAGCAGCAACACAATAATATGAATTGCATCTACAGAGAAACTATCAGAAAGAGACCAACCTGATATGTTCCCAGCCAATTCTTTTTTTTTTTAAAAATGGAGGACGGGTTTGACTATACAACCTGATATGTTCAGAAAGCATATTTTGAATTACAAGCATGAACACGTCAATCACAATTTAAGAACAAAATTGTTCTTAAATCATACAATGATACCTACACTCTCTTTTTCATGTTTAAGAAATTCACAGGAGATGGAATGAGAAGGAATGCACTGACCTTTATGAATCGCCGTTCACAGTCGCTCGTCACTCGTCATTCACAGTCGCTGCTGCTCGTCACTCTGGCGAAGGCCATCGTTCACCCTGGTCGGTCACCCTCATCGGTCACAGGAGATGGAACAAAATTGAGATTTTTGATTTTGAATGATTTTGATTTGAGGATTTCGGGGATTTTGGTTCTACTAATAGTTAGGGATTGGGATTGGGATTTTGGAGATTTTAGGGATTTCAGTTTGAGCAATTTAGGAATGATTGAGGCGGAATGATTTTAGGGTCCTCGAATTCAAGTTTCGGTTTGAGCAATTTAGGAACCAATTTCGGTTTGAGGGATTTCGATTTTAGGGATTTTGGAGATTTGAGGAATTTAGGACTTTGACCGCGAAATGGGATACAACAAGCGGGATACCAAATTTTATTTATTTGCGACGGTATATTTTAACCGTTGCAAATGAGCTTAATTACCAAATGAAACGACGTCGTTTTACCAGAGTTTTTTGCGATGGGCTTCTGCCGTCACAAATGGTTCACCATTTGCGACAGTAACATCTTACCGTCGCTAATAAGACGTTTTTTGCAACGGTATACCGTGCGTCGCCAATGTTTCTGCAAATTTCTTTTTACAATCTTTAGCGACGGAATACGCCCCGTCGCAAAAGTCCATGTTTCTCGACGGTAGATACACGCCGTCGCAAAATCCTTTTTTGGCGACGGCAAATATATACCGTCGCAAAAAATTATTTTTTTGGTGACGGCAACTATATCCCGTCGCAAAAAAACCCTTTTTTGCGACGATAGTCACCCCATCGCAAAAACCTCCGTGTTATTAGCCAGGTTTTCTTGTAGTGAATATATGTATATATATATATAAAAGTTCTATATATAAATGATTTTTTTATTGATATTTTTAACCAAGACAAAAAATAATGTGTCACTACAACAAATAAAAGTTTTAGGAACAAATTTTTTTTTATCTCTAAAGTGAAAATTTTGTCAAAAAAAAAAAAAATTAGGGTCCAATAAATACGACATATAAAAGATTTATATACCCATTTTTTGTCTTCATACGTGAAAATTTTGTTGTGAAAAAATATTTGAAAATCAATTTCTGTCGTTGTGAAGATAATTATTAAATGGTCGTCCCAAAAAGTTTTAAAAAATGACTTTTACCAACAGTTTTGAAAATGTCACTAATAAATGCATAAAATAATTTCATACAAAAATGCTTATTTTTTAAAACCAAAAATTTTGTACAAAAAAGATAGTAATTCATCACTAAATATCCAAATTCGTCGCTAAAAATGTAATAATGACCCTTTTGACAACAAAAATATTTTTTCTTAAAAAGTAATTTATGTCCCTAAATTTTTGTTGGGAAATTTTTAGTGTAATGTACACTTTAAAAAAAATTTTACAGATAAATAGTAAACTTTATATATATTAATAATTAAAAGGGTATCTACCAATAGGTCCCAATAGTAAGACCTAATACCCATCAAATTATTTTGAAAACAAGTCATAATAAAATTGTTACTAAAACAATCAGTGACTTTTTCTGTCATTGTTTTTCTAAATTATTGCTAAACTTACAATTAGTGATGTTTTTCTCAGACAAATTTTTTAAACTGCCGCTAAAAATTAAAAATTAGTAACCTTTTTTGTGACGATTCGCTAAAACTTGCAATTGGTGACAATTTTTAAATTGTCGCTTAAAATTAACAATTAGTTACATTTTTTAATAATATTTGATAAAAAATGTCATTAATTATCATAAAACATATTGGACAATAACTACACATATTACATAAGTCCCTCTAATTAAAATCACATGTCATGGTATACATCTTCAATACGCAAGTAATGATATTTATCACAAATGCCATATTTGATTTTTTTTTTTGTTTTTGAGTCATAATTAAACGCTAGATAATTAAATAAATTTTAGATTGTAATCAAAATAATGTTATGACTAAATAATTTTTGGATCGTAAGCAAAATAATATTATAAGGAACATCACAATGAAACATAATTAATACAATAATGTCTATAACCAAATTATAATCAACACATAACTAACACCACAACAGATCGTAACTAACTACCTGTATGAGAGGGTTCAAGAACGTCGTTAGAAAATTCGAAGATCTTCGAAGATTTTTTAAGGAAAATTCGAATTCTCTAGAAAATGATGAGAGGCTTAGATTCTTCAATAGTCTCAACTAAGAACACAAAAGAAAGGAGATGATGGAGATAAGAGATTGGGTGAAGAAGAAGACAAAGTAGCTAGAGAGAGAATAATGGCAAGGCTCTCCCATGGATCTCCCACTTTCACTCTCAAGGTTGATAATGGAGATGGGAAATTAGTTCTTTCCCAAGAGTCATCTCTCCAAAATCCATCCCTTGTAAAGCTATGGGTGGGTGCTATTTATAAGCACCTCATGATGTAGGATAGAGCACATGTGCAAGGCACATGGGGATTATTCTCTCTAACCACCTTGTCCGAGGAGGTGACCTCTCCGAGGATGAGGAAAACCCCGAAGAGGAGATCAACCCCTCGGCGAACCCTTCTTCTTAGCCACACCTAACCAATGATCCCCAATCATCCCAAAGGGTCAGGGGTAGTCCCAGAGGACGTCCTGCCGCATAAGGGTCAGGCGTAGTTCAAGAGAACGCCCTGCCGCAAATATTGCCGAGTCTTAGGGACCCCCTAGATCGTGCCACCTCGACCCGGGTATAGGCTAGTTTAACCGAAGAGTGAATTTATCTCCACTCACCGTCCTCGAGATCGGGTCCTTTGTTCGGACTCCATTACGCCCATAGTTTTGGTACGTAGATCCCGGAAAGCTCCGAGTCCGCAAGTGTTCTGGGACTCATTAATGGAGCGGCTTCTAGATTGGGTCTGAATCCGTTCAAAGCCAAGTGTTTCGAATCTCTAGATTCGTGGGTCCGAATTCTTTCGAGTCCGAGTGCCTCGGATCTCTAGGCTTGCTCAATACCCTTTCGAGTACGAGCCCGAGTAAGTCTCTAAGTTCGTGGATCTGAACCCTTTCGAGGCTTAGAGCGATTCGGCCCGTTTGATGGCGATAAATTCGGGCCCACCAATCTTGGACTTGCGATAAATTCAAGCCCACTAACCTTGAACCATTGGGCCTAAATAATTTAGTGGGCGTAAATTAGCTCCTCTTACACTACCAACATGGTAACTAGGGATACTCTTGGGCATACCCTCGAGTGTGTATCATAGAATTTCTTATATTTTGTTTATTTTATTTTCAAGTCTGTTGTATGCTTTTCCTTGATGATCAAGTTCTTCACTTAGATGCAAAATATTATCTGATCATCCAGACAAACAAAAAAAAAAAAAAAAAAAGATGCTTGGCGGTGGAATTGTTAGTCACCAACTGACGGCGCGATGATTTCAAACAATAGTTCTCTATACTTCTCCGTAACTTTGGCACTCTCTCTTGGAGTGGAATCTTCAATTTTACTATTCTAATCTTGCAAGCTTTTTCTTCCATTTTCCCACAGAGTTCTCGAGAAAATGGAGATTACCCATCTTCGTTCTTGGTTTTTTGGCCTGTTCTCTCTCTCAGTGCTCTCGCTCCTCGTCTTAGTTCATGGTCGGTCCACTTCGATGGACGCTTTTGTAATGCAGGATCTGAAAAAGAGTCTTAACCCATCGGATTCACTCGGTTGGACAGACCAGGACCACTGCAAATGGAAATACGTGACATGTTCCTATGACAATCGGGTCACCCAGATCCAAATCGAGTATCTAAACCTCACAGGGTTTCTCCCTCCGAGCCTTGCTAACCTCACCGCCTTGCAGACACTCGATCTCACGGCCAACAGTCTTGGTGGTAGGCTCCCGAGTCTGGCTGGGTTGAGCTCGCTTCAAGATCTCTTTCTCAGCTACAACATGTTTTCCTCCATTCCCTCTGATTTCTTCCTCGGCATGACGTCCTTGGAAATTGTCCGCCTCGACTACATCCCCTTCTCGGCACAGCCTATTCCGGACAGTATCCAAAGCGCATCGAGCCTCAAGGTTTTCTCAGCCACTCTCTCCAACTTCACTGGGAAAATTCCGGATTGTTTTGGTGTTGCAAGGCTAACGACTCTTTACTTGGCATCCAACAACCTTGAGGGCGGGCTGCCGGCGACCTTTTCGGGTTCTTCAATCGAACAATTGTGGTTGACTGGGCAGAATAGTATTTATAAGCTCAATGGTTCAATTGCTGTGATACAGAACATGACCAAGTTGACCGAACTGTGGTTGAGTTATAATAACTTTTCAGGTCAATTTCCGGACTTTTCAAGGCTTACTTGGCTGGAGAGCTTTGAAATGTCGGACAACAGCATTACAGGTCAGGTACCAACATCTTTGGTGAATCTTCCAAGGCTTACGAATGTGAGATTGATGAACAACCTATTACAAGGGCCAACCCCAAAGTTTAATTCTTCTGTTACGGTAGATACAGAAAATGGGTCCAATAGTTTTTGTTTATTAGTTCCTGGAGTTGCCTGTGATCCCCGGGTGAATACGTTGCTTTTAATTGCGGAGTCTGTTGGTTACCCAACGGTGTTCGCAAAGAAATGGAAAGGGAATGATCCTTGCAATAACTGGCTTGGAATCAGTTGTGTGAATCAAAACATTACTTTTGTCAATTTTCTAAATTTGGGTCTTGCAGGTACAATTTCTCCAAACTTCTCATCGGTCATTTCGTTGGAGGTACTAATTCTTGCTAATAATAATTTAACGGGTACTATCCCAAACGAGCTTACAACTTTGCCTAACCTTATAAAACTAGATGTCTCGAACAATCGACTTTTTGGACAAATTCCGTCGTTTAAGAGTAATGTGGTTGTAGAGACTGATGGCAATCCTGATTTAGGTAAGGATGGTGTTGCTCAACCACCAACGATATCTGTACCACCTTCAAAGACTTCTTCAAGAAGTGGCAATAGATTCTTGATTGAAGTGATTGTGGGTCTTGTAATTGGGGGTGTTTTTGTAGTTTTATTGGTTGGGATTTTGATATATTGCCTATATTGTTGTGAACGAAAGCATTCTAGTGATTTTCATGTTATTGAAGTTGGACGTTTGGCAATTTCTATTCATGTTTTAAAGAGTGCGACTAACAATTTTAGCAAACAGAACATATTGGGAACAGGTGGATTCGGAACTGTTTATAAAGGGGAGTTGTATGATGGGACTAAGATTGCTGTTAAAAGAATGGAGCCTGGACTGGTCAATGAGAGGGTTTCGGATCAATTCAAGTCTGAGATTGCTGTGCTTAGTAAGTTTCGACATAAGCATTTAGTTTCTCTTATAGGATATTGTTTGGATGGAAATGAGAGGCTACTTGTTTATGAATACATGCCTCAGGGGAATATTAGCAGGCATTTGTTTAGATGGAATGAAGAAGGGCTGAAAGCCCTTGAATGGTGGGAAAGATTGGCTATTGCTCTGGATGTGGCCAGAGGCGTTGAGTATCTGCATGGTTTAGGTTTTATTCATAGGGATCTCAAACCATCCAACATTCTCCTAGGAGATGATATGCATGCTAAAGTAGCCGATTTTGGATTTGTTCGTCGTGTACCAGATGAAAAGTCTTCAGTTTTAACTAAACTAGCTGGAACTTTTGGGTATCTCGCACCTGAATATGCAGGTACTCTTTTCTAAATTGAACATTGCTCACATATTGCAACCAACATATTGCAACCAACACTACAAATTTTAGAGAGAATGATTTGATTGCACTGACAAAGTCGATGGATCCATGTCACAAATTTGGGATCTAGATGGTTGTTCCTTCTAATTAGATAGTCTCCTCCATTTTCTATCGTTGATGTTTAGAATTTTTAGTTTTGGACATTTTGCAGGCATCAATACCTACTATTATCTTTAATTATTATGTTTCTATGGTTTGACATTCAGGTGCATAATAGCTTAACTTATGTATGATTGTAGGATGGACCATAAAACAAAAGGAAATTGGCTTTTAAGCCTTTGTTCTTTAGTGACATTGTATTTAACCCTTTTATGATGTGTTGTACTTAGTACATGGTGCATTAATTTTTGTGGTACGTGAAATGTGTTCATTGTGCTTTTTGCATTTCCAACAAATTAATCTAGTCATTGTTGGAGCAGAATATCATTATTTGGAACTTACTATAACATATTTGTTTGATGAGTCTGTTTGTCTATGTGAATGATGAATTATCACATTTTTTGGGCTGAATTGTTAGGTGGAATGATTCCTACTTTTTGAATGTTCGATGTGTCATGGGTTTTCCAATGATCTTCTCTATTTATGGTTGCCATTAGATTTCTCATCAAATTCTAGCATTCAAATGTCTCGTTCTTATTTTTGTCAGAGAAGGGGCCAGTCCATGGTGCGCAACTCCTGTGATTCACATAAGAGTTATAACTCAATATACTTGATGTCTTAAATTTGATAACATTGAATCGTAACCTTTGGAAATACGCTATTCATTTTCACACTGTAGAATTTGCCTCTCATAAGAGATACGTTGTTGGCTTTAATGTCGAAATCTTAGTCTTTTTCGTTAAAGTCAAATCTTTTAAACATGTATTTTTGAAATTTGTGCAATTTTTTAGTACATAATTTTTAAATCCAAAATTTTGAAGTCACTCGTTGAAAATTCTAATCTTGCATATGATTGGACAGTGACAGGACGAGTGACGGTTAAAATTGATGTGTTCAGCTTCGGTGTGATTCTAATGCAGCTTATTACGGGAAAAAAAGCTGTAGTTGAGCTTGAGACCCATCAAGATGAGTGCATTGGTCTTGTCACATGGTTCCGCAAAATGCATATGCATGAAATCGCATTCCATAAGGCCATTGACCCTGTGATTGATCTTGATGAAGAAACTCTTGCTAGTATCTGCATTGTTGCTGATTTAGCTGGCCACTGCTGTGCAAAGAAGCCCTCCCAAAGGCCCAACATATGCCATGCAGTCAATGTTCTTTCATCTCTTGTAGAACTCTGGAAACCATTAAACCGTCACTCTGAGGAGGGAGTTGGATCATCTGGAGAGCTCAAACTAAAAGATCAATGCCACACATTTCAAAATGAGTTGCCACAATTTTAAAAGTTTAGATTAGTTATAATTTTGTAAGATCACTACTTATTTAAGAGTTTCGATATATTTAAATTTGTTTAAAAAAAATGTGTGGAAAGTGCCTTTAAATTCTCCCTATTTTCACATTGACTTCGATTTGAGGATAGCAAAGGCATTTAAGATGTGGCAAGCGCTAATAGAAATGAATTCACAGATAAATCTTTTGCATGTAAATTTTGTTAAATATGTCTATGGCATACCATATAGACTTTATAACTAAAGAAAAAAAATGACTTGATTTTATATTTTTTTAGTAATGCCTAAACAACAACAACAACAACAAAAAAAAAAAAAAAAACACAAAACACAAAACACAAAACAAAAAAAAATAAAATAAAACAAAAAACTGTCTTAACTAAACACAATATGAGGTATAATTAAAGATTTCATGAGTTATAACTAAAATAATGTTACAATTAAAGAAGAAAATTAGTTATAATTAAAGAAAATGAAATAATTAGGGATACATGTAATACACTATTTTTAAGGGTGTGTATATTAGAATTTCTCAATTTTGTATGCATACATGAATAATAACAAATAGTACATAGCTTCTCTCTAATTGTATTCTCACGATGTTGTGGAGCTTGCATTTTTTTTTTTTTTTTTTCATAATTGGATGTTCAATTATTGAAGAGAAGGGGGACCCTTACAATTATATGCATGTCCATGTAGTAAAAAATAAATATACATATATGATTATTCTATTTATTGTTCAAGTTATTTTAATCAATGCTAGAATGCTTTTAATTAAAATTTGTTTTGAACTGGTGCTCTTTTTTTATTTTTTAAATCCCACTAGCAGAAAATCCGTGTTATGCACGATTTTTTTTATTTTATTTTATTTTATTTTTAAAATTGAGTAGACAAGTCTATTTATATGCAACATATAAACAATGTGTAAAAGAAAGTTGTGACATGATTTGGGCACAATTTCTTTCACATTGGGCATCGTGTTTTATGTTTCTTAAGGACACAAACCTTGATTATTGTAGGATCTTTAGGTATGTTTCTTATCTTATCATCGCTAACTAACTTTAGTTATTTTAATTAACTGGCTTTTTTTCTATAAAAAATATTAATTACCTTTCTCCAATGATAGAAAATGCAAAGTGCTAATATAAAACATAATAAAAGTTAATAATGATCCTACGTAGTAGCTTTTTATAAGTTGAAAGTAAATAATTAAAAAATCAAAGTAAAAAAAATAAATAAAAGAAATCTCAATCTATTTGATTCAGTGGATATAATGGTGATACAATTCACATTTTTGCAATATCTGAGGTGATTATCAACCACTGTAATAAGCTATAACAACCTATACTTAATCATAGTCAGTTGTCACAAACTTATCTAACTGTAATAGCTGTAATACAAGTGGTATCTCCTCTGTATCTATCTAACTATAACTAACTAATATATAACACGCGAGCTCAGCTGAAATGTGATTTTTTGTGGCACCTCCTGAAGCTTGATCTCTTGTGTTTTGATTGCCATAGTTTGAGATTGATCATGCAGCTTATCATACCCCCTCATGTTTAGGGGAGAAGTATGAACCATAAGCTTGCTTTGCAAATGTAAGGCCCCAATTTTATTACTCGAATACATTATTAAGATTTCTTATTAAAGTTCAATTGCATAACATAAATGCGGAAGCAAAACTATAAATGAATAAGTAGTAATATTATCTTTCATATAATACAAATTGAAAATTTTAAAAACTCCCGAGATATTAATTTGTGATTATGCTTCAATTTAAAATAACGAATAGGAATTACAAACAAGCAATCAACAATAAATCGGCACAACGATTTAACGTAAAAAAAATCACAATTGGACTCCTCCAATTATGATAAAAAATCACGGGCTAAAAGTAGAAAACAATCCACTACAAAGACAAAAAAAAAATTATACATGGCAACTCTCAACTACCTAGTGAATCCAAGCCCGAATTGAACCGAATTTGATGTGTCTCTTCCACCACCGTCTTCACCTAGGAATTGCTTTGCCCAACGTTGAGTCTATAACGCCAATGTTGAATCCACGACGATGAGCCATTTAGCAATCTACCAAAGCTTTAGGCCCAAGTTCCTTCGAATCTACTGATGAACAACTCTCTCTATATGTAGTTTATTGATCAATCGATCACTTTTTATACATCAAGGAAACTCATATATAAAACTATCCAATCCAAAACACTTTATTTTTTACTCCTCTCTAAGAATACGGATGGATTCAAACCTAAAAACAGCAAATAGCGCACTTTATACTAAATAGAGCCGCGAAGACAGCTAGAGCGCTCACTTTACCGCTTGAGCAGTGTGACTAAAGGCGATGCTCATATATAGGCCAACTGCTCAAGCACAACATTTACTGCTCGAGCAGTAAAACATACTTCCCAGAAGTTCAAACCATGGGCAAAGATATTGGATGAACCACTTCACCTCTCGAGCAGATAAATGATCACTCGAGCAGTCAAACAACTTTGGCTTCAAGGGCGCTGCCCCAAGACCCTTCTTGGGCATTGTCTTAGATCTGCCAGGGCGCTACCCCCTGGACTCTTGTGAGCTGACCGGGCAGCTCGATCCCCATTACTTAGTCAGCGAAATAGCAAATAAGGAATGCTTCAGTCAAGATACGGAATGTCAACACAAACCCCTCTACACAGGCACAACTCAGGTTGGATTCTCATCTAAACTCTCATAACTCACAGATACAATAGAGCAAATAAAAATACAACTGAATGAAGTTTTATCCAATGGGATTACCAACTACAAAGACCTAACACAAATGATGAAGTATACAAATACAATAGATTACAATACATACCCTTAGGCTTACGTAGAATATTACAAAATAAATCATTACAACGAAAGAACAACGTCATTTCAACAATACATTAACCCTTCACCCACAATCAACAAAAAAATTTAAAGTCCTCAATAAAATAACTTCTTGATCCTTGAACTCCGTACCTAAAAAATTGTTTAAACAACTGGATGAATACAAAGGTCTAGTAAGGATCTACAATGATTCCAATCAATAATAACTTGTAGATATATGTGATCATGAATGCTCATGTTATATATATATATATATATATGTATGATGACATCTTTTCATATCCATAGTATTTACATACGTACATTTACTTTCTCAAAAGAAGTCATCTTTAACAATTTAAGAAAAAACTCCTTTCGATTAAGTCATTATCTTCTCAAAAATGTTTCCAACCTGTATTACAATTTGAAAGCCTTACACATATGAACAAACCTAACATCTCACAGATAATAGATGACTATTAACATTTACAACCATTAACAAGTCTAACTTTCATCACTTAGGATAACAAGTTATAAATCAAATTCTTTTCAACACCATTTAAACTACTTACTTGATCATCTATCACAATTCCATATGTACACAATTTTTTACACAAATGCACAAGTAAATAGCGAACACTATCACATTTCACAATCCGGCTTCAGCAAAACCATTCCAACACAATTTACCGAGCGCTAACCGGGAGGAAATTAAAACATATCTCAAAGCGCCACACTTTACCAGTGGCTAGCTGGAAGGAAAGCAAAACCTCTATATAGCCCAATAATCCATATGCTTTACCAGGAGCAAGCTGGAAAGAAAGTGGAACCTATGTCAATGTGCCACGCTTTACCGGTCACAAGTCGGAAAGAAACAGACCCTTCGTATCATTCGATATCACACGATTTTTACCATGTGCAAACCGGAACAAAATCGACACCTATGTGAAAGCACTACGCTTTACTAGGTGCTAACCGAAGAAAGCAAAATCTCTATATAGAACTTTCATCGTTCCTATCAATATGTTCCCATATTTATTAAAACCACAACAAATAATCAACAACACTAACAAATGGAATCTAATCAGAACTATCAATAACATTTACAATGTAAAAGAAATTCCTCTTCCGATGCAAGAAGCTTTATCATCACCTGATGCTATTTTCTGGAGAGAGGCTATAAATTGTGAGATAGATTCACTACTTTCAAATAAAACATGGAAGCTAGTGGATTTACCTCTAGGTTGTAAAACTATTGGGTGTAAATGGATCCTTCGTAAAAAACTTAAACCGGATGGAACTATAGATAAATATAAAGCGAGGCTTGTTGATAAAGGTTTTAAGCAACAAGTTGATCTTGATTTCTTTGATACTTTTTCTCCAGTTACTAGAGTTATATCCATTAGATTGTTGATAGCAGTGGCTGTAATTCATGATTTAAAAATTCATCAAATGGATGTGAAAATAGCATTTTTAAATATAGATCTAGATGAGGAGATTTACATGGACCAACCAGAGAGCTTTGTGGAGCCTGACCAAGAAAGCAAGGTGTGTAAGCTAACTAAATCCCTTTATGGTTTAAAACAAGCTCCTAAACAGTGGCATGAGAAATTTGATTCATGCATGCTTGATAATGGCTATAAGACTAATGAATGTGATAAGTGCATATATTATAAAACTTGTGAGAATGCACATGTGATTATTAGCCTATATATGGATGATCAACTTATCTTTGGCTCTAATTTGCATATTATAAATGAGACTAAAAATATGTTTAATAGCCACTTTGATATGAAAGATCTTGGTGAAGCCAATTTTATTTTGGGAATTAAAATTACAAAGACTAATGATGGCATTTTTCTTGATCAGTAGCATTATGTTGAGAAAATTTTAAAGAAATATAACTTTCTAGACTGTAAACATGTTGCTACTCCTTTTGATGCAAGCATACATTTACCTGTCGTAACAAATGAAAAAAAAAGTGATTAATTAAAAAGAATATGATAGCATGATTGATAGTTTGAGACATGCTACTGACTGTACTAGACCTGACATTGCATATGCTATTGGAGTATTTAGCAGATTTACTAGCAAGCCAAGTCACGATCATTGGCTAGCCATGTGAATAATTATTAGATATTTATCTGGTACGAAAAATTATGGTTTGTTTTATAACAAGTATCCTGCGGTACTTGAGGGATATATGCTGATTGGAACACTTTGTCAGGTGATTCTCTCTCTACCTTGGGTTTTATTTTTACCTTGGGTGGTGGTGCTATATGTTGGAAGTCTAAAAAACAGACTATAATTGCTAATTCTACAATGGAAGCTGAGCTTATAGCATTAGCTTCAGCATGTGAGGAAGTGAATTGGTTGAAAGATTTGTTACATGAAATCCCTTTTTGAGAAAAACCAATTTCTTCTGTGTTAATTTGTTGTGATAGCACTACTGCTATTGGTAGAGTGAACAACCATTTTTGTAATGGTAAATCCAGACCTATTCGAAGGAAACAGAGTAAAGTGAGATCTTATTTAAGTAATGGCATCATAACTGTGAATTATGTAAAATCTTGTGATAATCTTGCGGATCTGTTAACCAAGTCTTTGGCGAGAGATAGGGATTGGAATACATCGAGGGAGATGGGTTTGAAGCCTATAAAATCATAAACCACATATGAGGACATCCAACCTGAGGACCAGAGATCCTGTAACTAAGTTCAATGGGAAGAACGAATCATATGGTAGTTGTAAAAAAATGCACTCCTTAATATTTTGTTGTCTATCCTTATGATGTAAGTATGTTTGTTCTGTAATGTTGGAGGGTTGAGTTTTTATACTCTTAATGAAATTATGTAGCTCTTGTTGACAGATTTAACCTATGTGAGCATGGAAGTGGGGCCGTTTTCTATGAGAACAAGGCTTATTCTCAAATATGCTCATAAAAATTGGGATAGGCACAAGGCCGTAATGTGCTGGCTATTAAAAGTTCATGTCAACACCTGGATCATTATGTGTGAGTAGTAATACTTTATTTTCCCTAAGTAGTCATAGTTCAAGTCTGAGACCACTACTGACTCTAGAGTAGAGGTTGTTGTTTCACTAATAAAGGTTCGATGCAGAGCACACCTTCATGATGCATACTAGTCAATCTTTGTTTGGTAATCTCTCTTATCCTTGTTGATATTAAAATGAGTGGGGAATTGTTGGACTATTTTAATATCTTTTATTTTTTTATTATTTTTTGGTGACCTTTTGTCTTGTTCATGAATCTTATTTTTTTTGGTGACCTTTTGTTTTGTTCATGAATGAAGATTAATTAGAAGGTCATGGGCTTGGTGGTGAATTAATATTTCGAGGTTTTGAGACTCTCCCTTTTCTCTAGTTTCATAGTCATTATTTTTTGGTGTAATTTGTAAGGCCCTAGTGGTCTATAAATTGTTCCTCTCATCTACTCTTTTCTAAACTAACTATTTTTTACACTTGAGAGATTACTAGCCAAAGATGGGTGTTGGCCTGAACCATACGACAAGTGGTCGGGCTGTTGTATCCTGGAGGGGACAAATCATAATTTAGTGACTGCGGCATCGGTATTTGGGTTCTTCCTACCGCAGTGGGCTTGATCTCCTTAAAGAAACGAGATATTCGTGCCTCAGCCTGATTTATTTGTGTCTCATTTTCTTTGCATTATTTATCAATAAAATATAATTCTTCTAGTATTCTTACCAACAAAAGCCCTTACTCTAGACCCACAAACAAACATATGTCTACAATTCCCTATAGATTCCAGAAGCAAGCTTTAACCACCTCTTGGAAACAACTTCACAGGAAATGCCTTTGTTCTTACTTCAGTCTCATGCTTGGTGAAAGACCTACTGGAACAACCCCTTCACATCACCATTCAAAAAATTCAAGAAACAAAAGATATCATCACTGATGAATACATTAAACTCTACATGAAAGCACTCGAATCCTTTGACAAGTTCTTCCCCTCCATGCGCGAATTGACAATTGTGACTGATTAGTTGAAATTCCCTCTCCATGCACTTGATTTCGGTTGGGGAAAGGTTTCGAGTGTAGCTCTCTTGACCACTCTTGTCTCAGAAACTGCATTCCTGATGCCAAATCTTGAAGATTCTGATTAAGGGTTCCTGGTAAGAATTGGAATTGAAGAACAACATGTTCAAATTTTCATTGGCTTCTTCAATGACTTCAATTAGTACCTACAAGAAAAAATAAAAGAAAACAAAATTTTCCACGATAGTTAATCGTCGGTAAAGATATTTTTTTGTCACCTCACAGATAGTATTAAAGACGAAAAAAGTACTACTGATGACAAAGAGAAAACTTTTAGTAATGAAAAACTATCGTGGCAAATACTTTCAACACGAAAAGTTTTTTTTCTAGTAGTAGTGAGTGATGGAATAGTAAAAGTTCCATGCATGCTTTCCATTTCTAGGGGTAAGACTCTTTAAATTTTTATGAGTTTTTAGGTGTGCTGCATCAATAAACTAGGGTGATGAAGACTTGTGAGTATTAATTTGCTATTGTTGTTGGTGTTGTTGTGATTTGAAATTTGTATTAATATGTAGCCTTGTTTGGGAGGCAATGATGTGAGTTTGATCAAGATTGTATGTGAGAAATAAAATTAAAAGCTTGTCCTCTCAATGGTCCATTTCCATGACTTTTTTTTCTTTATCTATGTTCTTATTATTGATAATTGCTATTAATTCAATTAATGTTCATTTCCATGAACATGTGATTTATCTACCTTCTTGATTGTCAGTTTGATATTCATTCAACTGCCTTGAATTTACTCTCAAAATTAGTTCTAAAACTTAACAAAAAATTTATTTTATGATAAATTACACCCATCTCTCCTGAGGTTTCTAACAATTATAAGAACTTTTCCTATAGTTTCAATAATTACACTAACCTCCCTTACTTTTGAAACTATTATCAAGATTTTCCCAGTCTTAGGTTATTTAACAGAATATGCTAATGTCATACTGATGTCATACCAAAAATGAAGAAATTGCCCATTAATTACTTTATATATTCAAATGAGAAATTTCACTCACCCCATCTGAGATTTTGCATATATATTATCAAAAATTCATACACATTTTACCATTATTTAATAAAATTCTTAAATTTCATGAAATATTAAACAAAAATTTTAAATTGTTAAGACAATATTAAATCATTTAATGCCCAAAAATTAATTATTTATTTATTTATTTAATTTTTATTGATAAAATACTTAAAAATAAATAATCTAAGACTTATTTCACACTACGTAAATAACCTAAAATTTATTATTTTAAGTAATGCATTTATTATTTGAATTTTTTTAAAGTAAAAATAAATAGATTTATTTTTTGAAAAATTACTAGTAAATCCTAATTTGAGGAATGTTGATCCATTTAGTCTTGTGTTTTTTTTCTTATGAACGACTTGGTCCTATTTAATTGGCAAGGAATATTTTTCTTTGATTTGGCATGTGTAGAGTTTACATATCTACCCTTTTGTGGGATTTTGTGTTTTTTTTTTTTTTTTTGATGTGTGGTAATGATGTTGAGGGTAATGTTTTACATTTCCATTTGTGTATGTGGGTTGTGTAGAGTGGTCAACGGTGGGTTGTTTTGCAGTTGTTAATGTTGTTTTTCATGTAACGTGGTAACTATTTTTCTGGATTGTTTCTACGTCAAACACGTTCATTTGTTTGATTGAAAACGACAACCTATACGAGGTCTACACAAACCACTTGAACTCAAATTTTTCAAATGATCACAAACCAGTACATGATGACAATTTCGGTGTACAACATTCCATATAAACAATTACAATCTCATTAGGCTTACTTCATGTAATGTTATTCATTTTCCTCTAGGTGGTGCAAATTTAACTTAGAAAAATAGCAAGGGTGTACTCCCAAACACATTTCCCAAATAATGCAACAGGGGAACAACATAATACCGTAGACACACTCCAATTTTCACACAATGTAATTCCACATTAAAACAGAACTAACAAACATGAGAAAATATTGCAGCGCATTTGCCGGCATAGCTGCGAAATTAACATCCACGAACATCTATCAACTAAATGAATATCATACCTCCAACCTGGGCATTTTTCCATTTACAAATCGACAACATAACATCAACATACATGATTCACTCCTAAAATAATAACCATAACTCATACCAACAAAATTACAGTTACTGTGATTTTCAGTTGTTACACACGTCACTGTACCAACAAGAAACAACAGAATACCCAACATAATCTTATACATACAGTGTGATTCCAATGTAACATTGAATCTTCACAACATAATTTTACTGAAATATAGCATTGCACATTACATTAACAACGCAGGGCATGCAATGACAAAACAAACCCCAAAATTAGTAACCCATACAACAAAACTGTGGAATTCGATGAAACAAATTGGAACAGGCAACCAGGTTGACGTTTGGCCGCTGAAATTTGAATACGATTTTCTCCCACTAGTCCTACAGGCACACCACACTACCTATAGTACGTGCAACATTGTTACCTTTACATTATTAGGCTATCTATCGCCAGCGGGAAAAAAAAAATTAAAAAACAATGAACTGCCCATCCGAAATATTACCATGACCATCACACAATATCATGTACTTCCTTAAGTTGTTACCGACGAAACTATAGCATGCAATACACATTATAAATGTAAAAAAAAAATACAGTCACACTTGAAAGCTCAACCACTGAGGCATAACAACTTGAAACACCATCGACATCAGTACCAACAAATAATATACCGCACGATGATCACTTACAAACACGTACATGCATGCCATTAACCATTAACAAAACATTAACGTATCGCACAATGCAAAACCAAAGTAATTATGTCCGTCTTCACCAAAAAATGACCCAATCATTTAAAAATTGTCCGCTTAGTCAATGCAACTGCCATTGTATTACAAGAACATGTACATCACCCACAACACATTCACAGATGTAATTAATAACTCCAAATGAACTGTCACACAACTATTTTTGGACGATCCGACATACGGAAATCATTTACGTAACCATGAACTTAAATGTCATTCAAAACAATCGACGTACCACTATGTGTAATGTCTACTAACATGCATTCCGTAAACAGGTCACACATTACATTTACGTATACAATCGTAACTACAGTAGAAACAGAACCCAACCACTTACCGACACTAAGAATAAAAATCTCACTACCCAAACATGGACATTATATACACTCCACAAAATTGCAACCACGTATACAATTGTAAAAACAAGGGACACATTGTGTCAATACTACAGCTTAACACAACAAACTCTACAATGACACCACCATCAAATTGACAGCAATCTATGATCACACAACCTCCCCAAATGTAACACTACCTAGAATACAACCCAAACATTCCATGACTATACCCCTTCGCAAATCCAAACCCACCCAAACATTATGTTCAAACAACATCAAAGACAAAGAACAAACATCGCTAACTACCCATCATATACATGCACATACTTTAACATTAACCAAATATACTCAAACACCCTAAGGAGAATGATCCATAATAACTAGTGGAATAAGAAGTCGGATGACACACACCTGATATCATCATTCACCAACACAATCAAAGGCGCCGATGATGGGTTGTGGTTAACTTCACGCCGCCAACTGTCACGATGCAAACGGCAACAAAGACAGCAAACGTACACAGCTCCACTCGCTTCTGACGGTTCAATGTTACAACACATCAAGTGGAGTGTTGTATTTCTAGGGTTTAGGAGGGAAGCCAAATGTTATTTGGGGAAACTACGAATACCAACCTAACATTCCCAATTCATTGAGTATTGCAAGAATATTTTACAGAGTAACATTGTCATCTTCAAACATTGCCATTTACATCTCTTCCGAGATGATCGGCTGGGAGGGAAATCCCAAAAACTATACAGTTGGCTTTTGTACAAATTTGTGAAATCAACATCACTAAAACTTCCTTTCTATGCCTACATTTTTGAAAACCATATGGTGGGCCAACGTACAAAAGGGTCTTTTACATTGAAATGGGACTTATCAGTCCACAAGAAAAAAGGCAAGACTAAATGGTTTATAAGACCTAAATTTGGGATTTATTGGTGCTTTACCCATTATTTTTTTCCCGACAATTTGCATTACTTATTTATTTTCTCAACCATATATTATTGTCAAATTTTAATTTTTACCTTTGAGTCATTAAATTTCTAATTTATGCATATTTTTAAAAAAAATGAAGGTTAATATTTCTTACATGATTAAAAAAAATAAAAATAAATAAAAATAGAAGTAAAAACAAAATTAATCGCCTCACAATAAATTAAACTTAGTTAATAGGGAATGAAAAATTAAGAAATCATTTGAGAATAATAAACAAATCAAACAATTTGTCATTTCTTGTACCCAAAATTAAAATTAATCTTTACTTGAATGGAGAAATTATTTGAGAATAATAAAACACTCAATTAATTTGTTATGTATGATACTTACAATCTATGTCTCCATCTTTATTTATCTCATTTAAACTATTATTATTAAATTATATCTTAAAATTTATGTCTCACCTTCGTTAATGGTTGAATTTTTATTTTATTTTTTGTTTATAAATGTTCAAAAACTTGTTGTGGAAGTCAAGAAATTATATTTATATTTTGAAAAAATTATGAAAAATAAATAATAATTTCATATATATTTAATAGGGTAATTAAATTACATTTATATTTTTTTTTCTTTGGAAAGTATTTTATTTCGTTGTGTGTATAAATTAGTATTAGAGTCTGATTTTTCAGTCATGTCAATAAAATTATATGAGTATTAGATATATGGAATAAGTAAAATTAGATATTTAAAATAATAGTATTTCGCTATAAATAATAATAGAACAAAATAAAGGTGCGAAATTAAAAATAAAGTAAAAATTTAACTGTTAATGAATGTGAGAAATTAATTTTAAGATTTAATCTAATAAAAATAGTTTAAATGAGAAAAAAATATTGAGAAATATATTTTAAGTATCATACAATAAATTAATTGAGTATTTTAGTATTCTAAAACAATTTCTTCATTCAAGTAAAGATTAATTTTATTTTTAGGTGTAAGAAATGAGAAATTATATGAATTGTTTGTTATTCTCAAATTATTTATTGATCTTTCATTCCCTATTAATTAATTTTAATTTATTGTGAGGCTATTAGATTTTTTTTACTTCAATGTTTATTTTTTAATTTTTTTAATCATGTAAGAATAACCTGCATTTTTTTTAAACATGCATCGATTAGAAATTTAATGACTCAACTATAAAAATTAAAATTTGTTAATAATATCTTAACAATTTAGGGTTAAATAATTTTCTTACATATGAATAAATAAGTAGGACAAATTCCTAGAAAAAAAATAATCCATTTTTTTCAACTTAAAAAAGAAAAGAAAAAAGAAATTTAAATAATAAATGTATTAATTAAAATTGATAAATATTTCATTATTTATATAATGTGAAATAAGTCTTATAAATATTTTATTAATTATTAGGGTTAAACTATTAGGGTGTAAAGTTAAAATATGCATGGATTGGGGAAATAGTTTATTAGCTCAAAGGGGTGAGTGCAAAATTTTCATTTAAATAGTTTATTAGTTCAAAGGGGCAATATGGCTATTTTAGATAGAAAAGTAACAGTGTTTGTGCTAATTAACGAATTAGGGAAATTTTTATATTGTCAACAAAAATATGAGAGGTTTTTGTAATTATTGAAATCACATGGAAGGTCCCTGTATTTGTCAAAAACATCAGGAAGGTAAGTGTAATTTGCCCTTTATTTTAAGGAAATATATGCATATTGTTAGTTTTTTTGGCTTTCGAAGGTTAAAAATGTAATTTGAGTGTGCCAGCAAGGATCAATAAGTCCTTACAGAAATAATAAATGCCAACCAATTAATCAGAAAATTATTTCAAAATTCTTTTAGCCTCAATAAATAGGACTTTTACTGATGGCTTGTTTTTAGGAGAAAATTTAGAAAACTAATCACAATAGCAAAAGAAAGATGGAGAGAATAGTATCAGAAAATAGATTTCATGAAGTAAACAAGTGTTTACAATTGTACATTCGCACTTCTACAGCTTCAAAGGGGATTACAACAATGAACAGACTAACTTAGAACTACTCCTAAGAAACTGAAATGCAGTGCAAGAAAGTAAAGGACTGGAAGGTAAAGAACTGGAAAGTAAATAACTGGAAAAGATGTAAAGTAAAATAGACTGGTTTCTGAATCTGGATCTGGTTCTGGGTCCATTCACTATCAGCTTTCTCCTTTATTTATATGCTCTGGTGACAACTGTTGAAGTGGCTAGTAACTGTCGAAGTGGCTGCTAACTGATGAAGTAGCCTCTACAAACATCAAACATGGCTCCAAGCAGTTTGCCTCCACTAAGTCACTTCTTGCAGTTGGGCTTCCCTCTTGAATATGAATTTAAACCTACAAGAACCGTTTAGCCACGTCACCTTGCTCATTTTGAATTTAAACCTCCAAGAACCGTTTAAACCTCAGACATGGCTGCTAACTGACGAAGTAACCTCCACAAACATCAAACATGGCTCCAAGCAGTTTGCCTCCACTAAGTCACTTCTTGCAGTTAGGCTTCACTCCTGATCTTGAATTTAAACCTACAAGAATCGTTTAGTCATGTCACCTTGCTCCTTTTGATTGTTCCAGTACGTCACAAATCCATTGCTATTGATATAACTTGCCACGTGTCCTTTGATGATTAGAAATTCTTGTTAATTCTTCAAATTACCCCTAATGGACCACGTGTCAGGCTCTGATTGGCTAATACAGAATATATAGCCAACATTATCCCCCGCACTAATGTAACCAAGACTTAGTGATATTAGTGGACCGATGCACTACACTTTTCTTGCAACACACTACCCACATTCTGGAACATGCATGGTAATTAATTGTTCTAGAAGTATAACCGTCTTCAAGCAACATTCATAAACTAAAACATTGAACTCCCCTTTGCTTTTGGATTTTACTTACATTAACTGAGCAAACAAAGAGACTGATACTTCTTCTATAGCTAACCAACCCTTCTCTTTCATTGATCAAGCATATGAAGAGACACTGGACAATAATGGCTACCCTTGAAAAAAGTCACATGCATTTATTAGCCACACTTACGCTCCTTCATTTATACAAATCATGAAGGCATATGCAGAGTACACACATTTAGAGCAAAAGGTTGCTCACATGGACCTCAAAGGCTCTTCATCCGCCCCAAAGGTCTCTACTTAGAATGAGGCTGTCTCTTCCTCTATAAAAGTTATTGGTTGGGATACCTGACCAAAATCGTCCGAACCTCAGACAAGGGAGCGAATTCATCATAAATTTGTTGAATTCGATAACCCCACTTTGGTTTTTCCTTCTTCTCACAGTTCAATGGTATATCCTTACGTACCATTTGACCGCCTTCGATGCTTGGAAGACAACTTACTTTCAGTGTGGTATACCTCCACTCTGCCAACAAAAATAGTGCGGAAGACTCCCAATCCAATCGAGGCTCTAGGACTGAGTCATTCACACTTGGCCAAGAAGGCAAAACTCTCCTCTTCTGACTGGCTAGAGTGTATAAATGAGCCCTAATTTCCACCTTGTTTTGGAATGGACCCAGCTACACCTCCCTTCCTCATAATCCTAACTAGATTGAAGAATTGAAACTCACCCTCTTTGAAGACCTGCATTTTGCCCCATACCAATCCCCAACTCTACCTACTGCTTATTAGCAGTATAAAGCCCAAATTCTACTTGCTGCCTTCTCCCACTTGACCTTCGAAGTGCTTTGAGATAACACTCCTCACAAGAACCTTCTATGGGCTTGTGATATAGTCTCTCGAAGCCATATCCTTAATCTCGTGGCTCAGGCAAAACTCCACACCTTCTTGGACCAACTTCATCTCGTGCTCAACTAGCATAAAAATACCCTAGCCGCCAACGAATCATTGGAAGAGATCTCTGCCACTCGTATTCAAACCAAGTATGAAGCAGAGAATCTCCTTGAAAACTATGAAGACTTCAAGAACAATGACTTAACATATAGAGAAGATGCTGACATGGATGGGATGGACAAGGCGAAGAAAGCACTAAAGTAGATGGAGTTTGAGATAAAGGCCCAACAACTTTTCTACCAAATAAGGGCACACCAGCTAGAACGGCCCCAATTAGATAGGATTGAGGAAAAGTTAGAGAGAGAACATACATTCATTGAATTTTGTTAGAATAAGTTCCATGACCTTGTAACCTTTTCCATTCCTTATTTTTATGAAATTGAGAATGTACTCAAGTAGGTCCTTCAACGTAATTATTTATTTATTTAATAAAATATTAGTTTCTTTCTTCTAATTACACGGTTTGCACTTGTTAATATGCATGTTTTTAATCAAACTTGTTAACATATTAGCAAATATTGGCTTTGAAGCAACCCACTCATTTCGAGGCCAAGTCAAGTATTTTGAAGCACACTTTCTCTCTTCTATTGATAATAAATGCTCATTCAAAGGAAATTTACTTGGTAGAAAGTCCAAAAATTTATTCCCAAGACCCTCGAAATGTTAAATGGGTCCTAACTCCATATGGGTCAAATAAAACTCAAATAGCTTGAAACTACTTGACCAATCTGATTAAATGGGCAACTTACACAAGAAGGTATAAAGCCCTAATCTTCACGCTCTTGCCCACTTACTTACTCATTTCTTACTCTCACTCCTACTCGTACTCGCCCCTGCTCTTACGCCAGCTCTTACTCATTCTTGCCCTCACTTCTCACTTCTTTAATCTCTCCTTCAACTCTCATCGATGGCTGTTTTTTCCTCCGTAAATTTGCCAATCATCGAATGCCTACATCCCTCAATGGCTTTGAAGAGATGTATAGATAAAGAGAAAGCCAAGTACAAAGAACCAGAGGGCCAGAGTATGATGGATGGAAGGTACTCCGTCCCTCGCAATAGAGTGAAAAGGGAGTATGTCATTGGCCCTATTTTTACTGAGGCTCCTGCTGCACTTCCTTCCATGTATCCTCGTTTAGAAGATCACTACCTTCTCTATGAAGGGAAGTTCAATTGGGGAAGTTGGAAGACCTCTCGACCTCATCATTGTTGGCCCACATTGAAGACAGAATGAAAGAAATGGTATGATAGGGTTGTTTCAGCCAGAGAACAAGAGCTAGAGGACCTCTGCGTTCTTGATGCTCTCTGTCTTTCTAGGTTCATAATCCCTGAAGACCCTTTTCTTATTCCTGCTACTCTTTATTTTTGGAACCCAACTTTCAACTTTTTCCAATTTCGGTGTGGTATGATGGCCCCTTCCATTCTGCATATGTGTCATTTTCTAGGGCTTTCACCTATTGGTGATCCCTTCGGCCCAAATTACCCAGACTTTAAGGTCTCTGACTTTATTCCTACTTCGAATCCTTCTTGTTGTGAATTCATAGGAGTTGAGAATAAGAGAGAAGGTCTTGTGACAGACCAAGAATTATTTTCTTTCATTCTTTATTAGCTTTGCAAATTTCTTTTTTATACCTCTTCTCAAAAAATAATGTCCAAATTTGTCCCTCTTGCCAAGGCTCTGGCTTCGAAGAAAAGGATAGCCCTGGCCCCTATGTTTTATGTCATGTATATAGGGTTTGTTCTCAATTTTGTGAGAAGCCTCTAGAGCTTAATCAAGGAGGCCCTATTTGGGTTCTCTAATTCTGGATTTTTGCTTACTTCACCGATTTTCACTCTCGCTGCTTGAAATTCTCGGTGCAAGAGCCCACCACTTATGGAGAGAAGTAAGCCAAAGTTTTCTTAAACCCTTTCAGTTTTACTTACTACTTTTCTTATTTCCACAATCTCCCAACCTCCATTCGCCATTCCTTCTTCTTCTCCTTCGATGCCAATCTGGGGCTAGCAAGGTTGAGAGCCTTCTTGTCTGGTACCACCTGCTCCAGGCCTAATCATAACGAGAAGTGAGCCTCAATTTTAGTTCTGAGGGAGCTTTTCATTGGTACCTTAAACCGCAAGACCTACAATTGCATTGTTAGGGCTTACTGCCCTGCCCAATTTGCAAGGCAATTTAGGCTTACTCAAGGGATCCTAATCCCTCTCTGCAGCCTCTCAAACTCTAACCTCAACACTAGAAACTTAAAGGTTTCGAGGCTTAGGCTAAATGAAACAATAATCAAGGTTTCAACGGATACCACTAGCTTTGAATTTGTACTTTTCATTGGTCATAGTGGGGTCATGAAAAGGTTTCAAGATTGGTGGTCAGCCAACATGGAGGTGCGCCTTGCCACTCCCACCTTGGTCTTACTAAAAGAGTTGGATATGCCAGCCCTATGTGGGAAAGCCAAAACCATAGAGGCTGGCATCGCCATTGTTTCCACTCCTACTGTTTCAAGCCCTACACTCAGAATAACTGGGGCTACCACTAAGAAAGGTACATGCTCTGCCTCTTCTTTGGCTTTTCTTCCCCTCATTATACCTTTATCACTCTCAGTATTTCTTTTTATTGGCACAGGGGCTTTGCAGGAGGCCTCCCCTCAGCAAGCACCAGCTCTGGTCACATTGAAGGGCAAACAGTAGGAGTTGAAGAAAAAAAAGGCCCAAATAAAACTTGAGCATGTAGAAGAGGCACGTGGGGTCTCTTCAGAAGAAAAAAAGTAAGAAGAGAAAGAAAAGTCTCCCTTGAAAATGAGGAAAATGCCAGCCGATCCCACTGCCAAACTTATCATGGACTTTGCTCACGAAGCAACTGTCCAGGCAATGGAGAAGAAACAAGCCAAAAAGGTCCTTGTGCTCCAAAGGTCAAAGAATAAGAGGCAACAGAAAGTTTTGAAGAAGAAGACTGCTACTGTTGAGGCAACACAAAAAGACCTTGCAAGAATAAGTCAAGTTGCAAAACATCATACTCTTCGTAGCTCTCCAGTTACCACTACTGCAACCGTTGGCAACTTTCTTTACTCCTTAATGATGTTTCCCCTCATATCCCTCACATCAGCATTGTCTTTATACTTCTTTCTTTTGAAATGCAAAAACAACTTGCCTGCCTATTACATCTTTAATGCCAACTTCTTCCTTTCTGGAGGGAATTGAGAGGCCTCATCTGGGCTCCAGAAGATTAGAGGCTACAAAAGGAAAAGGAAAAGAAGATATCAGCTCTCCAATGAGTGTAGAGCCCCTATAAACAATGTTTCCAATCCTTGCCTTTACTCTCCCTACATCCCCCTCCTCAATTCCTTCAATGCCTAATATGCCAATCATTCTCTCCTCATCATCTCTTATGCATGGCACTACTAAGCTTCTTAGTTTGCCCGTGGTGACAATTGCCTTACCTCTATGTGCCTCCATATCTTCTACAGTCCTGGTAACCCCTTACTTTCTAAGAGTACTCTTATTGCCACCCTTGCTTTAGTGGCAGCTAGTACTTTTAGGAGTGGCACTGGTAGCACACTAATACTTCCTTTATTGCCCAGCTCCAGTCCCACTTCCTTAGACTTACTGGTGGCCAGGACTATAGATTCTGCAGAGATGTCTTCCTCCCCTTCTCCTACACCAATTCTTCCAACACTTCCTTCCACAAGTGGCCCCTCTACAATACCCTTTTCAGAAGAGGAGATGGACATTTTCGAAGCCCAACTAGCGAGCTTATTTGATACATCTACACCACCTCTTCTAACCAGCAGTGATACTGAGCCACTAGACTTAGCTGACTCTTTACTAGAGATAATAAAAAGCTCCACTACTGCTGAGTCCATCTCCTTTCCTCAGGTAGATTTGGGCACATGCTTAGAGTTGATGAGACCTTCTCAAGCATTACATTCGAGGCTTTACAGAAACCAAATATCAAGGATGGATTCCTCAAGTGCTACCAGATCTTCAAACAATCTAATGTTGCCTTCAAAGGCCATCTAACCCAGGCAGTAGCAACCATTGACTTTTATGTCAACATCTGCCAAATGACTAAGGCTACAGAGAAGGAGCTCTTAAAGGATAAGGAGTTTGTTTCCCACATTCATTCTGAAGTTTCAGTGCAAAAAGGACAACACTCCTCCACCTCACAACTTCATGCTCAACTCTTATATAGGAAGGCAGAATTGGAGAAGGATCTAATAGCAGTTAACCTGGCTTTGGAGCAGCACGTAGAAAGGCTGCACACTTCACACCAGGGACTATCAAGCCATAGGTAAGAGATGAACACTACCATACAACTGTTCCCAACACTCCAGAACAGAGAGCTTATTGTACAGGAATAGTTGAAACATTGTAGTAAATTTTGGGCTAATTTGTAGCATAATGTACTTAATTTTTTATGAAATGAAACATTATTATTTAACACAAGTGTTTATTATCTTTACTTGATGTTTCCATAGTATTTAGACTAATTGTGTCTCCCATATGGTTGGGCAATAAGGTTTCAAATATTTGCCATTAATCTTCTTGGGATACACATATCCATTTAAATTTCTCAAATGGTAGGCTCCTCTAGGCAAGACTTTATGGACTTGGAATGGTCCCTCCCAATTAGGTGACCATTTGCCAAACTTTTGGCTTTTAATTCCTATAGGAAGTATTGTTTTCCAAGCCAAGTCTTCCTCATCAAAGCTAATGTGTTGAACCCTTTTAGTATAACTTTTGGTTGGATTTTTCTATTATAAAATGATATTGTTTAATGCCAAAATTCTGGCTTCATCTATACCTTCTAACTCTAGATACATGCTCTGATGATATTGATCAGCACTTAGATGGTCTTGCCATTTTACCCTCAAGGACTTAATAGTGATTTCCACATGAAGTACTACATCATGCCCATATACTAAGGCATAAGGAGTAATTCATGTACTTGATCTTTGGGAGGTTCTATAAGCCCACAAAACATCTAACAACAAGTTGTGTCAATCTCTAGGATTGTCTTCCACAACTTTCTGTATCCCCTTTTTCAAGGATTTGTTAGATGACTTTGCCTGACCATTTGCTCGTGCATAATATGGGGTGGAGTTGACAAGGACAATTCCATACTCCGCTGCAAAAGCTTTTACTAGCTTTCCATAAAACACAGTCCCATTTACTACAGTTATGGTCTATGGAATACCAAATCTATAAATTAACTCCTTGATAAAGTCAATCACCTCTGTTTGATCCGTTTATAAGGTTTAGCTTCAACCCACTTGGTAAAGTAGTATGTCTACTAGAATGAAGCAATGTTGCTTCAAAGAATGTGGTTACATTTTTCCTATCATGTTCATTGTCCATCCTCTAAATGGCCAAGGCTTCATTACTAGAACATGCCTTATTGTGCCATGCCTCTAACATGCATGGAAACCCTTTGCATACTCTAGGCAATCCTTAAGGATGGTTTGCCAATAATAAGAATGCCTTCAAAGTAACCATCCCATCTTAACACCAGGCTGATAAGCTCCACAAATACCTTAATGTACCTCAGCCATGGCAGTCAATGCCTCTTTTGGTTCTAGGCATTCCAATAGAAGACCATCTGCTCCTTTTTTATAAAGAGCATTCTCATATACTATGAATTGCATTTACTGCAGTTTAACCTTTCTACTGGCCTTAGAAGAAAGGCTAGTTAAATACTAGATGATTGGATGTCTCCAATCTTATTCTTTTAAGTCATTTTGATTAGCTTCTACCAGTATACCTCGTCCTGCTAAAGGTGTTATTAGCTTCTGATATGTTTCTTGTCTCATATCTATTTGAGTATTGTTCCTTCTTTTGAAGTTCGAAGCCTCCTAAGCCACATAATTGGCCTTGTGATTCATGAATCTTAAGATGTAAGTTACATTTTCCACTTGGAATTGGAAGAGCAAATGTACAACAACAACATAGTATGGTAATAGGCATACACTTGACATTTAAAGACTCTTTTTACTTGATTTATTACCAATTGAGAATCTCCAAATATGTCAACTATATGAGCCTGTAAACCAATAAGTATTTTAAGCCCCATAATCAAAGCTTCGTACTCAACTTGATTATTGGAACAAGTTGTTTCATGAATTTTCAAACCATGCCTAGTTTCTGTCCCTTGTGGTTATTTGATTACAATACCAATCCAAGCTAGACCATTAGCTTTTGACCCATCGAACCACATCTTTCATGGTTCTAAATCAACTATGTCAATATCCACTATTTCTTGACTTTCTGTTTGACATAGATGATCAGTTAAGAAGTTGGCCAAAACTTGACCTTTTACTGCCTTTTGAGAGACGCATTCTAAGTGGAATTCTGACAAAGCTAAAATTTATTTTCCAATTCTTCCTCTTAATATAGGTCTGGATAATATATATTAACCAAATATGTGGTTGCACTTACCAAGAGAACAGTAAGCAAAAGATAATATCTTAATTTTATTACTGCAAAGTACAAGGGTAAACACAGCTTTTCTACAGCTAAGTATTTACATTCACAAGAGTTTAAAAACTTACTAAAGTAATAGACTGCTTACTCCTTACCTTCTTCATTGTCTTGAGCCAAGAAAACTCCCATTGATTCTTCAGTTGTAGCAATGTATAACTTCAATGGTTTGTCCTTCCTTGGTGGCATCAATACTGGAGGTTTAACTAAATAGGCTTTTATCCCTTTGAAAGCAATTTGATGCTTTGCTATCCATGTGAACTCTTCTTCATCTTTTAACTTTAACAAAGAAGAAAAACTTTAGTTTTCCCAGCAGTATTAGAAATAAACCTCCAAAGAAAGTTAGTTTGGCTAAGAAATTTTTTGCAATTCATTCTTACTTGTTGGAGGCTTAGCCTTAATGATGGCTTTGGCTTTGTTCTGATCAATCTGTATTCTCTTCTTGTGTACCACATACCCTGAGAAGTTTCCAGCTAATACACCAAAAGCACACTTAAGTGGATTGAGCTTTAGCTTGCCGTCAGATGGACTAAATGGTCTTCCATGGACTAAGATTTTACAACCACATCATCAATATAGCATTCCAAATATCCTCCAATTAGATCATGGAAGATAGTGTTCATTGTCTTCTGATATGTTGTTCCAGCATTCTTCAATCCAAATGGCATCTTAACCCATTCAAAGGTTCCAATGTTTCTAGAACACCTGAAAGTTGTCTTGTGGACATCCTCCGCAGCTATGCATATCTAATTATAGCCAGAATGTCCATCTATCATGGACAAAACTTTATGTCTTGCTGAACTGTCCACCAGCAGATCAACTATTGGCGTAGGGTACTCATCCTTTAGGGATGCCCAATTCAGGTTTCGAAAGTCAATGCATACCCTTAGTTTGCCATTATTCTTGATCACTGGCACAATATTATATAGTCACTCAACATATTTGATTGTTCTAATAAAACCTTCTTTAAGAAGCCTAGCAATCTCCTTTTTTACCTTCTAAATCACTTCAGGACTCATTCGCCTAGGTCTTTGCATACATGGCTTAAAGTTTGTTTGCTCTATCAATGACCTATCCAATCCAGGTAGATCATTGTATGACCAAGCAAAATAGTCCTTATACTGTTTTAGGATTGTCAATAAATGGTCCTTAGCAATGGGGTCCAACCAAGCACTTATGTAGGTAGGTTGTTGTATTGAAGCTTCCCCTAGATTAACTTATTCCAAGGGGTCTTGCATCTGAGTACTTACCAATGCTTCTCCTTCAGCTTCATCTAGGTTTGAAACAATCTTTTCCTTTTGATTTACCACAACCCATCCTAGTTTAACATCTTTATTTTCCTCTCCATAGACAAAGTCTGTCCATAAAACTTCTTATTCCTGGATTTCCTGGATTTTAGTCTCAATGTCCAATGCACAATACTTATCCAGAGCTAATGACTTGGTTTCTTATTGCTCATGCCTGAAACTAAGCATTATGGCTTCCCTTTCTTTTTTCTGGACTTTCTGGATTATTACATTAATGTCCACTGTGAAGAACTTGACTAAAGGCAATGGTCTGACTTCTTTATCCTCTTGCCTTCAACCAGGCATTATTAGTGTCCTTGACTATGTACTCATCATTAGCACTTTCTTGAACTAAGTGTTTCAAGTGTGCCACTTCCTCGGCAGCCGTTGCTCCAGCTATTACATCAGGCTTCCTCAGCACACTAAGTGGAACCACCCCCTCAGTATACAGTTTTGCTTCTACAAAATCTGCACATGCAACGAAGAGTTGTGGGTCTGCATTTATCTCTTCTGTCTCTCCATTACTCAGAGCTATCATCACCTTCTGATGCAAAGAGGAAGGCACATATTTGTTGGTGTGGATCCAATCTCTACCAAGTAAGGCATTGTACTTGGCATTGCTGTCTATTACAAAGAAAACAGTCATGCAGTCTCGTGTCCCCACACTTAGGTTAATGGCAACATGCCTTGAGCCATCTATTTATCCCCAACAAAATTAGCAATAGTTGTGCTTGTTGGGATTAGCCTGGGGTTCCTTTTACCCAACTTCTTCAAGGATGATCAAGGAAGCAAATTCGCTGCTACCTATTATCTACTAGTACCCTGTTCATTTCTATTCCATTGAAATGTGCCTTGATATACAAAAGCTTAACATGTTGAGTCATAGATACTGTGGGATATTCAAAGGGGTATGACAGGGTAATTATGCTTACCTGTTCATTCTCTTCATCACTTTCCATGGGTTTGGCCACTTCAAGCTCATCCTAGATCATGCTAATCTGTGAGTCTTCACTAGAAACTTCTACAAGATCATTTTCTTGACCCTCCTGATTTCCTTCTTTAGTTTCAAACTCCTGTGGCAGCACATAGCCCATGTTGACTGACATTTGAGGAAATGAGCCAAACTGTACCACAGCCTGCATTTGTTCCCTTCTATGTTGGTCTACATCAATGTCTGAGATGCATCTTCTATGCTGTATTCCAAAACCTTTAAGTTAGTAGGCTCCTTTATAGCAATCAGTTGTTGGTCTATTATGAACACAAACTCCGTTTGCTTAGCCATAAAGGCTTCGAACATCTCCTCCTTAGCCAATATCCTATCTTGGCCAAGTTCAATTTTTTTCTTTGTCTCACTCTCATCATTGCTTTCCAATAAGACCTCTTCAAAGCCTACCAAACTTGCTAGTTCAACATGAACCTCAGCCAATCTTTCTCTGTTGGTTTAACTTCTGATGACCTTGGGATTAGGCTTTAAACTTTTCCCTTCTCCCAATTGACCTCCTGGTTGCACCAAAGAGGTGCCCTGGCCAGCTTCCTTTAGATCCTTCTAATATCGAGTGAACCTCCATTGGATCTTTCTCCTCTAGGATCTGGAAATCACAGGAACCATATCTGGTTCTTTTGTCTTTGGATTTTTGAGCAGGACATAGTTGTTTGGAGCCACCAATGGAGGCTTGACCATTCTGTCCCTGCCTGCAAAGGTTCTCCCTTAGGTTGGTATCATTTTAGGTTTGCTTTGCATAACAAACCAATCTAGTACTCCTGGTACCCATGAACCCACCATTCCAGTAGATGTACTTATTATTCTCATCTTCAAAAGCCAATCATTGGCCTTGGTTTCCTATCTTGAGCCTAAGTCAGGCTTACTCACAGGCTTGTTGATCAATTTGTAGTAGTTTGGTGGCCTTGTCTCATACAAGGGCCTCTTATCCCTTGCATACGATTGGCTTCCAACTACTAATAGCGCAGCCAAAGATGTTTGTTGCCTAGGACCATTCGGGTAGAGCTTCTTGTAGGTACTGGCTACCCTACGCTTTTTCTACACATCTTTATAGTACTGCTTCCCATCAACTGGAAGCCCTTTCAACCACTTGTAACTTAGCCTGCACCTTGGACACATCCGTTGCATAACTACTACTTTGAGTGAATCATCATCCAAGGTGTTGGTTTCTTCACTAGAGCCATTTTCCTAGCCTATGAAGGTTTTCCCACTTGTTGGTGATTCCTGAGTAATTTTCTTAAAGGCTGCTTGGCTGGCAACATGCATCTGCACATTGACTTCATTCAGCTTCTTCAAGGAAAGGCTCTTCTCCACTTTTTGGGCAAGGAAGTATGGCATGCTAACATTGGCTGCTGCTTTTCTAATCTCAAGAAATGGATCAGTGTCAATTTCCATTGCCTTTTCTGCTTTAGCTAGAAACTTCAATCTTTCTTTCTGAATCTACTCTTGAATCCTATCTTGAAAAATAATATAGATTTTAGATGCATGAGACCAAGAGTAATGCCATTTACAGTACATTTTGTCTTTAATTTCTTCTAAAGTTAGGATCTTAACTCCTTTAGGCAATTTTAGAAACTGTGCTATTAGTAAATGATCAAATATTTCATCCACTTTAGATATGTCGAAAGAATATTTTCTGTGAAGGTCTTTCTTTTTAAATTGATGATCAATGGTTGTATCCTTTTGAATTAATGCTTCGCAGGTCACAGGCTCCTTTCCTACGATTTCTGCTACATCAATTTCAAAATTCGGGTCCCTGTAGTAGGTCTTATAAGATGTATTACCACGGTCTTGTTCTTCTTCAAGGAGAGTCTCATATCTAGTAACTTTATAAGTTAGTTCTACTAGGTCTCGAAACTCCATAAAATCAAACTTCTTTCGAAGCCTAAACTCTAGCCCATTTTAGGCTAACCTCACAAATTCAGGTTCAAATAGTATGACTCTGCATTTGTTTCATGCTCTCTTAAATATGGCAATGAATTAAGCAATCTTCTCACTAAGCCTTTGGCTCAACCTTGCCAAGCCTGCCATGGATACTTCAGGCTCTATTTGAAAAAATTAGGCATGAAAAATCTCTTCCATTTGTTGCCAAGTCTAAATAAAACTAGGTGTAAGGTTTGTATACCACACAAAGGTAACCCCAGTTAAGTAGTTTGGAAAGAGTCTCAACTTAATGTAGTCATTGTTAGTAAATTCACCACATCACCCTTTAAATCTTGCAATATGTTCAACAATTAATTGGTTTCCATTCCCATAAAAGAGGGTCAAGTCTGGTATCTTATACCCTCTTGGGTATTCATACAGTCTATCTACTCATTCTGGATAAGGCTTTCTATAAATAGGGGTTTGGACCCCCTCCCCCCAGGAGCCATAAGTCCACAAATTTCTCTAACAATGCACTCGTTTGGGAAGAAGGGTTGGGTTGGGTTTGGGGCTATTTTAGCCACAAAAAGACAAAATAGGCTTTTTAACCCAATAAGACAAAACATCACATCCAACCCATAATCATTTCATTTTTCTCTCTCACAAAAGTCAAAAAAGCCAAAAAGCCTATCTCAAACGAGGCTTTTTAGCCCTAGGCTAAAAAAGCCAAAAAGCCAACCCACTTCCCAAACAAACTCAATGTCAGCAATTTGGTCCCTAGGCACCATATTTTGCGCTGGTTGGACCACTATTGGAAGGGCATATATAGGTGTAGACACCCCATTTTTGACCGACCTTAAGACTCAGACGTCACCGATTGAGCGCTCGGTGATGTTGCATACTGTGCTCGTTCCGAAGTCTCAGAGTCGTGGCCGCGCGCCTTGCCTCCGGACTTCCGAACCCTCTTCTCTACCTTGTCTCGGTTGCCATAACCAGGACTCGGTTTTCTGCTTTTCTTTCCCGAGGAAGGAGTGGTCTCAGAGACTATGTCCCGGTGGCCGTGAGCTACTTTTTCGTGGTCAGAGGCCATTTTGCCCATTTCGGAGCCGGTTGCCCTTGCTGGATCGTCGGGCCGTGTGCCTCGGCTCGGACCGCCCAACCATCTCCGAAGTTCTCCGGTTTTTGGCTTGCACTGCTTTTCTAGCCCGAGGAACACTGGGCTCGATGCCCACTTCGTGGTCAGATGCCACTTTGGTGCTCAGAGTTTGCTGACCCCGAATCACGCGGTTTGGGCCCCGAGCATTCATTTTGCATCGCTTTTCTCGATTTTGGCAGAACCTCTGCTTTTGTCATTCCGAGGGACACCGGAGTTGCAGATATCCACTTCGCCAGATGCCACTTCCGCACCGCAATTTCATTTTCGGATCCCAAATTGCTCGCTTTTGGCCCGGCGCTCATTTCTCATTGATTTTTGTTCAAACTTGGCGTACCTCTGCTTCAACACCAGGTGGATCACTGGGGGTGGAGGCCACAATTATCCCAGATAGCTGTCGCTCCTCCAGAGCCTGCTTTTCACTTCCGCCAATGTTGAACACCTTGGGGGTATTTTCTTCCAACCAAAGCTACATATCTGTGATCGAGGGACATGGGAGGACCTTAAAAATGTATGGTCGGCCAGAAACTCGAGTTTCATTTTGAGCCTCTCATTCAAGCTCTATGTTGTGGCTCCTCGCCTGTTGCCAATTTCAGACCTTGGATCCTTGTTCTACACCTTGGAGGACACAAAAAGAAGGTGGTTGGCAGAAATTATGCGCTCATTTTGAGGCTCTCCTTCAAGCTCTATGTTGTGACTTCTGCTTCAGAGTTGCCAGATTCCGACCCTGGGGCCTTATTCTACACACTCGGGAGAACACCTTGGCATGGTGGTCGGCCAGCAAATATTGACTTCATTTTTTGGGGGTGGCCGGCCGGCCATGGTAGGTGGGTGGCCGACCAGGTGGGGTGGGGGGGCGGGCACCTCCTGTAGTTACCCTGGCGATTCCTCGCTTCCACTGCTCCAAATTGCCCAGCTGCTTTTCAAAGTGTCTCCCTCATCCGGGGGATATTTTGGGAGGGAAAGCTTGGGTGCTTTTCCCTCCCCTTTTACACCCCTTTCTTGTCTACTTAAAGGGCCCAACCCCTTCTTCTCTAGGGTTAGAAAAAATGGTCTCAAGAACACTTAAGCAAAAAACCTAATTTCCATAGCCAAAAGCTCCAAAATTTCTTCAAGTCTTGCTTGATTCCTTCACCAACACCTAGCCTCACCATTCCAACTTTGATTCCAGCAGCTAGGAAGTGAATTTCAGAGGTTGAGAAGCTGCAAATCAAAGCCAAGAAGCAAAGAAAGACAAGTCTTCAAGGGTAAGTATTCAAAACCAACTTTTAGGGCTTTTTCTTGATCTTTTTATATACTCTAATTGGTTGAGAATTAGGGGTCCGACCCCTACTGCTTTTGTGCTCATATTGAGCCCCTCTACAACATTGTAGAAGGGCTCAACTTCATTTGGTATTTCTATATACTAGTTCCTTCAATATTCACCAAGTTTGTCACATTTTTGCATGCTAAAATTGACCTATTTGTGTTGGTTTTTAGGGGTCCGACCCCTACTGCTTTCTTGCTTATTTTGAGCCCCTCTACAACATTGTAGAGGAGCTCAACTTCATTTGGCCATTGTATCTACCACCTCCTTCAAATTTCATCAAGTGTGCCATATTTTGTATGCAATTTTTGACCTATTTGTGTTTGTTTTTGGGACTTCGACCCCTACTGGTTTTAGTCTTATATTGACCCCCTTTACATGTTTCATGAAGAAGGTTTGGTCATTTGATGTATAGATTGCATGTCTTATGTTATACCCTTTTGTGGCTCCATTTTGCCTTCCATTTCTAGCATGTTTGTCTTATGATTTAGAGGCTTCCATAAACTGCATATATGCTTATTTTTGGGCCTTCTTTCATGTTGTAGAAGAAAGTTTGTCCATTTGGTGTTTTTATATACCACCTCCCATTGTAATGCTCTTTTGGCCATTAATCTTGTATGATTTTGTTGCCATATCTATGTCTCCTTTTTGGCCATGTTTGTTACTGAAAAATGCCATATTTGGGACTGCCTTGCTACTGTTATTGCTTCCATGATCATATTTTGCATGTATAGCATGGCTATAGGCCATTTCGGGGCTTAATTTCACATTTTCGGGATGATTGCATGCTTGTTGTCATTTCGTATCATTTCGGGGCTGTTTTACATCATTTGCGAGTGCTGAAATTCCATGTTGCATGTTTGCATGTCATTTTGTGCCTTAATGCTTTGCCTCGGTTTGCGTGCCTGCGGGTACGCATTTCGAGGCACCTTCGTTTTTATCCGACGGCCTCCTACGTGAGTGAGCTGAGGCTCTCCCATGTTGGTGTAAGCCCATCGCGGCATTCCGTATGCCATTTCATTGCATTTCATCGTCGCCTCGATTTGCGTGCCTGTGGGCACGCGTTTCGAGGCACTTCGGTTTTATCCGATTTTCATCTTCCATCATCGCCGACGGCGCACCAGGCACGCATTTCGAGGCACTTCGGTTATATCCGATTTTCATTTTATCATCGCTGATTTGCGCTACCAGGCACGCTGCTTCGAGGCACTTCTTGTATCCGATGCTTATCGCCTCGATTTGCGTGCACAGGCACGCTGCTTCGAGGCACTTTGGTTGTATCCGATTTTCATTTTATCATTGCCTCGGTTTACGTGACGTCAGGCACGCTGCTTCAAGGCATTTCGGTTTTATCCGATTTTCATTCGCACATCATCGCCTCGGTTATGCGTCTGCAGCACGATTTCGAGGTACTTCAGCTTTTATCTAATCTCCATTTTAGCTTCATTCGGTTATGCGTGCAGCACGCGCTTTCGAGGCACTGCTTTTATCCACTTGGCATTGCGTATGCCTCGCCTCGGTTTGCGTCTGCAGCACGCATTTCGAGACATTCTGCTTTGCGTATGCCTCTTGCCTCGGTTTATGCGCTGCAGGCACGATTTCGAGGCATCTCATTTTCATAGCATCGCACATGCTAGGATTGTATGTTAGTTACATTTCATGCATATCATGCATATTGCACGGAAACGAGGTACATTCTCAGATTCGGCGACGGAGTGTGTCTCAATTCCCTACCATCGACACTCCGGATTACCCATGATGGAGTTAAGTTTTGTTGTAGCATTCATCCCCACATTGAGTTGTGCGATCCGGCCTTCCGCCATCATGCATCGGTATCGTGATTGGTGGCACGAGGATCGAGGCATGCATATATTTGTGAAAATACATCGCTATGCCCTTTTCCTCGCTTCTCACATGAAAATCGAGGATCAACAACTTTCCGAGTCCGCGCAGATTTCGAGAAATCGCAAACAGAGGTGATTAGGGCATCCCAAAGGATTTCCACTGAGCAGCCAAGAAAGGCATCTATCAAAAGCAAGGCGCCCTCGGCTTGCACGCCATTTTGACTTTTCCCTAGTTTAATCTGTTAATTAAATTAGAGATTTGTAATATTCGGACTGTACATTTCGGACTGTATATTCTTTCATTTTGGGGCTGTATTATTATTTTGTTCGGACCCTCTGCGCGAGCGCAATGTTGTAATAAGGGTGTGTGAGTGTGTTGTATGTCTTCCAACCCCATTTCTTTCTCCCTTTATTTACCCGCTTTGAATGGTTAGATATAGGCATATCTCGATTAGCATACAGTATGATAGCATGTTTGCATTCATTCATCTGTTTTACATGCATCGGGTTCGGCACATCATACAAACTGCATTGTATTTCAATTCCAAGTTGAATACTTGTTAGTTGTAGCATTTCATATACCATGTTTAGAATAGCCGAGCCTGCTATAGTTACATCTTTGCATGTGTTGCATTAGGCATTTCAGTATATGTAGGATCATGCATGATTTCTAATGAGCTTTTGTTTTGGCTTGGAGTACTTGGTGAGTTGTTATGCTTTAGCATACTTGCATGCGTGTGAGTGTTGCCATGATAGCATGCTTACCATGAGGCTATGTGCTTATATGATATAACTGCCTTGAATGCCTGTGGGTGGAGGTTGAGTTATCTGAATTGGGACAATACATTGACTGTTTGTTTTAAGCCCACTAGATTGTGGCAAAATCTGTATTTTAAGCCTACCTGCGGGTAGCAAACCATCTTTCACAAACAAACATGAAATGTTGGCCCAATTCAGACGGCTCATTTATACTTGTTTGTCATGAGCATCACATAGTAACCTAGGCTAATAATCGGAATAAGAGCATACAAAGTTTTCAAAAACAGATATCATGGTTAGTAGAGGCCGGTCTTTGACCGGGCGAGAGGGGGTGCTCACGATGTGACCTTCCCTAATCGTACCCAAGTTCCCGAGCCAACTTTGGTGATGACGGACACGTGGCCTTTTGGCACCGAGTCGGGGTTTCCTAAATTTCCCATTTTAAAATATTTAGGTGGCGATCTATCCGCAAAGCAGTCCATGTTTGGCACTTCTTTCAAAAAATCTGTTTTCCTTCAAAACGATTTGCCGGATTTGGACTCTTTGGTTCGAGATTGAGAACCGCAACAAAAAATCGAGTCCGAGCTGTAGCAGGGTCCCCCGCGGGCGTTGTTACAGTTTCTGGCGACTCCACTGGGGATTTAGAGAACTTGACTCGAACTCATGATATCTGGTTTTGACTACACTTGTGTGTTTCTTTGCATTGCATTTGCATCGGTGCGCCTAGGACACCGTGTTTGCCATAAGCCATTCCCAACGATTTGCGGAGGCTTGTCTTGTCAAGTCATGTCCGTAAGGCCGACGGCTCTGGCTCGACAAAGATGGGAACACAAACCCGGTTTTACCGGGGCACCCTTTGACCATTCGACCTAGTGCATATTCGATCCATAGTGACCAATCCAAACCAGACAAAGTTGCTTACCCGCTTATAGGTTGTTTGAAGTCCCAAGTGCGTAGTGAAGCCCTAGTTCGACACAAAATAGGACAGGGAAACCCTACCCCAACTTAGGGGTGTTTTGGCTCTTACTTATCTCGCTATGTGCTTGCTAGAGTGTGTCTCACAGGAATGCATGTATCAAGATGAGTTTGGGCATCAGTTCGGGCATCGCTTTTGAGTTGGCACGTTATGCTGTGGTGCATCGCGATTATCTCGAGAATCGCTTGTCTCATGGATATCGATTCGCTTTTGGGGAACAAAGAATACAGGAACAAAGGATCGATGGTTGAGGATGTTGTATTTCCAAATTTTATCCAACCGTGTTGTATGCCCGACTGTGTGTTGTGTGTATTTAAATTTAAGCTGTTATGCTGTCCATTTTTCTGGTCATTTATTTCCTTTTGCTTTATTATCTTTTTTTACTAGGGGGCAGTTTGTAGCACGATTGCTTCCGAGCCAGTCGATACTCCCCAAGCAATCTGGACACGAGGTCGCCGACTTACTCGATCCGAGGATCTAGTTGACGGACATCCGGTGTTCCATTCACTACCCCCGGTTATTAGAAGGAGACCGAGGAAACGCAGTCCATCAGAGCAGAGATTACTGGTACAGCAGTCTACTTTAGTGTCAGACAGTCGGGTTGAGATTCCTGTTTCTGCTACAGAGATACACTCGCCAGTTATTCCGATGGAACAACAGAACACAGCAATGGAGGCGATGATGCGCCAGATGAGTGAAAGCATGAAACAAATGCAAGATGATGCTATCCGCCAGGCGGAATTTTCTAAACAGCAGGCCGTTATCATGGCCCAACAGTCTGAGATGATCACCAGATTACAACAGCAGAACACCGCATCTGCTTCACACCAGGTCCCTCCTCCACCAGGGGCACATCAGGTTCCTCCACCACCCGGGGCCCCATTACCTGAACAGATAGCTACTGGCCAGAATGCCCCTCCAAATCTGCAGAATACCCAAGCTACCCTCCCAAATCCACAGAACGCTTTGCCAAACCTCCAAAACACCCAAGAGGACACGGGTCTTCCAACGGGGCTGGCTCCGCCCCCGCTTCTACCACAACTGTCCAAAAACATTACACAGACCTACCCGGACGCTCCATTTGAGTTCGAGGTAGACCAGACAGCTCTGAAATTGAGCAAGTTAGAGAAGCTCTTCAAAAAGTCTCAGGGGGTGAAGGCCATCCCAGATATTGAAGACGGTTATACTGATGTAGCCGTGACATTGCCGGACAGATTTAAGATGCCCCAGATCGATCGCTTTGATGGATCCGGGGACCCTATGGTTCACCTCCGGCTATTTTCAGACGTCTTAAGACCAATGGGCCTAACCCGACCGCAAAAGCTTTCTTTGTTCGGTCGAACCCTGTCGGGCGTGGCATCCACTTGGTATTCGAAGCTGGAAGATCAGGTGAAGATAAACTGGGATGAGATGGCCGAGGCCTTCGTGGCACAATATTCATACAACACGCAGATCGAGATCACAACTCGTGATCTCGAGACGACGAGGCAAGAGCCCAAAGAATCTTTCTCTGACTTTGTCACTCGGTGGAGGGCGAAGGCATCAATGATGACCTTAAGGCCGACTGACAGAGATCAGATCCGGATGATTGTGCGCAATCTCCAGCCGGCGTTAATGAAGAAGATGATTGTAGTTCCCTTCCCCACCTTCGCAGATCTGCATGATATGGGTATGCAAATAGAGGATGCGATGAAGCAGGGTCTGTTTGACCAAGATCGGGATCAACCCCGGAGAACATTCAACCGTGGTAATGTCTGAGGCGAGTGGCTCTTCCAATACAAGAACTTCAGAGGTCGGAATGGTCACCACCAATCCCCCTTCCCAAACAAGGCCCGCAGCGGCCACACCTTTTTCTGATGCCTCTGGGAGCAGTAACCAAGCTTCAAGGTACCAACCCAGGGGTCAACGAACCTTCTCTCCACTACATATGCCTTTATCCAAAGTCCTCGGGGTTCTAGTCAGAAAAGGGCATCTGAAACCCTTGGAACCGAGGCCCCCACCAAATCCACTCCCCCCTTCCCATAACCCAGCCAAATATTGCAAATATCACCAACAGCATGGTCATGACACCGACCAATGCTATAGGCTGCGTCATGAGGTTCAAGATCTCATTGACAAAAACATCATTCTACCTCCAGAAAAGCCTAATGTCACAAATAACCCACTCCCCAAACACAACCAAGATCCACCAAAAAGAGTCAACCTCATCCATACGGGGGTCGCTTCATATGATCCCAGTATCTATATCACTCCCTCCCACCTACCCAAGCCGGAGGTGATCCTCCCTGATAGCACGGATTTGTGCATGATGGACACCTCCATGACCCAACCTGAGCTAAAGGTGGTGACCACCGAAAATGGAATTGGGCAGGCTTCCGAGGAAAGCAAAACTGTTGAGTCTGAGGTGGAGCAATCTGAGAATTTAGCTGGCAGAGCTTATGATCCGAGTGGATATATCTTGTCAACGAGCCAACCTAAGCTAAGTATGGAGTTGCCAGAGAATTTGAGTTGTGTATGATCCGGGATAAACTTGAATCGTGAGGATGATTTGATCGGCGGAAGAGGGCCGCCAACCTTCAATTTTTCAATGATCGTGAATCGGGTGATGCATCAATTAACCGGTTCGATTCGAGAGTCGTGAGTCGTCGGGTGGTTGGATGATCAACCAGACATTGTACCATTTGTGGCCGGAAGGGCCGAAGGTCAGAGTGAATCGCCGAAGAGCGCCGGTGCGAAGAATTCCGCTCGGGACCAAGACATTTTGAAAACTGAACAACTGAAGTTGGAAGAACAAGAAAAGAGATGGGTTTCTGAGAGAACCCGAAAAGCGAAGAACCATGAGGAAATTGGGAGTGCTGTGGGCACGAAAACTGAGCGTGCTGTGAGCATGAGGCAGGAAAATGTCGAGAGTACAAACAAGCCGGAACCAGACAGGTGCCTGTTAGATGCTAATGGAATGTGGTGGGAGGATGACGACTTATATCTCGCCCATACAGACGAAGATTGGGCAGGTGGCCAACCAGACAGCACCTGGTACCTCGAGGAGGTAGACCATATGACTAGAAGTGGGCGGTATTTTAAGCCCCCACACCTTGATCAACCCGAGGCATCAGGGAAAGATAAGGAAGCGGAAAAGCAGAGAGAGAAGCAAGTTGAGGAAGAGGCTGTACTGAAGCAGCTAAAGAAAATACAAGCAGACATCTCCATCTGGGGACTGCTTATGGCTTCCAGGGTACACAGACAGGCTGTCCTTTCTGCTATGGACAAAGCCAAGCTTTCCATTGAAACTACGCCAGAACAGCTAGTTGGTTTGGTCTTTCCGGGAGGAGGTTCCCCGGCATTGACCTTTACGGACAAGGAATTGCCGCCTGAGGGCGCGGATCATAACAGACCTCTCTACATCTCTGTAGAATGCAGGGACAAATGGATTCCGGTGGTGTTGGTGGATACCGGATCCGCTATTAATGTCTGCCCGGCCAGGACGGCCTATGCAATTGGGTTAAAGCCTGCGGACTTCACACCGACTACTCAAGTAATCAGAGCCCATGACAATACGAGCAGGGATGTCCTGGGGACAGTAAAAATCCAAACCAAGATTGGGCCTGGACAACAAGAGATAGATTTTCACGTCCTGGAGGTCCCCGCATCCTTTAACATGCTTTTGGGGCGACCCTGGTTGCATCAGGTGAAGGCCGTCTCATCTACTCTACATCAAATGGTGAAATACCCCTATGGAAAGGGAGTAGCCATCGTTTTTGGGAATTCGTCAATCCATCCTCCTCCGGAGGTATCTACGCCAGTCCTGGAGATTGAACACGGCATGGAGGATATGTTTATATCGGGATTTACTTTGGCTGAGGCCCGGATGGTACAAAACATTATGGCTGTGAATGAGGGTGTGTATGTCAGCGCTCAAGCCGTCTACCTCATGAACAAGCTACAGCATATCCCGGGGATGGGATTGGGAAGAAGTGGCAGGAAAGGAGTTGCAACGTTGGCCGAAGTGCCACATAATCCACATACCTTTGGATTAGGTTATTTGCCTACCAAAGAAGACTGGACGAGGAAAGGGAAGGAAATGGCCAGCAGTGAGCGGCGAAGGAAGCCTTTTTGATCTAATACATAGGCCCATCTGGGGTACCTGAGCAGACGCCGTCCGAGGAGAAGACTTTCATTCTCGGGCTTCCCGTAACCATGGTTCAACGCGGAGGAAGCGCGTGCAGGTTTGAAATCTTCTTCGACACCGCAACTATCTGGGGATGACGTTACGCAGAGCGCATGCACCCAACAACCGAGGCCGAGAATAAGGCGAGAGGATTACGAGGGCACGGAATTGGAAATGGGGTAGCAGCATGTCTCCTCTCGATCCTCCGATCGACCAAGATTGCTTGGGGAATAACGTCATGGTCTCCATGATTGGGGATGAAAGCATTGCGAGCCAACCAAAGACTATCTTGGATGCATCCATCGCACCCTCTCTCATTTGGCGATGCGAGGAGGATTCTTATCCAGCAGTTCGGGTCGGGTAGTGGCGGAATCGATTCCACCGAAGTCTTGTGAGTCGAATCGATTCCAGCTGACCGAGTCCGAGTCTGTACTCTGGGATGTTAACCGGATGCGAGTCTTGTCGGTCGTCTTTTTCCTTTTCATTTGAGTCTCATTGTAGATGAATCGGGCGATTTGGATGAACTTAATGAGAATGAGGTGAATGTGGTTTCCGAGTACTTTTCATTGCCCTAATTTATTGCATTAATTCGGACTTTCAAAATTTTGATCAAAGCAGCGAGACGAAGTTCCTCGGTTTACAACGTCTAATTGAGCAAGAGCAAGAGATTTGTTAAGCCATTAACGGATGAAATCATTTCTGTGAATATTAGTGCGAGGAGGACCCATTTGGTCGGATCGGGTCCACGCCGTCTTCGGAGGAACGCGGCGCTTAGTCGCTTTATTAAAAGAATTTAAAGATGTTTTCGCGTGGTCCCACGAAGACATGCCCGAATCGATCTGAGATTGTACAAAGATCGGATCCCCCTTGACCCCGAGGCCCGACCTGTTAAACAAAAGCTCAGGAGGATCCGCCCGGATTGGGCTCTCAAGATTAAGGAAGAGGTCACCAAGCAAATTGACGCAGGCTTCCTGCTAGTATCAGAATACCCGACTTGGTTGGCCAACATTGTTCCGGTGCCAAAGAAAGATGGCAGGATCCGGGTGTGTGTAGACTTCAGGGATTTGAACAGAGCCAGTCCGAAGGACGACTTTCCTTTGCCACACATTGATGAGCTAGTGGACTTCACAGCAGGGCATGCATTGCTCTCATTCATGGATGGCTTCTCGGGGTACAACCAGATAGTGATGGCGCCGGAAGACAGAGAAAAGACTGCATTCACTACCCCGTGGGGAACATACTGCTACCGGGTCATGCCGTTTGGGTTGAAGAATGCTGGGGCTACTTATCAACGAGCCGCGACCACGATACTACACGATATGATCCACAAAGAGGTTGAGGTGTACGTGGACGACATGATTGTCAAGTCCAAAGAAAGAGAAGGCCACTACACCTTGCACAAGTTTTTCCAAAGGATCGAGAATTAGGTTGCGGCTAAACCCTCAGAAATGTACGTTTGGTGTTACAGCGGGAAAAATGCTGGGGTTTCTGATTACACAAAGGGGCATCGAGGTCGACCCTTCCAAAATCAAGGCCATCTTAGAAATGCCACCACCAAAGACTGAAAAAGAGGTGCGAGGCTTTCTGGGTAAAGTGCAATTCATAAGACGGTTTATTTCAAAACTAACCTTGACTTGTGAACCACTTTTTGGTCTTCTGAAGAAAGGCAAGAAATTCCAATGGGACGGCCGGTGTCAAGCTGCGTTTGAACAGATTAAAGAATATCTACAGAACCCACCCGTTTTATCACCAGCGGAACCAGGGAAACCGTTGATTTTGTATCTGTCAGTGACAGAGACCACAATGGGCTGCATGCTTGCACAAGAATCAGAAGATAGGGTGGAAAGAGCCATCTACTATTTGAGCAAAAAGATGCTAGAATATGAGACCCGGTATACGCCGCTGGAGAAGGCTTGTCTAACCCTGGTATGGGCTACCAGGAATCTGCGGCACTACCTGTTAGCTCACTCTGTAATGTTGGTTTCGCGACTTGATCCCATCAAATATCTTTTCGAGAAACCGGTAACTTACTGAAGGCTAGCTCGTTGTTCTTTGTTGCTCTCGAATTTGATCTTACATATGTGACGCATAAGTCGGTAAAGAAGCGAGCGATGTGAGTTCCTTGCCGACCATCCGGTTGAGGGGGATGAAGCAGTTGAGTACCTATTCCCAGATGAAGCAATTCTGCATATCGACGAGGAAAGTTGGACAATGTACTTTGACGGAGCGTCAAATCAACATGGGTATGGGATAGGAGTGTTACTGATAGCACCCGACAATTCCCGTATCCCTCTAGCCTTCAAACTCCGTTTCAAAGTCTCAAATAACGAAGCAGAATCTGGCGTGCATTCTTTGGTATGGAAGCGACCACGGAATTAGGGGCAAGGCAATTTGGGCGTCATTGGGGATTCAAACCTTGTTGTGTCTCAAGCTAAAGGACCGGAAAGTAAAAGAGAAAATATGATGATGTATCACCAAACCTTGGATTTCTTGATTCCTCGGTTTGAAAAGTTAAGTTTTACTCATCTACTAAGAGAGAACAACAAGTTCGCAGACGCTTTAGCAACTCTATCATCCATGATAGACATCCCGTGGAGTCCGAATCGTCCGGTCATTATCGACGAGAATTCAGACCTTGCCTATGAGTCGATTGCAGCCATAGATGAAGTTCGACGAACACTCACAGTATTCGACATCTGGAACTTTTTGGAAACAGAAACATACCCGCCAGGGGTAAATGCCAAAGACAAGAGGGCAATAAGAAGGTTGGCCGTTCAGTTCATCATCTGCGGAGGTAAATTGTATAGAAGGGGTCATCTGGGAATGCATAAACTGTGTGTTGATGCTGAAGAGTCCAAGCGTCTGATGGAAGCCATCCACGGGGGTGAATGTGGTGCACATATGAATGGGGTGATGTTGGCGCGGAAGATCCTTAGACAAGGTTATTATTGGTCCACCATGGAGGAGGATTGTATCGGTTTTGTTCGGCGATGCCACAAGTGTCAGATTCATGCAAATCGCATGAACATCCCGCCGTCGAAGCTGTACAACATGACTTCGCCATGGCCATTTTCAGTCTGGGGAATTGACGTGATCGGGGTCGTCACGCCGAAAGGGTCGAATGGGCATGAGTTCATCCTTGTAGCGATAGATTATTTCACAAAGTGGGTTGAGGCCCAATCTTATGCGGTGTTGAAAGCTTCACACGTTGCAAAATTCATCAGAAACAACATCATCTGTCGCTACGGAGTCCCGAATGAAATAGTTTCAGACAATGGTTCCCACTTCAAGAAGGAGGTGATTGACTTGTTGGAGAAATACAATGTGGCTTTTCATAAGTCATCTACTTACTGGCCGCAAACCAACGGAGCAGTTGAGGCCGCCAACAAGAATATCAAGTGCATATTACAGAAGATGGTAGAAACCTACAGGGACTGGCCAGATAAGCTGCCGTTTGCTCTGTGGGGCTACAGGACTTCGATCAGAACTTCTACTGGGGCGACTCCGTACTCATTAGTCTATGGGATGGAGGCCGTTCTACCAATTGAGATTGAGGTCCCGTCATTGCGAGTATTGGCCGAATGCCAGATAACCGAAGCGGATTGGCAGCAAAACAGGTTTGAAGAACTCATGCTTTTTGATGAAAGGAGGTTGAAAGCACTGTACCACGTCCAAGGTTATCAACGCAGAATCGCCCGGGCTTTTAACAAGAAGGTTAAGTCCAGGAACTTGAAAGAAGGAGATTTGGTGCTCAAGGACAACCGAGCTCCCATCCACGACCCAAGGGGCAAGTTCAGACCCAATTGGACTGGTCCCTACATCATCATCAAGTCAATGCAGTCGTGGGCTGTGGTTACGATGGATCTAGATGGCTTGGAGTTTTCCCAACCGATCAACATGGACAAGTTGAAGAAATACTACCCTTGAGAGGCTCGCTGGGCGAAAACCGAAAAGGCGACCTAGGCAAAACTTCGAGCATAGAAAATTTGAAATTATAAACCGAGCTCATAAGGTTGAAAACCCGCAAAGGCGGCCTTGGCAAAAGTTAGAGCGCAAAGGAGAGCAAAAATACTCGGCGAACCCGAGTGCGAACTACGTAAGACTTGATTCCCATCTTTGGGATACGTGGCGACTTCATCACGAAGTTCGATCACAAACTTTTCCCGATCAACTTTGTCCATTCCGATCATCTCGGTCATCTCTATTCATCGGCATTTATTGCGATCTCCCAGATGCAGTGCTATTGGACTAGGGGCAACTTTCCGTTGCCACACTTTTCGAGCACCTTTTTCAGACTAGGGCAACTTTCTAGTTGCTAGGATTGAGTTGTACATCTCAAAGGATGAGATCTCAGCGTGTCGGTTCGATCCATATCGAAAATAGTTTTGAAAAGTTTTAATAAAGTTGACTTTGTTCAAAGTAATCTTTTCACAACTAAGACCATTTTGGACCAAAAGTGGAGAATTTTCGAGACCACAACTTTCAATTTCATTGATTCCAAAAGCAGTTCTTTTGCTCTTGCATACAATCGAAGTTGCTTTTTATTACATTCATAAAGAAAACTTGAAAGTACTAATAAAGCAATAAATCAGGGCATAGTCGGTCAGTGTCCCTCGCCCCTGCCAGAGCGTGTTGAAGCCTCAAACGCCAACTTAGGCCCAACCTGTGCCTCCTCATTGAGCCAATCCCAAAGATTCATCGGATAAAGTCATCGAAAGTAAGGCGGGGCTAGAAGCTCTCTAACTCTCCATCTCAGAGCTGTCGAGCCCAATTTGGCGCCTCGAACCAGGAAAGTAGCCGGATACTCAATCCCCTCTGGTGGGCAAGTCTGATCGTGGCCGAATTGGCGCAAAATGCGGAAGGGGAAATAGAACACGCAATGAGTTAAGCCAATCAGTCGAATCCCAACCTGCCGGGACATGCTATAGCCCATTGCCGGAAGATTGAGCCAAGGGCAGCGCCACGCAATGCGATCTGCCGATAGGTTGCACATCCATTCAAACCACCAGCTCTCATCAAGGGCATTGACTAGGCGTTGCCGAAAGAAGTAGCCGCGAGCTGAATAAGCGGGGCAAGGGTCCACAACTTGTAGTTTATCCATCGACCATATCACGGGGAGGGATGAAAAATGAGAGATTAAAGAATAGAGAGATGTACGAGGAGAGAAAAGTGAGATAAGGGTTTTGTGAGAAAAAATGAGCCCGAAGGCCGAGTGATGTGAGCAAATATACATGTGAGCTTGGGTGGGAAACATTACCTGCAACAGTAGTGGACTCCCTGCAAACCTGGTTGTCTCCCGGCGGTAGAAGGCATCCAAGCCCATCAATGTCTCGGCCAGAGTCATGGCAATACAACTCTTTCCTTCTCTCAAACCTTGGGCGACTTCAATCAAACGGACGCTAGCTCCTCCGGAGCCCGAGACAAACATAAAATGAGATAGTAGACACAAGCAGAGGGCGTGCTGCCGGAAGCCTTGCCAATGGTGGTTGCTGCGGTCACCAGCATCAGAGAATCGGTAAATCAGGTTCGGAATGTCCAACACTCCATCACCAATCAGAGATCTAGCATCATGCGCATTAAGACCGCACACCCGCCCTAAGGCTTGGGCATAGCTAAAATTGAGCTGGGGCAGAATTTCCTCGCTTCGCTCGGACTCCATCAAGATTTGAAAATCTTCAAAAGTAGGACATACCTCTTGCCCGCCAAAGATAAAGACGTGCGTCACCGGGTTCCAAAACCTTGCCGCGGCATGGAGGAAAGGAAGATGCAGTGAAGTCCGGCTTAGCGTGAATAGTGCATTTAAGCCGAAACCCCGAAAATTCAACTTCTCCGAGCCATCCAAAGAAGAAATCCAAGATGTGAGATTTTACGTGAAATGCTTCCATTTTTGTGAGGAAAGGTGATGAAATGAATGAGTTCCAAGAGTGGAGCTTTTATAGAGGGGCAGAACACTATTCAAAGGACACGTGTCACGTTTCTGGCGGATGTGGGGGGGGTGGCCGGCCGGCCACCTATCCTAGTAGGCCGGCCACCTACTACTTTTCAACTGCGAAATGTTGTCGGCCTCGCATTGGTCTTGTTATGCCCGCCGGAAGAGAGTTTGAAGCACTGTCACGCATCGGGAATGTTGAAGGCCTCAATTTCTATCAGTTTTGGGTACGTCCCATCATCCAGATCGTCTGTCTGAAATACATTTTGTCATGTTTTTGCTTATCGAGTTGTTGTTTTGATTATCGAGTTGTAAGTTTGTCGAGCTGTCGCATTTTGTGTTTTGAGTTGTTACCCTTTGGTTTCACAATTTTGTTAAGTCTTGTCTGTTGAGTCGTTAACATTGTTGTACTTTGTTTATCGAGTTTTAGACTTGCTAAGAGTCTGTTATCTATTAGTAAGTCGTTTTGTTTCTTTATTTTGTTGCGTCGGTTCACTACCTGACCCGATAAATACATGAGGCGCGTTTCCATTCAATTCCATTTTCGTGCAAAATGATGCGATGCGATGCTAAGAATTTCAAATACAACATCTTTTCAAAAGTTTGTTTCATTCCATCATATTTTACAACAGATAAAGATACAAGTTTCTGAAATAAAGCGCCTAACAATGTGCAAAGTGCTACAAACTACTAGCTAAAAAGTAGAATAAAGCAGAAATAACATCAGTGTCCTCGGGAACGGGAATGGGGAGGCCCTCTCATCCTCTTCTGCGGGATAATCTCTGCATCTTCATCACCATCTGGATCGGAGCTGTCATCCTCCGGATCATCCTCGGGCTCGTCTCCGCTCCCGGAGCCAAGACCAGGGCCTCCCTCTCCAGGGGATGCCTCTGACACATGATCTGCGACCTCCTCCTCGTCATCCTCGACAATGGGTGCCCCGCGTCTGCGAGACGACCCTGCTCCTCGAACTCCTCGAGAAGGCCTAGATGGCCCAGCTCCCTGAGAAGGCCTGGATGGCCCAGTACCTCGACCTCTCTGAGAAGGCCCGGGTGGCCCACCTCGCGTCGAAGCATATACTGGAGGCATCTGAAAATGCAAGGTGCAGTGCATTAGTTCAAACAATAAAAGCAGGTGCAAATGCAGAATGTGAATAGGGTGTGTGTCAGATGTGCTCTATCTGTTGAAGGTTCAAAACCGGAGTATCATCAGAAACATGCTAGTACAGGGAAAATGAACAGTACCTCCACACCCACGATGCTCATCTGCGTCTCCCTCCGTAAGATCATGCCCTCGAATGTGGCCAGCATCCCGAGCAGCTCGTCTGTATACTCAACAGGAGGCTGCGAATACAAATGCAAAACTATCAGTAAAGGAATCAATGTCTAAATATTTGACTGATAAATCAAAGCTGAACAACATACCGGGGGCGAGTCAGGGTCTCTAACATATCTGTGATCAGGCAGAGGAGGCTCTAGCGGAATCTGGTAAGGCGTCCCAAATCGCCAATTCGTCAACTCGGTCGGCATATCTGGCCACCCAGGGTGATCGAGAGTCGGAGGGATCGGAGGAATCGAACTACCTCTACCTCTAGATGTACCAGCCCTGCTAGAAGAAGGGATATCTGTAGCACGGGCGCGACTCGAAGATGGTGCGCCGGTGGACCTCCGTGGTGGAGCCCGTACTCCCGTCAAGGGGGGCATCAGGTATATGCGGCGGTAGGTGGCGTAGCTCCCATCAAGAAGATGTAATAAAGCATCACTGCCTTGCATAGCACTACTGACCTCCTCAGGGGATAATCTATCAGCAGTCCGCATGGTGTCTGGAGGCACAGCAGGAGGTTCCTGAGAATTGCCCCCCCATATCTGACGCTGAAAACGTTCCCCCAGGAACCAAGCCCGGCCGACTGGTCCCTCGAGCAAGAATCTGTACTGGGAACTAGTCAACCCTCCGGGGTATTGATGCTCGAGGTCGTCGCCAAAGACTGCCCAAGGCTGCCAAGTGATCTACGGATAACCAGTGCATAAATCGATCAGAAATCAGAATATATAGAGCAGATCAAAGATGAAAATGAAAAGAACTGAGAGTTCTGAAGTACCTCTGTCGCTCGAACAGTATCAAAGTACCGTCGCAGGGAAGAGAGAGTTTCTCGAGGCCTCGGTAGGTGCTCACCCTCGAACATCAATGAATACGGAGTCGTCGGAGGCCCTGCCACCTCCATCTCCGGAGCCAATGTAGGAAAATACACATACACCCATAACTGAGAAAGCGGTAGAATGTGAATCTGAGAATGCAAAGTGCGCCCGTCAAGCTGATGAACAAGTAATAAGGAGCAAAATGTAAATCAAGAGGACAGAATGTACCTCCTGGGCTCTCCAAGAGGCAGCGAGTAAGTCCCTCGTGCGGCTGCGCTCATGTAACAAGAGGTAGTAGCAGCGCCGCCCCAATCATACTGGCCGACCTGTGAGAAGTCTACCAGAGCACTCAGGAGATATAATCCTACCATGTTCCCTCTATCAGCAAACAAGGTGGTGCCGAGGAGATACATAAGGAAACCGCGGGCATACTGCTCCGCCTCCTCAGGAGTCTCAGGCTCCATCTATGGCCGCTGGAAATGGGAAGCAAACCAGGAGTATCGGACCCTCCCCGAACCTCTGTCTACAGGCGGGTGTGTCCCCAGTAGGTGCATCCAGGCAGCCTCCCACTGACCCATATCCTCGTCGTAGGGAATGGGAGCACCGCCTACGTCTAGGCCAGTAAGTACAGCAAAGTCCAGCGGGGTCATGGTCATATCCCCGGTGGCAGAAAAATGGAAAGAATTGGTGGTGTCCCACCATCTCTCCGCCAAAGCAGCCAATAAAGTCCTACTGATGAGGCAATGAGATAACCCTCTGCAGAATGGCCCGAATCCCGCAAAGTCAACCAATCCCCGGACAGCTTCCGGAAGCTCAAAATACCACTCCCTCAAGGGCTGACAGAGCGTATCCTCAAGACTGTCCGAGAGTGAACCTGCATTTCAGATAAATGCATAGATCAGCAAATGAAGTGAAAATGAGCTATGTGCAAATGAAGTAAAAATGGGCTGCGTGTTCAATAAATTTGGTATTTGGGGACTGTGCGTTCTACTTCAAATCAGTGGGCTGTGTGTTCGCTTCAAGTTTGGGACTGTGTGTTCTACTCAATCAGTGGGCTGTGTGTTCGCTTCAAGTTTGGGACTGTGTGTTCTACTTCAAATCAGTGGGCTGTGTGTTCGCTTCAACTGGCCGTTGTGTTCATGGCATCAAAGTTTAGGTGTGTTCTACTCAATCGATGGTGTGTCGCTTCAACTGGCCGTGTGTTCAGTGCATCAAAGTTTAGGGTCAGTGTTCTACTCAATCTGGCAATGTGTTCGCTTCAATTTGGGTCAGGTGTTCAGCATCAAAGTTTAGGGTCAGTGTTCTACTCAATCGATGGGGCGTGTGTTCGCCGAACTGGCCGTGTGTTCAAGCATCAAAGTTTAGGGTCGTGTGTTCTACTCAATCGATGGTGTGTTCGCTTCGAATCTGGCCGTGTTGATGCATCAAGTTTAGGGCCGTGTGTTCTACTCAATCGATGGTCGTGTGTTCGCCTTTAACTGGTGTGTTCGGTGCATCAAAGTTTAGGGTGTGTTCTACTCAATCGATGGCAATGTGTTCGCCGAATCTGGCCGTGTGTTCATGCATCAAAGTTTAGGGTCAGGTGTTCTACTCAATCAAGTACGTGTGTTCGCTTCGAACTGGCCGCGTGTTCGCAGCATCAAAGTTTAGGGTCAGGTGTTCTACTCAATCAATGGTGTGTTCGCTTAACTGGCCGTGGTGTTCGGCATCAAAGTTTAGGGCATGTGTTCTACTCAATCGATTAATTGTGTGTTCGCCGAATCTGGCCGTGTGTTCAAGGCATCAAAGTTTAGGGTCAGGTGTTCTACTCAATCAATGGGCCGTGTGTTCGCTTCAAATCTGGGTTCGTGTTGAAAATCGAAGTTTTGGGACTGTGTGTTCTACTCTTAGTCAGTATGTGCTGTGTGCTCATTTTCGACTTCGGATTGTGTTTTCGATGAAGCAATGTTTGAGCTGTGTGTTCAATTTCTAACTAATGTGCACTGTGCGCTCACAATTATTCAAATATGCCAGGTGTTCATGAAAGTGTTTAAGTTACATGCTCAGGGTGCAAGTTTCATGTCGTAAGTTAAAGCGTGTGTCTAAGCATGACAGAGTATGAAATGCATGAGAAATCTGAGAGAATAAAGTGAAATACCTCGCATCGTAGGAGAGGTCTTGCTCGGCTCTCGTGAAGAAGATCCACGGGTGCTCGATCGTTGAATGCGGTAAAATGAATGAAAAGTGGCTCATGAAGCATATATGCACTTGGAGCATAACGATCGGGAAGGAAAGGGCGGACCCTCGCGGGCAGTGTCATGAGATCAAAATCATCCCCGGCACCTGGGAAACCTCCGCCGTGAGGGAAATGGCCTGCCATGTCGAGGAATCTGCAAGAGGAGCAAAATGAGCAAAATAGGCCAAAATTGGAAAAAGTCAACAAAAGTCAACTCTCGGGAAACGAAAAGTCAACCAAAAGTCAACTCCCGGAAAAATTTTCCAAATAATGAGACAAAATTACCTCAAGTGGTGAAAATGAGAAGAGAAGCCCCGAAGTCAAAATTTAGTCGCTTCAAAGTGCTTAAATCTGAAAGATTTCGCAAAAACAACTTGCGTGGGAGGCCGAGGGACGCGTATAAAGTCTTGATCTGAAAGAAAATGGCTTAGAGAGCAAGAGGAGAGAATTCCACAACTTTGGGTGTGATTTCGGATGGCATGGGAGGTGTGTATATATAGAAAATGCCAAAATGACCAAAATGCCCCTACTTTGGGCAGGTGGTACGGCCACACCTAACTCCGGCTGGCCGGCCCCTCTACTTTTTGGCCCTGGCCGATGGCCTCTCCTAGGGCAATGGGCTGGCCGACCATCTTCCCCCCTCCCTCCCCTACCTCTCTGTAAATTTTGGGGAAAATCGGGGCTCCCGGGGCCCGCAAAAGTTGAAGAAAAGTACCCTTTCTTGCGCGAATTGCTCCGCTGAAACTTTAATTGCAATTATTGACATGTGTCTCATCATTATTCATCGAATCGAGTGTATCCTTTTTAAACATGTTGTGACCTCTCCTAATGTAAATCGAGGTCATGATCGAGTTGTCACGTAGAGTTTCGCTCGTCATTTCATGTCGAATGGGCATCTGATTTATGCTCGTTTACATTGTTTGGTTCATGATTTGCATTCTCATGAATGTGTTGCATTGTCATACGTGTTTGCTTGATGTGCCATACTTCTATGCTTAAACATGCGTTGTCGCGCATTATCTTTTCTCGCGTTATGTTGCATTCATTCATCGACACCGTGTGTGTCAAACTTTTCGAATCATAGGAATCGCATTGAATATATGTTGTTAGCATATTGTTCTTGTTAGATTTCTCTCTTTTGCAGGCACGATATTGTATGTACGGTTCATTTGAGGCTGGTGCGACCAGACGAATCGCGCAGGTATCGTATCTTCTCCGTGTGAGACGCGACGAGAATTGAATGATTCTCCGCATTCCTAACTGCATGAAATGTAGTTCTTGCTTTGCATTCTTGCTTAAAACTGTTGCATCTATTTGCGAATACTTGCTTCATTACAGCTTGTTGCACTTGTATAATCACCTGGCTCCGTGCTTATCATTTGCATTTTTGCTCCCCTGCATGCGGGCACGCATCTCTGTTTATCTTGTATGATTGTCTAAGTCTTCGGCCTTGTCAAAAATGGGTCGTCTCTGGGCTTTGACATTCACTCTCGTCACTTCTTGACTTCCGAGTTACACAAAGAGGGCAATCAGAGACACCCCATTTTTGACCGACCTTAAGACTCAGACGTCACCGATTGAGCGCTCGGTGATGTTGCATACTGTGCTCGTTCCGAAGTCTCAGAGTCGTGGCCACGCGCCTTGCCTCCGGACTTCCGAACCCTCTTCTCTACCTTGTCTCGGTTTGCGAACCAGACTCGGTTTTCTCTGTTTTCTTTCCTGAGGGAAGGGAGTGGTCTGAGACTCTCCGGTGGCCGTGAGCTACTTTTCGTGGCCGTAGGCCATTTTGCCCATTTCGGAGCCCGGTTCCCAGTTTTCGGGACCGTTAGGCCGTGTGCCTCGGCTCGGGACCGCCCAACCATCTTCGAGTTCTCCGGTTTTGGGCTTGCACCTCTGTTTTGTCATTCCGAGGAACACTGGGGCCCCTGATGCCCACTTCGTGGCCGTATGCCACTTTCGGTGCCTGTAGCCGGTTTTCGGGACCCCGAATCACGCGGTTTGGGCCCCGAGCATTCATTTTGCATCAGTTTTCTCTGATTTTTGGCAGGAACCTCTGTTTTGTCATTCTGAGGGACACTGGAGTTGCAGATATCCACTTCGCTGCCGTATGCCACTTCCGGCACCCGCAGCCCATTTTAGGGATCGGTGCTTTGTTTTTGGCCCCGGCGTTCATTTCTCATTGATTTTGTTCAAACTTGGCGGTACCTCTGTTTCAACACCGGGAAGATCCTTTGGGGGTGGGAGGCCAGCAATTATCCCAGATAGCCAGTTTCGCTCCTCCGGAGCCCGTTTTTCTCACTTCCGGGCCAATGTTGAACACCTTGGGGGTATTTTCTTCCAACCAAAGCTACATATCTGTGATCAGGGGACATGGGAGGACCTTAAAAATGTATGGTCGGCCAGAAACTCAGAGTTTCATTTTTGAGCCTCTCCTTCAAGCTCTATGTTGTGGCTCCTGCTTCAGTGTTGCCAATTTCAGACCTTGGATCCTTGTTCTACACACCTTGGAGGACACAAAAAGAAGGTGGTCGGCCAGAAATTATGCAGTTCATTTTTGAGGCTCTCCTTCAAGCTCTATGTTGTGACTTCTGCTTCAGAGTTGCCAGATTCCGACCCTGGGGCCTTATTCTACACACTCGGGAGAACACCTTGGCATGGTGGTCGGCCAGCAAATATTGACTTCATTTTTTGGGGGTGGCCGGCCATGGTAGCTGGCGGGCCGACCAGGTGGGGACGCTGGCCGCCCACCTCCCAGAAAGTTACCTGGCCGGCAGATTCACCTTTCACTGTTCAATTTGTCCACTGCTTTTCAAAGTGTCTCCCTTATCAGGGATATTTTGGGAGGAAAGCTTGGGTGCTTTTCCTCCTTTACACCTTTCTTGTCTACTTAAAGGGCCCAACCCCTTCTTCTCTAGGGTTAGAAAAAATGGTCTCAAGAACACTTAAGCAAAAAACCTAATTTCCATAGCCAAAAGCTCCAAAATTTCAAGTCTTGCTTGATTCCTTCACCAACACCTAGCCTCACCATTCCAACTTTGATTCCAGCAGCTAGGAAGTGAATTTCAGAGGTTGAGAAGCTGCAAATCAAAGCCAAGAAGCAAAGAAAGACAAGTCTTCAAGGGTAAGTATTCAAAACCAACTTTTAGGGCTTTTTCTTGATCTTTTTATATACTCTAATTGGTTGAGAATTAGGGGTCCGACCCCTACTGATTTTGTGCTCATATTGAGCCCCTCTACAACATTGTAGAAGGGCTCAACTTCATTTGGTATTTCTATATACTAGTTCCTTCAATATTCACCAAGTTTGTCACATTTTTGCATGCTAAAATTGACCTATTTGTGTTGGTTTTTAGGGGTCCGACCCCTACTGCTTTCTTGCTTATTTTGAGCCCCTCTACAACATTGTAGAGGAGCTCAACTTCATTTGGCCATTGTATCTACCACCTCCTTCAAATTTCATCAAGTGTGCCATATTTTGTATGCAATTTTTGACCTATTTGTGTTTGTTTTTGGGACTTCGACCCCTACTGGTTTTAGTCTTATCTTGACCCCCTTTACATGTTTCATGAAGAAGGTTTGGTCATTTGATGTATAGATTGCATGTCTTATGTTATACCCTTTTGTGGCTCCATTTTGCCTTCCATTTCTAGCATGTTTTTCTTATGATTTAGAGGCTGCCATAAACTGCATATATGCTTATTTTTGGGCCTTATTTCATGTTGTAGAAGAAAGTTTGTCCATTTGGTGTTTGTATATACCACCTCCCATTGTAATGCTCTTTTGGCCATTAATCTTGTATGATTTTGTTGCCATATCTATGTCTCCTTTTGGGCCATGTTTGTTACTGAAAAATGCCATATTTGGGACTGCCTTGCTACTGTTATTTCTGCCATGATCATATTTTGCATGTATAGCATGGCTATAGGCCATTTCGGGGCTTAATTTCACATTTTCGGGATGATTGCATGCTTCGGTTGTCATTTCGTATCATTTCGGGGCTGTTTTACATCATTTGCGAGTGCTGAAATTCCATGTTGCATGTTTGCATGTCATTTTGTGCCTTAATGCTTTGCTTCGGTTTGCATGCCCGCGGGTACGCATTTCGAGGCACCTTCGTTTTTATCCGACGGCCTCCTACGTGAGTGAGCTGAGGCTCTCCCATGTTGGTGTAAGCCCATCGCGGCATTCCGTATTCCATTTCATTGCATTTCATCGCATTTCATCGTCGCCTCGATTTGCACGCCTGTGGGCACGCGTTTCGAGGCACTTCGGTTTTATCCGATTTTCATCTTCCATCATCGCCTCGATTTGCGCACCTGTGGGCACGCATTTCGAGGCACTTCGGTTGTATCCGATTTTCTCATTTTATCATCGCCTCGATTTGCGCGCCTGTGGGCACGCGTTTCGAGGCACTTCGGTTGTATCCGATTTTCTCATCGCCTCGATTTGCGTGCCTGTGGGCACGCGTTTCGAGGCACTTCGGTTGTATCCGATTTTCTCATTTTATCATTGCCTCGGTTTACGTGCCTGTGGGCACGCGTTTCAAGGCATTTCGGTTTTATCCGATTTTCATTCGCACATCATCGCCTCGGTTTGCGTACCCGTGTGCACGCATTTCGAGGCACTTCAGTTTTATCTAATCTCCATTTTAGCTTCGTCTCGGTTTGCGTGCCCATGTGTACGCATTTCGAGGCACTCTGTTTTATCCGCTTGGCATTGCGTATGCCTCCGCCTCGGTTTGCGTGCCCGTGTGCACGCATTTCGAGACATTCTGTTTTATTCGGTTTGCATTGCGTATGCCTCCGCCTCGGTTTGCGTGCCAGTGGGCATGCATTTCGAGGCATCTCATTTTCATAGCATCGTACATGCTAGGATTGTATGTTAGTTGCATTTCATGCATATCATGCATATTGCACGGGAAACGAGGTACATTCTCAGACTCGAGCGACGGAGTGTGTCTCAATTCCCCAGTCATCGACACTCCGGATTACCCATGATGGAGTTAAGTTTTGTTGTAGCATTCATCTCCATATTGAGTTGTGCAATCCGGCTCCTCTGCCATCATGCATCGGTATGCGTGATTGGTGGCACGAGGATCGAGGCATGCATATATTTGTGAAAATACATCGCTATGCCCTTTTCCTGCTCTCTCTCTGACAAAATCGAGGATCAACAACTTTCCGGTCTGGCGCATTTGAGAAATCGCAAGCAGAGTGATTGGGGCATCCCATGGATTTCCACACCAATGAGCGGCATCTATCGAAGCAAGCGGTCCTCGGCTTGCACGCCAATTTCTGACTTTCCTAGTTTAATCTGTTAATTAAATTAGAGATTTGTAATATTCGGACTGTATATTCTTTCATTTTGGGGCTATATTATTATTTTGTTCGGACCCTCTGCGCGAGGGCAATGTTGTAATAAGGGTGTGTGAGTGTGATGTATGTCTTCCAACCCCCATTTCTTTCTCCCTTTTATTTACCCGCTTTGAATGGTTAGATATAGGGCATATCTCGATTAGCATACAGTATGATAGCATGTTTGCATTCATTCATCTGTTTTACATGCATCGGGTTCGGCACATCATACAAACTGCATTGTATTTCAATTCCAAGTTGAATACTTGTTAGTTGTAGCATTTCATATACCATGTTTAGAATAGCCGAGCCTGCTATAGTTACATCTTTGCATGTGTTGCATTAGGCATTTCAGTATATGTAGGATCATGCATGATTTCTAATGAGCTTTTGTTTTGGCTTGGAATACTTGGTGAGTTGTTATGCTTTAGCATACTTGCATGCGTGTGAGTGTTGCCATGATAGCATGCTTACCATGAGGCTATGTGCTTATATGATATAACTGCCTCGAATGCCTGTGGGTGGAGGTTGAGTTATCTGAATTGGGACAATACATTGACTGTTTGTTTTAAGCCCACTAGATTGTGGCAAAATCTGTATTTTAAGCCTACCTGCGGGTAGCAAACCATCTTTCACAAACAAACATGAAATGTTCAGTTCCAATTCAGACGGCTCAGTCTATACTTGTTTGCTGCGAGCATCACATAGTAACCTAGGCTAATAATCGGAATAAGAGCATACAAAGTTTTCAAAAACAGATATCATGGTTAGTAGAGGGCGGTCTTTGACCGGGCGAGAGGGGGTGCTCACGATGTGACCTTCCCTAATCGTACCCAAGTTCCCGAGCCAACTTTGGTGATGACGGACACGTGGCCTTTTGGCACCGAGTCGGGGTTTCCTAAATTTCCCATTTTAAAATATTTAGGTGGCGACTCTGTTATCTGGCAAAGCAGTCCATGTTTGGCACTTCTTACAAAACATCTGTTTTCCTTCAAAACGATTTGCCGGATTTGGACTCTTTGGTTCGAGATTGAGAACCGCAACAAAAATCGAGTCCGAACTGTAGCGAGGTCCCCCGCGGGCGTTGTTACAACAGGGTTTAGAGGAACCCCTTGTACTTGAAGCCCTCTTGGTCCAAGTAAAGGCATATTTAGGACTAGTTGTCCCTGGGAAATGGGTTGTCACTGTTGTGCTGGTTGATTTTGAGGGTATGGTTGACCTCTTAGGGTAGGCATTTGTCCAACAAAAGGTGTTGCGAAGGGAATCACTGGAGAAAGAATAGGTGTTGTTTCTCTTCCAACTGCAAGAATTCCTTCCAACCCCCCGGGTATAAGTTCAAACACAAGATTAGTGAATACACGAGTGCCAGACGTGGGTTCAAACATTAGATTTGAAAACACTCGAATATCATTTCCTTGTGTTAACCCTGGTCTACCAATGTGTATGGTTTCACTGGTAGGTAAAGGTATGCTCTAACTCATTAGTGGTCTAGGAGGAGCTTCGTACCATGATTGAGGTACAGGTGATGGCCTTTCATGACTTTGATTATTAGCTTGACCACTAGTTTGTCCATTATGGTGTCCATCACTTTGCATAGGCTATTTATCTCAAACCAATCTTTAGAAGAACTAATCACAATAGTAAAAGAAAACGGAAGAGAACAGTGTCAGAAAATAAATTTCATTAAGTAAACAAGTGTTTACAATTATACATTCGCACTTCCACAGCTTCGAAGGGGATTACAGCAATGAACAGACTAACTTAAAACTACTCCTAAGAAACTGAAATGCAGTGCGAGAAAGTAAAGGATTGGAAGGTAAAGAACTGGAGAGTAAAGAACTGGAAAATATGTAAAGTAAAATAGATTGGCTTCTAAATCTGGTTCTAGGTCCATTTACTATCAGCTTTCTTCTTTATTTATATGCTCTGGTGACAACCATCGAAGTGGCTATTAATTGTCAAAGTGGTTGGCAACTGATGAAGTAACCTCCATGAACATCAAACATGGCTCCAAGCAGTTTGCCTCCACTAAGTCACTTCTTGCAGTTGGGCTTCCCTCCTGAATTTGAATTTAAATCTCCAAGAATCATTTAGCCATGTCACCTTACTCCTTTTGACTGTTCCAATACTTCACAAATCCATTGCTATTGATATAACTTGCCACATTTCCTTTGATGATTGGAAATCTTTACTAGTTCTCCAAATTATCCCTGATGGACCATGTGTCAAGCTGTGACTAGCTAATACAAAATATATGGCCAATACACACACACACACACATATATATATATATATATATTGAGTAATTTGTAAAAGAAAATTTTAATTTCTTAAAATCAAATTTTAATTTCTTAAAATCATAAATAAGCAAAGAGTTATATACATTGATACTAATGTTTTTACTATATCTATATATATATATATGAAAATACCAACAAAAAAAAAATTACATTGCAATTTTATATTTTGAGATTATTGCATAATTGTCTCATCATCAATGCTATAATGAACATGTGATTTATCTACCTTCTTGATTGATAGTTTAATATTCATTCAACTGCCTTGAATTTACTCACAAAGTTAGGTCTCAAAATTAACAAAAAAATTTATTTCAAAAAAATATATCTTAAAATCATAAATAAGCAAATAGTAATATACATTTATCCTAATGTTTTTAACAATATATATATATATACAAATAAATAAATAAAAATAAAAATAAAAATAAAAAATTTGCATTGCAGTTTTAAATTTTGAGATTATTGCATGAACGTCTCATCATCAATGCTATTAAATACCTAATTTTCAATGTATGTGATTAAAAAATTATTCATTTATTGATCTCTCATTCTATTGGGCAATCAATTTTATGAATTTCATCACATCAAATGTTTTGCGGAAATTTTAGTTGAGTGCAAGTTCTAAAAACTAAATACACTTAAACTTTATAAATATTAATTACTAAAATTATAAATAAATAAAAAAAGGTTCATGAATTTGTAACAACTTTCTAAAATTATCACGGAATGGTAATTTTTTCAAATGTTTTTTTTTAACTAGTGTAGTGCTTATTGGTAATAGCAATGAGATAGATCATCCAACCCAATTAACCCTATTTCCCTTATGTATGGAGAGATAAGATATGAAAGGGAGCCTTTTCTTATCCTAACAGCCTTTCTGTGATCAATCTCTCCAACTCAATTGTGTGGTGGGAAAGAGTTTTTGATATGGAAACACTAAAGAAATTGAAATACAGAGGACTTATAAATAAAAAAATTAATTCTACGAGCAATTAGATTTAATTTTTTAAAATTTTGTTTTGATTATTTACAGTGAAGGTGAATGTAATTTTGTAAAATGATGATATTAGTTTGGCCTAAATATATAAATATATATTTTTCAATGTTCCTTCAAAATCTAATGAGGTCACCACAACCATACATGTAGTGCTGCCCATACTCTTTCATGTATGGTAGGAAATCATTTTTTCAATGTTCCTTTTTATGCCTTTTTGTTTACTTGCATTTATAAAAATAAAAATAAATAAATAAAAATTCAATATTGACAAAAAAAAATTAAAAAAAAAATAAAAGAAGAAGAATTATTTTAAGCAGCGCCAAAAGACCCTCTAAAAGCCTATTAGAGAAAATAAATAAATAAATTGGATCCAAACTTTCTAAAAAGCACCTCTCAAAGTGCTTTAAGCCTATTGCTATTACTTCGAGCAAAGCTGTACAGAATACATGTAAGTTGTTTGCACAAAATAATATGATTGAATTGGAATCATTCAATATTATAAAACAAACATCTTCAAAATATATTTTTACTCATTAAAATTATCTTAGCAAGAAAATGTCCAATAGTATAGCAGAAGAAGACAACTTCTTCATTAGTCAAAGTACGCACAAACTGACTAACTAGCCAATTATTAAAGAATAAAAAAAAAAAAATTCCATCCTCTTCTCCATGTATAATAAACCAAGCTACCCCAAAGGGAGGTTTCTTTACGGAGAGTAAAAATGAGATAGCATCCAAACACAACTTTAAACTAATATATATAATGAAATAGAACAACACATATATTGGCTAATTTTATAAATATATATGTTTAGTAGAACATTATACAATAGAAATGTGTTAAAAGTCAATCAATTACCCATGAAAGTGTTTTAAAAGATCATGTTTGTGGTCCTCTTTGGCGGTGCTTTATCAAATTATATTTTGAATTACCTATGTGCTTTTATTAAAATTTCTTTAGTCCTACTTTCAATTGTGTCAATTAATTTTTTTATATTTTAAGTCAAGTTTTAATGTCAATTTTCTATCCTTCTACCAACCTCATTAGTAGTAAATGAACTTGATTTCTCTATTTTTAATTTTTGTCAATCTCATCAACATAGTTAAACGAAAGGATAATATTAAAATTTAACTTAAAATACTAAAGATTGATTATCAGAATTGAAAATAAAAAGACTAAAGTGAGATTTTAATAAAAATATAAACTTTCTTATACTTTTAAATGGTAAATGCTAACATGTGCTTTCTATGAAATGTTTTAGTGTTAAAAAGTGTGTACAACATGTGTTAGAAATATTGAAACAAGATTTATGATTGAATCTTACGAAAACTAAATATTTCAAATCTTGGGATCATTGGAGGTTTACCCGTTCGTTAATTTCAAAGTCCCGTGATTAGTTGAGGTGCGCGTAAACTGACCCATACACTCGGTTATCATCAAAAAAAAAAAAAACCCTAAACATTAGTTAATCAAATTATAAGAGAGATTTTACTCTTTTCAATTTTTTTTATTACTTTTTTAACAATCAGGCAAGGATAAAACAATGTTTTGGATAAATTACAAATACACTCTCTAAAGTTTATTTAAAATTATCCCATGTAATTTGAAAAATTAAAAATACTCTCTGGTCAAAATTTTTTATTTAATAGAATTAATTGAAAAAATTATTAAAAAATTACATGAATTATTAATTAAAATAAATATCTAATATCATTAAAAAAATTAATTGAATTAATGATTTATTAATAAAAATGATTATTTATTATGAAATTAAAATTTCAAAAGGTGACATGGAAATTTTGAAATTACGTAAAACAATTGCTTTTTTAAATAAATCTCAGTAAATGTATTTATAATTTACTTTTATATATATATAGTAAAACTTAAATCAAAGCAAGAAGGGTAATAAAAGCTGATAAAAAAAAAAAAAAAGTGGTAATAAAACTAACCCATTAGTCATTGCCAATTTATTCCACCAATTGCGGAATCGTCTTTGAACATGAATGTCAAAGCTGAACTCCAGCTCACTCACAACCTACGAATTTATGGGGTCATAATTGCCTTGGCCGTCGGAAACGTAAGAGAAGGGCCAATAAATGTGAAAAATTAGGGGTAAATTTGGAAATTAGTTTACCTTCAAAATACAATTGGGGTAAATTACATTAAGAGTAATTGTACTTATATCACGAAATGGAATCTTTGGTCACGTTTGTTTGACGGATTAGATTAGATGAAATTATTAATGAGTGAATAGTTAGTAAAGAGATTGTTAACGAGAGAATCATTAATGAGGGGATTAAGGCCTCATTTGTCAATAGGCCGGTTTAGTTAAAAAGTCAAAAAATTACTAAAAAAGTCAAAAAGCCAACAACTCATACCAAAAAGTTAAAGATTATCTTTTCTTTCTATTTTTTACACATCTTTTCGTAAAAAGTTAAAAAGTCATCCAAAACATACTATTTATATTAGCTCATATTTTAGCCAAATAGCCAAAAAGTTACTAAATTAGCCTGTTCCCAAACGAGGCCTAAGTAAAAGTAGGTTTTTTTAGATTATAGTGGAAGAAATAGTTAGTGATACGATTGTTAAATTATTTTTATACAAAATAAAAAATATATATTTCTATATTAAAAAAAGTTTCTAAAACAAATATATGAAAAATTTACAAATAATAGGCTATACTTGGGTTAAAAAAAAAAATACACTTATTTTTTCAATCCCCTCACTATTTTTTCAATCTCATGCTTTCCCGGAGAAAACTAAACCCACTATCGTACATCATTGACAATCTCATTGGACCAATAGTCCAATAGAGTATAAGGCTTGCCAAATAACCCTAGGTGAGGTGGCCTCACTAGCAATCCAATCCCCTCAGCCAAACAAATATGCCCTTTACACTCTTTTTTTTTTTTTTTTTTTTTTACAATTTTTCTATAAATCAATTTTTCTCATTACAATTAGCATAATACAAAATATATCCTTATCCTTCCCAACCCAAACCCTAGCCTCCACCCCCAACCAGCACCGCATCACTGTCGTCGCTCCAACAGTAAACACCGACGACCACCTTTCTTGCCATTTCTAACCACCACAACCCTTTTCTCCCCCCTTACTTGTTTTCTTCTTCCTCCAACAACTACAAGCCTCTTCTTTTTCTTTCTCCAATCACCATCATACAGTCATCCGCCGTTGCAGCCACCATCTATCTGTCACCAACCACCATTTTCACAATCCCTCACCGTTACAACCACACCCTAGGGTTTTCTCTCTCTCTCTCTCTCTCTCTCTCTCTCTCTCTCTCTTGTTTTCGTAACAGTGGAACATAGTGGGTCTGGTTCACGATAAGGCTGAAAAGGTCAATGGAAAAGGGAAGTGCGAAGTATGGTTAGGTTGCTATGGGGCGATAGTTATAGAGGAAGAACAAAGAAAGAAGAGAAGGAAGAGAAGGCAACAGTGGAGTTTGATGTCGGAGGTGGCAAAAGAAACAGAGGCATCACCAGCGATAGAAATGAGGTCATTGGCAGCAATGACAATGGTGGTGGCCAGCAGAGATGTTGGTGAAAAGTTAGGGGTAAGAAATTAAGATTAGAGTTTGGAAAGGTCTTTTTAGTAATTTTAGATAGGGATAAAAGTGTAATAACTTGTTTTGAAAATATAAGGTGTAATGAGTTGTTTTTGTTGCCTAAGTAGAATTTCTCTTACATTCACTTCTCATGATTTAAATATATATATATATATAAGTATATATAATTGGTTCTACACTTTTGAGATAATTACACTAATCTCTTTTGAGATTTTAAATAGCATAACAATTAGGCCCATGTTTAATCAATAATTTATTAGTCATATGAATAAAAAAAAAAAATTATGCTATCATCTTTTTTCTACTAAAATGTATATTATCTTTATTTATTTTAGTTTCTACCCACTATTTACATTAGTTTCAATCGTTTAGTCTTACTAAAAGAAAGGTTAGTGTAATTATGTAAAAAATATGGAGTAATCTGTGGAGTGAAATGCTTTGGGCATAACACTTGTCCCACTAAAGGGGCGAACGGCTGAGATCTTCACTCACCAAACTGATGTCATTTCGGTGAGGGAAAACCAAAAAGATAAATAAATAAATCATTTATTCATTTCAGATCGAAATGCAAGAGAGAGAGAGAGAGAGAGAGAGAGAGAGAGAGAGAGAAAGAGAGAAGCTCCTCATTGTTGGCATCATTGGGGCATCACCAGTCAACCTCTTCTTCTTATCCTCCTTCTTTTCGTCGTCTACCATCCGCCATCCGCCACTCCATTCTTTCCTCCTCCTCATTCTCTTCTTCTTCTTCATACTCCTCTCCTAAAACCATCATCGCTAGTGGGGCTTCATCTCCTACCAATCTCTTCCTCATTTCCTTCTCTTGCCATCCGCGGGCATTCTCTCATCTTCATCTTCTTCTTCCTCTTCCTCATTCTTTTCTTTTTCTTCTCTTGATCACAACCAACCTCACCTAGATTGCGACCCAACGCTACCACCATCACTGTCTACTATCGTTGCCATTACCACTCTAAAAACCATAGATCTAAGGTTCAAGTTCAGAAGAAGAAAACAAGAAGATGGCAGAGGAAATAGAGAGAAGGGTTTCGGGAGACCTACCACCTACATCACCACTGTTATCACTGCTCTCTAAAAACACGAGTTTTAGGGTTAGGGTTTTGGGAGAGGAGAAGGAGGAGGAAGAAGAATAAGAAGAAGAAGAAAAGAATGAGGATGAGAAAAGAAAGAGGCGGTGGACGATAGACGACGGACGGCGGAAAGATGGAGGATGAGAGGAAGACGCTGGCCAGAGATGCCCCAGCAGTGCCAGGGAGGATGAGCTTCTCTCTCTCTTTCTCTCTCTTTTGCTCGCATTTCAATATGACATGAAGAAATTTTTTTTATTTGGTTTTCTTCACCAAAACAACTTCGTTTTGAAGAGGGAAGATCTCAGCCATTCGCTCTTTTCGTGGGGACAAGTGCTGTGCCCAAACCAATTCACTCCACCAATTCAATCTAGAGGATCCTTGCACGTGAAAAACATAAGAGAAGGGCCAATAAATATGAAAATCAAGGATAAATTTGGAAAGTAAAATAATATATATATATATATATTGGTTATATATCACATGTTATTTTTATCTATTTATAGCACCAAAGTACTGAACAAAATATAATTTCGATAAATTACATTCACTTCTCATGAATTTTAATATATATATATATAATTAGTTTCACACTTTTGAAATAATTATGCTGACCTTCTTTGAGATTTTAATTAACATAACAATTAGGCTTAATCAATAATTTATTAGTATGTTATCATCTTTTTTCTAATAAAATGTCTATTATCTTTATCTATTTTAGTTTCTACCCACTCTCTACATTAGTTTCGATCATCTTAGTCTTACTAAAATGGAGGTTAATGTAATTATGTAAAAAAATGTGAGAGTAACCTGAGGGGGAAGTGAGAGTAATTTACCCATATAATTTATTTTGATTAAATTACACTATCATCTTTGAGGTCTAAAAAAAAATATAAAAATTTTCATAATTTTGCTATAATTAGATTGACTTTCGTCTTAAGACTAAAGGGTCTAAAATTAATGCAAATGATATGAAAAGACTAATGTGGTAAAATATAAATTTCAATGTAAAAGATATGACAACATTATTCTTTCATCAGTATGACTAACGAACTTTTGATTTAAATAACAATTGTCCTTAACTACTTAGCATAACTGTATTGGATTCTCTTAAAATTTTAATTAAAATAACACTTGTCCTATTTTCATAAAAAATTGTTGATATTATTAACTAAAAAATATGTTATTATATCTTTTATACTGAAATTTATATTCTTACATCTTTATATTATGTGTATTAATTTTAATGGCTTGAATTTCACTAAATGGAAGGTTCGCACAATTTAATGGAGGATAGCCATAATTTACCCAATTTCAAACTGGCATGTAAATATATGAAATTAATGTGGACAAATTTGTGAAGGAGGTTCTGAATCTTCCAAACTCATTTACTAAACAAAACCAAGAAAATAAATAATTGCTCTAACCAATGCATGGTTGGGAATGTCAGAATCAATCTGACCCTTCACATCTTCTGTTCTTGGCTTACATACCAATCTATCTCCTTAAACTTTGGTTAACATTGACTAATATAATTAACTTGTCAACATTGACTAATATGGCCAACTTGTCGGAATCAATCTGACCCTTCACATCTTTTGTTTTTGGCTTACATACCAATCTATCTCCTTAAACTTTGGTTAACATTGACTAATATAATTAACTTGTCAACATTGACTAATATGGCCAACTTGTCGGAATCAATCTGACCCTTCACATCTTTTGTTTTTTACTTCTTGACTTCCAAACCAATCTTTCTCGTTAAGTTTCGTTTCGTATGGTATTGGTTAATATAATTAATTTTTTTGTGATAGAATTTTTTTTAATTTCGTTTGGCTTAGATATTTTTTGAGTTTTTTGATTGAGAGGAAAAGTGTAATGATTACAAGTTAAATATAATATTTTATCTTATTTAACTTATTTTATTATTTTATATTTTTTTAACTCCAAAATGATAATCAAACCAGGGCTTAATTACTGCCCAACATCACCAAAAAAATATCAATAATTTACATATTCTTTTGTTTAAAAAAATAATGCCCTTTAAAATATAGGGAGATTTACCAATAAATCCCAAAATTTGAACTTATGAACCAATTGGTCCCATTTTTATTCTATTAAACCGTTTAGTCCCATTTAATTGTGAGGGACATAATTACCCTCATATAATGCAGCTGTCAGGCAGAAATTAGGTGAGGCATGTGTGGCACTCACGTGCTTGATTAGTGAATGGATGTGTGGTGTGTTGCATCTGATACACTGATAGGGTGTCACAGAATGGCAAAGTACTGTAAGGGGTTTTTTATTGGGCTGGGTTGGTGTGTGTGGCACGACACACACTGATACGCGGGACACGCACACAGCATCTCTTCGATCTGAGTTAAGACACACACAGTGGGTGGCATGGGCTCTCTCTTTCTCCTATCACACACAGATTGACACATACATTGTGAGGGCAGACACACACACACATATATATACACACACAGATACACACACACAGCCAAAAGATACACACACACACAGAGACAAAGATACACACACAGATACACACACATTGTGAGGGGCAGACACACACAGACAAATCAGATCAGAACTTCCTGAGTCACCGGTTGCTGATCGATCAGATCTTCCTGAGCCGCCGGTTCGTGCGCCGCCCGTCGAGCCTCCGCGGCGTGCAATGATTCAAAATTTGCTGGGTCTTTCTTCCTCTCTCCCTAACCCGTGCCTTCCCCTTCCTCCTCCATGTGTCTGTGTGTGATCTGCTCTCCCCAAAAAATGGGTGTGTGATGCTCTCTCTCTAAACCCGTCCTCCTCCCCTTTTTCTATCCGTGAGCTGTGTGTTTAGTACATCTCCCCCTCCCTCTCCGTGTGTTTCCTCTGTCATTATATTGAGTGTGTCTTCCATTTAGAAAGAGAGATGTGATTCTTTAACCCAACCAACCACTCCACCCACTCTTTTCTTTTTTTTATTTTATTCCCTCCACGAGGCCACTCAAATTATTCTCCACCAAAACATTTTCTTTTTCTTTGGTTTTTTTTAATCCACTCATGAACACCACCCACAACATTATTCTCAACCCAACATCATCATTATTTTTTTTTTTCTATTTTTATTATTTTTTATTATTATTTTTTTTATTTTCTTTTGGATCGGCAGATCAATTTGCAGAGATACAAACACAGAGGAAGCCACACATTCAAGTTCGAGTTCGAAAACCCTAACACACATCTGAGGGTGTGCCACACAGCCGTCGGCAAGGAAGCCTTTATTCAAGTTCGAAACCCTAACAGACAAATGGTGAAACATATTTGAATGAATCACATTAAACCATGGGCCCTTTCGTCCAAACAGTTAAATAAAAATGGAAAAAAAAACCAAAAGGGACCAAATCAACCCACTAATAGGACTATTTGGTATAATAGAATAAAGGTGGGACTATTTGGTATAACAGTTTGTGAAGTAGGATTTATTAGTAAATAATCCTAAAATATAATTCATCTTGTTAAAATAATTTTATAGAAGATTAGAGGAATTGAAATTGGTAATAAAATATTTTGATTGGGAAAAAAGAATAAAATTATTCACGTCAATTAATATATTAATTAGTGTATTAACAGATAATGTAACATAATTTTAGAAACTTTGGATCTTTTTGGTTTGTATAATATGTGGGATCCATAGTTTTAAAGTGACAATATTATAGTATATATTGATATACTAATTGATATATTTAGCACCCTTGGACAAAAATAAATGAAATTGAGAGTACTGTTGTATTGTTAATCTTTCTAAATGACATCTGATGTACTAGAAATACAGATAAATTTTAGAGAATAAGTTACAAATATAAAATAAAAAATGAGTTCTATACATGGACTCCATGAATTTATACATTTATAAATATCTAAACTTACTGAAATTGTAATATTAACTAGGAGAAATTACAAATCAATGTAATTTTAAAAAAATAATTATAAATTAATGATAAATTTTATCAATCTTAATAATTAAAAATATAAAATTTTCCAAGTATTTATAATTACTTTTTAAAAAGAGAAAATTGTTAAAAAGTCCAACTTAAGGAGGGTATAAGACATTACGTGCAGTAGATATTTTTTGTTTGTGAAAGGTTCATCCTTTGTGAAATAGTTTGGTGAGTTTTGGAGGACATTTTGTCTTCAATTTTATTGCTTAATTTATCTGTTGACTTTTTTTTATATGTTGACATTCATTGACTATCTATTCAAATTTTTTTCCTATCTATTCAAAATTTTTCTCTATATGTTCAAAAAATTTCCCATCTATTCAAATTTTTTCCCTCTACTTGTTCAAATATTTGTCCAAATTTTATTATCTGTTCAATTTTTTCACTTATTTGTTCAATTTTTTATCTGTTTAAATTTTTTTTTCTATTTAACTTTTTTATCTGTTCGAATTTTTAACATATTTTATTATCTATTCAAATCTTTCTTCTTTCTTTCATTCTTATCTATTCAACACAAAAATAAAACAAAAACAAAAAATTATCTGTTTGATTTTGATCGTCATAGTTATAATCATCATCATCATATCATCATAATCACCACCCTTTATCTATTCGAATGTGTCTAAATTTTGTTATCTGTGTAATTTTTTTATCTATTCAATTTTTTTTATTTTTATTGAAACAGATCTGAATAGATTTGATCTTTTATTCTATCTATTAAAATTCAACTATTCAACAAATCTATTCAATGGATCTATTCAAATCCACTATTTGGAAGAAAAATCAAGTATTTTTTGTGTTCCACAACCATTTTAGTGCTAAAAGAGATTATTTCTCAACACTTTAGATTTTTCTTGGTAGCCAAATAGAGGAGACAAAGCAAATCTGTGTGGATTTGGAAAAGAAATATGATTTTGCAAAATTTTTTGGTGCATTAATTGAAGTTGTTAGGATAGAAAGATAGCTATGTTGTTTTTGCATATAACAAACAAAGTTCTTACACTATTTGATTGGATATGTAGTAAATTCCCAACCTATCTATACTAATAGAATTCTCAACCTATGTACAAAATGTAGGAAAATCATACACATATATAATATAATCATATGTGTATGGATAAACAGGGGAATAAAATTATACTAACCTCCTCCAGCCATTGCTGACCAAATTGCGTAATGTGTGTATTTCTTTTGAATCTTCTAGAAATACACCTACAACAAGCAAAAGATGTGGAAAATGGAAATAGAACAAAAACGAAGAGCTAATCCATCAGACTTGTCATCATCAAGTGATACATACATACAATAAAAGGCTAGATCAAAAAAATAACCAAAAAAAAAGAAGAAGAAGAAGAAGAAGAAGAAGTATCTATGTGTGTGTGTGTGTGTGTGTAAGAGAGAGAGAGAGAGAGAGAGAGAGAGAAGAGAGAGCTAGATCGGAGAACTTGTCAGGGATGGTGTAGAACTAGCCGGGGGTTAAGGTTCCAACGGTAAACTTCCAGGCACCGTACTCCATGGCAGCGACAAAGGCAAAAGGGGTTTGCATGGGAGGTAGAGGAGAGATAGAATGAGAGAGAGTAGAGAGACAAGAGAGCGTGAGAGGAGGAGTGCAAATGTTAGGGTGAATGTAAATGGTACCGTGTTTATGATATATATATATAAGAAATGATATTTTGGTCATTTTGCTTAAGCTTGTTCTTTCAGATAAGGTATTTAAATGCCTGATCTTTTAACCAAAAACAAAATTAAAATTTGAATTTATGAACCAGACGTCCTTTCAAAAATTACACTAAATTATAATTTTTCTAATTAACAATACCACCCTCTCGTCAAACCTGTCATCCTATCCAATTGCCAGAAGTAATTCTCTCATATATATTGCCATAATCCAACATAGTACATGAACTCATGCAGTTTATATAATCTCATTTCTTATTCTATGTAATGCTAAATATTGATATTGATCTTAGTATTATTAATCTCAATTAATGTTAAAAATTTAGTCTGCATATCAAATATGTCTTTAAGCAATTATAAAATAGGACTAGGTTTCGCTCAAGTTGACATTTGAATTTAAAAGAATTGTTCAAGTTTGTGGGCTTACCATGTGTCCTGTTTTGATAATCTAAGTTGATCATTTTGTAAGATTTTTTATATATATCATTCATAAGAAAATAAAAATAAAAATAAAAATGAAATCGATTCAGTAATCATAACTTTTTCATTTATTACATTTGTCTAAAAAAAATGTGATTTACTTTTAAAAAACATACATTTTTTTTTTTCCTTTCAAAAACACATTTGTCTTTTATTTATTCAAAGACAAACGAGGTAAATTTTTTTTTTTAAAAAAAGTTATGATTATCAGAGTGAATAATATTTTTCCATTGAATGATATACAGAGGGCCCTACAAAATAAACGATTCGAATAATTAAAATAGAACTAGTGATAAACCTCTCGAGCTCAAGCAGTTTTCTCAAATTCAAATTTCAAACTTGAGAGAAATTGAACCCTTTAAAATATGGGTTAGGCTTCTGTCAAGTTCAAATCTTAACTTGACAGAACTTGAAGGTCACGGTAGTCATTTCAACAATCTGAACTGTTCATTCGTAGGGTCTTCAATATATATCATCTATGAAACAATCAAGTTAATCTGTTAATCGTATCATTTTCATTTTGTTGCATTTGTCTCCAAAAAAATGGATGATAAGTGTATTTTTAAAAATAGATCATTCATTTTTTTGGAGATAAAACACAATAAAATAAAATGGCTATGATTATCGAACTGACCTAATTTTTTTCATGAATGACATACATAAAGGGCATTACAAAATACATGGTTTGATTCATCAAAACAGGACATGTAGTGGACTCCACATGCCCTTAAGTTCTTTCAAGTTCAAATTTAAACTTGAAAAAATCCCACCTTAAAATGACTACAATTTAAAGACATCTACACCTATAAACACAAATGTATAACTAATATAATTTTATTAAGGGGAAATTACACTCTAGTGTGCTTTTAAAAAAATTCAAAATCATTGAAAAACTTATGAATTTAATTATTAATAGAGATAATTGATGAAAAGTCTAAGGTAGGAAGGGTATAAGATATTATGTCTCGTGAATATTTTTTATTAGTGAGAGATCTACCATTTATAAAATAGTTTAGTGAGAAGTCATTTTATTGTTCTAAAAAAATATTTTTGTTTCAAATTTTACCCCTTGATTAATTTGTTGACTTTTTTTATTTGTTTGACTTTTTTTTACTATCTGTTCAAATTTATATCAATTTGTTAAAATTTTTTGTCTATCTATTCAAAAAAAAATTAATTATTGTTGAATTTTTATTTTTTTTTATCTATTGAATTGTTTTAACCTATTTTTTCTATCAATTCAAATGCACACCATTTTCAAAAAAATTATGTCTATCTGTTCCTCTCTCTACTTCTCTTTTCTCTCTCTCTCTATTATCTATTAAAATTTCCCAAACTTTTTGTTTCTTATTTTTAAACTATATGTTGAACACAAACTCGAAGAAAAAAAAAAGTATTATCTGTTTGAAATCCTAATCCCAAGGAAAACAACAACGACAACAACATTTGAGGAAATAAATACACTAAGCCACTATTTGCTGCAATCATCGTCATCATCAACAACAACAATAACGTCTCTCTTTCTCTCTCTCTCTCTCTCTCTCTCTCTGTAGGACTGCAAAAATAAAAAAGACAGGGACCACCAGATCTGCTCTGAACTACCAAAACCATATTTACGAGTATATATGACCAGATCATGAACAATCAAAATCAGATCCAAGGCATCTCTGAAAATCAATCCACTTGAATGAAATGGAGAGTATGGAGGAGAGAGAGAGAGAGAGAGATAAATAGTCCATTTTTCTCTATAAGGTTCGTCTTCGCTCTCTCTCTCTCTCTCACAGCTTTTCACACTTCTTCTTCTTCATACCCTACTATTTTTGACATTCCTCAAGCTCAATCCCTCTTCACCAAACAACTTTCTCACTCCCAAAACCATATCCTATTATTTGCTCTTTCTACTCGGCACCCCAAACCAAGCCTCTTCAATTGACTCCAACAAGGACAAAGAGCTTAGGTCCTGGCTCAAATTCCTCGTCCATTTCTCTTCTATTCCCCCAATCGTGTCCCTTGCTTCGCGGACTGAGTTCTACTTCTACCGATTCGATCGGTAATCGAAAATGGAATTAAAAGAATGAGCTCGTTTGATGGCGGCCAAAGTTAGTGATGGAGATTGCTCGCTTTGTTATGGAATCCAGTGGTGATCTAGATTGCAAGTATCAGAGAAGAATGAGGATTTTGGAGTGAAGAAGATAAAGAGAGAGAAAGAGAGAGAGAGAGAGAGAGAGAATGAGGAGAGAGAGAATAAGGTGTTGCAGGGGTGCTGCGAGGTGGCGGAAGAGGAGAGAGGAGGAGGTGATACGGTGGTGGTTCTCTGGTTATGGCCATTCTTGATTCATTAAAGAGATGAAGGAGAGAGAGAGAGAGAGAGAGAGAAAGATTTGAGGAGAGTGAGGAGAAAGAGAGATGATAGTCTGAGATTTGAAGGGAGTGAGAGAAATAGTGCGTGAGGGAGGTAGTGCGGATATTTTGGTTATTTTTCATTGAGCTTGACCTATTTGAGTGTAAATCTGGCCTGGCTCGGCCCGACCCATGTTAGGTCCCGTGGGCTCCCGCCAAAATTCAAGTCAAGCCGTGCAGGCCCAGGCCCAGGGGTATTCGGGCTTTGGGCGGGCCGGAGGGTTAGCCCTCAAGTTGGCCCGGTAGGCTTGGCCTTGGCCTTGGGCGAGCCTGACAAATTTATTTTTATTTTTTTTAATTTTTCTACCAAATTTTTATTATTTTTCATGAACCGAGCTAAACTGGCCGAGCTTTAAAATGATGGCCCAGTCCTAGGCTTAGGGGCTCGGGACTGGGCCCAAACGGGCCAGGCCTATCCCTGGCCGGGGCCATTTTTACACTCTCATAGCTAAGCCTTTGCTAAAAAAATTTATAGCGATTACGGTTTTGACCCGACTCTTATTGCATTCCAGACTTGGGCTTATGGTTTCTGAATGTCGTTCATTGTCATTTTTCCTCTTATTCCTTCTTAAATGTGGTTATTGGATTGTAGTTGTGTGATTGGAACAGGTTGGTTGTTTAATTTTCCAAACCTTTGTTGCCCAGATTTTTGCTCCTCCGCTCGAGCGGCCATTCTTTTGCTTGAACGAGCATTGCAAACTCTCAGTATTTTTGCAGACCTGCAAAATACTAGAGGAGTGTATTCCACGCTTGAGCGGCATTTCTTACGCTAGAGCGGATGGATGCTCGAACGTCCAATCTTGAGCTCGAGCGATGTCTTTTGCCTACAAAACTTCTAAAAGTGTACATTCTGCACTCAAGAGTCACTTCTTACGCTTGAGCGGAATAATGTGTCTAACGTTCGAGCGTCACTTCTTTCGCTTGAGCGAACTGCGTGTATATCAGTCTGTGAAGACGACTTTTTAGTTCACTTTTTCATTCCTCTCTCTCTCTCTTTCTAAAACTTTCCAAAAGCCTTGATCTTGAGTTTTTCTCTCTAGAACTCATCTTCTCTCTTCTATTTCTTCTAGATCCATTGGGATCCTCACCTTAATGCCTTTTAGAAAAAGGTAAAGCGCCTCAAGAGCTCTATTTTGATCCGAGTAAAAGTTGGTTTTGACGTCTTTGAAGTTTTTCCTTTATTACTTTGGTCTTCTAAGCTTGAGGTAGAGATTTTTCTACACTTTCATATGGTTTTTAGCTTAGTAATTGGTTGTTGTGTGACAATGGTGGGATTTGGGAGTATGTTGGACAAGCCTAAGGTTTGGGTTAAAAATCAAAACAAGGGTTTCTATGTGAATATGTTTTAAAGGATTATGGTGTTTGAAAATGAGTTTGTATTGTGGAAAAATAGTTGACTTTGGCATTTAGGTGATATTTGGGAAAAGAGGAAGTTGGCCCTAAAATGTTACAAATATATATTTTGTATAAATAAATGGAATTGGTGTTGTAAAGATGAAATTGGACGAATATTGAAATAAACGGTGTGGTTGGAAATATATATCACCTCACACCCATGGAAATTTGAATAAATTATCTGTCTTAAGATATCTATTTAGAAATATCCGTATTGGGCTATCAGTAAATGATAGCTATGATTGTTGTAGAAATTGTATGAGGATTAGGTGAATTGAAACTAATCTCTTATTGGTTGTCATTGAATATGACCATATTTTAAATACATTGTATATGTTTGATTATTTGGGAGGAGAAATAGGATGTACTATGTTATTTGAGAGGAGAAAGGGAATGGACTCCATTGAAATTAAGTTGGCCGAAGTATCCTGGGTGAAAGTCCTAAAACCGCGCGTATACATGGGTGCCAATTACCACGGACGAAATTTTCGTAAAATGGCTGATTGAAGTATTTGTGTGGTAATTGTGTTAATTAGAGAACCACTGAATTGTAGTCTCAGTTGGGTTGTTGAAAGGTAATGAAATTGGCTCATGGATTGAAATGAATTAAAGCACAATGGGTTAAGATATGAATTTGGTACTTTATGATTATATAAAGTGTGAATGTTTTATCACATGCATTGTATACGCACATTATACTTATATCTTTGTTAAATCTCATATATTGTGTTAGATTGTTCTTACTGGGCTTTGGCTCACCCTATTTGAGGAAAACCATTTTCAGGTGTTGGTGATATGCATCCACCAAGGAAATAGCTTAGAGAGACTTTTGGGAACAAGAGCTTCTTTCTTTTGTTGTATTTTTTTTTTTTTTTTTTTTTTTTTTGGTATAGCCAAAGGCTTTAATTGTATTGAGCTAGGCTCACTTTTATTGTAACGAAGCAATGACTTGGAAAGATTTAAGCCCATAGGGCATATGATTATCTGTTTAGTTTTTAGTTCTTTTATCACTACAACACATGCTATAGATTTAGGATAAACAGTTTGTGAATGTGTATCACATGTGTTATATTTTGTATACAAACTCTGATGAATGAAAGTATATTATTTCCATTATTTTTTCGCTTATGGGTTGAATTCATTTTATTATTTTGCGGGCGTCACAACTTGTTATCGGAGCGTACCGGGTTTGAATACTTTGGATACATAGGAAGTGGTTATTACCACAATGGGTTTGTCTCGCTTAGTTGAGACGTTAGTATGTATTATATGCTTATGTGATAACATGCTTATATGAGTATATGGGTATGGGATTTAGTTCCTAAGATATTGACTGGGTCTACGGGTTTCTAGAAATCCTATTAGAAAAGCACTTGATCACTGCTATTTCTAATTGGAACTCTGGCAATGCCACGCGACGGTCATTATCTAGGAAGGAAATTCGTATGTGTTTACGTAGCTACGTGCTTATATGGAGTGAATTATTGTTGTCCATCGTATTAGGACACGACTGAAATAGCTTTGGCACATTTGTAAATGTGCTAATTCCTTTTGCTACCTTTATTTGGATGTCAGGACGTGGATGTGGATGTGGTGGTGGTAGGCGTGGTAGGCCTAAAAGGCATGAGATGCCTTTACCGGATGATATTCCGGCATAGGAGGAAGGGGTTGGTCAGGCCAATATGGTTGAACCAATTGGTCAACAGGCCATGGACGCCTTAGCCCGCGAAATGGCCAGAGCATTGCGGGAATCCATGGACATTTTCAAGGCTGAGAATCAAGTCCAGGTCGAAGTAGTTGAGGCAAGGCCGTCTTTCTTGAAGAGAGAGTTTTTTCGGTCGAATCTGGATGAATTTTTGGGTGATCCTAAGGAGCCACTAAAGGCAGATGAGTAGCTGGAACAAATGGTGAAGACGTTTGAGATGCTCAGCATCGAGGACGGGGGCTTGAGAGTGACCATGGGATCCTTCCAGCTGAAGGGAGATGCGGGGTCAATGGCGGAAGTATGCGCGAGGGCACATTGGAGGAACTTGGAAGGCTTTCGTCGACACCTTCTAGGACAAGTTTTTGCCTCCCACAGTTCGCGCGTTGGAGGAACTTAGGAGGGCTTTCATCGACACCTTCTAGGACAAGTTTTTTCCTCTCACAGTTCGCGCATTGGAGGAACTTGGGAGGCTTTCGTTGACACCTTCTAAGACAAGTTTTTGCCTCCCACAGTTAGGGATAAGTTGAGAGACTAGTTCTCTAAGTTGGTGCAGTTAAACACACCAGTGGTTGAGTTTAAGGCCACCTTCACTAGCTTGTCTAGGTTTGCACCTGAGCTTGTGACGATTGAGGAACGCCATTGTCTAGAGTTTGAGAAGAGATTGAGGACCGAACTCATGTTCCGAGTGGCCGCGTCCATGATTAGAGATTATGGGCGCCTTGTGGAGGCGGTGGCCCATCTTGAGACCATCATACAGATGGAGAAGGAGAGAATGAGGGGCTCTAAGAGGAGTCATGATAATTAGGGGGACATCAAGAGGCAGAGAGGTTCTAGCCCCCCAGGCGTCCTAAGGAGCTTAGTCGAGGTCCACTTTTCCAATACCGAGTTCAGGTTCTGGGAAAGGTAGTTAGGGGGATTTTACTTGTTTCAAGTGTGGTCAGTTGGGCCACAAGTCCCTAGCTTGCCCGCAGAGACAAGGAGGGCAACGGTTTGTTTTGTCTTTGGCTCATTCACAAGGCCAGAGTCAGGGGAGATGGCAGCCACTCACATGTTATCAGTGTGGGCAAGCAGGGCATTTGAAGAGGTTTTGCCCACAGTTGGGTGGCACACCCAGTGCGTCTAGTTTGAGACAAACACAAAGCCACCAGCTAGCATAGTCAGCTCAAGCCTCAAAGGCCAATCAAGGAGTCTCATCAGCTTAGTCAGTGCATCAAACCTAGGCTTCGAGAGGTGAGCAGGTAGACTAGAGACCTACAGGGCGCGTGTCGCGACCCAAACCCGCCCCTATGGGTTTAGCATCAGAATCGCCAAGAATCCGAGATTACCAAGGTCCGCTTGATAAAAGCGAATACAAGAATACAGCATGTGGCGAAAGCCAAAACAGTAATTAAAAGATGTCCAATGAGCTGTGACAGTCTGTATGCAAAAAAACTTTTCATAACATATATATATAGTCAGTTCCAAACAGTATGCACAATATTTACAACCATTCAGGATAGGGACTTAATCCCTATTAGAACAGCACAGTACAGGTACAGTCAGTCTATACAGTGTTACAGAACCAGATACAAAAAAGAGGGAAATCTAAAACACCCCAAAAGCCCTAGCTTAAAGGACTTGGAACCTCGCAGTGAGGCACGATAGTTAGCTTGACAAAACGGGAGCTTAGCCTGACGCTCCTAGCAACGATCTGGTGCCTGTACACTTACATATATATATGAGCAATGAGCTAAAGCCCAGTGAATAACATATGCGTAAAGAGGTTAAGAATGAATGTCCTTTCAGTATTTAAAACAGTCATTTAAATAGTATAACAATTATTCGATCATAGTAGTCATAAGTGGTACATCCAATAGCAAACAGTACAGTAGGTCTTAACAGACCGAACAGTTAGTTGATGGCCATAATATCAGTAAACAGTAGTGGTTCCAGACATGGGAACCGACAGAGATCTCTATGTCAAGATGGCGATGCAGTCTGATAGATGAGGTTGCTATGGATGCCACGAATACAGTTCACAAATAGGACATCATTCATTCAGTAACAGTATCATTTTAGAAAACAGTACAGTTCAATTGTTCAGAAGAAAATCATTATTGAACATATCTTTAAAACATTGTTACTCACAGAGTTCTGGGCTACAGATAAGCTAGAGTGTCTCCAGATGCTAACCCTACATAGTTACAGAGTGAACACACACTAAGCTACATAGTTGGGAAAAATAATAACTTAATCCCTAATTTGCCTCGGTGTGGTTCTACATCAATATCCTCCTTAAGATGCCTTAAACATGCCCTAGGAATGCCTAGGATGGAAAGAGGTTGCAAAGATGTACTTATAAACACTTTTCAAAATTTTCAGAAAACAGGGGTCATGCTCGAGCATGGCTTTCTACGCTCGAGCGGACATGCAAACAAAGGCTCCCCGCTCGAGCATCACTTGCCTCGCTCGAGCGGACTGCAAAACATGGCAAAAGTACTTGATGCATGAAATTCACGCTCGACAGGCGCTCGATCCCCGCTCGAGCGTGTGACTCAGGTCCCCGCTCGAGCGCGCATTCCCTCGCTCGAGTGGACTATAAAACAATGCAAAGTACTGGATACACGTATTTCCCGCTCGAGCATCACTTTTCCCGCTCGAGCGGACTGCATGAATTCAGTATGTACGCTCGAGCGTGGAAGTCCCCGCTCGAGCGTGAGTCCAAAATCTGGAATTTCTAGATTTGAACCTCAAGCTCCAAACTCAATTTCAATGTACCAAAATCGATCCTCTTGGGCTAATTTTCTAGAAAACACTTCAAAACCCATAATATTACATGTTTCAAAGATCAATTTGAGAAATCAAATCCCAAAGGTAGTTCAATTAAACTCATTTTCAGACAAAACTTCAAGAACATAAATTAAATGTAACATGCATGCACTTTATCAACTTCAAGGCTTCAAATACTTGCTCCAAAGAGCCAATTCCTTCAAAAAATTAAGATGAATTCATGGACTATAATAATAATATGGACATGCATGCAAGAATTTTCATGAAGACAACTTTAAACTTCAAGATATGCACATGCATGCATGAATTACAACTTAATTCAATAATCTTAACCAATTCTAGACTTTGAATCACTAATATCACCATGGACCATGCTAGAACTCAAATACACAAATGAGAGGATGAATCTCCTACCTTAAGTCTTGAATGCAAGATAAGGGAGCTCAATTAAGCAAATTACTCTTTAATTCCTATAATTTCCAAGCAAAACCTTCAAGTTGAACCCAATTTCTCCCACTCTCTCACTCAAGTTGGTTTTGGTCTCTCACAAATGAACAAGGATGATGTAAAATAAGGCCAACACATGTAAAGCAAGACTAAACATTTGGTCTAGCAAAGTCCACTTAATGGCACTAAGGTAAATAAGTCCAACTCTTGTAAATTAGCATTATTTAATCCAATTTAAACATACCAAATCAAATTTCAACTAAATATATTGTAAAATCATATTAATTCTAATTAGCATAAAATACTAATCAATTTCAGATTCGGCCGCCGATAAGGCCTTCAATTTGCAATTTAACACATAAAACATGAACAGATAATTTAGTAGTCAATAGATAGGATTGCATTCAAACTAACACACTCAATTAATCGGTTCAGAATTTCAGTCAATCAGTCAATTAACACTAATCAGTGGGGCAATCTGTAAATAGTAGTGAGGGTTGTCACAGCGCGTGTATGCTGTTACCGCCCCAGATCTTGTACTAGCTCCCTCGGTAGTGAGAGATACCTTCTTGTTTTGCAATTCAGTTTCTAATGTGTTGATTGATACGGGTGCATCCCATTTATTTATCTCATCTGCATTTGCATCAGTTTTGGGATTGGAGTTGGCACAGTTAGCATCTTCTATTTGTGTAGAGTTACCTATTGGTGATGAGGTTATCTTGAAATAGGGATGTCGGGGTCATAACATAGAGGTTGCCGGTCATCGGCTTCCTTTTGCATTTGTATTGCTTGATATGTCTAGTTTTGATGTTATTTTGGATATGGATTGGTTATCGTCATACCGGATTGTTACAGATTGCTACCGTCAGAGGGTTACTGTATGTACCTTGAGCGGTGACTGCTTTTATTTCTTGAGAGACCGGGTGGATAAAGTCTTATCACCGGTGTATGATCCACGTGGGTGAAGTGAACTTAGTTGCCTTCTTGATAGCTTCTTGAATAGTGAGTGTGATAAAGTCCAAGTGGAGTTGCCAAGGGTAGTTTGTGAATACCCCGAATGTCTTTCTCAAGGATCTTACTAGTTTACCACCCCACAAAGAGATCGAGTTCTCTATTGATTTATTGCCTAGCACGGCACCGATTTCCATGGCACCATTTATATTTGCACCTGCCCAGTTGAGTGTGTTGAAGATTCAACTCTAGGAATTATTAGATAAGGGTTTCATCCATTTTAGTATTTCACCTTGGGAAGCACCGGCCCTCTTTGCTAAAAAGAAAGATGAAACGTTACGACTTTGTATCGATTACCAAAAATTGAACCGGGTAACTGTCAAGAACAAGTACCCAATATCTCATATAGATGATCTGTTTGATCAGTTGAAGAGGTCTTGTTGCTTCTTTAAGATAGACCTAAGATCGAGTTATCACCAGTTAAGGGTAAGGGAGGAAGATATCCCGAAGACGGCATTTCGTACGCGGTATGGCTATTATGAGTTTTTAGTGATGCCTTTTGGGCTAACCAATGCTCCAGCTGTATTCACTACAACAAAAAAGGCCTTTGGTGACAGACTGATTTTGTCTCCAAACATCAAATTTTCATCACTAAAGTGATCTGTGACGAAAAAATTTTGTCACCACGTTTGTCACCTATACGTTGTCGCTGAAAGTACCTGGTGACGAAAAACAGTTTCATCACCTATTTTTCATTTTTGGCGACGAAATTTTTGGTCTCCAAATGTTGCATTTTTCATCCTCTATAACATCAATTTTGTCACCAAAATTAGATAATGTTTTATTTTAATTGTTTTTGGCGATGAAATATTTCTTCACCAAATAGATTTTAGTGACGAAATTTTTCCTCACCAATGATACAGATTAAGGTGACAAAAAAATTCGTCACTAAAATGAGCAGAAAAGAAAATTCTTCAATAACAAAAAACATTTTGTCACCAAATATTTCAATTTAGCGACAAAATATTGAGCAAATGTGACAAAATTATTTGTTCGGTACTATATCATTAGTGACAAAATTATTCGTCATGTTTTTTGAAAACTAATAGCGACATTTTTTATTTCGTCGCTAATAATAATTAATTTTTTTTTAAATGGGGGTACTATTTTGAAATTAAAATTTTTCTTTTCACTAAAAATTCCCTGCGCATTTCAATAACATGTTCAATAAAATATCTATTACAGATCAATACAAAAATCTATTCATTTTCATAAACATGACAATCGAATTTCAGCACTATCCACAAAAATACAATATCAACTACATGCGGATTACCAAACATGTCTCCTAATATCCACAAAAATACCATATCAACCGCATGCGGATTACCAAACACATCTCCTAATATCCACAAAAAACATGTCTACTAATATCAACAAAAATATAATATCAAGTGCGGGCTACTAAACATGTCCTGTAATGCCAACAAAAATATAAAATTTACAACACAACCAAAATACATGTAAAGTAATATGAACAAAAACACAAAATGAGCTAGCTTTTGCTCTCCAAATTACCAAACATGTCCATATCAAATCTCGAATCTGCAAAAAAAAAAAAAAAAAAAAAAAAAAAAAAAAAAAAAAAAAAAGTGCAAATTGGACAATTATTATCTTATCAATTAAATATATAATTTAACATGTATTTTTTGACTTAGTTTTTAAATCGGGAGTCTCGTGCTAGGTCCGTAAGTTTTCACAACTTACATTGGTCCCTCCCGAGGTGTTTGAGGTGTTCCTCGGGCTTTACCGTGCCTGTTACACGATTTTAGCCCCCGATGGCCTATTTACAAGCTTAAGTGTTGGAAAAATTTATTTTTAAACTTAGTTTTCAAACCGGGAGTCCCGTGCTAGTTTCATAAGTTTGCACAACTTGCATTCGTCCCTCCCAAAGTGTTTGAGGTGTTCCCCAGGCCGTCTCGTGGCTGTTACACGATTTTGGCCTCCGATGGCCTATTTTCAAGCTTACGTGTAAAAAAATGCATATTTTGGCTTACTTTTCAAACCGGGAGTCCCATGCTAATTTCATAAGTTTTCACAACTTACATTGGTCCCTCTTGAGGTATTTGAGGTGTTTCCTCGGCCGTCTCATGGCTGTTACACGATTTTGGCCTCCGATGGCCTATTTTCAAGCTTAAGTGTGAAAAAATGCATTTTTGGACTTAGTTTTCAAACCGGGAGTCTCGTGTTGGTTCCGTAAGTTTTCACAACTTACATTGGTCCCTTCCGAGGTGTTCGAGGTGTTCCCCAGGCCGTCTCGTGGCTGTTGCTCAATTTTGGCCTCCGATGGCCTATTTTCAAGCTTAAGTGTGAAAAAAGTACATTTTTAGACTTAGATTTCAAACCATCCTATGCTAGTTCCATAAGTTTGCACAACTTACATTCATCCATTCTGAAGTGTTTGAGGTGTACCCCTAGCCATCTCGTGGCTGTTACACGATTTTCACCTCCGATGGCTTATTTTCAAGCTTAAGTGTGGAAAAGTGTATTTTTAGACTTAGTTTTCATACCGGGAATCCCGTGCTAGTTCTGTAAGTTTTCTCAACTTACATTGGTCTCTCCCGAGGTGTTCGAGGTGTTCCCCAAGCCGTCTCGTGGCTACTGTACGATTTTGGCCTATGATGGCCTATTTTTAAGCCTAAGTATGAAAAAAATGCATTTTTAGACTTAGTTTTCAAACTGGGAGTCCCGTTCTAGTTTCGTAAGTTTCCACAACTTACATTGGTCCCTCCTGAGGTGTTTGAGGTGGTCCCTGGGCCGTCTTGTGGCTGTTACACAATTTTGGCCTCCGATGGCCTATTTCCAAGCTTAAATGTGAAAAACTGCATTTTTGGATATAGTTTTCAAACCGACAGTCCCGTGCTAGTTCCATAAGTTTTCACAACTTGCATTAGTCCCTCCCGAGGTGTTTGAGGTGTTCCCTGGGCTATCTCGTGGCTGTTGCAGATTTTGGCCTCCGATGGCCTATTTTCAAGCTTAAGTGTGAAAAAAGTGCATTTTTAGACTTAGTTTTCAAACCGGGAGTCCCGTGCTAGTTCTATAAGTTTGCAAAACTTACATTCGTCCCTCATGAAGTGTTTGAGGTGTTCCGCTAGCCGTCTCATGGCTGTTACACGATTTTAGCCTCCGATGGCCTATTTTCAAGCTTAAGTGTGGAAAAGTGTATTTTTGGACTTAGTTTTCATACCAGGAATCCCGTGTTAGTTCCATAAGTTTTCACAACTTACATTGGTCTCTCCTGAGGTGTTCGAGATGTTCACCGGCCCGTCTCGTGGCTGTTGCACGATTTTGGCCTCCGAAGGCCTATTTTCAAGCTTAAGTGTGAAAAAGTGTATTTTTAGACTTAGTTTTCAAACCGGGAGTCCCGTGCTAATTCTGTAAGTTTCCACAACTTACATTGATCCCTCCTGAGGTGTTTGAGGTGTTCTCTTGGCTGTCTCATGGCTGGTACACGATTTTGGCCTCCAATGGCCTATTTTCAAGCTAAGTGTGAAAAAGTGCATTTTTAGACTTAGTTTTCAAACCGGGAGTCCCGTGCTACTTCCGTAAGTTTACAAAGCTTACAATGGTCGCTTACAAGGTGTTTGAGATGTTCCCCGAGCCTTCTCGTGGTTGTTTAAAGATTTTGGCCCCCGATGGCCTATTTTCAAGCTTAAGTGTGAGAAAAATACATTTTTTAACTTAGTTTTCAAACCGGAAGTCCCATGCTAGTTCCGTAAATTTTCACAACTTACATTGGTTCCTTCCGATGTGTTTAAGGTGTTCCCTGAGCCTTTTCGTGATTGTTACACGATTTTGGCCCCCGATAGCCTATTTTCAAGCTTAAGTGTGAGAAAAATGCATTTTTCGACTTAGTTTTCAAACCAGGAGTCCCGTGCTAGTTCCGTAAGTTTTCACAACTTACATTGGTGCCTCCCGAGGTGTTTTAGGTGTTTCCAGGGCCGCCTCATGGCTGTTACACGATTTTGGCCCCATATGGCCTATTTTCAAGCTTAAATGTGAGAAAAGTGAATTTTTTTTTACTTAGTTTTCAAATCGGGAGTCCCGTGCTAGTTCTATAAGTTTTCACAACTTACATTGGACCCTCCTGAGATGTTTGAGGTGTTCCTCCAAGTCTTCTCGTAACTGTTACACGATTTTGGCCCCCGATGGCCTATTTTCAAGCTTAAGTGTGAGAAAAGTGCATTTTTCGACTTAGTTTTCAAACTGGGAGTCCCGTTCTAGTTCTGTAAGTTTCCACAACTTACATTGGTCCGTCTCGAGGTGTTTGAGGGGTTCCCCGGGCCGTCTTGTGGCTGTTACACGATTTTGGCCCCCGATGGCCTATTTTTAAGCTTAAGTGTGAGAAAAATGCATTTTTCGACTTAGTTTTCAAACCGGGAGTCCCGTGCTAGTTTCGTAAGTTTCCACAGCTTACATTGGTCTCTCCCGAAGTGTTTTAGGTGTTCCTTGGGCTGCCTCATGGCTGTTACACGATTTTGGCCCCATATGGCCTATTTTCAAGCTTAAGTGTGAGAAAACTGCATTTTTGACTTAGTTTTTAAACTGGGAGTCTCGTACTAGTTCCGTAAGTTTTCACAACTTACATTGGTCCCTCCCAAGGTGTTTTAGGTGTTCCCTTGGGTCTTCTCATGTTTGTTACATGATTTTAGCCCTTGATGGCCTATTTTCAAGCTTAAGTGTGAGAAAACTGCATTTTTTTACTTAGTTTTCAAACCGGGAGTCCCATGCTAGTTCCGTAAGTTTTCATAGCTTACATTGGTCCCTCTCGAGGTGTTTGAGGTGTTTCCTGAGCTGTCTCGTGGCTATTGCACGATTTTGGCCCCCGATGGCCTATTTTCAAGCTTAAGTGTGAGAAAAGTGCACTTTTTTACTTGATTTTCAAACCGGGCCTTCTTAGAGTAGATCCACATGGATGGTCAATTAGTTGAAAGCTTACTTTATGGTCAATAGTAACTAATTCATGGTATTTGGAAAGCTATATGACTAGCCATAGGAGTTATTTTATATTAATATGAAACAAATTATAAGAAAAAATTCTGAGTACCCTATGCTAAAGTTACTAATATTCTGCAGCACAATGGTGCAATTGGCAACGTTAAAATTTGATATTGGTACAAGAATTAGATTTGGAATAGCAAAGCCCAAAAGGCCGACTTTGATTTGAGCTACATGGGACATATTTGATCTTTATTTTCCATTAGAGGGGAACATTATACTCGGCAAATCCAGTCTATACAAAATTGTCGAATGTTCAACTCTCACCAACAGATTCTTTGTAGTTGGATCCACTCCATTCATAACAATGTTAGAAATCAAGAAACTAATTACCAACAAAAAAAAAAAAATACAAGGAAAAATTTATTTCAAGTGTGGACTTACAATACAAGTGTTAAAGCTAAGCCATACAATTTTTTCTTTGTATTTTTCCAAAGTTGGTTTCTCGGCCTTAAGCATTTTTGCTTCATTTATAATGGAAAAAGTTATGACATGTTCCTAAGCAATGTCTAAAATCTTCAAATTCTGAATTTAACTTACATTACTATTGATTTCAAGTGTGGTGGTGGTGTTCTTGGTAATGCCCTGCAACTACTATTTATTTATGCTTTTGTATTTCTTTTCCATTAATTATTTAATTGTTCTTGTCAAATTCTATTTTTATCACTTACCATTGCAGGTAACAAATCTTTTCTTCAAAGAACTATGACAAAATGTAGGTGTGTTACTGTATTGTGATTAACCATTTTGATGATAGTAATTCAATTTCTAGAGTATATTGGTGGAAGATTCATATATAGAATGGAGTTCACACATTGTTGAGGTGAGGTTTGACGATCCTAAAATCTTGTCTGGTTCTGGGCTTTATGAATTTTTTTAACACCTTGTGTGCAGTGCCATTGCTTCGCAATCAAAGGGAACATTTTGGAATTTAAGGCCTTAAAAGGTACTTCCATTGCTTCGTAAGTCCAAACACGGTCTAAGGTTTTTTCTTTTGGTGATTGAATTCGTTTTTTCTTTTAGTTTTCAATCTTAAATGGTCCCTTTGAATGGGATTGCTTGATAGGATGACACATATTGCTTAATTGCTAGGCATGAGGGGGTGGAAAAGGTCTCCTTTAGGGGGTGCACAGCAATGATAGCTCAATTAGCCCTTACTATAAAAAGAGTTGATAAGAAGTCAAGTTATCTATCGACCCAAAAGTCTTAATGAAGCAAAAAATGAACATGTATAACAACCACAACCACAACATTGTAAAATATATATCAAGTAGGAAGAATCAACCTATATAAAGAAAACAACCACTACAGCAGAACGACCAAAATATTATCGACAATTTTATGGTTATGTGATCCTCATAAAACTTGAAACAACTACAGTCCCTTGTATTTGTTCAAAATTAGTAGTTGTGAAAAATTCTATAGACAAAAAAGAATCAATGAACCAAGTATTTAAGAGCAAAGTACCTCTAATCGAATCCTTCGATACAAAAAGAAAATGACAGCCTAAAATAGCTCCATATATTTCAAGATTCTAAAATGATTGATTGACTATCTTGTAAGTTACACATAATGTGCAATTTAAACAATGGGCCTCAACAGTTGTTTATTGATGCATTTACACTTACACACACTCATTGAGACAAATAGACCAAAAAATAAAAGATATATGACAAATTGTTCAACATTGGCAGCAATAAGATAAAGACGAATAACTAACCTGTTTGAGAAATTCTTCATGCCAATTGTTAAGAGTATCAAATGATTTCATGACATTAACATCGTATACAAGAATACAGCAATCTGCCCCTCTATAAAAGGCAACGTCGAGCTGTGTCCCATATCTACCAAAGTAAAGCACACAATCACACAGCAAATGGAGAGATATTGATCAAACATGCTCTAAATAAAAGCAAGCACAAAACAATAAAACTGAAATGGAACTGAGAACCCACTTGTAGAGTGACAAGCCTGTCATCAAATTGTAGTTCTTTGGTGACAAAATCAGCCCTAATTGTAGCTTTATATCGATGACTGAACTTCTTATGAACATATCCAGTAAGCAGTCAACTACCCACAAACACTAATTCAAATAACATCAAAAATAATTCACAATGAGCTTAAGTAGCTCTCTCAGTTGGGATTTTAGAACTGTTTCATGGGATTCCAAGGTCAAAAATTCAAAGAAAAATCAAATCAATTTTCAGGCCCAATAGCAAAACAATTTACTTGTAATTTAAAAAAAAAAAATCAAAAATCAATATGGAGATTTGAAGATTGAGCTACAATATAAAAATTGAAGCTGCGATCTTCAAAACTTTAGGAAAATAAACACACAAAAAAAAATCTTTATTTGAAGGATACTGATTAGGGTTAGAGAAAAACCAAGTGAGGAGGTTGTAGGCAACGAAGCATCCAACAAATTAGGATTCAAATTGGGGAAAAATGAGTTACAAAAGTGAGAGACGAGAAAGGGGATAGCAAGATAGAAAAGAGGGGAGACAGAGGTCGGAAAAGCGAGAAGATGGGAGAGGGAGCTCGAAAAACGAGAAGAGGGTAGGGGGAGAGAGTGAAGCGAAAACACACACACACACACACACACACACACACACACACACACACACACACACAGAGATACCTGTTGTTGCAAGTGCCGGCCGACAACATCTGGGTTAGCCGGTGCGACCAAGATGGACGGACGGTGTGAAGGAGATAGATGGGTGAGGGAGTAACAGAGAAAGTAAAATAGATACATCCTAACATAGATATATCTATCTCTTGTTCAATTTTATTTTTTATTGATTTTAAATATTTGGTGATGAAATTTGATTTTTCTCTCTAAAAATAATATATTTGAAGACAAAATTATTTCCTCTCTAAAATTTTTTACAATAGTGACAAAAAATTTCGTCTCCAAAGATAATACATTTGGTGACGAAATTTGGTTTTCGTCTCTAAAAATAATATAATTGGAGACGAAATCTTATTTTCATCACTAAAACATGTATATTTGGGGACGAAATATTTTTTCGTCATGCGTTTTCGTCACCATAGACCCTTTTTGTTGTAATGATTTATGGATTTAATGAATCGTATTTTCCATGAATTCCTAGACTGTTTTGTGGTCGTCTTTCTGGATGACATCTTGATTTAATCACCCTTTGAGGAGGAGCATGAGGAACACTTGCAAATGGTGCTTGAGTTGCTTAGAGCCCATAAACTGTATGCTAAGTTTGGAAAATGTGAGTTCTGGATGAGGGAAGTTAAGTTCTTAGGCCATGTGATATCCAGGGAAGGGGTGACTGTAGATTCATCCAAGATAGAGGCAGTGCAAGATTGGGCACAACCAAAAAATGCTTTTGAAATTCTTAGTTTCTTGGGGTTGGTCGGGTATTACCATCAGTTTGTGAAGGATTTCTCTAGACTAGCATCACCTTTGACTAGGTTGACAAGGAAAGGGATCAAATTTGTGTAGAGTGAGACTTACGAGAAGTCATTCCAAGAGCTTAAGGTTAGGCTTACCACTACTCTGGTATTGATTATTTTAGAGAGGGGATTGGGTTATTCGGTGTATTATGATGCCTCACAAGAAGGTCTTGGTTGTGTTTTGATGCAAGATGGGAAGGTAGTAACCTATGGCTCACGGCAATTGAAGACACATGAGAGGAATTATCCTACCCATGACTTAGAGTTAGCAGAGGTGATATTTGCCTTGAAAATTTGGAGGCACTATATGTATGGTGAGATATTTGAGGTGTTTTCTGATCACAAGAGTCTGAAATATCTGTTTACACAGAAGGACTTGAATTTGAGATAGAGAAGGTGGATAGAGTTCATAGAGGATTATAATTTCGAGTTGCATTATCACCCGGGGAAGGCCAACATTGTGGCCAACGCTTTGAATAGGAAATTAATTAGCAGTGTAGCTTGTATCGCCATTCGAGAATGGGAAATGTTGGGTACTCTTGGTGAGTTTGACTTGCATCTTGGCGAGTTTGTTTAGTCTGCAGTGTTGTTTGCGGTGGTTGCACAACCCACACTTGTGAGTCGAGTGATAGAAGCACAGAGGGGTGACTTTGAGGTAGAATCCCTCCAAGAGAAGATTTCCAGTGGGAAGGTAGAAAGAGTGTATCCTGGCTAGAGTGTGAGATACCGTGACCGTTTGTTCGTGCTGAAGTCTTGTCGAGAGGAAGTACTCCGAGAGTTTCACCATTTACGCCTTGTGATGCATCTGAGAGGCATAAAGATGTATCACAACCTTAGCTGCCAGTTTTGGTGGAGAGGTATAAAAAGGATGTAGCCATGTTTGTGTCGAAGTGCCTTACTTGTCAGCAATTGAAGGCCGAGCATCTGAGGCCAGCGGGTTTGTTGCAACCCTTGCCTATAGCCGAGTGGAAGTGGGAGTGTGATACCCCTGTTCTGTAATATGTTAAATTGGCCCTTAATTTGAGTATGATTATGTGTTTAGCATGATTTTATGTGCCATTATGAGAATATATGTGATTTTGGATTTTTATCTGTTCACCGTAGGGATATCTGTTGAGTAGTCTGCTTTGAAAATTTAATTGAGGGCCTTATCGGCCATAGAACCCAAAATTTATTACGCCATTGTGATTAGCAAAATTTTTAGAGCCTACGGTGAAATTTAATTGAAAATTGATTCTGGTCAATTTAAACTGATTAAATTGATTAATTAAGTGTCCTATTATTTTATATCAAAATAATTGTTGGAGGGACTTTTTACTTATGGCCATATACTCTCTCTCTACTCCTTTTTGAACTCAAAATCTGAGTTAGACTGTGGAGAGGAAGAGAGAGTCGGCTGTAGAGAGAGAAAGAGAAGAGAATTGAGCAAACTTAGCTCAAAGCTTGGAAACCTTGAAGATTATTCAAGTTTTGATCATAGATTGTGAAAATTAGAGCTTCTAGGTAAGTGAACTCATGAATTTTGTTGTAAATGTGTAGATTCAAGTGTGTTTGAAGATCAAGAACATGAGATGAGTTGGTTTTGTTGATGTAATAGCCCTTATGCACATGCATGTAAGAAATTGTTTTGAATTTGCATGTTTGAGTGTCAAACACATGATTTATGTGAGTTTTGAGTAAAGCTCATGTTATTATCACCAATTTTGTCATCTAGGATGGAAATGAAAGTAATACATCACATGCATGTACAATCTATGAGGATAGGAGCTTTGAATGCATGAATGTGTATGATAGAATTGAGTTTGGTGTCAATTCGAAGCATGCAAGTGTTTAATCCTTGAAATTAGGCTCCATAATGATGTGTTTTGGTGTTTATACCATGTTAGTATGATCATATGTGAGATTTGAGCCATTGCATGCGATGGATGAAGCTGGAAAATTGAATTTGAGCTCAAGAACATCATCTGGAATTTCCAGAATTTCGGCTTACGCTCGAGCGGGGGAAGTGCCACTCGAGCGGGGAAATCGAGCCCCCAGCATTTTTTTCTGCAGACATGATGCCCGCTCGAGCGGGGAAATTGACGCTCGAGCGGGGAGCTATGTAGGCAGGAAGTCCGCTCGAGCGGAAGAGTTAACGCTCGAGCGGGGATTTGTGGCAACCAGAACTTTCGCAGACCTAAGGGTCCGCTCGAGCGGGGAAGTCCACGCTCGAGCGGAGACCCTGTTTTCTGAAATTTTGTTTTTTTTGCATTCTGTGTTCAGTTTTCCGTTCTCTTTCACTTGCAAGCACTCTTAGGCATATGTTAAGCATTATAAATGAGTTAATGAGATATGAATAAAGCCTAAAGAGGAATATGTGAATTGAAGAACGGATTGAACTGTTAATAACCCTTTTGTGTTCGTGAAATGTGTAGGGTCAAGCTCAAGGGCAAATCCACAAGCCGATCACTGTGAGTAATATCGATATTTGAATGCTTGTGAATGTCCAATTGTTTACTCCCTTTTAAGCTTTATAAATTGTTAATTGGGATTGTGGACGTAAGTTAGATATGAATGCATAAATGGACCCAAGGTCGTTTGGTTAACGTGAATGGACCAAAGGTCATTTTGTTAAACACAAATGGACCAAAGGTCGTTTTGATGAACATAAATGGACCAAAGGTCGTTTTGGTACGAATGTATGGGCCGAAGGCCGTTCTGACATGAATGAGTGGGCCAAAGGCCGTTTTGAAATGAATAAGTGGGCCAAAGGCCGTTTTGAAATGAATGAGTGGGCCAAAGGCCGTTTTGAAATGAATGGGTGGGCCAAAGGCCGTTTTGAAATGAATAAGTGGGCCAAAGGCCGTTTTGAAATGAATGATTGGGCCAAAGGCCGTTTTGACATAATCAAATGGGCCGAAGGCCGTTTCGTAATGAATGTAAAGCTGAATGAGTAAAAGGCCAGTGTGTGCGGAACTATGATTTAAATTACCCTTATATATGTTAACTACAGAAATGAATTGGGCCTAAGGCCGTTTGGAAAACGTTGTTTTACGTCTTGTCGCATAAATTCTGTAATTGATATTATTCACTAGGCTATCGCTCACGCTCATTCATGTCTTTGTAGGTGAGCCAAGAGAGGTCCAGACCCAGCCTCAGTGAAGCCTGTGTAGAACGACCCAGATTTTGGAGAGTCAGCCCTCGTGTCTCACGTGTGAAACCCGTCCTTGCCATTTTGTTATGTAATTATATGTGGTTTTATTGGCAAGGGTTTTGTGTACATTTGTATGTAGTCTGAGATGGGTTGGCTCAGTTTGATGATCCTGTTGTAAAGAAGTTTATGCTACTATACTTTTGATGTGGGTTATTAACGCATATGAGTATGGTTGTTCTTTGTGCATATAAGCACCGCTCTATGGACAAAGTTTTAAATTTTTGCTTCCGTTTGGCCCCTTTTCTCTGTCGAGTTATGTCCGTTTTGGTTTGAGGCCGTAGGTAATCATAGGATTACTGGCCGGTCATGTCCTTAACCCCATAGGGGCGGGTTGGGGTCGTGACAGGGAGCATGTCACCATAGATGTTGTTGTGGGTCTTCCGAGGACTCAATGAGGTAGTGATGCCATTTGGGTAATAGTTGACCAGTTAACCAAGTCTGCGCACTTTGTACCTATGCACGTGGGTGATTTGGTAGATTATCTTGTCGATCTTTACATTAGGGACATAGTGAGATTGCACAGGGTCCCTGTGACGATTGTTTCGGATAGAGATCTGCATTTCACAGCTTGGTTGGCAGAGCTTGCAGAGTGCCTTAGGCACTAGACTGATTTTTAGCATAGCATATCACCCTTAGACTGACGGGCAGTCTAAGCGTACTATTCATATTCTTGAGGATATGCTTCGAGGTTGTGTACTTGACTTCAAGGGATCGTGGGAGAGGCACTTACCCTTTGTGGAGTTTGCCTATAACAATAGCTTCCAATCGAGTATTGACATGGCACCATTTCGGGCCTTGTATGGCTGATCGTGTAGATCCCGGGTGTGTTGGGCCGAAGTGGGTGATGCATCTTTGTTGGGGCCGAAATTGGTTCGGGAAACGACGAAGAAGGTGGCACTTATCTATAAGCGGTTAGTTACGACTCAAAGTCGCCAAAAAAGCTACACCAACCGTAGGAGAAGACCTTTGTCTTTTGAGGTGGGAGATCCTGTCTTTCTAAAGATATCACCTAGGTGGGGTTTGATGAGATTTGGGAAGAGTGGGAAGTTGTCCCCTTGATTTATTGGGCCTTTTGAGATCCTTGAGCAGATCGGGGAGGTAGCTTACCATTTAGCGTTACCGCCACAACTTTCCGGGGCTCATGATGTGTTCCATATTAGCATGCTTTGGAAGTATGAGCCGGATCCATCACACGTGTTAGATTGGACCGGCCTAGAGGTAGATAAGAATGCCTCATATGAGAAGAGACCAGTGAGAGTCTTAGATACCCGGGACCAAGTTTTGTGAGGCAAGACGATTCCCTTAGTTAAGGTATTGTGGAAACACCACAGAGTAGAGGAAACAACTTGGGAGCGTGAATTAGAAGTCCGAGACAAAATATTCAAACTTATTTGTTGGTGTTTGAACATATATTGAGATTTTGATTATGTTAATGAAATGTAAAAACATTGCATATGTTTTAAAATACGAGAACATCGTATATGCTATAGATGTCATGGAAATATGGATTCAATATAACATTGTATATGTTTTGAGAATATGGAATATTGCGTGTGTTGTATCACTTTTGAAAGCATTGTAGATACTGTGTAAATTTTGAAAACTTGAATTTTGATTAACCATTGTAAATGTTTTAGGAAATTGTAAACTGTACTGTCAATATTGGAACTTGTGTATCGAGTTGATGAGAATGGATGACCTGAAAGTAGGTCATGGTGTTGAATTTGTTAGATTAATAGTGTTGTGGGTGGTTCAATAATGACTTTGAACTTGATTTATAATTTCGGGGACGAAATTCCTTAAGGAGGGAGGTTATAGGGATTTCGGTTTTAACCCGACTCTTATTGCATTCCGGACTTGGGCTTATGGTTTTTGAATGTCGTTCATTGTCGTTTTTCCCCTTATGCCTCCTTAAATGTGGTTATTAGATTGTAGTTATGTGATTGGAATATGTTGGTTGCTTAATTTTCCAAACCTTTGCTACCCAGATTTTTGCTCTTCCGCTCGAGCGGCCATTCTTGCGCTTGAGCGGGCATTGCAAACTTTTAGTATTTTGACAAACCTTCAAAATATTGGAGGAGTGTATTTTATGCTCGAGCGGCGTTTCCTATGCTCGAAAGGGTGGACGCTCGAGCATCGAATCTTGAGCTCGAGCGATGTCTTTCATCTGCAAAACTTCTGAAAGTGTGCATTCTGCACTCTAGCATCACTTCTTGTGCTCAAGCGGAATAATATGTCTGATGCTCGAGCGTCACTTCTTGCACTCGAGCGAACTGCGTGTATATCAGTCCGTGAAGACGACTTTTTAGTTTAACTTTTCATTCCTCTCTCTCTCTCTCTAAAACTTTCCAAAAACCTAGATCTTAAGTTTCTCTCTTTAGAACTCATCTTCTCTCTTCTATTTCTCCTAGATTAATTGCGATCTTCACCCTAGTGCTTTTGAGAAAAAGGTATAGCGCCTTAAGAGCTCTGTTTTAATCCGAGTAGAAGTTGGTTTCGACGTCTTTGAAGTTTCTCCTTTATTGTTTTGGTCTTCTAAGCTTGAGGTAGGGATTTTTCTACACTTTCATATAGTTTTTAGCTTAGTTATTGGTTGTTGTGTGACAATGGAAGGATTTGAGAGTATGTTGGACAAACCTAGGGTTTGGGTTAAAAATCAAAAGAGGGGTTTCTATGTGAATATGTTATAAAGGATTATGGGGTTTGAAAATGAGTTTGTATTGTGGCAAAATAATTGACTTCGGCATTTGGGTGATACTTGGGAAAGGAGGAAGTTTTCCCTAAAATGTTACAAATATTTATTTTGTATAACTAAATGGAATTGGTGTTGTAAAGATGAAATTGGATGAATATTGAAATAAATTGTGGGGTTGGAAATATATATGACCTCACACCCATGGAAATTTGAATAAATTATCTGTCTTGAGATTGAATATCTATTTAGAAATATCCGTATTGGGCTATTGGTGGAGGATAGTTATAATTGTTCTTGAAATTGCATGAGGATTAGGTGAATTGAAACTAATCTCTTGTTGATTGTCATTGAAAATGACCATGTTTTAAATCCATCGTATATGTTTGATTATTTGGGAGGAGAAAAGAGATGTACTCTATTATTTGGGAGGAGATAGGAGATGGACTCTATTAAAATTAAGTTGGCTGGAGTGTCCTCGGTGAAAGTCCTGAAAACTGCGCGTATATATGGGTGCCGATTCCCGTGGACAAAATTTTCGTAAAATGGCTGATTGAAGTGTTTGTGTGATAATTGTGTTAATTGGAGAACCATTGAGTTGTAGTCTCAGTTGGGTTGTTAAAAGATAATGAAATTGGCTCATGGATTTAAATGAATTGAAGGATAATGGGTTAAGATATGAATTTGGTACTTTATGATTATATAAAATGCGAATGTTTTGTCATAGGCATTGTATACGCATATTGTACTTATATCTTTGTGAAATCTCATATATTGTGTTAGATTGTTCTTACTGGGCTTTGGTTCACCCTATTTTGGAAAAATCATTTTCAGGTGTTGGTGATATGCCTTCACCAAGGAAATAGCTTGGAGAGACTTTTGGCAGCAAGAGCTTCTTTTTTTCTTTTTTCTTTCCTTTTTTTTTTTTTTTTTTGTGTGTGTGTGTGTGTATGTGTATAGCCAAGGGCTTTAATTGTATTGAGGTAGGCTCACTTTTGTTGTAACAAAGCAATGACTTGGAAAGATGTAAGCCCATAGGGCATATGATTATCTATTTAGTTTTCAATTCTTTTATCATTACAACACATGCTGTAGATTCAAGATAAACAGTTTGTGAATGTTTATCGCATGTGTTATATTTTGTATACGAACTCTGATGAATGAAAGTATACTATTTCCATTATTTTTTTGCTTGTGGATTGAATTCATTGTATTATTTTGGGGGCGTCACAAAATTTAAATTTAAATTTATTAACTGTGCACCCTTATTAATATTGATAATTTTTTTCACTAATCTATAATTATTTATAGAGAAATATATTGATATGTAATTTTTCTTTTTATTAACAAGTGAATTAACGAAATCCAAGTTAAAATAAAGCTTAAACTTTTACCTTGATTTTCTACAAGATGATTTATTTATTTATTTATTACCATTTTATTTTATTCTTGATTTATTTTTGGGTTCTTGGAGGCAAGTTATTTGGGTTTGGGATACACTATAAGTACACTTTTTATCTTTTTTGGGTCATATCATCTCCCTACTTTTTTACGTATCTTTTCGTAAAAAGTTAAAAAGTACACTTATTTAAATCTTCCCAAACAACTCAATGCCCGTGTATATGTTTTAAATTAAGACCTTAGACTAACAAATTGTTAATACATAAGTTTTTATAAGCTTCAACGCATTAAGTTCCATCACTTTAAATTAGGGATGGGCATACGTCAGGTCGGGTCGGGTCGATATCACATAATAAGAGATTTTATATCTGTCTAAATCTGGTTTGACTCTAACATCAGTTCTCTATATCTGTCCAAGTCTGATCCAAAAAATAATTATAAATTTCAAACCCACCCATTGGACTATATGTTAATTTTTTTTTAAAACATTTCATAATTAAATTTGCTCACAAATTATATTTCTTAAATAAATTCAATCACGCATCACCACAAATGTGAATTTTAATAAAAATTACAAAATATATATATATATATATATTTTAATATATTATAATTAATTAATTTAATAGCAGATCGAACCGGACTGGGTTGAAAGGATAAATCTCAAGCCCAATCCATTCATATTTCGGGTTGAAAATTTTAGTTCACTCTAGCCCTACCGGTAAAACAACGTTTCCAAGCCCTAAAAAAATAAAGCTGGCCAAGCGAGCTGAACAGGCCAACGGGCCGATGCCCACCCTTACTTCAAATCAGAACAAAATTGTTAATAAATCTTATAGTTTTAGAAATATTATTTCCATATTAATTTTGAACAAAGTTTTCGTATAACTTTTAGATCACATAAGCAAATTATCCAAAGTTCTAATTTTTTGAGGTTGGTTGAAAAAAAAAAAAAAAAAAAAACACTAATCTAAATTTTATTCTCGATTCAATCTAAAACAATCATATATTTCCTAACCATCTTTAATTTCATCATGTATCACATTTACAAAAAAAAAAAAACCTATATAAATTTGGAAAATCTGCATATAGTAATCAACACCTACTGTATTAGAAATTTGAATAAATTACATTGATTTATTTCTCCTAAGATTTGATAAAAATACTACAAGCTCCACGGTTTTGACCTAATTATATTAGGCACCTTAAAATTTTAATTTCAATAACATTGAGTGTTTTTTTATATCAACAATTCAATTTTTATATAGAAATATATATTTATATTTTCTTATTTATTTTTATGTCTTCACACTATTTGTATTAGTTTAAGTAATCTTACTAAAAACAAAATTAGTATAATGATGCTAAAATTGTACGGCTTCCTGTATTTTATCCAAACCTTAGAGAATATTAGCATCATTTACTCTAAAATTTTTATTTTTTAAGGACATCCCTAAGTTTTAACCAAACTTATATCAAATTTAAATTTAAATAAAAATCTATCAAAAACCTCTCAACTCATTGGTTCAAATTTTTATCAAATTAAATTTTATTATTTAAAAAAAAAATCCAAATCAACCAAGACTTGAATGTTTTCTCAAAATTATCAAGACTATTTTGTAATTTTGAAATTTACAACTATGTCATTACTAAGATTTTTATTCAAAATTATGCTTAAATATGAATTTATCTATTAATTTTTACTCAATTTGAAATTGAAATTGAATTTGAAAAAAGGCTGACTTAATATTATATTTAAAATTTGAAGTTGGGAAAAAAATGAATGACATATATATATATATATATATTTAACTAGCGTTCCACCCGTGCTATACACGAGTTGTGTTTACAATTATTTGTATATATGCAAATTGCGATTTTAAATTTTTTTTTTTGCACAAAAAAAAAAAAAGAAATTTAACAAATGTAGCATATCTTCAATAAATTATTTAATGTTTTCTTTTATTCAAAATTTAAAAATAATGTTTGGACAAATTTATAACTAAATTAAGAAAAAATTTATTCCTAACGGCATTTTTTTAACTTAAAAAAATAAATCTGAAAAAGGTAGCCAATATAAATATTATACCTTAAGTAAAAAAATGTGGTTAGTAATTATGATTACATAAATTTACTATAGTTTTAATTTTAAATTAAATATATATATATATATATATATTAAAAACATTTTATTTAGCTAGTATCAAATAGAATTTTCTTAACAAAAAGGAATGTTATAAAATTTTGTTACAAATTTTCAAATGTCTATTGTTAAACATTCTATGCTACTTGCTTGTTTATTTACTTACTTGCTTTTAGAGTTTTAATCTTTGATCTTTACTCCACATTTATCATATTGTTTTATTTATTTTTATTTTTCTTGGTTGATTTCCACATAATACTTTTTTCATAGTACATCTCCGAGTGTATTAGTAAAAACATCATACACTTAAAATGTACAAAATTATAATATATTAAAAAAAAGTAAGCAATTGCACATAACTAAAACTACTTTAAGAAAAAATAAAAAATAAAAACAAAAGTGAAATTATTTGAAATAGAAAATGATTTATTTATTTATTTATTAATTTTTAAAAATAAACTTTTAAAGAAATCAAAGAAAACTATATATATAAAAAGTACAAAAACTAAATATAAAATAGAATACAAAAAACAAATGAATTATAGGATTTTCAAGAAGTGAGACTCACAAACAAATTTTGTAAAATCTTGTCTATTCAGATACTTTTTGTGTATTTTTTTGTACTTCTAATCTTGAGAATGACATTGAAATAGTTTGTACTTCTTGCATTAGGTCCATCTAATAGCTTTATAGCAAACACAGATATAATAAATTTCATAACACAAAACACAAACAATTGTGAGACACTACAGGAATTCACACTTTTGCCGACTAAAAATTTAGTCGGCAAAAGTTTATTTTTAGCCGGCAAAAGTTATCCGCGACTAATTTTTTTGTTTGCCACTTTGGTCGCCAATTGAGGGTCGTGAAAAGTAATTAGCGACCAAAAAGTTTTTTAGTCGGGAAAAAATTCTATTTGCCAACTAAATTTTTGGTCGCTAAATATATAATTATTGCGACTAATCCATTTAGTAGCTAAAACACTTTACTCGCGAAAAGTCATATTTTCCCGACCAAACATGTTAGTTGCCAATAATCACATTCAACGACCAAAAAGTTTGGTCAGTATTTTGCACATTCAATGACAAAAAAGTCTGGTCGCCAATTGTTAAATTCCACGACCAAAATGTTTGGTCGGCAATTGTGGCCCGTTTCCACAACCAAAAATTTTGGTCGCCAATTGTCACATTCCATGACCAAAAAATTTGGTCAGCAATTGTCACATTCTACAACCAAATATGTTACTCGCGAAAAAGAATATTTGCGCAACTAAAACTTTAGTCGGCAATTGACCTATTAGCGACGAAATCTTTTGGTTGCCAAAATTAATGATTTTAACGACTAAATATTTAGTCGCCAAATGTTCTATCTCGCTTACTTTATTTAGTCAGCAAAAGTATTACTTATCTTTCTTGACTAATCAATTGGTTGCCAAAACAATAAAAACAAAACCAAAATTTGGTCGCCAATATCCAACAAAATAAACCTGTAATTCATCCAATCCATTCAATATAATTTGTAATTTGCAAGCATCATTCAAATCAACTGAATCATGAACATTCAACAAAATACATAAACCATCCAATCCAGAACCTGTTTAATGAAAGTCATCAACTATTATAAGTTTTTATCCACTAGTAATTTCAAACTACATATTTCTCCAATTAAAAATCCACTTGTAATCTAAATAATCATCTAAGTTGCATCCATCTTATGTTTTAAATTGTTATCCATGCGCATCTATAAAAAAATATACACACTAGTAGTCTACCCAAATATTTTCCATACACATCTATCCAAAAATATTTAATCCTTTGAAAAATGCTTGTAGTGCCAATCCATCCTATACAATTTGGCTTCGTGCACGAGATCATCCATCTGTATCAAAGAAAATGAGAACTAATGTTAGGTAACTTTTTGTTGAAAATATTTGCACATCACTTCATTGTAAAATTGGACAAAAAATTAAAAAATGTACATGGAAAGTAAAGGAAACATTAACAAATTAAATGACTATCAACACCACTCTGTAAATCAAACATCATTAATATGTATATATCAATTCTAACTATTGTTCCTCAATTTGTCAATATTGACCTGTGCTTCAACAATGGAAACTAAGTTAAAATAGTCTTTGTAATTCTGAATTCAAAATGCTTTGGTTGAACTTTTACTTGGAGGATGGTAAATGTGAGAAGGGAGTAGAAGATACGAGGTTGGGATTATCACAATTTTTGGTATAAATTTGTAACCGTTATGATATGGGGGCTGATTTAAGGCTGATTTGAGGCTGTTTGGATTTTTGTGTGGTCACATGACCTTTTTTCCTAATAAATTTATTCTTTGTAGCTTTTAGTCTAATCACATGACCTTTATCATTTTTACTTATTTTTGTGGTACTAAAACTCAAGGTTGGTGTGGTTACCTCTTTCAAGAGGATCTCAGTTGCTGTCAATAATCTCTTTCTGCGAAAGTTTGTTGGTACAAACAGGTTATGAATCTACTAAATTTGTGGACTCATAGGAAGGTTGCCCTGCACATTTTGTTGCATTTGTAAGTTGCCACTATGATGGTTTAGTTTTGGTAGTGTAAACATAAAAACGGTAACAATAAACCTTTGTTCTTCATTGTGTTTGAAGTTTTGTTTGGCACTTTTCTTTTCCTTTTTTACTACTACTTCCAAGTTCCATACAAAGCCTTAGAATGGTGGTACGCAATTATCTTAACAATGTTGTTCCTTTTGTTGTGAATCCATTACCTTTTAGGAAGCATATTTATATGGGGCAACCAAGATTCCCAGTAGGGTGCATTTCGGGGTTGAGTTAATTGCAAGAATGGTCCCTTGCCTGGTTTGGATTTTGGTCTGGCATTGAACACTAGGCATCTATAAAACATATGAAGCAATGGGGCTTGAGAAAGTAAGCCCTTAATGGTAAAGTGAAAGATAGGAATTGGAATTAGGAAACAGATCCAATCGCTTGGATCAGGCAGCTCCATTCACTAAACGATCTGTCGACCTTCTCTGTCACTTGGAGCTGCTGGCACCAGTTTGTTTGAGTTGAAGACTGATCATGCTCTTAAGAAACACAAATTCAGCCATTGCTATTAGGCACCCAAAGAGAAACTTACATTGCGTGCTGTGTGTTTTTAGAGTTGCTTTTATTAATTTAAGAATGCAGGTTATCACTTGAATATCATAAACAAACACTCAAAACATAGAAGATCAACTTATTGTGTGTTTCATAGAACTTCTATGTTTTGTTCCCCTCTAGATGTTTGATGAGCCCATGAGTAACAACGATGCATCTATTTGACTGTCAGTCTGTTGTTCACTTGTTTGTATGGGTTGCAAATATTATTACTTGGCTTTATGGATAATACTGTTAATATCTCGAGGTTTGTGGGAGCAATTAATTTATTTTTTTTATTCTTTATACCAATGGAATTTTACTTACTAGTAATAATTTCAAATTTATACGTAATGTGAAGATATTGCTGACAATAAGTTTTTGATATAAAATATCTTGATAAAATATTTTATGTGTTTTGCATTAAGATACTAAAAAATAATTTAGAGGATTATTTGTCTCATCTCAAAAATCATACCTAGATCACATTCTTACTAAATTTTAATATACAAAATTGAAAGTTTTACATTGCTCTTCTTAGTGGTCGAGACTAATGTCAAATTACATAGATATTGTAATAGCTAGATAACCTTTACAACAAAGAATCCAAGTTGATAATCAGAGTGATGTAAACCAAAATTAGCAAGCATATCATGTTTTCCAAGCACAATTGGCATCCTCCAAACTGTCAAACTTTGGTTAAAGATTGCAAGCTAGATTCCCTCAATCTGATTATTTTTTTAAAAAAAAAAAAATTGTGATAATAACTCTACCACAGATAAAATACTAGAATGCCAAAAAATTAAAATTAGGAATGCAGAACCAGGAGCTTAGTAATTTAGGCAAGCAAATGTTCAAATTCAACTATTTGTCCCAAAAGAGAGTGGGGAGGGAGTTTTTGAAAATGCCTACATCTGCTACAAGGCAAATCATCAAATAAATATTACAATAAAACCATGCACCACCATATTTATGTGTATTAGCACAGTTGTGTGTGTTTTAAAGATAAAATTAATTTTTATGCTCAACACATTGAAGAGAACATTTACTACATGAGAAATTGATATATTAATCAACGAAGTGAATATTACCAACTCTAATCAGACCACATTCTAGAATTTGTGCATTTGCAGTGTATCCTAGTTTACAGAATAGAGAAGCAACCTGTGTTCTAAGTTAGTTCTAGTTCAATATCTCGCCTCGTTGTACAATCAACTCATAGCTAAAATTGCATATCAAATACTTATAAAATTAGTAAAGGGAGATCAGCAATATAGAAAAACCTGAATGTGGTCTAGGCCAAGTAACTTTTGGTTACACATCAGAGCTTTGTGGAGATATCTAAGAGAAATATGCACATTTCCCAGGCCTTCCTCCATCATAGCCACATTGATGTATGTTGCGGCAGTGTTCAGATGTGATGGGCCACATGTGAGATGTAACAGATAGAGTGCATGCTTTACATATCTGAAAATGACAACAAAAATTTTCATTCAGTAGAAGCATGAAAAACATTGATGACAAACAGGCCAGGATCAACATGAATACCATTTCAATCTTGGCATCTCATAACAAACCTTTGCAGAAAGCATTCACAAAATAAAAATTAAAACTCAAAAAGCATATCCAAATTCAACTCAACAAAGTTTACAATGGGCTATATGCCCATAGATGCTTCAGCACATTCAAAAGACTAATATTGGTACTTAGTACTTGGAAGAACATGTGATTTTCCATAGATTGGAGAAGCTTGAGGACGGAGAAAAAAAGCCTTAAGAAAGTTATATATATGCTTAGAGGAAAAAAAGACCAACATATGATTGATGTGGTGGATCCGGAAAAGTTTAAGATAATTCATGCGACAAAACCAAAACATGATAAGGAAATCTGAATTTTAATGTTGAACCACAACTAAGAGTTCATTTACTCTACCATAATGTGCAATTTCAGATAAGAGGTTAAATAAGCTTATTGGAAAAGCACATTTCTTGGGTTTTGCATCATAATCCACCTCATGTATCAAGTACAATAAATATAGAACTTGATTTATTGCAATAGAAATAGCAACGTAAACGGTAAACAATACCGACCTAAATAATTCTACACAAACATGAAAATTTCATGAAGACTTCATGTAAATTTTAAACACAATGCTACAAGATACAAAACAAAAACATACTTAAAAGCTAGCTCTGTATGCTGAAGTCTGTAATAGAGCACAACAAGATCCCCATAGCTTTTCATTCTATTTGGATGATCAAGTCCTAATTCTCTCTCATTAATATCCAAGGCTTTTTGTTGATAAATTGTGGCCTGTAATTGGGACTACATGAATTAACTATATCTTGATATATTCACTTTAATAAAATACAAAAAGTCAAAACAATAGAAGTATTTGAAGTTTGTATGCCTACGCAGGAAATATAAATCTAGGCAACAAATCTAATAGGTAAATTTTCTAGAAATGGTTCATAACAGAAGTGATTTGATGCAGATCATGAGGGTTGAGGAACAACAATATGAGAAGCCACATTACCAGTATCAACTGATAATCAGGTTCTGGGGCCACTAGGTGTGTGTGTGTGTGGCTTTTCTTCTTCTTTTTTTCGTTTTTTTTATCGGCAAAAAGAAAGAACTTTATTGATGTAGGAGCAAAGTACAAGGTACAGACAAGATACATCAATAAAGAGAGGCAGGTGCAAAAGCATCATGATAAGCTAAATCATCCCAACTAGGTTGGCACCCAAAAGATCATCCTATCATTTGCTAGCACCGCCAGAGTTGGTGAGCAACCAACCAAATAAACAGAACAAAAACACCTCAACAAAACAATCCACAACTGAGCATAGCAAACCAACATAGATTAGCAAACCATATCAGTTCAGCAGAGCAAACCAGCAGACCACAGTTGAGCAGCAGAGTAAACCACAAAGTTAAGACCAGCAACAGAGCATACCAGCAGTAGAGCATATCACAAAGCAGGATAAATTTGATCCACATTGCAACTCTCACCTTAATTCAATGTAATACTTTGCTACATAGCACCCCTGCTACACAGCAACAATACAGATCACACCAACAGACAAAAATAGATCACAGCAACAATATAAATCACAACAACAGACAAAAACAAACCAAACAATCCAAATCATTGCAAAGTTCCACGAAAATAAATTCTTTTGATTGAAGTAGAGAAAATAAAGAGCTCTAACTCAACTCAACTTAGCATAGCTTTGTTTTATTATTATTATTTTCAAGTTCCATTTTTTTCTATTGTTCCTTCATGTCCTCAAAAAAAAAAAAAAAAAAAAAGGGAAAGAGACAGTAGACAGCTGAAAACTAAAATAATTGAATCCAAATAAACAAAGCCTAATCTCACAGTCAATAGATGAAGCTGAAATGAAGAAAACTAGTCACAAAGCATACTAATCAATCAAATTAAACACTTACATACGAAATCGATTCATTAATATCATAGGTAAATGTCAAATAATATACAGTAGTACCTGAACTCGAGATCAACAATCAACAATCAAGACAAAGAGCTATGGTTTGTAAACTATATATATATACAGATATATATAATCTAGAGAGAGAGAGAGAGCGGTTATATATACCTGGGGGAGTGCCAAAGCTTTTGACTCGAAATTCACACCTTCTATCTCTGTATATATGTTTCTCTCTCTAAAGCATTCGCAGCTTGAGCCATATCTGTGTGTGTCAAACTGGTATGATAGAGTTTTGTGGGATATATATATATATGTGTGTGTGTGTGTGTGGGATCTACAAACAAAAACAACAAGCAGTGACAAGCTGTGACAACTCTATAGTCACATTCGTTTAGTTAATAAGCAACGTTAAAAGATAAGTATTACAAAACCCCAAAGAATATGCCTTTTGGGAGGAGAAAAAACAAAATAAATAAATAAATAAATAATGAAAAAGAGTCCTCACAGAGAAAAAGATCAAACCTCTTTATATATATATATATATATACGTACATAAAAGGCAATTGATGAGATAAAAATTATTGATCATGCTATCCAAGGATAACCCAGATCATACAAACAGTGATACACAAAATTCCCAACTGATATGCAGATTATATAAAGCAAATCCGGTATACTTGCATGTGGTCTAAATATCCAACCAGAACAAACAATATATATATATATATATATATCAGTTTTCATTTTTGTTCATTGTTTGGACAGTATGATTTGAGGCCATCCCTTCAAACATTCACTTGTTAGGGTTTTGAAAATTAGGGAAAACAAACAATTTGGTTTTGAAAATAAGGGAAAACAAAGGATAATAGAGAAATTAAGCAACATAGAGAAAGAGAAAGAGGACCCATACCTGATCTTGGGGTTGTTTGAAAATAGGCGAACTGGTAGTAGCAGAAAAATGGTGATGGTGATGCTGGTAGGTGCAAAAAGAGAGAGCAACCATGTGAGAAAGAGGAGTAATGGAACACAAATACAAAGATTGTGTGTGTGTGTGTGTGAGAGAGAGAGAGAGAGAGAGAAACGGAGATAAAATACATACCTAACAATGGAGGCCCAAGTACTTTTCGAAGCGCCGCTGAAGCTTGGTCGAAGAAGCGACACAGGCGACTGTGATGACGGAGGAGAAGCGACTTTGGCAACTCCAAATCGAGCAGGAGAATCGACAATGAGGCACGTATGAAGAGTGGTGCGCAAGAGTGGTGAGCGGTATATACTGTATAAAGAGTTCGAAAAATTCACTCCGCGGGCAATTTTTTCCTTCAAAACTGTTTGGTCGGCATTATCCTTCAATTTACTAAAATTACATTCAAAACGGCGTCATTTTATTATCTGCGACCAAATTATTTTGGTTGCTAATCTTCTTTTTTTTTCTGCTTTTTTTTGGTCTTCCATACTCGACCTTTGCCGACCAAATTTCAATTTTGGTCGCAGAAAATTCTATTTTAGCAACTTCAAAATATTAGTTTGCAAAACCTCCAAAGCTTTGCCTACGAAATTTTAATTTAGTCGCCAAATTAAAACTTTTTTTGACAAAATAAAAGTTAGTCTACAAAATTAGTCAGGAAAAATGTAATTTCAGATGAACCTTTCTAACATTCTTCAGTTGTGGAATTCACTCCTCCAAATTTATAAAGCTGCCGTGGCTAGGGGTGGAGCCAAAGAAGGTCGAGGGGTGTCACGCGGCCCCCCTCAATTTTGATTTTTTTTTTTTTTTGTATGTGGTTATATACAAAATGTATTCATTTTTTTTTTCTTAACATTTTCTTTGGCTAAGGATTTATTGTATTGTTCACAATAAGTAGTTATTTTATACTTTGGGAGCGTTATGTGGTATTATTTATGTATCAATCGTGATTCCTACACCCACTGGGGGTCGACCCCTAGTAACGTGGCCAACTGTGGTTGGCCAGTTTTTTTTTTTTTTTTTTTTTTTATGCCAATCCCCCTCAGCCACGTGGGCTGGGGGTCACTGGGGGTAGCCCGCATTTCTCTTTATGTATAGTCTAAACCAATAGTGTAGTGGGAAATCTTATGGGTTGAATATAATTATCACATAGGCAATGCCATATGGTACTCTAAAACTATGTAATAGTTTCCATTCAAAACACATCATTTATAAGCAATATCATCTCTTTAATATTTTCTGTCAAATAAAAATTAAATAGATTTTATAATAATTTGTGCTATAAATGATATGTTTTTATTATCCAAAATTAAGAATTTTGATCCATAATTTTTTGTGCTAAAATTACAAACTTATATCACCATTCCGCACCGAGCTATTATACACTATTATTGAATTTTGATTTGTTCCTATTAATAATGATTTTTAATTCCTTATGCTTAAATTTAGCCTATAAAATTATTATTATCTTAATGTTGATCATGTTTTTTTTTTTTTTTTTAAATAAAAAATTGTAATTAGTAAGTGTCACCTCTAACTTAATTTTTTAGTTCCACCACTAGCCGCCGCAACATCAAGTTCACATCCAATGGAAGTGAACAAAGCCGAGAAGCCAACAGTAGAGGCTCCACCAGCTCCAATCCCCAGCCCAAGAAGATCAAGCCTAGTCGGCTTGTTCCCGTAGAATGACAGTGGACCAACCATAAAATTAGTCAAATCGGCGGTGCCCTAATCGGTGTGGAGCCCTAGCCCAGCCGCTACCGATGAGTTGCTCTCTGGTATCACCACCACAAGGCTTACAGTCAGATATGCCGACAAAGACCGCTGGTGGTGTCAGCAATGGTGGCAAGGACATACAGAGCGACTTGAGGGATTGAGATCGATGACCCACAGATAGGGAAGAGAGAACTCCTTTAGAGAAACAAAGTCAATTTAGGGCAACAAAATAGGGAAAGAAGAATATATATGTGTGTGTGTGTGTGTGTGTGTATGTGTGTGTTTATTGGCAATTAAAATATTATTTAGTTGCTAAAAATATTTTATAAATCCCTCCAAAATTTGAAATGTCACCCTCAAAATATTTTAGTTTTTTTGCGACTAAAAAGATGGTTTAGTCGCTGAAAATAAATATTTGGCGACCAAAAAAGATAAAAAGTAAATGTTGGTTTTTCATCCGGTGACTAAATAATTTTAGTAGCCAAAACTAATTATACAGCGATTAAAAATTATTTTAGTCGCTAAAAATAAATATTTGGCGACCAAAACTTGGTCGCCAAAGATAAAAAATAAATTTTAGTTTTTCATTCGGCAACTAAATAATTTTAGTTGCCAAAACCAACTATACAATGACTAAAAATTGTTTTAGTCGTTGAAAATAAATATTTGGCGACCTAATAAAAAGTAAATTTTAGTTTTTCATTCGGCAAATGAATAAGTTTAGTAGCCAAAACTAACTATACAACGACTAAAAATTGTTTGTCGCTAAAAATAAATATTTGGTGGCCAAAGTTTTGGTTGCCAAAGATAAAAAGTAAATTTTGGTTTTTCATTCGGCAACTAAATAATTTTAGTAGTTTAGTCGGCAAAAGTACAATATTTAGCGACTAAATTTTTTTTAGTCGCCAATTGTGGTATTTTTAGCGACTAAATTTTTTTTAGTTGCCAATAATCAATTTATGCTGACTAAAAAAATTTAATAGCTAAATATTATATTTTTGCCGACTAACATAATTTTTGGTTGCCAATGGCAACCAAAATTATTTTAATCAGCAAAAGTGTATTTTCTTGTAATGAGACAAAATATCTAAAATAAATGAAAGCAATATTCAATGATAATGTAGAAGTACACCTGACGTTTTAATTGGAGATATAATCAGATAAATTGTCATAGAAGAGGAAGACAACCTTTGTTTTTCATCACAACAATTACATAACTCAATATATAATTTTAATATCTCTCACTCTTCTACACGTCCAATTCTCTATCAATATTAAAATGAATGCATGAACTAAAAAAAAGGAACATTTGAGAAGACAAAGAGATGTAGTTGAGACTTTTCAATTGTTGAATTCTATTAATTAATAGTTATTAGGTTTCAATGATCGGGTTTCTAATATATGTTAGCCATTAAAACTGAATTCTTTGGTTTCATCTATATTCACTTGATAATTTAAGAGTGGACACGTGTCAAGCCTTTACACAAATACTTGGCATATTTTTTTAGTATTATTAATGAAATGTATAGTGTAATATATATATATATATTTTTTATTTTTGCAATTGCAACCTATTATTTTTTAATAAGATTTTATATTTGTTTCAAATATTTTTTTAATATACAAATTATTTTTTACAGTGTAATTTTTTTCTCTTTTTTTTTTTCACAGTTGCAACCTGTTAATTTTTAATAAGAATTTATATTTGTTTTAGATATTTTTTCAATATGGAATTTTTTTTTTTTTTAGATTTTAATGAGATGATCAGTGTAATTTTTATTTTATTTTATTTTTTTTACAATTGGAGCCTGTTATTTTTTTAATAAGAATTTATATTTGTTTTAGATTTTTTTCATATACAAATTATTTTTTACAGTGGAATTTTTTGTTTCTCTTTTTTTTTGGACAATTGCAACTTGTTATTTTTTTAATAAGAATTTATATTTGTTTTAGATAGTTTTTAATATAGAAATTATTTTTTAAAATTTTTTATAAAAATAATTTAACAATCCCATCACTAATCATAATATATGGGAGAAGTTGAAAATGGTGCGGCAGTAAGTATGAGAGAATTCAAAAAGGTTTGTGGGTTGGGAAAAGTCAATAAAAACTAAGATCTTTTTAAAATTAAAAAACTAAGATTGGGATATAAAAGCTCTCACAAGATTTGTAGGTTAGAAATTCTATTTTTCTTATATTATATAGATAGATATAGAGATAGATATAAATTTCAATTATTATTAAATTTTCAAAACACAAAACCAAAATTCAATTTCCAATGCATGAGAAAATGAATAAATATAAAAAGAAAAAGAAAAAAAAAAGAGAAAGAAAATTGAGGTAGAGAAATTGTGGAATATTTTCCCCTTAGAACACTGGTTTGGCTTTCCTCTTGTCTGTGATCGGATTAGAAGGTATTGTTAGGATCGTGGAGCTCCACAACAGGTCTCATTTTGATAATCTGAACCGTTCAATGTGAAGAACTTGTTGAGTACTATATACTTATAAAAAAGTCGCGTCAATCGAATATCAATAGTTACGTGAACAAATCAATTTTGTTTATAAAAAAATAAATAGTGAAAAAATAAACGATTAACAGAAATCTTATCCGAAGAAATAGCTATCGATATCCGATCAACGTAATTTTTTACAAATATATATTTTAATCAATAAGTTCTACACATTGAAAAGAGACCCATAGTGGGCCCTCACGGATCTAATAATACCTTTCAATCCGATCACACACTGAAAGGAAACCAATTCTCACTTGAAAATAGACCATTTAAGCATTTCCCAAAAAGAAAAAGAAAAAGATAAAAATCTCAAAAACTTCTTCCAAAATTTCTAACAAATTTAATAGCACAGTTGAAATTTCTATCCTTAGGAAAAAAAAAAAAAGGGGTAGGGCTCACACGTATATACGCCAGCTATACATACATACATATATAGATATATATATATATATATATATGTCTTCCTATCCCCTCCTCCATAACGCAAAACGGAACTCCCCTCTTCACCAGAAATGGAAAAATGGAAAAACTCCCAAAACCTTTTCTCTCTCTCCTCTTTCTCTCTCTATCTCAGTCTGTCTTCTCCCTCTATCTCCGAAACTTCGTATGCAATCTTAGACACCACTTCTCACTCTCTCTCTCTCTCAAATTCACATTTTGATCACCCCCCTCCAAAAATCACTACCATCACTTCCTTTCTCGACAAAATGGCAAAACCTCATCTGGGTTCCATGCTTTTCTCTCTCTTCTCCCTCCTCTCTTTCCTCGTCTCGGTTCAGTCTCAGTCCAGCTCAACCGACGCTTCAGTAATGCAGGACCTGAAAACCAGCCTCAACCCACCGAGTTCGCTCGGCTGGACCGCCTCAAACCCCTGCAATTGGCAACAGGTAGCTTGCTCCAACGACGGCCGAATCACCCGGATCCAAATCGGGCATCAAAACCTCCAAGGCTCTCTCCCTCCTTCAATCAACAAACTCACTGCCTTACTGAGATTCGAGGTCATGTCCAACCAACTCACTGGTTCGCTCCCGAGTTTCGCTGGGTTGAACTCGCTCCAGTTTCTCTTGCTCAACAACAACAACTTCTCTTCCATTCCCTCCGATTTCCTCTCCGGCTTAACCTCTCTCCAAGCTGTATATCTCGATTACAACCCCTTTTCGGCTTGGCAAATTCCAGTAACTTTCCGAGACGCCTCGACTCTCCAAGTCTTCTCGGCCGTTTCCGCTAACATCACTGGAAAAATCCCCGATTTCTTCGGCGGCGGCGGCACCTTCCCGAGCCTCACGACTCTTCACTTGTCTTTCAATTACCTCGAGGGTGAACTTCCGGCGAGCTTTTCGGGTTCTCCGATTCAGTCTCTGTGGCTAAATGGGCAGATGAGTAGTTCTAAGCTCAATGGCTCAATTGCTGTGATTCAGAACATGACTCAATTGACCGAAGTTTGGTTACAATCCAATTCCTTTTCGGGCCCTTTACCGGACCTTTCGGGCCTTACCATGTTGCAGAACTTCAGTGTGAGAGACAGTGCGGTTACGGGTCCGGTACCGGATTCTTTTGTGAATCTTCCATCGCTTAGGGTTGTGAATTTGACCAACAATCAATTGCAAGGTCCAACCCCGAAATTTCCCCCTTCTGTTGGGGTTGATTTGATTCCTGGAACAAATAGCTTCTGCTTATCTGATCCCGGAGTTCCGTGCGATCCCCGAGTGAATACATTGCTTTTGACTGCGCAAGCTGTTGGTTACCCGACTATTTTTGCGACGAATTGGAAAGGTAATGATCCCTGTGCAGCGTGGTTGGGGATCAGTTGTAGTGAAGGAAACGTTACTGTTGTTAATTTTCAGAAAATGGGTCTTACTGGTACGATTTCTCCGAATTTCTCTTCGATTACTTCGTTGCAGATACTGATTCTTGCTAATAATAATTTGACGGGTACTATCCCGAATGAGCTTACAACTTTGCCTAATCTTAAACAATTAGATGTTTCCAACAATCAGCTTTATGGGAAAATTCCATTGTTTAAGAGTAATGTGCTTGTAAAAACTGATGGCAATCCTGATATTGGGAAGGATAGTGGTGGTCCGACTCCGAGGACACCTGGAACCCGAACACCCCCAGGGAGTACACCTATTACACCCTCGAATAATGGTATGAAGACTTCGGTGATTGGTGGTGTTTGTGCGGTTTTCGCTTTTGGGGTCGGATTGTTCTGTGTTTACAGGGCTAAACGAAAGCTTTCTGGTAGGGTGCAGAGTGAGACATTTACTCATGGAAGTAGTGGACCCAATAACATTCATGTTATTGAATCTGGAAGCATGGTGATCTCGATTCAAGTTTTGAAGAACGTGACTAACAATTTTGGTGAAGAGAATATATTGGGAAGAGGTGGATTCGGAACTGTTTACAAAGGGGAGTTGCACGAAGGGACTAAGATTGCGGTTAAGAGGATGGAGTCGAGAGTGGTAACTGAGAAGGGTTTGGATGAGTTCAAGTCTGAGATAGCTGTGCTTACGAAGGTCCGACATCGGCATTTGGTTGATCTTCTTGGATATTGCTTGGATGGAAACGAGAGGCTAATAGTTTATGAGTACATGCCTCAAGGGACTCTTAGTAGGTTCTTGTTTAACTGGAAGGAGGAAGGGTTGAAACCCCTTGAGTGGTCTAAGAGGCTGACCATTGCTCTTGATGTGGCCAGAGGTGTTGAGTACTTGCATGGTTTGGCCCATCAAAGTTTTATTCATAGAGATCTTAAACCATCCAACATTCTTCTAGGAGATGATATGCGTGCTAAAGTAGCGGATTTTGGACTTGTTCGTCTTGCGCCAGTTGGAAATTCTTCAGTTCTAACTAAATTAGTAGGAACTTTTGGATATCTCGCGCCAGAATATGCAGGTACCCTTTTATAAATTAAAAATTATAGACATCGAATTTTGATACCACTTTCTTTTGAAAATGAGAGAACCACAATGCCCAGCATTTTTTTTTTTTTTTATAGAAATTTTGTATCCAAGTATTTGTTTATCACAACAATTTTCATTTTTTCTCTATAAGCTTTTGAAAAAAAAAAGGGTATGTTATACCTGAAACAAAACAACCATCAAGGTGGTTCGTAAATAAAAAAAGGTAATGCTAGAGATACTAATTTTTCTATGAAATAAATGACCAAATGTCTCACATGGATGTGGGGTGCACAAAAATGTGGGGTACATTAGGTCATTTATTTAGTAAAAAATTTAGGGCGTATAGCATTTTCTATTAAAAAATGACGTTCACAAATAATTATTTGGACAAATTATAATAGTAGTCCTTGTATTTTGATCCTTCTATCATTTTGGTCCTTATAATTTCAATTGACTTGATTTTGATCCTAAATTTATAATTTTATTTCAATTTGATCTAATTGATTACAACTCTTAGTATTTTTTTATGAAAAATATATATATGAGTGGCATGTTTCATATTTTTGAGTAAATTATAAATTTAGTGAGTTAAATTTAAATTTAAGTAATTCAGTGATTTTTTTTATTTTTATTTTTTTTTGTCGAAATCACTACGACATTATCAATTAGAGAAAATTGATACAAAATTTATAATTAAGAGTCAGAATTTAGCTAATTGAAAGTGGATGGACCAAAAAAAACACAAAGGATAAAATATAAAAACGTATAATTTGTCCTAATTATTATTATTTTTTTTTATATATTTTGTGTTAGAATTGCATTTTTCAAAAAATTAGCTAACAAGTCATGAGTGTCCACATATTTGAACTTAATTAAATGCTTTTACTTTTCCATTCTACAAGACTAATTATCCAAGAAAATAGCCTTTATATGTTTTAGAAATAATAGGATTGGATTTACGTGGTCCCTTTTTTTGTCAACTATCACATTCAATGTTTGAAAATGCTATACATTCTAAATAAATTATCAAATTTTTTACTAAATCTCTTATATAGGTGTGAGATTCACACACATGTGATTTGTGTGGGTCCCACACCTATGTAAGAGGTTTGATAAAAAAATTTGTAATTTGTTTGAGATCTCTGACATAACTCTTCAATGTTTACTCTTGAAACCAACTTAAAATTTTAGAGACAATGATTTAAGGGAAACATTATGGTGCATATTTCTCAAAAGATGTGTATCATATATTCTTTATAATTAAAAAATAAAATAGCATAATTTTATACTTTTTGAGTCATAACTAGAAATATATATATATATATATATATATTTATCATAACTAAATACAACATGAGGCACAATTATAGATCTCATGAGTTATAATTAAAATAATATCATAATTAAAAAATAAAATAGCATAACTAGGAGTGCTTATGGTACACCCTACGTTACATGGACTAGGATGCAGGTATCAGGTGTAAGTGCGTAATTTCGAAATTAAAAATTAAGGATACGTGGATATGGATCCAAGTTTAAATACTGGTACATGAATATGTTAAATATTTATTTTTAAAATATATTTATTATTTATTATCTTATGTATTATTTTTATTGATAATATTTTTAATTTATTTATATAAATTTTTTATTTTTAATTGATATATATATATATTATAAATAAAAAAATATAACAAATAAAGAATAACAAATTATGTTAAAATAAATAAAAAATAAAAAATGGATAATTTGTTTTATAGATTTTTTTTACTTTTATGATATTTATTGTCAGAATATTATGATTTGCGATTCGGTTCACGATTCGATTCATAATTTTTGCAAAATCGATATGAATATATAGATGAATCTATTTTGGAATTGAATCTCTGGTGAATCGCACGATTCACAATCGTTTTATGATTCGATTCACGTTTTATGATTCATACAATTTTTGAAATTTTTGTGTTTAACATATTTTCAATTATTTTTTCTCCATATTTTTAGTGAAAATGACATAATATAACTTCTAATAGCGTTTAATACCAAAATAACTAACATATATATGCATGATTTGTTATTATTTTGGTGATTATGAAATTTTTAATAGGATTCAATCAGATTCAGTCACACCCAACATATTTCTAACCTTCCTTCTCATTTTTTTTTTCTTTTAAAAAATCATAATATATAGGGGTACTTACCAATTAGTCATGTTAACTAGACTTATTTACCTACAGGTCCTAACTAATAAATTTAACACTCTAAAAATAAGAGAGTGATAAATTTATCACTAAAAATTTATTCATAAAACAAAGAGACTGATAAATTTATCACTATAAAATTATTCATAAAAAAAAGGACTGATAAATTTATCTTTATCACTTAATAAATTATATCAAATAAGACTTAATGGGTAATAAGTCTCCAAAGTAGGACCTATTAGGTAATAAGTCTCCAAAATAGGATCTATTGGTAGTTTACCCTAATATATATTCTAAAGATGTTTAAGATTAAAGTTACACTGTGAATTATCTATTGTTATTCTATTAAATTGAATATAATTCAATATTATATGTGTGAGGTCAGTTATATTTTTCAAAATATTTTAGGCTTTAAAATAAAAGATTCTAAATAATTCTTTCTTATTATTTGCACACTTTAACTTAGAAAAGAATTTATGTTTATTGTCCAAATATCAATATCGTATTTAATTATTGTTAATTTAGAAATTGATAGCTTGTTTATTTGGTTACGGTCTTTAAGAATGGTTGATAAAAAATATCTATAATAATAATTAAAAAAAGAAGGTAAGATGATGATCTTATATAGGAATCTTTGTAATTTCTTATCTATTAAGCTACGTGATTATTATTCAAAATAATATTTTCATTGATTTAAGTTTAAATATTTTATATTTACAAGATATATTTAACACTAAGTGTGTAAATATATGTTTTTAAGTAATTTAAAAAAAGTGACTGAATCTTTACGATTCACAATTCGATTCGGTTAGCGATTCTTTACGAGGCCATGTCGATTAACGATATGAATCCCAATTTAACAACTATTTATATGATTTTATGGAATTTCTTTTGTGATAACATGAATCCCGATTTAACAACTATATATATGATTTTGTGGAATTTCTTTTGAGAGAGAGAGAGAGAGAGAGGGACGAAGGCGAAGTCGAAGTTGACGTTGAAAGGGCCACACTTGTCAAAGTTGAAGCGGAAGTCGAAGCCAGTGACAGAGGATCAAAAGGGCCATGCTTGTCAAAGTAGTCGAATAGAGGATCGGAGCCAGCGACGGGTTCTCTCCTTGCTCTCTCTTTCGTTTCTTCTGCATTTAGAGTAAAATAGAGCTGTATCCATTTGTGAAGAGCCACATCCCGACCGAATCCCTGCACTCATACCCGTGTCATATCGTTTCGATATAGATACCTTCCAAATTTTATAGAGTCCGTATAATGGAGAGTACATCTTTTTTTAAGGGTGTGGATATTAAAATTTCCCATGATTTAATGGAGAAATGCCTGAGAGCTTGAGAAAGCTCCAGCTCGAATCCCCCGAAAGAGAGAAACAGAAGAGAGAAAGGAAAGATGAGAGAAAGAGAAGAGAGAACGGGAAGAGGAGGAGATGGACAGCCCTCCCTCACCGTCACCCTCCTCCGCCGTCGCCTCGTCGTAGTAGCTCGTCAGCCTCCCTCCGCCTCGTAGCCTCCGCCTCAGAACCCCGCCTCGCCCCCGCCTCCCCGCCTCTGGTTGATGCCCTCCAAATTCTTCTTCTTCTTCTCTTCTTCTTTCTTCTGTCTTCGTCTGCTTCTTTTCTGATTGAACAAAAAACGATGTCGTTTTTCATTTTTAGGGGATTCGAGCTGGCTATTTTCGAGCTACCAATCACGGCCCGATTTAATGACATTAGCAAAATAGATATCAAGTTGAACTCAAAAGACGGATTCATGCCACAAAGTTTAGTTCTAAAAGAATGTTTCATCTAATTAAGTAGTCTCTTCTATTTTTTTAATTGATATTTAAAATTTTTACTTTTGTGATTGCATTTGCATCGTCCATTAGGGAGCGCACTATACGATTTACATTAATAAGCGCCATGAATATTGTCTCCTATGTTATATGGATTTGGATATGAGTGTTGAGGGTTGAGTATGTATTTTAAGGTCGGATTCATTAAATTTCAAAGGGTAAATTATATTGATATCCTCTAAGATTTTTGTTTAATAAGGATTCTCTCTTCACAATTGAAAAATTACACTTACTCCCCTGTCAGATTAAAATGACATATTTGTTTCTTAACTTTTATACATATAAAATAATAAAATAATAAAGATTTTTTGTTCATGCCATTTCAAGAGAAATAACAATCATCTTCTTTTGTTTAACTCACACAAAAAATTGATTTTTTTTTTCTTATTTTTTTATTTTTACTAGATTTTTAAAAATATTTTATGCAATTTTTTTTTTTAATTTTTTAGATACACCTGATCTAAGTATACTTTTTTTTTTTTTAAATTCACCAAATACAAAAAAAAAAAAAAAAACAAAAATTCAATATATTATCTTATTTTATTGTATTCAATGATTTTTTTAAAGTTTTTTGTACAAATCTTATACTTACTAAATATATCTTTTAATCTAGATATAATGGTGGAAATAAAAATAAAAAATTGTATTAGTATATACAAATTTATACAAAAAATATCATAGAAATGTTATGATAGTGATATTGTTGTAAATATAAATCATGTTTATGGGTGTTTTGTTTTAAAGTGAAAGGTCACCATTAAACTATATCATTGTATTTGAAAATTTTATATAAAATTTATATTTGTATATCATTACTCAATAAAAATATGTTCAAATCGAATTTAATGATAAAAAGTTGTAAAATGTATTCATGATGATAGAAAGAATAAATGATAGGAAAAAGGACAAGATAGTCATTTAGAAAATTTTAGGATAAATTACACTAACACCCCCTGAGGTTTCTATTTAATACAAATTCCTTCATTGCATTTGAAAAATTACATTCCCCTTCCTAAGGTTTGTAATCTCATTACAAATTGTCTCCTGGATAGCTGATGTCATACTCTAAAATTTTTTAAATGATCATTTTGTCTTTTTTTCTACCATTTCTTCTCCCAATCATCATGATTACATTCTACAACTTTCCATCATTAAATTCTACTTGAACATATTCTTATTGAGTGATGATATACAAATGTAAATTTTATATAAAATTTTCAAATACAATGATATAGTTTAATAGTGACTTTTCACTTTAAAACAAAACACACCCATAAACATGATTTATATTTACATCACTATCAAAATATTTTTATGATATTTTTGTGCAAGTTTTTATATATAAATATAATTTTTCATTTTTATTTCCACCATCATTTTTTTCCCGCATCTATTTTTCCATATTTATTACAATATTACCAAATACCATCATCCACATTTATTACAGTATTACTAAATTTTTATATTTCTTTGTATTTGGTAAATTTTTAAAAAAAAAAAAAAATCGCAAAATATTATACTTCTAAAGTATATCTAGATTAAAAAAAAAAAAAAAAAAAAAAAAAAAAAAAAAAAAAAAATTGTTTAAAATATTTTAAAAAATCAATAAAAAAATACGAAAAATAAAGAAATTCAATTCTTCGTGAGTTAAACTAAAGAAAATAATTGTTATTTTTTTGGAATGACATGAATAAAATATTAGTATTATTTTATTATTTTATATGTAAAAAGGTTAAGGGGTAAATATGTCATTTAATCTGACAGGAGAGTAAGTACAATTTTTCAAATGTAAGGAAAAATCTGTATTAAACAGAAATCTCAAGGAGTACCAGTGTAACTTACCCAATCTCAAAATTAAATAGATGAAACTCTACACACACACACACACACACACACACACACACACACAAAAAATCATATTTTTATTTGAGTATTATGTGTAATGTACGGTATAAAAAAATAAAAAAACATTTTACTTATTGTAAAGCATTTATACAACAATTTCACTCATTTTACCAATGTCCAATGTTGAGTATCCAACACGGGATATTTGATTTAATTAAAATAGTTATATATATATATATATATTTGGGGGATCTATGCTGGCTCTAATATTGAAATCTTGGAATTTTTTATTATTAATTTTTTTTTTTTTTAAAAAAAAAAAAATCAAAAGTTGAGTCTCATAAAAGGGCCATTTATTCATAAATCCCTCTTCAGCTCTTTATGTTTCACTTCCTCTAAATTATTTTCTTATATTTTAATAAGTCCTATGAGTGACATAGTTACTAAAATACTCTTAATAATAATATTCACATTGACAATGTAAATATTCTGTAATGTGAACATTTGTACTGTCAAGTTATTAAGGGTTCAAAAAATATTTATAAAAATAAAATTATTTATAAAATATCTTAATGTTGTGTTTGGTTGGAGGATTTGAGGAGGGATTTGGAAAGGGAAAGGAAAAATGTGTGTGAAACTAGGTGAAATGTAGGTATATTTTATTTATATTTCACCTAACTTTTCCCTTTCCCTTTCCAAATCCCTTCACAAATCCTCCAACCAAACACAGCGTAAATATAAGAATTATGATTTAGTAGATCAAATATTTAAATAATAGAACATGTTGAAATGCAAAAATATATTATGAATTGATTGACATACAACTATTTGAAGAATGATTTCCTAATGAATCTCTCATTTTGAAAACATATTACCGAAAGTCTTTGCACATATTTTCAAACCCATGCTCCTTTTGGAAGTTGAGTATTGAAAATATCATTTCAAAGTAAAAGTTATGTTTTCAAAGTAAAAGTAAAATTGTGTTTTAAATGCATAATTTTAATTAATGTATTGTTAAATTTTTTACATTCGCCCATTAAAAACACAATTTTAATTTGAAGTTGTATTTTGACAATTCGACTTTAGGATTTGAAATATATAAGTTCAAAAGTATTTGCATTTGGTAATTTCTTTTTTAATAAAAACTTGCTTTTGATATTGAAATCTCTTGTATGATTGGACAGTAACAGGACGGGTGACAGTTAAGATTGATGTGTTCAGTTTCGGAGTAATTTTAATGCAATTGATTACCGGAAGAAATGCCGTATTTGAACTTGAGCCCCAGCAGGATGAGTACATTGATCTCGTCACATGGTTTCGTAAAATACGTATTTACAAAGGCTCATTCCTAAAAGCCATCGACCCAACAATTGATCTTGATGAAGAAATACTTGTGAGTATCAACACTGTTGCTGAGTTGGCTGGTCATTGTTGTGCAAAGAACCCCTCACAGAGGCCCAACATGGCCCATGTAGTCAATGTCCTTTTATCGCTAGTTGAGCTTTGGAAACCATCAGACGCTCAGGAGCGATTTGAATTCTCTGGGGAGGTCAAGTCGACGCATTATAGCCATACATTCCAAAATGAGTGGCCACAATTTTGTCACGACACTGAAAATTCTAGTCACAATTTTGGGGAATCATTACAGGCTCACGGTCTTAAAATACCACCATCAAAGACAATTTAAGTGGTGATCATGGGACCAAAAGTTTCCTAAGAAACATATGTAAAGTGCCTTATACTTTGTTTTGACCACAAAAAAAGAAAACTCATGAAAAATATTTTTCTATACTTAGTTACAATATTGAAACTTAGGCCTTGTTTGGGATCTTTCAAAAAAGCTAAAAAGTCAAAAAGTTACTCAAAAAGTTAAAAAGTTAACACTATTCACCAAAAGTCAACAACTACGACTGCACAACTCCCAATTCAAATTTTCCTCTAAAAATCAATTTTCACAATTTTTTATTACACATTTTTCCATAAAAAGTCAAAAAGTTAACCCAAACATCCATATTTTCAACCTCAATTTTTTAGTCAAAAAAGACAAAAAGTGCACTTATTTAGTCTTCCCAAACAAGGCCTTACAGGTTAGCAATTGTATTAATAGTTCGAGTGGTGGGATAATGATAGTGGTGGTAGCAATAGTGATATAGTGGAGGAGGTTGTAGTGGAGCGGTAGCAGTAGTGGTAGCGATAATGATATAGTGGTATTGGTAAGACTATAGTTGGAAAAATATTTTTTCTTGTTTTTCATCCAAGTAAGTTTGCTTTTTTTTTGGCTACGAAAAACATTTATCATTGGTTTTTATTTTTTATCTATTACACATAAGAATAAAAACAAGAGTCCAAAATATACAAAGTGTTAAAAATCTCAAAAAATACTTGAAAATAAGTAAAAACTATTTAAGAATGTTTGAAAAGTAAGCTCTCCCAATTTTAACATCAACGAGTGTATAATATGTAAAATACAAAAAATTATATTATGATGTTTGGGTAAATATATGTATTTTCTTAACTTGATTTCTATTGATTAAAACAGTAGATCCTAATTTTTTGTGTTAACATGATAGATTAGGAGTGTTTAAATTATCAAGTGAACCGAAGAATCAAACCAAATCGATCTCTTTGGATTGGATTGATTTGGTTTTTTAAGTGCATTGGCTTGGTTCTGGGACTTCAAATCATTAAACCGATACGATTGGGTTGGTATTTGGTAAGATTGTGCAAAATACTTCCTAATCTGCATCGATTTGCCCACTAACCGCATGTCACGTGTGGCAAGGAGGCTCCGCACATGCGGCAATCAGCTTTGCACATGCAGCCAAGGTTGAGAAGCTGCACATGGTAGCCTCTCAGGCAAGTGTTTTACGACCCCCTTTTCTATTTCAGCACATTTCTCCCTTTTTCCTCATTTACTCTCTCTCTCTCTCTCTCTCTCTCTATATATATATATATATGTATATATATCTCTTCTCTCTACATTCTCTCTTTCCACTATAACTCTCAACTTCAATCTTCCATTTGGAGCCTTAGAGTTGGAACCAATCTTCGACCCTAGTATTAACATTGTAGAGCTGATTAAGGGTTATGTTTTCATCCAAACCAAAATTTGATTTAGGCAATTTCAAAATTTTGTCTTTCTCCCCTTCTGTAGGGTTTTCCTTTCATTTGTTTAGTATGGGTTTACAGATGTAATGTAAAACCCAAGTTATTTATAAAGTTATTTATAGGATTATTTTGGATAGATTAATAATTAAAATAAATTGTATGGGTAATTTAGTAATATTAAGAATTAGGTTTTCAACCCTTTTAAAAAAAGAAAGAAAAAAAGGAAAGAAAAGGAAGCCTTGTGAAAGTGCTTTGGGTATTTGGAGGCTGCTGCTGCTCAACGGTTTGAAGAGTAGAAGAAAACAAAAAAGAAAAAGAAAAAAAAAAGAGACCAAAACCAAAAGGAAGAGGGAGGATTCATAAGAGTGGTGGTTTTTCTTTATTCATCACTTAGGTAAGATTTATTTTATTGTATTCCTATCTATGATTTTAGTGTTAATATATCAATAGATGATTTTATGGGCAAATATGATTAAATAATTATATTGATGTAGTCTATGTTGGGAGTCTCGATTTTGCTCAATTTTAGAGTGTATTTTGCATTCCGTTTGGGTGGTTCATATTTTGAGATTAATATGTGATGGGTTAAGTTTAATGGTGGTGTATTTGTGGGATACAAGATTGGCTACAAGTAATTACAAATTTATACATGTATATGAACAACAATAGGATAACATAGGTTGAGAATTTCTGAAGCCGTGATGGCTTTGTTTTGATGCTAAATCGTGGGAGTTCCTAATAGACTATTAGGTTAATTTATTCTATTGTTGTTACAAGAAGAGATGGATGGGTGCACATAATAATTGTTTGTGCGGTGTAATATTTTATTAGGTTTGTGAGATTGAGGTGGATTTTGGTAATTTGAGATTAGCTTGGAAAATATTATTTTACCTGTTTGAAGGTAAGTAACCCTCTATCACTGTTGGTTCATTTTTATTCCTATCGAATCGTTTAAAATCATAAATATTTATTTATAGCCTTCATGTTCTCTTAAAATAAAATATGGGTCAAGTATAAAATAACATCGAATATTATTATGAAAATTATTTGAATATTTGGTGAAACTATTCTAAAAATTGTACTAAACGTTTATTCTGAAAATATTGAATGTTTTATTTAAAAGCTGTGTATTGTTTGAATTTTGAACATCACTCTAGTCTGACTATGATTTGGACCCTAGCCAATGGGGGTTATTTATTGGCACAGAAACTAGTTTCTTTTGGGCTTTACCACCGGCCTATGTGTGGTTCTGGGCCTTGTCACGGGCTAAGTGACCGTAGTCATTAAGACTTGGGTTTTGTGAATCAAATCATTGAACCATCTGAATATCGAACCATCGATTTGAACAACGAATTACTTTAAATTATCTTGTTGGCTTTTCATTTAAAATGTATTGTACAATGTTTATTTTTAGCTATGAAACCATCTTACAAATAATTGTTCATTTATTGAACTGTAGAAAAAATTATATTTATTGGTTATCGATTTATTTATTTATTTTTGTATACTTGATCGAGCTAGCAGTGATGGTTGGTTATTTACTGAGCTATCTAGCTTACCCTTATTTTTTTTGTCAGATTCTGAAGAGTAGAGTTGCGCGGAATTTTTTTTTTACATGTGGGAGTGCCGAGAGTAGGACTATGATTTAAGTACTTGGATTATTGTTTTGTTAGTGGATTAAATTAGTGGACTTGGTGGACATTTTCATATAAGAACTATTTATTTTTATGGATTTTGGCATTATGACAATTAAGGATTTAATTTGAGTATTTTACATTGTGGGTTATGTGATTGGATTCTTAGCCTTGCATGCTCACTTATATGAGTGTGCGGCGTTGTTACGGAGCTTGGGGCGAGACAATTATGCAACAGGTGGTTCCTTTCGAGTTATTTACTTTTGGAGCAGTGTTGAATAAGGCATTATTGGTTAAGAGTGGCCTCACTAGAGCCCAAGAAGAGAAAGAAGAGAATTATAAGAAGAGACCTAGTTCTACCAACTTTCAAACTAACAACAGTTCGAAGGCCAATACTAAGAGACAAAATACTTCTTCGGTTGGGAGTTGGGGAAGTCGAACTATGGGTGGTAGTGTTGACAAGCAGAACGATCGGGTACAGTGCACTAGGTGTAATGGATTCCATCGGGATAGTGAGTGTCGTTGGAATACTAGGGCTTGTTTCTCTTGCGGGCAATAGGGGCACTGGATAGCTGATTGCCCTAATCGGAAGGGGCATGAGATTGAACAGAAAACATGGACAAATAAAGGAGCATCAAACAGACAAAGGGTCTTTAGGAAGTCAAAAGAAAAATGGAGGTCATAAGCCAAAGACTCAGGGTCGAGTGTACGCACTCACGCAACAAGATGTTCAGATTTTCAATACGGTGGTGTCAGGTACTGTTTTAGTGTCTTCTGTTTATGCACATGTGTTATTTGATTCTGGCGCTACAAATTCATTTGTGTCTATGGGATTTGTTGAGAAACATGGATGGAAATGTGTCTCTAGAGAGATCGACTTATGTGTTGAAACCCCGATAGGAGGTGTTATGGTTGCTAACTTAATTTGCAAATCTCGTGTGGTTAGTATAGATGACAGGAAATTGCTTATAGACTTAACTGTTTTAGATATGCGGGACTTTGACATAATTATTGGAATGGATTGGTTGGCAACCAATTATGCTTCTGTTGATTGTCGAGGCAAAAGGGTAGTATTTCAGATTCCTAATCAACAAGAATTTTGTTTTGTGGGTAGTGGAGTTAACACTCCTCTTCTGGTAATCTCAGCTTTGCAAGCGAGACGGTTGTTAAGGAATGGTTGCGAGGGCTATTTAGCTTCTGTGAGAGATACCCATGAGACTGAATTGAAGTTAGAGGATATTCTAGTTGTGAAGGAATTTCCCGATGTTTTTCCTGAAGAGTTACCGGGGTTGCCACTAGATAGAGAGATTGAGTTTGCCATTGAATTGATACCCGGTACGGGTCCTATCTCCAAGGCTCCGTATTGGATGGCCCCAACAGAGTTGAAAGAGTTGAAGGAACAATTACAAGAGTTACTAGATAAGAGCTTTATTCGGCCTAGTGTTTCTCCTTGGAGTGCGCCTGTTTTATTTGTGAAAAAGAAGGATGGTAGTTTTCGCCTTTGCATTGATTATCAAGAGTTGAACAAGGTGACAATTAGAAATAAATATCCTTTGCCTAGGATAGATGACCTATTTGATCAGTTGCAAGGAGCACAAGTTTTTTTCTAAGATTGACCTTCGTTCTGGCTATCACCAGTTGAAGGTTAAGGCGGAAAATATACCTAAGACAGTCTTTCAAACTAGATATGGGCATTATGAATTTTTAGTGATGCTGTTTGGGTTGACCAATGCGCTTGCAGCTTTTATGGATTTAATGAACAGAGTATTTAAACCCCTCTTAGATCAGTTTGTGGTAGTTTTTATTGATGACATTCTTGTGTACTTGAAGAGTAAAGAGCAGCACGAAGAACATCTGAGAATAGCGTTGCATATATTAAGAGAGAAGAAGTTATTTGCTAAATTAAAGAAGTGTGAATTTTGGTTGGAGAGTGTATCATTTTTGGGTCATGTGATATCTAAAGATGGGGTGTCTGTTGACCCCAAGAAAGTGGAGGCGGTGGTGGAGTGGAATCGGCCTACTAGTGTCACTGAAATTCATAGTTTCTTAGGTTTAGCAGGATATTATAGAAGGTTTGTTGAGGGATTTTCCCAAATTTCTATGCCTTTAACTCGTTTAACACAAAAGGGGGTTAAATTTGAGTGGTCTGATGATTGTGAGAAGAGTTTCCAAGATCTAAAGAGTCGATTGGTGTGTGCTCCAGTACTTATAGTTCCGTCCGGAGATGAAGGTTTTACCATCTATAGTGATGCATCGAAGATGGGCTTGGGTTATGTCCTGATGCAAAATGATAAGGTAGTGGCATATGCGTCTAGGCAGTTGAAGCCATATGAGCAGAATTATCCTACGCATGATTTGGAGTTGGCTGCCGTGGTGTTTGCATTGAAAATGTGGAGGCACTACCTGTATGGGGTGAAGTGTGAGATATTCACTAATCATAAAAGTTTGAAGTATATTTTCACTCAAAAAGAATTGAATATGAGGCAAAGGTGATGGTTGGAGCTATTAAAGGACTATGATTTGACTATCAATTATCATCCAGGAATAGCCAATGCAGTGGCGGATGCCTTGAGTAGAAAGACCCCGAGTAATTTGGCTACCTTGATCGCTGACCAAAAGAATATCTTGGAGGACATGCAAAGGTTGAATATTGAGATTAGATGGCATAGCCATGGAGTGCAGTTGGCAAACCTTAGAGTTCAACCCACATTGATTGATAGAATTAAAGATGCTTAGGGAAGAGATCCTCAGTTGCAAAAACTTAAAGCTGAAATGGAAATACGGCTACAGATGGAATTTTGTATGCATAAAGATGGAACCTTGAGATTTGGAGAGAGGTTGTGTGTGCCTAATGATTTAGAGCTCAAGAGAGAAATCCTGAGAGAAGCTCACAGTTCAGGATATACTGTACATCCAGGGAGCACTAAAATGTATAAAGACTTGAAGAGGAACTTTTGGTGGAATAATATGAAGAGGGAAATTGCTTAGTATGTTGCTCAATGTTTGGTATGTCAACAAGTGAAAGTTGAACATCAGAGACCTGCAGGTAAGTTACAACCTCTTCCTATTCTCGAGTGGAAGTGAGAACATATTACCATGGATTTTGTGACAGGGTTGCCTAGGACCTAAGTTGGTAACAATGCTATTTGGGTTATCGTTGATCAATTGACCAAATCTGCTCACTTTCTAGCTTTTAAGGTAGGGTTCTCCTTAGAGAGGTTTGCAAAATTGTATATCAAGGAGATTATAAAGTTGCATCGTATTCCTGTCACGACCCCATCCCGCCCCTAGTAGGATGGTGCCATGATGGCCAGTAATTCGAGACTACCAAAGGCCACTTACGAGATCTCACACACAAATCAGAGTAAATATATGGGGCTTACAAATGCGGAAGCAATAAATAAAAGCCAAGTGGTCCATAAGAGCGGTGCGTAAGTTAAATGAAATGACATACATCTTACAATAACTTATATACAACAAAATGGAGTACAAAAATTACATCTTGACCAAAAGGCTTCTCAGCCATCAAATACAAAATACAAGGAAATAACTAAGAAGCATGATTTTCAAGATGTCGCAAAACGCGAATCCAAAACACATCGGCAAACACATCTAGGCATCACCGCCGCCCTGCTCATCACCTACATATATATAGAGAGGGTGAGCTTGGATACTCCGTGAATGGTATAAATAATAAAGGGTTTACATGAATGATATCCGAGATCTTTTAACAAAACAATACATAGAGTAAACCAAACTCATCTATCCAATCTTTCAAGCTTCAAGAGATGCTTACTAACATCAATATAATACAAGAGATGACATTCCGGACAGACAAACCCACGCGGTAAAACCGTCAGTGGCAAGACAAGACAAGACAAGACAAGAGAGATCTCTAAACAATGGTGTCGTTGCATTATAGTCCCCGGACACTAAGGACTTGTGCTACAAACGCTTATAGTCCCCTAGCACATACGGACTTCCAAACTTTGTGCTACAAATGCTTATAGTCCCCTAGCACATACGGACTTCCAAACTTTGTGCTACAAATGCTTATAGTCCCCTAGCACATACGGACTTCCCGAGAATGTCATCAAACAAGATATAATACTTATTGCAAGTAGGAATAATCATTCATGCTTGTAAATAATTTCCAAACAAGGCAAAACAAGGTTTTATCAAAGCTTTATAACATATCTTTATCAAAAATACCACTCACATATTTCTTCAAACGTCGGGGTCAAGGCAAGTCCAAGTCCTACAAACACATGGCAGAAATCTGTTGAATGCACTTCCAAATAAGTTTCACATGCATGCAGATGATCTCGGCATTCCTCAGATACTAGGTCAAATCAAAATAAAACACTGTCTCCCATCCCGAGAAAACATGCTGGGCACCAACCAAGTCTTGGCCGAGGTCCCACACCTTCTCGCCGAGGTGTGGTCCCGAGGGCCACTTCAAGGAAATGAGGTCGGGAAAAATCTGAGTTTTCCCTCTGCTCAAGAACATGAAGAACATGAACATGAAGATCATGAAGAAGATGAATGCAAGGATCATAACTTGTTATTACAAAATCTGAGATTACATGCTGTGAGTTCGAAAACATGGACCTGGGTACCCATACTAGAAGATCTTATGAAAACAAACACAAAAGCATGTAACTTGTTGCAAACTTTCAGATCAAACAAGGCTTTTCTTCAAGAACTCATGAACACTAACTTTCTCTTTCTAAAACCAATTTTAAATCGATGCATGGCAAGCAAGACAAATTCGATCGTGCAATGTAGCTAGATGATTAACAAGAACGACAAGAGTAGATGAAGGTTCTAACCTCAAAATACAAATCAAACGGTTTGAAACCCACGAATCAAGCTTGCTATCTACTCTCTCACTCTAAAACTCTTCCTTCTCCTTCTAGAGCTTCTCTCTCCTCAAGAACAAGCTATGATACAAAATGATACATTTCTAGGCTGGCCGGCTGACTTAACACTCATCCCGGACACGTGGCAACGGTTGGTTCGCTCTATCTGAAAAGGTGACTGATTGAAAAGACAAGACTATGACAAAGTGTGTTCAACAAGCTAAGCGGCAAGGGACTCCGGCAAGTAATGACATCGGCCAATAACAAGACTTCGGCAGCAAAGGGACAATGACCTCGGCTAGAAAGGTCAACACTTGGCCCAGCTGTGCCACACCTCGGCCTAGATGTGCCACACCTCGGTCTAGGTCGTACCAGTTTAGGGCAAGATCACTGGGGTTCAAGGGCAACATCTCGGCCCAGATAGTACACATCTCGGCCTTGGTGGTGAACACCTCGGCCTAGATAATAATATCTCGGCTAATATGTCAGGGTGCGGATGGAGGTCAACCAAAGAAATCCCAAGATAGTTCTAAGTATAGGAGTATCAAAGGAACATAGCACCCAAGTAACACTTATACAAGACAAGTCAAGATTTGAAATGCAAGCCTAACAGAGCCAAATCATATAAAATGCATATGAGTATGGTTAGGGTAGCGTGAGGGTCATTACAATTCTGGTGACCATAGTGTCTGATAGAGATAACAGATTTGTATATATGTTTTGGAGGAGTTTGCATACAGCTTTGGGTACTAGTTTGAATTTTAGCACTTCCTTTCATCCTCAAACTGATGGACAGTCAGAGAGAACTATTCAAACCTTGGAAGACATGTTGAGGGCTTGTGTTATTGATCTTGGAGGTTCTTGGGATGAGCATTTGGCCTTACTTGAATTCTCTTATAATAACAGTTATCATGCGAGCATTTAGATGGCACCACATGAGGCTTTATATGGACAAAAGTGTAGATCACCTATTTGTTGGGATGATGAGGGTGTAGGGAAATTGTTAGGGCCTGAGATTGTGCAACAAACAGTGGACAAGATCAATCTTATTAGAGAGCGACTTTGCACGGCACAGAGTAGACAGAAAAGTTATGTAGATACCAGGAGACGCAATTTGGTGTTTAGGGTTGGAGACCATGTGTTCCTTAAGGTGTCTCCTATGAAAGGAGTAATGAGGTTTGGTGTTCGTGGTAAATTGAGTCCTAGATTTGTTGGGCCATTTGAGGTCTTAGATCGAATTGGTGAGGTAGCTTACAGACTTGCCCTACCACCTTCACTAGCTGGAGTTCATAATGTTTTTCATGTCTCAATGTTTAAGGAAGTATATACCGGATCCTAGTCATGTGATTGATCATGCACCGTTGCAGTTTAAGGAGGATTTGACTTATGAGGAACACCCTATACGAATTGTTGATAGGAAGGAACAGGTTTTGAGGCGTCGAGTCATCCACTATGTTAAGGTTCAATGGAGCAATCACTCAGAAAGAGAAGCAACTTGGGAACTCGAGGATGAAATGAAATGAAAGTATCCACAACTTTTTGAGACTCCAGGTATGTCAAATTTCGAGGACGAAATTTCTTTTAAGGGGGGGAGAATGTAAAACCCAAGTTATTTATAGAATTATTTTGGATAGATTAATAATTAAAATAAATTGTATGGGTAATTTAGTAATCTTAAGAATTAGGTTTTCAACCCTTTTAAAAAAAGAAAGAAAAAAAGGAAAGAAAAGGGAGCCTTGTGAAAGTGCTTTGGGTATTTGGAGGCTGCTGCTGCTCAACGGTTTGAAGAGTAGAAGAAAACAAAAAAAAAAAAAAAAGAAAAAAAAAAAGAGACCAAAACCAAAAGGAAGAGGGAGGATTCATAAGAGTGGTGGTTTTTCTTTATTCATCACTTAGGTAAGATTTATTTTATTGTATTCCTATCTATGATTTTAGTGTTAATATATCAATAGATGATTTTATGGGCAAATATGATTAAATAATTATATTGATGTAGTCTATGTTGGGGGTCTCGATTTTGCTCAATTTTAGAGTGTATTTTGCATTCCGTTTGGGTGGTTCATATTTTGAGATTAATATGTGATGGGTTAAGTTTAATGGTGGTGTATTTGTGGGATACAAGATTGGCTACAAGCAATTACAATTTATACATGTATATGAACAATAATAGGATAACATAGGTTGAGAATTTCTGAAGCCGTGATGGCTTTGTTTTGATGCTAAATCGTGGGAGTTCTTAATAGACTATTAGGTTAATTTATTCTATTGTTGTTACAAGAAGAGATGGATAGGTGCACATAATAATTGTTTATGCGGTGTAATATTTTATTAGGTTTGTGAGGTTGAGGTGGATCTTGGTAATTTGAGATTAGCTTGGAAAATATTATTTTACCTGTTTGAAGGTAAGTAACCCTCTATCACTGTTGGTTCATTTTTATTCCTATCGAATCATTTAAAATCATAAATATTTATTTATAGCCTTCATGTTCTCTTAAAATAAAATATGGGTCAAGTATAAAATAACATTGAATATTATTATGAAAATTATTTGAATATTTGGTGAAACTATTCTGAAAATTGTACTAAACGTTTATTCTGAAAATATTGAAAGTTTTATTTAAAAGCTGTGTATTGTTTGAATTTTGAACATCACTCTAGTCTGATTATGATTTGGACCCTAGCCAATGGGGGTTATTTATTGGCACAGAAACTAGTTTCTTTTGGGGCTTTACCACCGGCCTATGTGTGGTTTTGGGCCTTGTCACGGGCTAAGTGACCGTAGTCATTAAGACTTGGGTTTTGTGAATCAAATCATTGAACCATCTGAATATCGAACCATCGATTTGAACAACGAATTACTTTAAATTATCTTGTTGGCTTTTCATTTAAAATGTATTGTATATTGTTTATTTTTAGCTATGAAACCATCTTACAAATAATTGTTCATTTATTGAACTGTAGAAAAAATTATATTTATTGGTTATCAATTTATTTATTTATTTTTATATACTTGATCGAGTCAGCAGTGATGGTTGGTTATTTACTGGGCTATCTAGCTTACCCTTATTTTTTTTGTCAGATTCTGAAGAGTAGAGTTGTGCGGGATTTTTTTTTACATGTGGGAATGCCGAGAGTAGGACTATGATTTAAGTACTTGGATTATTGTTTTGTTAGTGGATTAAATTAGTGGACTTGGTAAACATTTTCATATAAGAACTATTTATTTTTATGGATTTTGGCATTATGACAATTAAGAATTTAATTTGAGTATTTTACATTGTGGGTTATGCGATTGGATTCTTAGCCTTGCATGCTCACTTATATGAGTGTGCGGCGTTGTCACGGAGTTTGGGGCGTGACATGTATATGTGGTATTTTGATACACAAATGTTGAGTTATTGATAAAGGTCTGAGAAATTACATGATAGAGGATTATGGTTTGAGAATAATTAAGTATTTGTCTATAATTTTCTTACTAAACCTATTTTTATTGTATAAAAGTGCATGAGGATGCTTAAAATTGATAAAGCCCTAATTTTGTGAAAAGTCATAATTCGTGAAATTGTGCAAAATGAGAAATTGATAGTGTTATATGGAAATTGGAGATGAATTTGTATAATTTATGAAATTATATCTTTGTTAAAGATTGTTGTTGGCCATTGATAGAGAATGTCATTATTGTAGAGATTGATACATTAGGATGACAAAAACTTATTTTTATGCATTATGAATTGTTGAATTCATGAGATAAAAACTTATTATTGAACGGAAGTGCATTGAATACGTTTTATCAAAATTGGTTAATGGAATGAGTTGCATTATATCATTTAAATGTTATGGTTTAAATTGAGTGGAAATGGTGTATTCGGATCATGTATAGATGAGATTGAGAATGAGATAATTTGGCTCAATAGTCCACAGTGAAAGATTGGAAACCCGCTTAGTGTAGGTCCAAGTTCATTCAAGTTAGAAACCAATAAATTTGGTAATGTTTAGGTGACGCTTAGCAATGGCCACTGGTAGAGTGTTGCTTCCGATAGAGCACTACTTTAGGTAGTGCTTAGTGATCACAACTCACATATTCATGTACTTGAGAGGTTTCATCAGGTTAATTATAATGAATGTGAGAAAATGTTGTCTTAATGAAAAATGTTTGGATTTAGTCACTGAAACGGATGAAAACCTTTTACGAAATGTGAAACCATTTTGAACATATTACATATGCAACATCATGATCATATGCATGTATTGATACATAACATGTGATACTTGAGTTTTTCGCCCCGCTCGAGCATGGCTTTTCCCGCTCGAGCGTAGATCTTCAGCTCTTAGTAAATAGTGATTTTGCAAGTGGGCCGCTCGAGCGTGAAGTGCATGCTTTCAATAGTTTCACTATAGCTCTGCAAAATTTCTGGGACATGTTCTTCTCTGCTCGAGTGAGGGAATCCACGCTCGAGTGGGACCACTTATTTGTGACTTACGCTCGAGCGGTGGAATTCACGCTAGAGCGATTGTCGGGGACAGCAAATTTTAAAATAGCAATTCCAAGCAATTTTCATGGCACTTCTCCATTCTCTCTCTCTCTCTCTCTCTAACTCTACTTTTTCTCAAACCCTAGCTCACAAGGCCATAGATTTCCATAGATTTCCCAATCTCAACTCAAGATCTACCTAAGATCTTCCAAGATTAGTTGAAAGAGAAGCTAGATTGACTCTCTCACCGGTTGTTTTGCTAAATCAACGAAGTACGAGCGTGTGTAGCCACTCTAGCATCCTAACTCGAGGTAGGGGTGTCTTTAACTCTTTATATCTTCAACTTGAGTAGCTTGTGTGGTGATTTCTTAACCTATTCATGCAGGTAGATATATATATATATATATATATGTATGTATGTATTGTTTGAGCTTGATGATTATGAATTGAGAATGGTGATGGTGAAATGTTGTGATTGTTGAAAGATTTACACTTGTTATGGATGAATATCATTGTTTATGATGAGTAATTAACTCAATTTCATCAAGGAGAGAAAAATCCCAATTTTACTCAAACCTTAGTTGACAAATTTAATTTATAAAACGGAAAACTAGTTGCATACTTGTGAATTTTCTTTGCACTGATTTAGATTATCAGATTTGGACCTTCATAATAGATGAATCTTGGAAGGCAACACATTGCTACGCTCAAAAGCATGGTCTCGTTTGTGAACATGCTATTTTAGTAATTTTTATATTTTTTTGTTAAAATATGAGATAAAAAAATTAATATGTTTGAAATAATTTTTTAATTTTTTATGAAAATATGTACAAAAAGTAAAGAAAAAAGTAAATTTTTGACTTTTTTGTATCAGTGATTGACTTTTTAATTTTTTAATTTTTAAACTAAATTAATGAATAACTAAATGAGACCTAAAATTAATCAACAGCCACATCGACTCCATCTGCCATCTCCTTTAATTGCGGAAGCACAAGCATGTTTGAGTGCAATTAGACGGGCAGTGGACAATAGGATCTCATGCATCTCTATTACCTCTATAGTTTAATTCAAATTTCTCTTAATCCCTTTATTTAATTTGAATAATTTGATTCCTACATTTTAAGTCCAATTTTTTAAATTTTCAAACCAAACAAAGTGATTAAATTAAGAAACCTGAAATTCATAAAACAAATTAACAAACTCAAGCGTACTTTTAAAATTTAGTGAGAAAAGCGACAGGCAAATAAATTAACTAAAATAAAGGTAATGTTCTGTAGGTTAAAATTTGAGTTGTGCTAGGAATATCAAATAGTTTATCAAATTTTTAGCTAAATCTTTTAAATAAGTGTGAGATTCACACACATGTGAGTTTTTATGGATTTTATATTCATGTGAGAGGTTTGCTAGAAAATTTAATAAATTATTTAGAGTTTAACATCTTAAAATTTATTAGTTATCCAGATTTAAGGAAGCTAATTGAAACGATTGGCTGTGTAATAAAATTTTGAGAAAAGTTAGGGATCATGAAAATTTTTTCATGAAAATGATAATAAAAGATTTATGATCCTTGGATTACCTTAATTAGTATGTGATGCTTTATTCTAAGTGTAATCCAAATATCACAAAGCTTTCATGATTATTTTCATGAATTTTTTTTCATAATACTTAACATTGCTGTAAATTTTGTGGTTTAGTGGGTTCGAGAATGAAACCACCAAAAGCAAAATCTCCGAAGAATTGTGGCATATTACTGTGATTTGTAAGAAATATATTGTTTAGGTATAACAAGATTTTTTTTATTTATTATGAAAAAAAATATATAACAAAAATGATGTAATTTAAATAAATAAATAAATAAATCAACAAATAATTTATTTATGATGTTGGTGTTGCCAAAAGGGTCATTATATATGATTTCAATTTTGTATACATGCATTAATGGTATAGCAATCATTTTGATCAGAACCATCGTGTACATTTTGAATAGAAAAATGTTTGAAGGCCACAAAAAGTATGGCTCAAATGGTTCAAATTTTCCAAAACGACAACGATGTCGTTTTGGAAAATTTGAGCCATTTGAACTATATTTTTTGTGGCCCTCAACCATTGCCCTTTTGAATATAGAATTTACATATTTCAATCAGTAGTTTTTTTTTTTTTTGGTAGTGTTCACATACTAAACAAAAATATATGAACAAATTTATTTATTATATATATATACTGCATTCGTACTCTATTCATACTTCTTATAAGAATGCCTAAGAGAAAGGGCAAAAGACCATATGAATTTCATATTAATCTTCTTTCTCCTTATTTTTCAGTTATGTTGTGTTTGGTTGGGGGATTTGAGGACGGATTTGGAAAGGAAAATAGAAAAAGTGAGTGAAATATGAATAAAACATGCTCATATTTCACATAATTTCACACACATTTTCCCTTTCCCTTTCCAAATCACTCCCTAAATCTTCCAACTAAACACAGCATTAATAAATTTCGTATTTTTTGTAACGACTATTTCTTTATTTGCTCCAAATTTAACGGAATGATCAATTATGAAAATCACAAGAGTCGGTCCTAAGATTTTGGAGACTCAAAGCGTACCTCCACCAAGATGAGGCCTTCTTTACATTTTCACAATTATATATTTGCTCACTGCTCAATATCGAAAAAGAAAAATTTTTAAAAAAAAAAAATTCTAAATTCACATTGCTTGGTTTTCAATTTTCAAAAGTAGTTTTTCAGTTTTTAATTTTTTTTTTACAAGTTGTATCATCTTTAGTGAACTTTTCATATTTCAATTATTTTTTATTTTTTAGATGCACTTTCTTTAAATGTATATGCAGTTAAAAAGTAAAATATTTTATTTTTTTTTAATTTGAAAAAAAAAAAAAAGCGCTCAAATCAAAAGACCAAAATTGGATTTTTTATTTTTTTTATCCAATAGTCCCGGCATTCAATTTCTTTGTCCACAAGGATAGACTTAGGCCAAATGACCAAACTAGCTATCCTTTTATATATCATGTACACGGTCTAAACCTAAGACCATCTCTAATGCTTACTCAAACTTGTCATCAAATTTGAATTTGATGAAAAATGTCTCATTTTCCTGCTCCAACAGTTTCATCAAATATGTATCAAATTTATGATTTCACTTTTTCTTTCATCAAACTAAGGACCAATATGTCTTTCATCAAATCACTGTTCATTGTCGTTGGATTTTCACCACCTGATGTTTCCCCAAATGTCTCCCAAATGACCACCTCAAAGTAAAAATTTGTGAAAAGTTTACACTGACCGATCGACTGGCCGGACATCCTCCCAGTCATCTGCCTGGTCGACTCCCCCGCATGACCACCTCAAGGTAAAAATTTGTGAAAAATTTACACTGGCTGGTCAACTGGACGGACATCTGCCTAGTCGATCGGTGTTCTAATAAATCTTCACAAACCTCTGTTCGAGCACTTGATATCAAATTGACCTTTCACTCAAATTTAGTGAAAAATTTGATGCATCGTTGGAGATGCTCTAACAAGACTCACACTTCCCCTCTCCCCCTTTCTCTCTTTCTCTCTCTCTCTCTCCTTCCCCTGTCTCACATGACGATTTCGTTTCCTCCACAAGACCTCACTACCAATCAAGGAGTCGCAATTGGTTCTCTAGATTGTAGATCCACACCCTTCTCTCTCTTTTCAATACGAACTCACAGTATTGACTTCTTTTATGGCATTTCATCTCGGAACTCTCTCCATCTTATCGATCTCTCTCTGATCCCTAATACCATTGATGTAAAGCATCAAAACCCTAGCCACCGATGATGCACATGGCAACAACACTTTTAGGTTCGCCATCTGGGTTTCTCTACCAAGCTTCTCTAGATCTGTCGTCGTCTCCACCAGTAAGGTTCGTCGGATCTATCGTTTCCCTCAGATCTATCATTACCTCGCTTACTCCGCCACTGAATGAAGGGGTTGAAGGTTGAGATTTGAGCAGAGAGAGCACTAGAACTCAGTAGAGATGATGCCTCTCTCACTCTCTTTCATTTCTAGATCTCTTTATTATTATTGTTGTTGTTGTTGTTGTTGCGGTAGATATGGTGAACAGATACATTTTTTTTCACTTGTTTATTATTATTATTATTGTTGTTGATAATGATGATGATAGCGACGACGACGTCAATGATGATGAAACAAATTACAATAGATAAGGGATTCCTACAGTTAGATTTAAATAGATAAAGGACCTCCGGTGGCTTTGATCTACTCAAAATGGCTCTGATATTTCAACAAATAGTTTTTTAACATATATGTTCGAATAAAAAAAAATTAATTTTTTTTAATAGATTAGAATTTCAACAAATAAAAAATTTCAACACATAAAAATAATTTGAATAGATAAGGGAAAAAAAATTAAATAGATAGTTAAAAAAGTAAACAGATTAAAAAAAATTGAATAGATGGTTAAAAAATATTGAACAGATAGAAAAGAATTTGAATATATAGATATAAATTTCAACAGATAGAAATTTTTTTTGAACAGGTGATATAAATTTGAACATATAGTCAACAAAAAGTCAAACAGATAAAAAAAAAAAGGTTGAGGGGTAAAATTGAAAATAAAAAGCTTCTTACCAAACTATTTCATAAAAAATCCACTGGACCTCTTAGACAATTGATAGAGTAGATTCTTCACCAATTTTCTCTAAAAAAATTTGTACTTTGTATGTATATTAAGATTAAGCCGATCTAAAAACTTAAATAAAAAATATTAAATTATTAAAAAAATTCACTAAAAATTTTAAAATAAGTATTGAAAATTTAAAAATTATTTTTAAAAACTCTAAAATCAAATAGAGTGACCAAACATCACAACAACCACAAATGTTTATATTTATACTATTATGCCTTCGTTTGGGATGTGAGTTGGCTTTTTTGGCCTTTTGGCTTTTTAGTTATTTTAGCTTTGAGCTAAAAAAACCTCGTTTGAAATAAGCTTTTTGATTTTTTTTGACTTTTGTATGGAAAAAAAAATGAAATGATTATGGATTAAATGTGACATTTTGTCTTATTTGGCTAAAATAGTCAATTTTGTCCTATATGACTATTTTAGCCCAAAGTAGTATCCCAAACATAACTTATATATGTTTTGTACCTTGTAGTTTGCTCTTTCATCAATAAAGTTTTTTTTTTGCTGATCAATATATATATATATATATATGAGCACTGGATTTGGTGTCCAAATGTTTGATAGTTTCTCATTCTGCCACATGGAAAAATTTTATATTCTAAAATAAAAACTATTATATATGTGAGCACTGGATTTAGGGTTGGTTTGGGTTGTCCTAAAAAAGTGTACTTTTTGTCTTTTTACGAAAAGATGTGCAGAAAAGTAGAGAGGTGATGTGATGGAAAAAAGATAAAAAGATAAAAAGATGGATTATACAGGTTATGCCAAACCTAGCCTTAGTATGACTTCTCTTTCTGACACGTGACAAATTTTTATATCTTAAAATAAAAAATTATTATTCTAAGTAAGATTTGAACAAAAAATCTTGAGTTTCATTAAAAACGTTCTTACTACTTAAACAACATACAATTTATAATGTTAATTTATTTATTATTTATTATTTATTATTATTCTTACATATTTGAATTGGTCACCTGCTAGTATATATATATGAAAAGTAGAAAAATTCTCAAAATCACAACACTCACAAACCTTTATATATATATATATATATATAAACCTTAAAAATTCTTAACATCACGACAACCACATACCTAAATAAAAATAAGTTATGTATCTATTTTTTTTATTTATAATTATACATATATATACCTACTAGGAGATCACACATGTTATGCACGGGATAAAATAACATATTATTTAATAAAAATATGATAATTATATTTAAATTTTTTTAATATATTTTATAAAATGAAAGTTAGCCAATTTGGATTTTATTAATTGTTTAAAATTAAGAAAATCAAAAAAATTACTATGAGATATTGATCATAAGGCTTATGTCACGACTCGGTCCCCGTACCTAAGGGTTAAACATTGTGATGGTTAATAACTGAAGTTACCTCCGACTAATTCTTGAACAAATTAATAAACGCGAGCGGAACTAATATTTAAGTGAGAGTATCAAAATAATCATTAGAGCTTTTATTTTTATTACAAAATTTATTGACCAAAAGGCCGATATTTACATATAAAAATATCATGAAAGTGCTGTGTGTGTCTATTCCACAGCCCCGCGTTTAAGACTTTTCAAAAGCTATTTCTGAATTGCATTGTTTCCTGAAAATTGGTAAACAGCTATAAACACATGGCAGAGTGAGAAATATTATGCCAAGAGTATAAGAGACACAAAATAACCATGAATAGCTATGTAACTAAAATATTTAAGATCACTTAGTCTGAACAAATAATCATTTAAGTAACAAAACTGAGATTACGTAAATAAATAACAATAATCACGGTACTGAACAAAACAGAAGAGAGATCACAAGAGTGACAGTCAGAACAGAGGTACGGATTCAATAGGTAGCTCGTACGGATTATAGAGGTGGCTCCCACAATAGTGTAGCACTTATCTCCGCACAGAACTGAGGTTAATAGATCCACGACAACAGAGGCCACAAAGTGACAAAACAAAGGCGAATGCTTATTTAAGTCCCCCAAGGCGTGGGACTCCCGTGATGGTACTTACAAAACATAATTGTTTATAAAGTCATAGTCAAATATTCTTTAACAGTTAAACAAACATATCCATGGGTTTCATTTTAAACAAATAGAGTTCAGAAATTAATTTACGTAACTGAAATATTTATAAAACATAACTTATATTAATATAACTAATAAAATACAAATTGTATAAAATAAATTATGGTAAGTTAAAACATACGTAAAATATATTATGGTAACTCAAGGTATAATATAACTCACCTTAAAAGTAGTACCATACTCTTTCTTTCCATTATTAAAGACTCTTCCGACTTCCATTATTTTCTTTCCCTTTTCTTCGCTTCCTTTTCCCACATTCCTTTTACTCAATTGGCAGCCTCCCATCTTCTTATATATACACACGCACAAGATGCCTAACCATGGTGACTCACCTCCCCTAAGCCTAGATAGCACGGGTGGCGTAACCTCTTTTCCTTGGAGAGATTTACAAATCCCTTAATTAATTGTTGGTTAATTAATGTTAGCCTTATCAACAAGTTGGCCTTACCATTTTGGTATGCTTATTATTAATTATCATTATTATTCTTATTTTATATATTTATTTATTATTATTATTATTATTATTATTACAACTGTTATATTTATTTATTTTTAATAATATATTATCACATATAACCATAATACTAATATAAAATTTAAGGGACAATTTAAATTTTCGGGTTGTTACAGCTTATCACTAAAAATCTCATTTTGTTTATATAAATGGGAATATAAGATTCACTTTATGTAAGCGAAATAATTCACATTTTCTTTCTTTTCTCGATGCGGGATTATAAAATAAAAGTTGAATGAAAACTAGCCAATGGAGATTTTCTTAATTATTTAAAAATTAACAATTGTTTAGGCAAGAAGTTTATTTTGAATCAAGCAATCTTAGCTATATAATCTTTAATTAGGCCAATCTTTAATTTATTTTGAATCAAACAAATTTAACAAATACATTTTGATAAAATCGCTAAAATCGCAATTAAACTAGCGAATCAATCAAACTGAACATGGTTCACCCTATTGGCTAGGTCAAAGGACCAACCAACTTATTGTAACGCCCCAACCCTTCACATGTCATCGATATTGTCTGCTTTGGGCCACTCCCACACGGATTTATTCTTCTTAGTGGGTCACATATCTCAGTACTACTCCATCTTAAGCACACTTAACTGGGGAGTTCTGCTAGGGATTTCACCACCTGAGAAAAAGGCCTTGATGCTATATAAGGGTTCAGATTTTTACTTTTATAGCTCATGAACTCCCCCTCCATTCCCGATGTGGGACATCGGGACCTTACACTTATACAAAAATTAATTAATTAAAAGTTTTAAAATTTATTTTAATTTTAAAATTTAAACTGTCTTTAACTAAAACATATAAAATACTACAATATTAAATGGAAGCATAAGGTTTATATAGTGAAATAATTCATTTTTTCCTCATTTTCCTGATGTGTGACTGTAAAATAAAAGTTAACAATTGTTTGGACGTGAAGTTCATTTCTAATTAAGTAATTTCAATCGTTCAATTTTTAATAAGGTCAATCTTAATTTATTTCAAATCAAACAAATCTAAACAATATATTTTGATAAAATAGTTAAAACCGTGATTAAACTAGTGAATCAGTCAAACCAAAAACAATTTAGCCTAATCGTCTAAGTCAAAAGATCAACCAATTTACAACAAAATTAATTAATTAAAACATTTAAATTTTATTTTAAAATTTAAACCATTTTGAACTGAAACTTGCACAATACTATACTATTAAATGAGAGTATAAGATTCACTTTATATAAGTGAAACAATTTACTTTTTATTTCTTTTCTAGATGTGGGATTGTAATTATTTTAAAGTTAAAAATTATGAGAGTTTCAAAATCTCATATAAAATTATTTTTAAAATCAAAACTATGTGAGATTGTAAAATAAAACTTAAATGAAAGCTAGTCAATGGAGGTTTTCTTAATTGTTTAAAATTAAGGGAAAAAAAAAGAGAGTATGAGATATTGATCATAAGGCTTCTTACTAAAAATCTCCTTTTGCATATATAAATAGAAGCATAAGATTCATTTTATATAAGTGAAACAATTCACTTTTTCTTTCTTTTTCTGATATGAGATTGTAAAATAAAAGGTAAATGGAAGCTAGCCAACGAGAATTTTCTTAATTGTTTAAAATTAAGAAAATTCAATAAGTTTAGAATAAGGATTTGGAGTTTCCAAAAGGCTTCTCTCCAAAAACCTTATTTTTTTTTATATAACATATAGATAGATAGTGAAACAAACTTTACTTTTTATTCTTCTCTCGATATGAGATTATAAAATAAATCATAAACTAATTAGAATTTTATTTTTATATGGTTAAATGAAAGTTAGCCAATGATTTTTTTTTTAATTCTTTAAAATTAATAAAATCAATGTGAGAAATCGCGATTAAATCGGCGAATTGGTCAAATTCAAAATAGTTCAGCCTAATCGGTTAGGTCAAATGACCAACCAACTTATACAAAAATTAATTAATTAAAACTTTTAAATATTATTTTAATTTTAAAGTTTAAACTATCTTGAATTGAAATATACACAATACTACACTATTAAGATTCACTTTATATAAGTGAAACAACTCACATATTTTTTTTTTCCTAATGTGGAATTATAAAATAAAAGTTAACAATTATTTGAACGAAAAGTTTATTTCTAATCAAGCAATCTTAGTCTTTCAATCTTTAATCAAATCAATATTTAGTTTATTTCGAATCAAACAAATCTAATCAATATATTTTGATAAAACAGCTAAAATCGCGGTTAAACCAACAAATTAATCAAATAAAAAATGATTTAGTCTGATCGGTTATGTCATAATTAATTAATTAATTAAAACTTTTAAAATTTAAACTATATTGAATTGAAACATGTACAACACTACAATATTAAATGAGATGGAAGTATAAGATTCACTTTATATGAGTAAAATAGCTCATTTTTTCATTCTTTTCCGAATGTGGGATTATCAAATAAAAGCTAGTCAATGGAGATTTTCTTAATTGTTTAAAATTAAGAAAATCAAGAAAATTAGTATGAGATATTGAAACTCTCACAAAGCTCCTCATTAAATGGGATGGGAGTATAAGATTCTCTCTATATGAATAAAACAACTCACTTTTTTTTTTCTTAATTTTCCCAATGTGAGATTATCAAATAAAAGCTAGCCAATGAAGATTTTCTTAACTATTTAAAATTAAGAAAATCAAAAAATTTTGTATGAGATATTGGAATTCTCACAAGGCTTCTCACTCAAAATACAATTTTTCTTATGTAATATATAAATAGATAGATAGATGGATAGATAGATGAGACTACATCAAAAAGAATCCATTTTACAATTTTTTTATTTTCTATTTTGTTTGCTTTCCGTAGAAACCCAAATCTACCCTGGTTTCACGCCTATTTCATTTTTTTAAATGATGAATACTTCATATTTTAATTTTAAGTGATGAAAAATTTAAGTTGACATGAAGGCCTCGTTTGGAAAGAAATTATTTTAATCAAAAAGTCACTATAGATTGTCACACCACTTTCTTTACTTTTTTACCAATTTTTTCGTAAAAATCCAAAAAATTTCTAAAATAACTTGTTCTCAAATGAGGCCTTAATCGTGATTTATAATTTGAATTAATTTTTAGTATGATATCAAATTATGAATAAAGGTGATGAGATTTTTATGAATAAACTCTAAGGGTCCCTATCTATAAAATAAATAAAAAAAGCTACAAGGGTAAAACTGAAAACTAAAATATTTCTAAGAGAATACATTAAATGTTGTTTATTTTAATTTGAAAAAAATAATTATCATTAATTTACACCATATTAAGTACAAAAAATATTATATTAATCTATCAAACTTATTTTATAGCGACCCTGGTCTTTTCCCATTTGGTTGTTGTATCCAGACTTACGTTCCGTAGATCCTGTTGATATATATTTGTTGTTCTCATCCTTCAATACTTGTTATTTGAGTTATAGGATGTGTTGGGCAGGTTTGTTACAGGTTAGTTGTGTTTGGGAGCAAATAGTTGCTGCCCAGAATTTTGGTCTTTCGCTCGAGCGAGCAGTTTGTCGCTCGAGCGAGCTCTTTGTTTTTGGTTCTTCGCTCGAGCCAGTATTTCTTCGCTCGAGCGAGATATTGCGTCTAGGTATAGACCTGAGAGCTGTGTTTCTTGGCTCGAGCGAGCTTCTCTTCGCTCGAGCGAGCAAGGTGTATGTTTCAAAGTTCTTCGCTCGAGCGAGAATTCTGTCGCTCGAGCGTGCTTCTGGGTTGCAGACATAAAGCTTCGAGTTTTTGGCTTGAGTGAAACTTTCTTCCCTCGAGCAAGTCTTTCTTGTGTCTGGTCGCTCGAGCGACCAATCCTTCGCTCGAGCGAGCCTGTTTTATATAAATACGCAGCAGCGGTTTTAAATACACTTTTTCATCCTCTTTTTGATTGCTGAACCCTAGGTCCGTGCTTTCTCCCTCCACTCACCTTTTCTCTTAGGTTTCATCTAGTTTTAGGGTGTTTCTACCCTAGGTTCTTTGTTAAAAAGGTAAAGGGTCACGAGAGCTTTACTTTAATCTGAGAGTTTGGTGGTTTGGAGCACTTTGGATTTTGGGTCGTCATCTCCATCATCTCCATTTGAGTTCTTCACTTCGAGGTAGGGATTTCCTACTCCATATTATAGGTTTTGTCCTAAGTTTTGGTATTTTTGATATGTTGGTGTCGTTTGGTAATTTTGGGAAAACTAGGGTTTATATCATAATTTGAGAAATAGGGAATTGTTCATTTATTAAATTCCATGTGATTGTGAATCATGAAGAATGACATAGGTAGTGTCAAGTTGATAAAAATTGAACCTTAGGGTTAATTCTGAGAAAAGGGGGGAAAAGCCCTAATTGTTGTAATAAATTAATTTGTATAATTAATTTTGAGAAAAATGTGGAATTAAGTTTAAATTCATGGAATTGAGGAATTTATTGATTGAATGGTGTAGTTAGATAGTTTAATCACTCACCTATGAAAATGTTGAGATTATATCTGTTGTACATTTATTTCCTGTTTAGAAATAACTGTCTTTGGGCTATCGGTGGAGGATAGTCGTGATTGTTGTAGACATTGCATGCTGATTAGGGAAAACTGAAACTAATCACATTGAATAAGTCATTGAATATGACGGTTAAATTAATACAGCAAATACGTGTATTGATTGAATATTGTGTATGACAAGTGTTTAATACATTGTATATGCATATTGTTTGGGAGGAGATAGGGGATGTACTCCACGGTTTGGGAGGATATAGGGGATGGACTCCTAAATCGGATATTGTTTAGGAGGAGAAAGGGGATGGACTCCATTAGTACAACAAATACGTGTACTTATTGATTTATGGAAGTGTTTCAGTGTGAGCCTTAGTCTCATTTGAATTGTTGGTATTGGAAGTAATGTTGATGTGAGATGTAGTCTCATTTTGTTGTGTGGCCAGGTTCTGAGCCATGTCTGTATAAATGAAAGGTTGAATAGTAACGGAAAAGTGAAACATGTCATGGACATTATTGTCATGAAACTGAACTGTGTTATAATTGAATTTAAGTGGTAACCATCTATCGAACGCTATTGCTTTAGTCAATTTCTATATTTGGTTTAGTATATTTCTGTTGGGCTGTGGCTCACCCTATACGGAAACATTATTTTCAGGTTCAGGTGATATGCTACCTCCAAGTGTCACGTACCGACTCATTAGGGATGCGAGTTCTACACCAAGCACCTTGCTCGGGAGGATGACAAGCGCCCAGTCCGTGACACAAGGACTTAGCTTGGAAGGATTTGGAGTTGAAGACTCTGTTTAGATTAGTTGTTATTTTGTTTTAGTTTGATATTACTTGTAAACTCAAGCCAAGGGCTTAATGTGTAATTGAGTTAGTACTCAGACTTTTGTGTCCAAGTGTTGGCTTGGAAAGATGTAAGCTCGTAGGGCATCTATTTTCGTTATTACATGTAATGTCTTTTAATAAGATTACTCTGATGAATGGAATAAGGTTTTGTCTTTCTTAATCAATGCATGTTAATATTGTATATATTATGGGTTTATTTTGAGGGCGTTACATATTTCATCCTTTTGGGACAAAACCTAAACGCTTAAGTAAGCATTTGTTATTTTTACACTGTGCAACTAAGATTGTCGCAATTCCATTATCTAATATTAGGGATGCAAACAAGTTGAGCTTTGTAAGGCTCGAACTCGAGTCATTTGTTTACTGAACTCGAAAATATAGCTCAAGGGCTTGAAACTATATTCTATTATTATAATTAACATATTTATTTTATTATTTCAATAAATAATAAACGTGGCTCAACTTCATTTTATTTTGTAAAAATCAAATATCATTAAATACAAAAATATTACATTAATTTTTGCTACCGAACTTATTTTATTCTTTTATAACAAAGCATAAAAAAAAATGGGGGGAAAAAGAAACAAAGACAAGAGAAATATATATATATATATATATATATTTTCAATCGTGCTACATGCACTGAAAATTGCTAACATAGAATGCATAAATGTGCAACATCTGTTCATCTGTAATTGCGAATATACGTGTTACATTTGTGCATTTTGTATTTGAAGTTTTATGTGCACCTAGACTTTTTCTATTTTTTTCTTTGAACATAGTTAATTACATGTAGTTTTTTTGCACAAAAAATCTTGCTTTCCTACACTAATACAGTTTAGTGCAACTGATGTGAAGTCATCTGTAGCTGGATTATAAACTTTTGAGTGCTAATTTATTTGTTTCTTGATTTTTTGTTTTTGGTTTTTCCTTGTTAATGTTTACTTTGATAATAAACAAAACAAAAAGAACTAAAACTCAAGTGAACTAGTCTAGGTATTCTATAGTCATAATTTAGCCCGATTATTAAGTGTTGCAAAGCTGGTTTGTTTGTTTGTTTCTCTGGTTTTTACCCTTCGTTTTGTCTCTGGTTGATTTAATTTTTAACCAACCATTTACAAATTAAATTCAAGGGAAATTTATCGGAAAGTCCTATATGGCTGAATTGTGTTCTGTTTGATCCTGCTAATTTTTTGTTTGATTGACAACTCCATATTAGGCGGGATTGCTTACTGATAAGTCCTTTTTTGAATGTTTCTGGTGTATGCTGGATGGATATGCCCTTGCCTATTATATGGGATATTCTGTTTTTGTTTTTGGTATGTGCAATCCCAACAATTGTGGGTGCTGATAGTGGGTGAAGATTCCTTTACGAGGTATTATAATTAGGGTTTACAATATGGGTTCATGTTGATCTGCGCGACAGAGGAAGTGCTCCACCTACGTCTACACCATCGTTGCACACAGGTTGTTTCGGTATTTTACATTAAAAATTCCTCCCTCATCATTCCCACACATGAACAATTCCTCCCTCACCATTGCACAATTTCCTCGATTTTTTGAACACACTGACATGGGAATGATTATAGATAAACATTCGTTGCCCAGTTATAACACCCAATTTCGTGTGTTCCCGACAGCTACGCCCTCTTAACCGCACATTCACAACGATGCACAATTCGGATTGCATTTGTATTTCTATCGTAATTAGTTCATTTCGGTTTGACGGTTCTTTTTCACATCCTTAATTGTGTTTAGTTCTGTACCAATACCTGTGCTGTTTTGCAGATGGACACCTTTATGATGCTTCTATGTTGTTACCGATCCACAAATGTCGCATATAGTCTGCAACTATCGCATACATTTGCCGAGTTTGTCGATTATATATGTTCGAAGTTTGCCAGGCTCTTACCAGGAAATATTCTGTTATTTTATAAGATCCCTGGTTATAACAACTTCTCCTTACAGAATAATATAGACATGCAGAATATGATTTGCCTTGCACGTTCGTTCCGCTTGCAGTTAGTTGACGTGGTCATCGAACAACATCTTCGGGGGGAAAACAACACTCCTAGTAGTGACCCAATGCCAAGCCACGCCCAGGTCACAACAGGGCCTACAGTACTAAATGATTTGGGAATGGACGATGAACTAGACTTGTTGCAATCATTTTGTCCGCATAAGGAGAAAGTCTTCCTTTCCGCTCCATGGGCAAATGGTTTTACGCACATCGGACATCATTTTGAAGGTGGGGCTTCCAAATTTCGCAATGTTTTACGAAAATACGCCATGGAATGTGGGTTCCAGATCAAATTTGTTAAGAACGACTCCATCTGGGTAACGACTATCTGTGCTATGAACGAATCAAAGTCATGCATGTGGGCTGTCCACGGACGAAAATTGGAGACAAACGGATTTTTCTACTTATGTAAATGGAATAGTGAACACATTTGTGGCGTGGCTGTGCATACATCAACACACCCACTTGTTGGTTCTGATCTTGTCGCCGACATCGTATCTGAACGTGTGTGGGATAGGCCACTAACCTGTCCTACCGAAGTGATATTGAACTTGAAACAAGATTACAGCCTTAACATCACTTATTGTGTGGCGTGGCTTGGTGTCGAAAAAGCAAGGGGCGAACTGTTCGGTGCACACTCCATTTCGTTTGACCAGTTGTGTTGGTATAGTAATGCAGTATTGGAACACAACCCCAGGACCTACATCAACATCGAATACGATGACTACACATAGCGGTTCACACGCTACTTCATTTCATTCAAAGCATATATCGACGGGTTCAACCATTGTCACCCGCTGCTTTTCCTAGACGCCACGTTCTTCAAAGGGCGCTTCAAAGGTTTTTTACTTGCCGCCACCACAAAAGACAGAAACCAAGGTCAGTTCATTCAACTTATACAATGACATTACACCATTAACGGTACAACCAAACATACCACATTCATAATATTTGTTTACGGCATTGACCCACCCTGCCTATGTTTCTGTCATACTCCTTGAATATAGAATATAATGAGTCCTACAAATTTTTTCAAATCTGCAGGTTTGTTCCCCTTATCTTATGCAGTGGTGGACTTCGAGAACACCGCAAATTGGTCTTGGTTTCTTCAGCATCTTGCATAGGTGGTGCATGGGGACAGACCTCTAACCTTTCGGATTGCTTGAAGCGATGCCAACCGTATTCCTAAATGCAGAACATGCATTCTGTCTACAACATTTGCAGAGAAATTTGAGGGACTGGCTGCATTACATAAACAGTATGCATCGGGCTAGTTTGGTTAGCAAATTACGACATTGCGCATACGCACCAACTGTTACCGTTTTTAACCACAAAGTTGAATAATTCCATAAATCGGGCTAATTAGTTGCATCCGAATTCCTAGCAAATGCACATCCCCAACATTGGGCAAATGCATTTTTCAGGTATGTCCTACATGTTCCTCCAAAAATGCCCATGCACAACACACATTGTCATAATGTTTATATTTATTCGCAGACATGTCGAACTCATTTTACAGGGGCGGCGTTACAGTGAGATGTGTTCAAATGCTGCAGAATCATTCAACTCATGGGTCTGGGAAGCGTGCAACCTCCCAATCACAAGAATGGTTGACAGTATTCGGACCAAATTAATGTGACAAATGGCAAAACGTAGAGATGTTTCCCAAATGTGGACTAGCACCATATGTCCCAAAATGGAGTCCCGTCTTGAAAAAGCATTCAATGAAGGTAGATCATGGAAAGTGAGCCAATCAAACGCTGATGTGTACGAAGTGCACTCTTTTCCATCAGTCACTGTTGATATCAGTCAACACACTTGTACATGTTTCAAGTGGCAACTCAATGGGTTCCCTTGCACACATGCAATGGTTGCCGTCCGGAAAAGTAGTCGGGATTTGAACACATTGGTCGAACCATACTTCTATGTGTCTGAATATGAGCAAGCATTTTCCTAATTCCCAGCGTCGAGCAACCGCCTTTCAACCCAAATGATTACATCATCATGCCCCCTACTGTGAAACGTCCACCAGGTAGACCAAAGAAGAAGAGGATACTGTCAAAGGGCGAACATGTTCAGCAAATCAAATGCGGCAAATGTGGGCGCATGGGGAATCATAACAGAAAGACATGCAACGAACCAATTTAACCACGTCATTCAACCCACCCATGTCAGGACTAAAACCTTAGCAACTTTCTTGCTCGCCCTATGCGATACGCTGCTTTCTTATTACTTTTGAAGTTGTTTCCTCGTTGGAATAATTATGTTTAATAGTTTCCTTTACAATAATTGTGTGCGACGCCATACGACTATGTCATAGCCAATTTACTATTATTGGCACACTTAGTTATTAATATCACCTTTCCTTCAAGTAATTCAATAAATGTTTTCACCACAACGTACTTGGTATTTCCATCACATATTTGACATCTGTGGTTGGTACCAAGACGGGAAGGTTATACCATCCCCATCATCCGAATGTTGTTACGTGAATTCTGTACTACAGTATTTACAACTACAACACAACATTTAACTATGTTGTGAATTCATAAGGACTTACACATATTCAACATCCGTGGTTGGTATGAAGACGGCTAGGTTAAACCATCCCTAGCATGTGAATGTTGTTACGTGAATATTATACTACATCATTTTTACAACTACAACACAATATTAACTCTGTTGTGAATTCATACGATCTTACGTGGGTATACATCGATTAACAAATTTCGTAACTACACTACAGCACGGTAGCATACCTGCTAACCACTTATCAACACTACATTCACAACAGGTAGCTTACGTATCACCTACAGCATGCCTCATTTGCAAAACGTGAAAGTTGTGTGAATATATGTACGCAACGACATACATGTCACAAACTCACATTTAAGCTGCTAATAACAAATATACAGCCTGTATACATCATAAATAAACAGACATTCCCCCTTCTAACAAACATTTGCACCCTACTCTAAATACTGAACTTGCTACATTGCTAGCAAAACAAAGAGAACATCAACCTGTAACTGAGATTTCTATGCCAGTGTAACTACATATTCACATCATGACATCCCATATGCACATAAACAACAATTCATGCACACAATCCCCCTTCCAACCAAACATTTGCACCCTGATATACATATTAAGCTTGCTACAACGCAAGCAAAAAAAAGTAAACAGCACTTTGTGAGTGAAATGTCAATACATTTGAACAACACATTCATATCACCATATCCATACGAAAAAAACAAACAAATTCACGTAAGGTAAGCCTCGAATACCAATAACCTGTACGCAATATGTTCAAACTTCAACAAGAAAAAACATTTTTCCGATTATGTGTAAGCAAAAATATCCACGACAAAACCCACACTAATCACCAAATGTGAATGCAAAAACATATAACCAATACATAAACTATAAACAGTTGGTACTAAAACTGCCAACAAAATAGGATTATTTTAAACGTGCTAACTGAGCAACGTAATATGAAGTACCATTCAAACTAGTTGTTATATGAAGTAACGTAATAGTAACTGTACTGCAATCACCCAACCATTCGGCCCATGTTGCTCATTACCCCACGTATAGGATCTCCTACGAAACTTTTTACCATGTTCGCACGTAACACACTACAGTTGCCTCATTCCAATGAACGCCCCACGTCAACGTGATTCACATGCTGTCTCATTATGGTGCAAACGATTATCTCACAGTCCATGCTGCAACAATAAACATAAAAAAGGGTGTCAACAACATACATCTCACATCTTGTGCACCTTCTACCTTGTTAAAAAAAAAAAAAACGTTGCACTTATGTTTTCGCCCGCTGCTGGGGACACTCAAAAACTAATTCCACCGACATATCAAAATCTTGTGTGCCAACCAGCTAATCTAAGCCATTTGCCGCCATCGCTTGCCGCTGAATGGCTATTACATGTTTTTCTACGCAATCACATGGAACCCAATGAGAATAAATAACATGGAATTCCATTACCATTACAAAATGATCAATTTTAACGTGATTGGAATCAACTCACCAATTTGACGGCCTCAGCATAATGCACCCCACCGGTACCAGACCTACTACGCATTGAATTATAGTGCTTCCAGCTTCCGTCCTCAGTGTCGTAAACCACTAATGTCCAATGAGCAAGGTGGCAAAAGGGAAAATGCATGTAATGTGCACCCCTACCAGCATGTAGATTACTCATCACATAATTGAATCTTGCCTCCATGTTCTTACCTTTCATCACGTCCTGCACACATCAACCCACAAAATAAAATTAAAAAATCCCTCCAAACCATTGATAAACTATGTCACGTATGTGACACCCAACAAAACCATACCCAGCATATGCTGCTAAAGAAATAAGAGTTCTCCGGGAAATCTTTCCTGGCATTCAACCTTTTTTGCTCGTCCGACAACGCCTCCACAAAGGCGTCAATAACCTACCACAAACAGTGCCACAAACCAAATAAGACCAATATTCACACATTCACACAAATTTACAAAACAAAAATTTTGGTAAACCAATTTGACCCAGAATACAATTGGTAACACTTACATTCCCCCCTACACCTGATTGCCTCACCAGTGATCTAACATCCAAAAAATATATTGCGTTCCCATCAACTCGACCAACCCACATTATGGCCCTACACACGTGTTAACAGATAATATTACAAGTACAACTACCACAAATGTAATGTGTATTACAGTATGAAATATTACCAATGCAATGAGTATTCTAGACCTTTAACAAAATACAAACAAACACACACGGTACTCACCTATCACCGTATTTGTCATAGGCAGTGCTTATCATATCTTTCTCTCACTCGGTCATCATCTTCCACACTATGTTACGATTCGTGATTCCAAAACCTGTGAATATTTTCTTTGCATCACCAACATTGACCACATCAATCACACCTTCGCGTTGCAACACATCGACACTACACCCAACCCCTCTGGACTTAGAAACACTTACTTCGTTGTTTACTTTCTGCACCCTACCCCTCAACTCTAGGTATTCAAACCCTGATAACTTCAGATTTTTCCTCACTTTACCTTTGATCTTATGTACGAAAGAGTTCATACCATCCACAGCATTGCCACCTTCCGTCAACAAAGGACTGACAACAACAACATCACTATCATTTGCTCGGATGACACCATGCATTTCGTTGTTGTCAACCATAGGGACAGATACGATGGGAGAGGCATCCATTATGATCCCACAATGAACAATTTGGCAGTGGTCCCATCCATCTTCAACACCTACCACATTGCCGATAATATATTCATCAACACACGTGTTCGTGACGTTCACAATGGAGAAACGTTGCGTCACACTATGAAGTGCTTGTTCAGCAACTTGCTCCTTAAGGGCTGCAAGACTACACCGTAACTTGGCATTCTTAGCTACAAGTTTATTGCATTCTTCATCTTTCACCCTAAAAATGCTCTCAAAACCTCCCACCAGATTAACTGATTGCATTTCATTCTTCTTTTTCAATCTAGCAACTTCTTTCTTCAACTCCATTATAATTTGGTTGTCCCTTTTGTCCCCCGTCCCAAAGTCAGGACTAGCTGGACCAACGTGTTCACACCTGTTCTGCCCCATTGGACTACTACACCGGGGTAAAAACTGACCATTTCCCCCATCCAATTCCTCACCGGATAGGCCTCCACGTTCTCAACTTTGCATAATATACGCTGCTGTCCACGGTTTATTTTGTATGTTCCCATCAAGCTGCTTACTATAACTCCTGCCCTCTACTTTAACTTCTACAAACCCACTAACAGCCACTCTTGTCACTTTATCACCCTCGTCTTCAACCAATCCACATTACCATCCCCTTACACACTTTCCCCTTCTAACATTGAAACTTCGTGCGCCTTTATGACCAACTCATCCGTGATCACCTAGCCAAAACAGCAGCATTTTAAACCCAAAATTAATGCCACCACATATAACAAGAAAATCATAAACACAATATTGAACGAGCTAAAAAATACCACAATAAATCACAAATAGTAACCTGAAAGTTGTTTGGACCGGATAGTTTCAAACCTTGCGAACTAGATATCATCTCACCAACAATCCATCTGAGGAATCTAGGAAACCTGTGACCATATTTGGCTTTCACAATGGTCGAGTGTTCACACAACCAAAACTACACCACAAGCCACCACAAAACAAAAATCCATATAACAACCAACCAAAGTCTTACCAAAAAACATTAATTTAGTTTACCAAAAAAAACCAACTACCAAAATACGAATAGTACACTTACCGTTAAAGCAACTACGCATTCGGTAACTTTCTCCGGTGTCCGATGGTACTCCCTCACCGAACACATCAGCATGTTACGTACAGCGGTACTCCAATCATATAATTTCATGGCGCCAAAGTTGTCCACGTACCGTATTAACATCCAACTAATGGTCTCGCCAAACATTGCAAAAAAAAGCTTCGCACACACATACAAACAAAGGAATTTGGCCGTATTCTCGTGATCGCGTGGCGTGTCGCCCACCGATGCCTCCGTCAGCAAATCCCTTACAAGTTTTATTGTAATCCTACTTGTTCTGGGGCACCTACGCTAGACAAAATCAGACGCAGGTCTCGGCCATGGCGTCAAATCAAGGAATGCATTGCCACCTTGCAACCCAAACAAAAGCTTCACATCCTCACTCGTCAAGTCAACTCCACGTCCACCAACAACAAACTTCCCTTCCCGTACGCTGTATGACCTTATGATACGCACAATCAGATCGTTGCCCTTTTGGAACTCCGTGTGATCAAGCTGATTGATTAATATAGCTTCAATCATAATGCAAAATGGTGTCTTCCTCAAGTGTGCCAGGTGTACTTCCCTCAAATTTACTGCGTAAACCATTTTAATGATCCCAGCAATGTTAGACCGGAAATTTAGTCGTGGCTTCACAGATTTCCTAGCACCACCGGACGGGCTCACAATGTTAGGCTGCTTGAACAATACTCGTCTAGGCATGTTCACTCCAAATTTACTTTTCGATGACAAGCCCAATGCCTCTTGCCGTTTACACTAACATGACCATGTCCACCGACTTTCCCCCGTGTTAACCCCTGCAGTTCCACAACTCACATAAGCAAAACATACAACTTCAGCACACGGACAAATTTCAGTATTTTAAACCAAAAACACATTACCCAACCCACTCACAATACTAACACAACCAACTACAATACAATAACAAAAATTATTTAACGACAACGACAACTTCAGAACAACACAATTTGAAAATGTTCACACCACTTTCATAGACCGCCCACATACACCATAGATGTCAAAAAACCTTTGACCAACAACATCAATTATAAAGCCACATACCGAATTACATTTTAAACTTACATACATATGCCACGTCCAACCCAAAAACATATAACATGCCATATCAACTACAACTTCCCCAAACATAATCATTACAAAATCGTTTGACCATCCCTACACACAGGTGCCTGCGGTCCCCCCACACCACGCCTTATTCCCTCAACATTAAAACACCTCACACCCAATTAATCCTTTTCACAATCATCTTGACACATATGACCCACAACATGAATGGGTATCAACCCAACAACCCCAACTTCAGGAATTCTTATCCCAATCAAAAGCACCCAACATCCCACCACAAAATGGCCCTAGACGTACAATATTCCCCACGTTCCAAAACCAATCAAAACGGTTCAAAAACAACACAATACACACATAGTGGGAAACACGCCATGAAGTAAAAATTAAAACAAAATGCATACATCCATATCATATTTGATTGTGCGGAAGAACACATACCACAATCCGCCAATAACAAAACCCTAACCACATAAAGATAGTGTGATAAAGGTAAAATAATAACCCAATCTATTACCAACTTACCTGTATCAGACATTTGAATAATACTTTTGTATCTACCGCCAATGAAACTTCACTTTGATTTGGAATGTTCACAGAGCAACAACCTCCTTCCACGGAATATATTAGGGTTCTTGACCACCATGAAATAAATGATTTTGAACCCTATAGTTTCTCTTACGCACAAACAAATGCATGAAATATTGCCTAAATCTGTAACGTGGGTTTCACAATCACCAAAATTTGAAATTCAAATCACAAAAGGAGATAATCGTAACAAATTCTAGCGTTCATGTTGACAAACACTATGAAATCGTATTACCCAAATGTACATCGATCAATAAAATTTAGGCACTTCTCACTGGGTCAGGTTACACAGGATCCACAATCATATGAGAACGGGTGGGCGGGTTAAATCACATGACTACACGACTCCCCCACATCACACAAACAACACTCATTACATCTACATCACAAGCCACATCCACTTGCCTGCAATACACACCACCTAAAAAGAGTACTAGTACCTTTTTAATTGGGATGTGAAGCACAAACACACCCGATTCCCACAAACACACACGCACCAAACCAACCTCAAATTAATACCTCAATGGCAAAATAGTAAACAAACACTCGAGAGGACTAAACGGTTTAAAAAAAAACAATTAGGACCATATGATCTATAAGATGGAAAAATGGGATTTACTAGTCAATTCCCCTAAATTCAAGTTTGTTTTACAAATTTGAGTTCAATTTGATAGGAAAACAAAACCCATTACATTAATTCATAAACTACTACACTTACACAAGTTCATCATTACTAGCAAGCACACGAAGACTAATAAAACCACAAAAGCACAAAACAACAAAAACAAAAACAAAAACAAAAACAAAATCTGAGTAGAGATTCTTCTTCACCGATACTTCAAACCACACCACCACCATTATCCGGGGCGACCCACAATTTTAACACAAGGGGCAATATATTACTAAAAAATTTTAAAATAAAAATATAAACTACAACATTAATTTTTACCAATATAAAATGAGAAAAAATAATGAAAATATATATTAATAAAATATTTTCTTATATTCATGTTGAGTTATAAATAATAGAAATTGTAAGATAATCATAAACATTAGTTGTGAGAAATCAATTTTATTTTTATTTTTTTGAGGTTATATTTTGTCCAAATTGTTAAATTTTCTAGTTCAAATTCCATGTTTTATAGACATAGATGTTTGGACGGTGTAACAACTTAATTCTTTTTACAACTTAGAGGGATGAATATGTATAATTTAAAAAAATAATATTAGGGATCATAAAAAAATATTCTGAAATGCATCATCAATTTTTTATTCTTTGATTAGAGTGTGGTGTTTTATTATAAGTGTAATTTAAAGGTGAGAAATCTTTAATGATTATCTTCATGATTTTTTTTTTCATAATTCTTAACAATTTAAAAATAATCAATAGGTAGTTTTTAGAATTGTAGGGAGGTGATTGCCCCCCTCTTGTTCCTCTTTGGGTCCATCTTTGACCACGATGAATCCCTTTTTGGGGCAAATCAGATCGCATCAGCCGATGAAGCTTCACCAGCATCCATGTACCTGCAGCGGTTGTTCCTCATCCAAAACTTGAAGACTTGAATAGAATTGAACAAGCTCCTCCTCATTGTGTCCCTGGAGGCTCCACCCTAATGTCTCTACTGCATACTCTCTCATCACCGCTTTCTGCTACGCCGTGAGCCTAGACCTCGCCCTCCTTCTTCTCATCGGCTCCCTCTCCTCTTTCGCTTCTCCATCGCCCAGATACTCATCCTCATTAGGGTTTTCACCACTACCAGCCGCCAGAGCAGCCGGGGTAGGGTGGGATAGAGTGAGGATGGGTAGTTAGGAAAGAGGAGCGGCGACCGCCACCTCCCTGAAGATGTGGTCCATCTCAAAAGTGATGTGGATCAGCACCTCCTCTCTCTTGTGGAAGTTTTAGTGGCACCCACAGGAGGCGCAAAGTGTAACGTCACCGCCTGGTTTCCGTCATTGTTCTCCTGGACAATATTCATGAACTCAAGGCACTAGTCAAAGAGGTGGTGATGGCAGCCTCCTGGTTGTGTGATGGCATGGTTTTTGTGGCATTCACGGTGGCCCAATGACCCAGATTGCCATTGTTGTTTTCCATGAGTGATAGAGAAGAAAAAGGCAATGAGACTGTGAAAGAGAGGAGTTTTGTAAATCACTTAATGTGAATTTGGTGTGCTAATGGCATGCATTTATAATGAAAGAAAGATGGGATTGAAGAGAGAGAAAGAGAGAGGTGTTTTTTGGCATGAGTTTCTGGTGCCAATGTAGCGAAAGAAGACAACAAGGCTGTGAAAGAGAGAGGAGTTTTGTAAATTGCTTACTGTGAAATTGGGTGTGCTAATGGAGTTCGGATCCCCTCCTTGAGAAGCCTCCTCCACATCCTACTTGCAACGGCTGAGATTAGCCGTTGCACATCCAACGGCTGAGATAAAAAAAAAAAATTGAAATTTTGGTGAATTCTCGCCCAAACAAAACACAGATTTGTGAGGAGATACATTCACTCTCACTCTCACTTTCACTCAGCCTCACAGTCACCCGTGCTCGTCCACCGAACCCACCCTCACCGGTAAACCGACGACCAGCCCCGACGGTGACCCAGACGGTGAACCCACTCGTAACCCCGCGATGACCATAGCTCTACTGCTCCAGCCCTAATATTCTGTGCTTCGTGAACCATAGCTCCACCGCGACGACCACCATCGGTTGAGCAAAGAAATTTCTTGACGAACTAGGTTGGTTTTCGAATGTCTGAAATTAAGAAGTTAGGATTGTGTGATTGAGATTGAGATTTGGGTTTGGAATTGAGATTGAGAAGTTAGGGTTCTGTGAACGTCTGAAAAAATTTAGGGCTTCGATTTGCGATTCCAACGGCTAAAAATTTAGGGCTTTGAAACGTCTGAAAATTTTTTAGGGCTTTTAGATTTGGAATTTCAAAATTAGGACTTTGATTTGGAATTCCAACAGCTAAAAATTTAGGGCTTTGAAACGTCTAAAAAAATTTAGGGCTTTTAGATTTGGAATTTCAAAATTAGGGCTTTGATTTGGGATGCCAACGGCTAAAATTTAGGGCTTTGATTTGGGTTTCTTCTTGTTCTTGTTCTTATTCTTTTTTCCATCTCTCTCCATATGTAATTACTTATGTAATTTTTAGTCTTAAATTCCAGAGACAACTAATTCATGGAAATATGATATGAAATATAAACAATCTGAATACCAATTCTTTAAATCAGTAGGCAATTTTTGATAAATCAGTAGCCAATTCATGAAATATGCTCCCTGTTTTTGATGAATCAGTAGCCATTTTTTGATAAATCAATAGCCAATGAATGAGATATGCTCCCTGTTTTTGATGAATCAGTAGCCATTTTTTGATAAATCAATAGCCAATGAATGAGATATGCTTCCTGTTTTTGATGAATCAGTAGCCAATTTTTGATAAATCAATAGCCAATTCATGAAATATGCTCCCTGTTTTGGATGAATCAATAGCCAATTTTTTGTTTATTTTATTTTTTTAGCTCATTACTTAATTGCCTCAAATTTGAACAATCTGAATACCACTTGAACAGTGTTAATGTTTACTACTCAAGTGACAATGTGGACCAATAGACAGAATAATGTAGACAGAAACCTTGTAACTCATTCTCAACCTTTTCTCAAATGTACCTACATTGCCAAAATAATGTAGACAGAAAAATTACAGAGAATTTAAAATATAAAATGCATATCATATGAATGGTAATCACTTGTTCCTATGGGATAGAGCACTGATATCATATGAATGCACAATAACTTGTTCATATCATATGAATGATCATATACAAACTGTGTTAGTATTGGTCATGGAAATATGGTTAGACATCTTTGTTAAGGCACATATGGGTAATCATCTGAAACTAGTTTGGACTTGGAAATGGGAACCATTTTGACTTAAGTTTAAGCAAGTTTAAGCCAAGTAGTAGAAATCAACTAGTTGTAGAAATGGTAACACTCATCTCAATCTCAAACTAGTTGTAGAAATCAACTTTTTTACACAAGTTTAAGCCACATATTGACTTTGTTCCTTATGAAAATTACACTTCATTGCTGAAATGAAGTATAGAACAACTTCCATTAGCACCAAGTTAACCACACTTCACTGCTAAACTGCATTGTTAACCACAGTGTTGCTGATTCTGTTTTCAAGCTGAGCTACACTTCAATGTTGAACTACATTATGTTTTCAAGCTGAAATTCAATTGATGTACACACAGTGTTGCTGATTCTATACTTATCCTGAAATCCTTAACTACTCTTAATAGAGCTAAACATAATTTACACTAGTTGTTTCACACTGTTCCATTCTCATGTATACAGATTAAAAAATGGCTTCTTCTTCTAACATTAGCAACATAAGATTACAACCGAGGCTGTGCAATTGTGGAAGAACCGCTGCCATACATATTGTAAGAACCAATAAAAATGGATATCAAGGGCGTTTGTTCTTTGTTTGCCCATCAAAATATGTAAGTTTGTATTGGAAAATTTCTTCCTTTAGTAGTCACATTAATATTTGTCTTATTCAACTAACTAATTATCATGCATTGCAGAGTAACACTCCCACTCCCCATTGCAATTACTTCAAGTTCATGGATGAAGATGATGAAGACATTACGTCCAGAATCTGTTCCAACAGTACAGCTTGTGATTGTATAACAGTAAAAGACTTTAACGATGTAAGGACGAGGCTTGATTACATGGAAAATCACTATGGTCGAAGGCTTCAAAGGATGGAAAATAATATCAAAGCGATGGTATATTTCATTGTATTTTCTATTATTTTGTACTTTATGATGTAACTTTTGTACTTTATTGTATTTTGGGAAACTGAATTGAAGTTTGTATCATTTTGGGTTTTATGTACTTCATGATGTAACTTATGTTTATGGAATTAACTTATGAAACATTATGGATTGATTTTAATCGAATTAATTTATGAAACATTATGTACTTCATTATGGATTGATTTTAATTGAACTTAGTTTATGAAACTGAATTAATTTTAATTTTAAGGCTTCAATGTTTATCTGTTGAATCCATTATGTACTTCATTATGGTTTGATTTTTGGGCAACATTGGTTGATTGCCCTTACATTGTGGCCTCAACATGTTAGATGTTATGGAATGAACTATGGAATGAATTTACACTAGTTGAACATGTGGCCTCAACTGGTTTTGAGTATGCTAGCAGCATGTCTTACTTAGTTTATCATCCTTAGCCTCATTATTACTTACTTAAGTTTATGACTTTAGTTTATCATCATTAGCAGCATGATAAACTGTTAGCAAGTTTATCTATTATCTGTTAGCATGTTATACTTCTGAGTATGGCAGCAGGATGTTATGCTTCTGAGTATGGCAGCAGCATGAAGCAGCTCCAGCAGCATAAGTATGGCACCAACATATTATCAGTATGGCACATTTTGGTTTAACAGTAGCAGCATACCAGAACCAATATGTTATGGTTCTATGAGTATGGCAGCAGATCTAGTAGCTCTAGCAGATCCAACTTTGGCACCAACATGACAACAGATCCAACATACCAGAAGTTCTAACTTTGGCAGCAGCTCCAGTAGATCCAACTTTGGCAGCATATCCAGCACACCAGAACCACATGACAGCAGAACCAGCAGAACAAATGGGATACCAATACAAGTTAAATATAGATCCAGCATGCCAGAACCAACATAACCAGCAGTAGATCCAGCATACCAGAACCACATGACAACTAGATAACAGCATCATATAACTAGCATACCAGAAACAATACAGCAGAACATCAAACATAGACACAAATACAAGTTAAATACAGTTGCAGCAGAATCAAAAAATGGATAGCATCACAACAGATGGGATAATGTTTCTAACAAATGAAAAAGCTGAGTAAATGAACATCAAGTGTAAATGAACATCAAGTGAAGTTTGTTCACATGGGTCCATCTAAATTAAAACATTGGTCCATCAAAATTGACACATTGGTCCATGTAAATTAACACATTGGTCCATCTAAAATAACATAGTGGTCCATTATTCACACATTGCTTCACAGTTTGCTTTGAACACACATACAAGCCATTAACATTTGAACACATATTCCTTCACATCATTTTCCAGCAGCAGTTTGCTTCATAATTTCAGAGGCTATGACTTCACTTTGCAGCCCAATTTCAGCATCAATTTGCTTTTGTTTCTGCTTGTCTATAGCCTAAAAGGGAAAAAGACAGAATTTTGAGCAAGTAAATACATGCTATCACAGAATTTTCATCAACTAAAAACCTAGAATTTTCAGCAACTATAAATTAAAAAGATAGCAAGGACAAACCTGACTACACATTGGACTAGTTGATTCTTGAGAATATCGAAACCCAATGTCATATCCACATGAACCTTGAAGTAGTGACTAGAATGTTGGTTGAGCAGAATACCGTTGAGGCATTGAATTTGGGAAATAATTTGGCACTACATACATCTCCTGCAAATTGTTCGCCTACAACAATGTCATATATTAGGCTTCACAATCATGGTTTGAGTCACATATTATATCCACACAAAGAATACAATGTTAAACTAACACTTACATGATATGTGGGATACATCAAAGATGGAGGAATAGAATTACCACCATGGACAAAGATGAAGGAAGAGGATGAAGGGGAGGAAGAGGTTGAAGAGGAGGAACATGTTGACGAACATAGATATCTCCTCTAACAGATAGTGGAGAAGGTGCAACTGTTGGACTTGCAATAGATTGTGACGAAGCCAAATTGTTAGCACGGGATTTTTTTTTAAGTTCGCTACCAACGCCGCTTCCAATCCACCTTTTACCCTCCTTTTGCCCTTACTAGTTGCCATCTTTTTCTTCAATCCTTTTGGTTGCACAACATGATTCACATCTTCGCAGTCCACTTCAAAGTTTTGGGTGTCATTATCATTACCTACTTCATTTCCAACACCAAAATGAGCACTTAACTTGCCTTCAACATTTGCACCTAATGTAGCAAGGTGTGCAATACAAAAGTCATAAGTTTCTTCAGTTTCAGCAGCTCTACTTGGTAGTGCTCTAAATGCGGTCATCAATGTCTTATACCACGAGGCTTGTTGGAATTTCATATCTACTTGAATGTCATTCCCCTTAATGTCCTTCACAGTTTCGGCTCTTGCTTGCTTAGTCCACCTCTTTAGAATGTATTGTGGAGGAATGTTTTTCATCTTCAATATGTCTCTAATAACCTTCAATGAGTGACAACACAAGATTCATTCCCTTTCAAACTTTGTACAATTACAACCCAAAGAGCCATCCCTCTCCATCTTCACTTTCCTTGCATGTTTGTTACCAACATCAATAACTGTGTAAATGGTACTAGCCTTGCCATATTCAATTGCTTCTATGACCGATTCAATGGATCGAAAGTACTCATTTTAAAATTCCTCAAAGATCTTTTTGTGTAGACATTACCCATTTGAATTAACATTCTTATTATTGCTTTCACCTTTGGCAACCTTTGGCATAAAGCATATCCTGCTTCTAACTCCTTGTATTGCTTCTCGTAAAGTACCCTTTCAAAATGCATGAAGAATTCATTTAAGTTAAAATTAGAACAAATGTAATCCTTCAACAAAGCATTAAAAGATTCACTAAGTTGTGTGGTACTCATTCCCGTAGCCCATGTTGATCTAACATATGGCCAGCCCCATTTTTCTTTTACCGCAAAAGTCAGCCAATGGTTTTCATGCGCATCATATTTATCAAGCATTTTCGCCCACTCTAACTTCCATTGATTTGCATCTTCAATGTTAAAGAAGAATTTATTTAGTACACCCTTTACCCCCCTTATCTTGGAACAAACAATTAACATGTTTTAATGCATTTTGCATCAAATTCCAAGTACACAATCGGTGACTTGTGTCAGGCATAACGATGGGTATGGCTTTAGCCATTGCAGCATCTTGATCGGTGAACAAAGTTTTTGGTGCCTTTCTTGACATAGCCTCTAGAAAATTTTCAAACAATCATAGAAACAATTCGGCGGTCTCATCATACAACAATGCTGCACCAAATATAATTGTTTCCCTATGATAGTTGAATCCCACAAAAGGTGCAAAGGGTCTATGTTCTTTGTTTAACTTGTAAGTCGTATCAAATGTGACAACATCACCAAATTGGGCATAATCCATGATCATTTGTGCATTGGCCCAAAAACATATTGGTTATTTGCTCATCATTATCTAATTGAAAAACATAAAAGAAGGAAGGATTCTGCAAAGATTTTTCTTTAAAGTATTGCAACATATTACCTACTTCTCCATATGCTAAACTTTGTTGTCTTTTGGTTCTCAAATAATTTTTTTGATCTAATTTCATAAACCTAAGACATTGCCTTCCACCAGCTTCCCTACCCATGAGTTCGAAAGAATGGCCTAAACGAAGACCAGATTGTGCTGCCAAATCTAACTCAATTGCTTGGGTAGTCGATATCTTTCTTTGTGACGGCAACATGTGGGCACACTCGGGTGATACAAGATCATGGTTGTGTTTTTCTTTGAAATCAGTCACAACAAATTTCCCAGTACTCTCATCTAATTTAATATAAAGTCGAGCCTCACAACCAGTCGTAGTTTCAGCTCTAGGGTTTTTTGCCAGTGGGTCTCGCTTGTCAACCTTTCGAAATCCCTCCTTGTTGCAAACCAAAAGTCTACAAATAAGTTGGTTAGTGAACTTGTTCTTCCTACAATGATCCCTTCTTATGCTAAACCCCATTCTTCCTCCATATGTATTATAAAAATCATACGCACATTGTTCAGAATCAAATGTCATTCCCTGTTTTGGCTTCCAAGCACAATCATTCTCAGGTTCCATATCCATATCAAAATGCAACTGAAAACCCATATAAATAAAATCTTTATTTTAGACACAAAAAAACATAATTTCAGTTTGATAAAATATTCCAACCATAAAAACTTAGAGACTAAGTACAGTTTTAAAAAATTCCAAACACACATTTTTGGGAAGATGATATGTTTCAAGCTCAATCAAACATAATCAATAATCCATTACATAGATAGAGACAGACAAATAATCTTGTCAATTATTAGAGACATTATCTTGTCAAATAATCTTGTCAGTTTGAGCTTCAAACTGAAATTGCTTTATTAGAGACATTATTTGAACTTAATAATGGGTTCAGCTTCACAGAAAATTAGCTTAACCCATTTAGCAAATTAGCAATTTTTTTAACCCATTTCTCCTCATTATTAACAACCTCATTATTTGCTAATTTGTGATTAACAAAAAATGAGGGCAAACCAAATAATGAGGTTGTTAATTTTTTGTCAGATAGAGACAAATGGGTTCAGTTTGAAGCTCAAATATTGGGCTCAAATAATGGGTTCAGTTGGACGGTATTGTATGTATGTTTGAGCTTAAATAATCTTGTCAATTAACAAATAATCTTGAGGACAGAGACAAACTTATTAGACTAAGTTCAGTTGAAGCTCAAATAATAAATTACACAGTGTGAGGCAATGAAGAAGACTAACCTCTGGTTTGCGAAGTGGGGGTAGATAGAATGAGGGCAAACCAATGGGTTCAGTTTGGGGAGTGCTATAGAGAGGGTCTGCCGGTGCGACGGGTTCGGTGAGGTGGATGAGAAGAATGTAACGGCTTTGGTTTGCCAAGGACCCACCTAGACAGAATCTGTATCGATTTGAGACTGGGTTACCGTCGTCGGATCTGCAACGACGTCGAGAGTGGGTCGCCAGTGAGGATGGGTTTGACGAAAGAGAAGGGGTGAGTGTAGGCTATGTGAGAGGAGTGTGCATAATCTCTATATCTGTATCTCCTCATAGAACTGTGTTTTGTTTGGGTGGGAATTCACCAAAATTTCAATTTCTCTCTTTTTTTAAATTTTTTTTTTTATCTCAGCCGCTGGCTGTGCAATGGCTGATCTTAGCCGTTGCAAGTAGGATATGGAGGAGGCTTCTCAAGAAGGGGATCCAGACTCGTGCTGATGGTGTGCAGTTATAGTGGAAAAAGAGATGATATTGGGGAGAGAGAGAGAGAGAGAGAGAGAGAGAGAGAGGGGGGTGCTTTTTTGGCATGCCCCCATTAGGTTTTTTTAGTAAATTACAAACACCTCTTGAGATTTACTTAAATTATAAATTACCTCTTGTGATTCTAGAAATTACATTATGCCTCTTAAGATTTCTAATTTTATACCAAATGAGTCCTTTTTATTAATAAATCATCAAGTTAATTAATGGTATTTAACAATGTTAAAATTTTATTTCAATTAATAATTCAGATAATTTTATTATTGTATAGGTGAATAGTTAGAAATTTCACTTTTTTAATTAATTCTGTTAAATAAAAATTCTGACATTGAGGTATTTGTAATTTTTCAAACTACGGGGGCAATTCGTATTTTAAGCAAACCTTAGGGGTGTATTTGTAATTTACTTTTTTTTTATATGCAAAATGTATCCTCTCACTTATGCTCTTTGGCTAGTTATTTTTATTTTATTTTTTATTGTTCACAATATGTAGTTTATTTGGTATTTTTGGAGCACCATGTGGTGTTATTTATGTGGTGGTCTAAATCAATAATGTAGTGTGAAATTTTATAAATAGAATATAATAACTCATTATTGTTAGGTAATTGAAAGATAATAGATGAATCACTTAGTGTGAGTTATGATTTCTTATATCGAAAGCACCACGTTATCAACACTACATTATATTCTGGGATTATTTAATAATTTCTATTCAAAACACATTTTTATAATCAATACTGTAACGCCCTCAAAATAATAACATTAAAACCCATCAATTTAGACATGCATTGATATAAAAGATAAATATTCTTCTATTCACCAGAGTAGTTCATTACAATGAGTATTACATGTTAACAACAAAAGCAAATACCCTACGGGCTTACAGCTTTCCAAGTTAACACTTGGTTACAAAAAAAAAAAAAAGAAAAAAAGAGAGAGTACTAACTCAAATACACATTAAGCCCTTGGCTTGAATTTACATGTAATACATCCAAAAGATAACAAAACGAAAAAAGTCTGTCTGCCTCTAGCCTCCCAAGCTATGTCCTTGGAGGTGGCATGCTACTTGTACCTGAAAATGATGTCCCATAAAGGGTGAGCCACAGCCCAGTAGAAATACACTAAACCAGCTATGAACAATGACCAAAAGATTAGCAGTTGATAGATGGTCAACACAGATACATCCACATATATCACATTCCAGCTTCATGACATTAAGTCCATGTTACATTTCATTTCCCATTTCTTTTTCAGCTTTGAATTTGAAAACAAGGCTCAACACCTAACCAAATAACTTAATGAGATTAAGACTCATCTTTAAAACACTTTCGAAATTCATGATGCATACACATTTTAATACTGTATCGATTACACGTAAACCATTTCCACACTTTACGAAAGATGCACATTTCGGTGCTGTATCAACATAACATAGAATCACTTCTATACTTCACAATTGATAACGATATACATTTTAGTGCTATATCAAATCAATTTGAACACTTCCATAATCAACACTTGATACACATTGTAGTGCTGTATCAATGTCACACAAAATCCGGTTTAGAGGTCCATTCCCTATCTTCTCATAAACCATGGAGTACATCCCTCATCTCCTCCCACACAACACATGTATATAAACATAGATCATATACAATCAATCAATACATAAAGTTGATGTATTATTCCAGTCACTATATTCGATAGCATACTCAATCGATTAGTTTTAGTTTGCCTAATCATTATGCATTGTCTACAACAATCAAGACTATCCTCCATTGATAGCCCAAGGCAGTTATTTCTAAACAGAAAATAAATGCATCAAATGAATATATTATCAACATTCTAACTAGGTGAGCGATAAAGAAATCCATCTACACTCTTTAATCCCAAACAATTCCAATTTCAACATTCTTAATTCAAATCTTCATTTCTCCAAATTAATTATACAAATTAATTTAACTATGTAATTAGGGCATTTTTCCCATAAGTTATATAACAACCCTAAGGTTCCATTTTCATCCATAATCCATCATTTAACTCATTTCTCTATGCCAAACATGCATATTGGTTTATTATAAATAAATCCCCATCTTTCGTAAAATTACAGAAAAGACCCAAACTTTCTCAAAATTTCCCAACAACCCCCAACGTCTCAAAACGCTAAAATTCAAAGATAAAGCTCATAAAAAGGATTAGGATATCCCTACCTCGAAGTTTGAGCTCAAACGGAGATGAAGATCAAAAACCAACGTGCTCCAAATCCCAAGTTTTTCAGATTAAAACGAAGCCCTCAACCCACTCTATCTTTTTAACAAAGGACTAAGGATAGAAACTTACTCTAGAGAGATCAAACCTTAGAGAGAAGACAAGTATAGAGAGAGAGAGTTGGATCTAGGGTTTGATAGAAAAAGAGAGATGAAAAAGTGATGTTTAATCCGCTGCTGCGATCTGATATATAACAGGCTCGCTCGAGCGAAGGATTGGTCGCTCGAGCGACCAGACACAAAGAGTACTCGCTCGAGCGAAGAAAGTCTCGCTTGAGCCAATAATTCGAAGCTTCAGGTCTGCAACCTAGAAGCATGCTCGAGCGACAGAATGCTCGCTCGAGTGAGGAAACTCAAAACATACACCTCGATCGCTCGAGCGAAGGAAAACTCGCTCGAGCCAAGAAACACAACTCTCAGGTCAAAATGAGACACAGACGCATGCTTGAGCGCAAGACTTCTCGCTCAATCCACCAAACACTAAACTCAACTCTCGCTCGAGCGACCAAACCCTGGCTCGAGCAAAGGATCCAAAACAAAGAGCTCGCTCGAGCGACAAACTTCTCGCTCGAGCAAAGGACTAAAATTCTGGGCAGCAACTATTTGCTTCCAAACACAACCAACCTTTAACAAACCTGCCCAACACATCCTATAACTCAAATACAAAGTATGAAAGGATGCAAACAAGATATAAACAACTACTAACATCCACGGAAACAAGTCCGGATCACTGTACACAAGGGGTAAAACCCGGGATCGCTATAACCTCCCTCCCCTTAAAGAATTTCGTCCCCGAAATTAAGTGTAAGTTTTCAAAAGAACAAAAATTTTTTTTCTCCATTTAAACAATGTTACATCCAACATTCAATAACTTGACCCATCCCGGTCATTCTTTCTCTTGTCAAGAGGCATTTTACAACATATACATTTTAACATGCATTTCCTTTCCAATTTCAACAATTTCATATCATAGCTAATGTTCATGATACATTTCCAATTCTACAATACTCAACATATGCAATGTTATATCAAACTTCCATTTTGAGGCAAGTTTCAAAACACTTCCATTAAACCAAAACATAAACCATGTTTTACAACCTAAGATATACTCAATACTCTCAAGGTTCAATAATACAACAAAATATACAATACATGCTCAAACATCCACAAATAGATCTGGATATTTCTCTCGGACCTCCAACTCACGTTCCCAAGTGGCTTCCTCAACTCCGTGATGTTTCCACAAAACCTTCACTAGGGGAATGGTCTTGCCTCGCAAGACTTGCTCCCGCCTATCCAAGACCTGAACCGGTCTCTCCTCATACGAGGCATCCTCATCAACCTCTAAGTCGGTCTAATCCAATACATGTGATGGATCTGGCTCATACTTCCGAAGCATACTCACATGAAACACGTCATGAACTCCGGATAACTGCGGCGGTAATGCTAAACGATAGGCAACCTCGCCAATCCTCTCAAGGATCTCAAAAGGGCCAATAAACCGAGGGGACAACTTCCCACTCTTCCCAAACCTCATCAATCCCCACCTAGGTGATATCTTTAGAAAGACATGATCACCCACCTCAAATACCAAAGGTCGCCTCCTACGGTCGGCATAAGATTTTTGACGATTCTGGGCTGTAACAAGCCTCCTACGGATAAGCTCAACTTTCTCCGTCGTTTCCCTCACCAACTCCGAACCCAACAAAGGTGCATCACCCACCTCGGCCCAACAAACTGGAGACCTATACGGTCGACCATACAAGGCCTCAAACGGTGCCATACCGATACTAAATTGGAAACTGTTGTTGTAAGCAAACTCTACCAAGGGCAAGTGCCTTCCCCACGTCCCATTAAAGTCAAGGACACAACCCCGAAGCATATCCTCAAGGATCTGAATAGTACGCTCGGACTGCCCGTCAGTCTGAGGATGATAAGCCGTGCTAAAGGTCAACTTAGTACCCAAGGCACTCTGCAAACTCTGCCACAAGCTGGCAGTAAAACGAGGATCTCTATCTGAGACAATCGTCACTGGGACCCCGTGCAACCTCATTATGTCCCGAATATACAAGTCGGCAAGATGATCTACCGAATCTCTTATGCGCATAGGGATGAAGTGCCCCGACTTAGTCAACCGGTCTACAACCACCCAAATAGCATCACTACCCGCTGAGTCCTCGGAAGACCTACAACGAAGTCCATAGCGACATGCTCCCACTTTCACTTGGCAATAGGCAAGGGTTGTAACAAACCCGCTGGCCTCTGATGTTCGGCCTTCACTTGCTGACAAGTAAGGCACTTAGATACGAAGACTGCCTCATCTCTCTTCATGCCCCGCCACCAAAACTGGCGACTCAAATCCCGATACATCTTAGTGCCTCCTAGATGCACCGCAAGGCGTGAATGATGAAACTCTCGGAGTACCTCCTCTCGGCAAGACTCCGGCACAAACAAATGGTCTTGATATCTCACACTCTGGTCGGGATACACCGTCAAACCCTTCTCAACCTTCCCACTGGAGATCTTCTCTCGGAGGGATTCTACCTCAAGGTCACCTCTCTGTGCCTCTAACACTCTAGTCACAAGTGTAGGCTATGCAACAATAGAAAACAAGGCCATAGCCTCAACGGATTCGCTCAAAAGCAAATCAAACTCACCAAGTGCACCAAACATCTCCCACTCCCGGATGGCTATACAAGCTACATCACCTATGGATTTCCTGCTAAGGGCATCGGCCACTACATTGGCCTTCCCCGAATGATAATGCAACTCGAAGTCGTAATCCTCAATAAACTCCATCCACCTCCTCTGCCTTAAGTTCAAGTCTTTCTGTGTAAACAGATATTTCAAACTCTTATGATCCGAGAACACCTCAAATTTCTCACCATAAAGGTAGTGCCCCCAGATTTTCAAGGCGAAGATCACAACTGCTAACTCTAAGTCATGTGTAGGGTAATTCTTCTCGTGTATTTTCAACTAACGTGAGCCATAGGCAACCACTTTCCCCTCTTGCATCAACACACAACCCAAACCCTCTCGTGAGGCATCACAATAGACTGCATAACCCAACCCTCTCTCCGGGATAATTAAGATCGGAGCGGTGGTCAATCTAATTTTCAGCTCTTGGAACGACTTTTCATAAGCCTCACTCCATACAAATTTGACTCCCTTTTGAGTCAGTCTAGTCAACGGCGAAGCTAACTTGGAGAAATCCTTCACAAACTGGCGGTAATACCCAGCTAATCCCAGAAAACTGCGGATCTCAAACACACTCTTAGGTTGTGCCCAATCTTGCACTGCCTTAATCTTGGACGTATCAACAGACACCCCTTCTCCGGAAACCACATGGCCTAAGAACTTGACTTCTCCTAGCCAGAACTCACACTTCCCAAACTTGGCATACAGCCTATGGGTTCTAAGTAACTCGAGCACCTCTCTCAAGTGTTCCTCGTGCTCCTCCTCTGAAGGTGAATAGATGAGAATGTCGTCCACAAAAACGACCACAAAGCGATCTAAGAATTCCCGGAATATCCGGTTCATCAAATCCATAAAGACTGCCGGTGCATTGGTGAGCCCAAATGGCATCACCAGAAACTCATAATGGCCATATCGCGTACGGAATGCCGTTTTCGGAATATCCTCCTCCTTGACCCTCAACTGGTGGTAACCCAATCTCAAGTCTATCTTAGAGAAACAACGGGAACCCTTCAACTTGTCAAATAGATCATCTATACGGGGCATAGGGTACTTATTCTTAACCGTAGCCCGATTCAACTTTCGATAGTCGATACAAAGTCTCAAGGCACCATCTTTCTTTTTAGCAAAAAGGGCCGGTGCTCCCCACGGTGAAACACTAGGGCGAACAAAACCCTTATCTAGCAGTTCTTGGAGCTGAACTTTCAACTCAACCAACTTGGCTGGGGCAAAACGGTAAGGTGCCATAGAAATCGGCGCCGTGTCGGGCACTAGATCAATAGAGAACTCAATCTCTCGATGAGGTGGCAAACCAACAAGATCCTCGGGAAAAACATCCGAATACTCGCAAACCACTCTCGGCAATACAATCTGAGTCTCATCACACTCACTACTCAAAAGGCTAGCAAGAAGACCACTAAGCTCACTCCGCCCTCGCAGATCATATACCGGTGGCAACACACTACCAACCCGATCCCCCAAGAAATGAAAACACTCCCCGTTCAAAGTACATACTGTGACCCTCTGGCGGTAGCAATCAATAACAGCCCGGTATGACGATAGCCAGTCCATACCCAAAATAACATCAAAACCCTTCATGGGCATAACTACAAAAGGGAACGAAAGCCGATGATCGGTGACCTCTATATCACAACCTCTACATCCGTGCTTCAAAATCAATTCACCCCCAACAGGTGATACAACACATATAGGAGATACTAATTGTGCCAACTCTAATTCCAAAACAGATGCAAATGCAACAGATATAAAGGAATGAGACACACCCGTATCAATCAATACACTAGCAACAGAGTTGCAAAATAGAAAGGTATCTCTCTGGCGATGGAACCGATTACTAGGTCTGTAGCGGTAACGATACACACGCATACGATGGCTTTGATCTACCTGCTCACCCCTCGGAGCATACAATTGCTGCACAGATTGGGACGATGAAGCCCCTTGATTGGTCCTCGAGGCCTGCACTGACTGAGCTGGCTAAAGACTCTGCCTCTGCCTAGATGCACCAGATGTGCCACTCAACTGCGGGCAAAACCTCTTCAGGTGCCCCGCCTGACCACACTGATAACAAGATAGTGGCTGACCCCTGCTTTGACTCTGGCTCTGCGGTCTAGCCAAAGAAGAAGCAGCTCGCTGACCTCCTTCCCTCTGTGGGCAAACCAAAGCCTTGTGGCCCAGCTGACCACACTTGTAACATGTGAAATCCCCCTAATTGCCTCTTCCCGAGCCTGCACTTGGCACTGGAAAGGTCAATCTAGCAACACCACCCTGAGACTGCTAAGGGTTAGCACCCCTCTGTCTCCTACCATCACCTTGACCATCCTGGCTCCTCTTGGAGCCTCTCTGTCCCTCCTCCTCCTGCATCATGATCTCCATATGGGCTGCAGCATCAACCAAGCACCCATAGTCTCGGATCATAGAACCCCCAACTCTCATCTTGAGGCCGCGCCTCAACCTCTTCTCGAACTCGATACAGCGGCGTTCCTCGGACGCCACAAGCTCAGGTGCGAACCTGGACAAGCTAGTAAAAACAGCCTCATACTCAGCCACTGAAGAACTCAACTGCAAAAGCTGGCAGAACTGATCTCTCAGCTTCTCTCTGACTGCTGGAGATAAGAACTTCTCCTAGAAAGCACCCACAAAAGCCTCCCAAGTGCCACCAATACGACCCTTCATAAATTTCCACCACTGACCCACATCCCCCTTCAGCTGGAAAGATGCCAAGGTCAATTTCAATGCTCCATCCTCGATGCCAAGCATCTCAAACGTCTTACTCATCTATTCCAACCACTTATCCGCCTTAAGTGGCTCCTTTAGGTCCTCAACAAACTCGTCCGGATTAGACCGGAAAAACTCCCTCTTCAAGAATGAAGGCCCTGCATCAATAACCTGGGCCTGAACTTGATTCTCAGCTTTGAGAATGTCCATGGATTCTCTCAATGCTTCTGCCATCTTGCGGGCTAAGGCGCCCATGGCCTGCTGACCTGCTGGCTCGGCCACATTGGCCTAGCCAACACCCTCCTGCTGCGCCGGAATATCATCCGGTATAGGCACCTCCTGCCTCCTAGGCCTACCTCGCCTACCACCACGTCCTCGTCCTGACATCCTAATAAAGGTAACGAAGAACATTAGCACATTCACAAATGTGCCGAAACTATAACACTCGCATCCTAATGCAATGGACAACAGTAATTCACTCCATGTAAGCACATAATCACGTAAGCACTTACGAATTTCATTTCTGGATAATGATAGTCCCGAGACGTTGCTAGAGTTCCAGTTAGAAACAACATTGATCAAGTGCTTTTCCAATAGGACTCCCAGAAACCCAAGGATTCAATCAACATCCTAGAAACTAAATCCCATACCCACATAGTCACATAAACATGTTATCAAATAAACACATAATGTCACACATACGTCTCTAATAAGCGAGACAAACCCATTGTGATACTAATCACTTTCCACGTACCCAAAGTATTCGAACCCGGTACGCTTTGATACCAAGTTGTAACGCCCTCAAAATAATAACATTAAAACCCATCAATTTAGACATGCATTGATATAAAAGATAAATATTCTTCTATTCACCAGAGTAGTTCATTACAATGAGTATTACATGTTAACAACAAAAGCAAATGCCCTACGGGCTTACAGCTTTCCAAGTTAACACTTGGTTACAGAAAAAAAAGAAAGAGTACTAACTCAAATACACATTAAGCTCTTGGCTTGAATTTACATGTAATATATCCAAAAGATAACAAAACGAAAAAAGTCTGTCTGCCTCTAGCCTCCCAAGCTATGTCCTTGGAGGTGGCATGCTACTTGTACCTGAAAATGATGTCCCATAAAGGGTGAGCCACGGCCCAGTAGAAATACACTAAATCGGCTATGAACAATGACCAAAAGATTAGCAGTTGATAGATGGTCAACACAGATACATCCACATATATCACATTCCAGCTTCATGACATTAAGTCCATGTTATATTTCATTTCTCATTTCTTTTTCAGCTTTGAATTTGAAAACAAGGCTCAACACCTAACCAAATAACTTAATGAGATTAAGACTCATCTTTAAAACACTTTCGAAATTCATGATGCATACACATTTTAATGCTGTATCGATAACACGTAAACCATTTCCACACTTTACGAAAGATACACATTTCGGTGCTGTATCAACATAACATAGAATCACTTCTATACTTTACAATTGATAACGATATACATTTTAGTGCTATATCAAATCAATTCGAACACTTCCATAATCAACACTTGATACACATTGTAGTGTTGTATCAATGTCACACAAAATCCGATTTAGAGGTTCATCCTCTATCTTCCCCTAAACCATAGAGTACATCCCCTATCTCCTCCCACACAACACATGTGTATAAACATAGATCATATACAATCAATCAATACATAAAGTTGATGTATTATTCCAATCACTATATTCGATAGCATACTCAATCGATTAGTTTTAATTTGCCTAATCATCATGTATTGTCTACAACAATCAAGACTATCCTCCATTGATAGCCCAAGACAGTTATTTCTAAACAGAAAATAAATGAATCAACTGAATATATTATCAACATTCCAACTAGGTGAGCGATAAAGAAATCCATCTACACTCTTTAATACCAAACAATTCCAATTTCAACATTCTCAATTCAATTCTTCATTTCTCCAAATTAATTATACAAATTAATTTAACTATGTAATTAGGGCATTTTCTCCATAAGTTACATAATAAACCTAAGGTTCCATTTTCATCCATAATACATCATTTAACTCATTTCTCTATGCCAAATATGCATATTATCTCTTTAATATTTTTCTATCAAATAAAAATTATAGAAATTTTATAATAATTTGTGCTATAAATGATTTGCTTCTATATTCTGAAATTAAGAATTTTAATTTGTAATTTTTTGTGCTAAAATTGCATACTTAAATTACTATTACGTCCGAGTTATTCTATATTATTATAGAATTTTGATTAGTTGCTATTAATAATGAATAATTAAATTTTTATATTTAAATTTTGTCTATAAAATTATTATTATTTTATTATTGATCACCAACAAAAATTAAAATTATAAAATGTCTCCACTACTTTAATTTCTTGACTGCCACTAGATACGCGCATCTAGTGCTAATGAAGATAAACCGCTCCAATTCTCAGATGGAACAGCTGTTGGAGAAGGGTCAGTAGAAGATTACTCTCTAAAGGGTTATTATTACTCTCCAACCATAACCAAAACGTAGTAGATTTGAAACTGGGATTGGTTTTTTTTTTTGGTCGTGCTGAAAATTGAGATAAGAAGAGTTTGCAACCCAACCCAAGCACTAGTAGATTGTAAAATAATTCAAATTATTCAAATTCAATTGGTGTTTGGTTTGTTAAAAATTTATTTTAAATTGATGTGTTATGTAACTACGTCAATATATTTTAAAATTTGTTAAATTGTGATATCAAGTTTGAATAATTCAATACTCAACTTTTGATTAATTTTAATTAAATCTTATTTAAGATCGACGTAAAATATAAGACAAATTTAAACATAATTTAAAATTAAGTTTTAACAATTTATTTTTGGTCTTGTGTTTGCTCATTTACTGCCGTACACAGTAGTAGAAGACTCAAATCGAGACATAAATATTCCCCCTAAAGGAGCATCTTATTTACTATATTAACCCTTCATCTCTTGAAATTGGGACTAAGCTGTTTAGAAAAAAATTAACAAGAAGAAAAAAAAAAAAACTAGTGGGAGCCATATGAATGGACACAACAATGTAATCGTTTACTGGGAAATTATTTAATATTTATGGAGTATTACGTGTCTGTACTCCCTAATCAATATCATTTAATATGTCTATTTATGTTTCCAATCATCCAACACAATACCCCACATATTTACCTTTTCCACCAATCATAATACTATAGAATATCACGTGTTCATATTTCAGAATTACTGAATAATTATCTTGATTTACTACCACATAAAAAATAGTAATAATAATAAAAATCAAAACTGTATAAATATTGCCCTAAATACTGTATTAGCCATTAAAAATTTAATATTTAAAAATGTCATAATTTAACATGTCAATTTATTTAAGTTCCCCAATGAGCTTACCATATTAATATAGCATACCAATAATTATACACATTAACACATACATATCACTGCTGGAAAATTGGCTTTTACCGGTATTTTAAAAGCGTCGCTAAAGCTATCAAAAACGTTGGCAAAACAAATATTGACGTTTTAAAAGTATGTCGAGGATGCGGCCATCGCTATGACTTAGTGACTATTTATAAATGTGTACTATATCTTTTGCGGCGTTTTTTTAAACGCCAACATAAAAGTTGACCCAACCCACAAATGACGTCATACGAACTTATAGTAGAATTTTTATTAAAACGTTGCTAAAAGTTTTTTTTTTTCAAAATAAAAAAATATCTGAACCTAATGAGAATTTTTTCCAAATAAATTTACAATAAAACAACAAAATCTAATCAAAATATGAATTCCTTCCCCCCCCCCCCCAAAAAAAAAAAAAAAAAAAAAAAAAAAAAAAAAAAAAAACCAACAAAAGCAAAATTACACAATTCACAATAATTCAAACATTTGATCACCTTTAACATTCAAAATAAATTGGAACCAATTAAGCCATAAATATTTTTAGAAAAATACAAATTTGACCAATAGAAATTTATGATATAACAAAAAATTAAAAACATTTACAAACATGAGCAGATCATGACACAATACTACTTCATGACATTAAGTTCACTTTCTGCCATGGCTGCTAACGTGGTACTCCAAATGTCTGCACTAAAAACAAAATAAACATCTATGAGAATTGGACAAGTTGTTTGGATACAATAGAAACATTATTAGACATTATCAACAGCAACAGTACACATTAACAAATTACTCAAAAGTAATTATAAGTAATTAACTGTAACAAACCAATAAGGGCAATGTTATGTAACAAACGTGATAATGTTAAAAAGAGAACTAGAAGCCATCATGAACAAACCAAAAATAAATAAATAAAAATAATTCAAAAGGCACTAAGATAAATGAGAGTAAGAAATAAATCCAATATGTATTTATTGCAGAAAAAAAAGTTCAAACACATACCACATGCAATTCCAATTGCCGTTTGCATGGTTCCCACAATGCAGCCATTAGTAATCATACTCATACATATAGTTCAAACATTAGCATGGAGAATCCCATCCCACAATGATGGTTTCAACCAATTCCAATTCACAAATCATTTGGAAATTCATAGATGGACTTTCTTTCTTATTAAGTCCATATTTGGCCTTTTTGAAACTAAATATATGCTTTCATCAAGACTTTTCTCCCTCCCCTGTGTTTTTTTTTTTTCCCTCCCTTCTTTTTTCTCCTTTCTATTTTCTACCTTTTCAATAAGGGTGTAATTTTAGCCCGGCTCGGCCCATGTCGAGCCTTGCTCCCGCCAAAAGATTGAGCCGGGTCAGGCCCTTGGACTTAGGCCTGGGCTCGGGCTTTGGGTGGGCTTGGATGAGCCTAAACAAATTTTTTTATTTTTTTTATTTTTTCTACCAAAATTTTATTATTTTTCATTAAAAATAACACTGGGCCTCAGCGCGGGCCTTGAGTGGGCCAATGGGTAGGGCCACAGGCCGGGCCCATGGGCCGGGCCAAGCTTCAAAACGATGGCCCAGGCCCTGGGCCAAGACCTCGGGCTGGGCTTGGGCTCGGGCCTAAAAGGGCCGGGCCCACCTCGGACCGCTGGCGGGTTTCGGGCCACCGGCGGGCCACAGGCCAAAATTACACCGCTACTTTTCATCTCTATATTCTCTCTTCTCACTGTTCAACAATAGACCTTTTATCTCTCAAACTCCATGATTTTAACTCTTCTCTCTTCTCACACAGAAAGCAAGTGTCTGCATTACGGTTTCAGATATAATATTATTCAATCATAAATGGTGGATGAATTGTAATTTCTATTAATTAATCTTTGTCAAGTGCATGAAAGGATTATAATAATAGATCACAACTCATAAGAATACTTGAGAATTCTAGCTTGTAGAATATTAGTTGCCAAATCCCTCTATCAAAGCCAAAAATCAGATTATTCCAAAGAAGCTACTGATGAGAATATTAGTAAATTAGCTCATATATCAGTAAAACAGTCCAAGTAGCTGAAGAAAAACAAAGGCACAACAGTCACAAATAATAGTCACAGCTTAGGAAGGATAGCAGCTCCAATGAATAACTTTATTAGTTAGTTAGGCAGTTACAAGTTTGTCATTCATATATCAGTAGAAAGAGTTAGTTAGAATGTGACTGTATTGATCACATGTGTATAAATATCTGTAAAAGAGATCTGTGAATATATGGAATAAGAATTTCATCATGGTATCAGAGTATTAGCTTGGATTTAAGAAAATGGAAACGAGGGAAAGCCAAAGGCTTAGTGAATAAATTTGCAACCTATGGTGAATAAATCTGGAAGCCAAAGCCAAAGCCAAAGACACCTATACCCTTTCATAGAAGGATGGTAACCAAGAAACACACAAGGAGTAGACTTAGCTTGAAGCTTGTGGTGGGTGTATGGTTTAAGCCAAGGAAAGCATTGGCAACCAAAAACCTTAGGCCCCGTTTGTTTTCAGAGATAGAATGGAAGGGATTAATAGTGAGGGGATTGATAGTGAGGAATTGTTAAATTATTTTTATATAAAATAATAAAACAAATAAAAAAATATAAAAAATTAAATATTAATATTTAAAAAAAAATTCCCAATATATAAAAAATAAAAAAAATAAAAAAATTTCTAATCCCCTCACTATTTTTCTAATACCATCTTTATCTCCTCACCAATTCCCCTTTCAAGGGGACTACTAATACCAAGGGATTAGTGATCCCAATCCCCTCCCTATAACCCCAAACAAACGGGGCTTGAAGGAAGAGTAGTCTGTAACATGATGAAATAAGACTTCATAAGGAGAAATGTGATGAAGAGTGGAGCTAAGCATTCTATTTATGAGAAAGGCTGAAGTTGCAATAGCATCAAACCACAAGGAAAGAGGGAGATTAGATTGATGAATGAGAGTAATAGCAGTTTTTGAAATGTGTCTGTGCTTTCTCTCAGCAACACCATTTTGGGCTTTGTGTATAAGGGCAACTAATTTGATGAACAATGCCATGAGATGTCAGAAAAGAATCTAACTTCTTATTAACAACCTCAGAACCACCACCAGTTCGAAAAATTTGGAGAGAAGTTTGAAACTGAGTCTCAACAAAAACTTTAAATTCCAAGAATTTAGAAAACACTTCACTTTTGTAATGCAATGGATATACCTAGGTAAATCTACTAAAAATCATCCACAAATAGCACATAATATTGGAAAGCATTAGAAGCAGCATGAAAGGGGCCTCATACATCCCCATGAATTAGAGAAAGAGGAGCATTTACAGAGGTATTTGACAATTTGAATGACAACCTGTGTATTTTAGCAACAACACAAGGTGTACAATGTGGTACTTTATTACAAGAATCAGTAGAACAAAGAAATTGATCATGCTGAAACTTGGGAAGATATCTAGTAAGATGCTGAAACTTTAAAGGAGATGGATGCCCCAACCGTTGATGCCATGTGAGTGCAGTGACAGATGGAGAAATAGGAGTGTGAAAAGCATGAGATGAATATATGGAATAAGAATTTCATCAGATACCTACGCTCTTAACCTTCCTTTTTGTAATTATGGTTTTGCTGGTTCATTAATTATGTTATCTTTTTGTCTGTTCGTTAATTCTGTTATTTTAATTTGTCTTTATCGTCATGACAAGATAAATATTGCTTCGAGACTGTTAATTGGTTTTTTTTTAATAACAATTTGGACTATTAAGAAACTGTAGTCATCAATTATGTTGTTTGAACTGGTAATAATCTTTAGTACTCTTTCGGTACCAAAAAAAGCTCTATTTGTCATCATTGTAATGACAATTTTTTTTTTCTTTAAGAATATCTGTTAATTTTTTAGTTTTTTTCATTACTATTTGGACCGTTAAGAAATATAATCATCATCTTTCAATTAATTTGTCTTTGTATTGATAAACAATTAGTTATATTTCATTTCATATATTTTTACGCTTAATTGTGATAAGAAGCTTTCTACCATAATCAACAGGACTTTTCTTAAGTGTGCAACCCTAGGGTTGCACACCATGTGCCACTTACCCAAAAAGTGTAAGTGGAAGGTAAAAACAAAAGCAGGACTGCAAACAGAAAAGGCGTAAGTGTAAAGCGTAAGTTGCACACCATAATAGGACCCCAACCAACATAGTCAAGTACATTATGCTGATTTAAAATATATATATATATATATATATGTATGTATGTCTGTAAGTTAACTACGTGAACTTTGAAATTCTAGAAAGGGAAGTTCACATTCAGTCCATTTTTTTCATTTTAGTTTGGACTCCAAAATTTCAAAAACTTAAAAGTTCTATAGAATTAATCAATTATTATGTAGTTGAAATTCACGTCCAATATTACACTTTTTTGTCTTAATAGATTGTAAAATAGATAATGTTGAAAAAAATAAAGGCCAAATGTGGAATTTCACATAAATTTGAAAAAAAACAAAACAAAAAACTTGCAAGCTGGAATTAAATGGCAATTGAGTTCTTCAGAACAATAAAATTATATATATACATATTTTGTTGATGTGGCCTAGTTGAAATCTTTCAATCTATAACAAAATATGCATTAGATAGCATTTAATTATAAAAATATTATTTTTTGTCTTTTTTGTTATTTTAGTAATTATATTCATACTTTAAGCATCTCACACTCTAGTAAAAATTAAGTATTGCATTGATATCACTTGACGTAATTATGAACATATAAAAAAAAAATTCTATTGCGATAATGAGGATTGAATTAGTAGAAAATAAAGTGTGTCCAACTCAATTTTACTTGTGATTTTTTATTTACTTTCTTTTTTGTCTTTTAACCAAATTGAAGTGTGAGACGTTAATAGTGAAGTATTAATATATATTTTTTTTCCTATAACATTATAATGTTTACAAACCTGAAAGTTTTACTAGAAAAGTGCTTACATTATTCTACAATTTTATGTGGATAGCATTACATTCATTTAGGATGGGTCCATACTTCTACAATTTTCTATGAATAGCATTACATTCATTTTGGATGGGCGTGAATAGTGTTACATTCATTTTGGATGGGTCCATACTTCACTATAAGGAATGCAGTGTTATAGCCATCACAATGCATTATATATATTGTAATTTTTTTTACATTTGTAACACTAATATTAAAAAAAAAAAAATTTGCCTTGATTTACCTCAACCTTAATTTGTCCACATTTTTAAATTTTTTTTTTTTTTTTTTTTTTGATTGAACTCAGTGGACTAAATTAGTGTAAATTCTCATTCTTGTGTGCAACGTTCGTGCCCATTAATTTTTTGTTCAAAACCTAGATAGTTGTTAATGATTTGACTAATTTAAAATAAAATAAAAAAATAAATATGTTACAGGAAAATGTTTAATCTACACAAAAAAAAGAGCTACCAGACTCCCCCGAATTTGTTGTCACCATTTGAACCAAATCTCAACCCACGCTCCTCTTTTTACCCACACTCTCTTTTCTCTCTTTCCTCTGAAATGGTAAAGTACCAACAATGATTGAGACCCCTAAATTTAGAAACTTCCATAACTTTCAAAATGATTTGGATCATTCACGTGAAAAAAAAAAAAAAAAAAAAAAAAAAACATGAGTGACCTAGATTACTTTGAGAGTCATGAGGATCTCCAAAATTAGAGGCCTCGCTCATTTTCCGTAAAGTATTGCTTTTTTTCTCTCTTTCCTCCCATTCCTTAATCTCCTTTCAACCACCTCATTTATACACTTACCCAATTGAATTAAAAGAGCTAACGAACCCACTACAAAATTTTCTTGGTTTTTTCCAAATGCTTCAGAGACAAGATTGCCCCAATAATACACAGATAACTTCTTTGAAGAATTTCTGACAAGTAGTTGCAATACACAATACAAAAAGCATAACACAACACTTCCAAAGGATGATGGTCATACATGAAATCATGAATATAACATTGTAGATGCTCCCTTGGGAGTAATATTGTTAACAAATAAAATATAATATTTTGTCAGTATTAATTATTAAAATATACCGTTTAACTATCCAACCAACGAAAATGCTTAAGACATGAAAATAACTTGAGGACTGCATTTATTTTTGGAGGCAAATCGCTTTGTTTAGTTTGGCTTTTAAAATCTGTATTTTAAAAAATATTAAAAATTAGTTTGATAAAAAATAATAAAAAATTAATGAACACTCATCAATTTCATACCGTTCCTTATGTTTATTTTCACCAAACGAGTTTTTAGTATTTTTTAAAAAATAAATTTTGAAAACAAAATCAAACAAATTAATGTAAAAAATTGGCTCTGTGTTTCCGTGAATTTGAACCGCATAGTATTAATTTTAGGGGAAGTTACGAGACTGTATTGTGGACCGTATGTATCTGTCAAAATGTCCTATTCAGTTTATGAAAAAATATTAGGAGCTCTAAATTAAGGGTTCTAATAGTTCTAATTGATGTGTGAGTCCATATGACGAGATATTTTGGCTTTGGTTTTTTTTTCTTCTTTTTATTTTTGATTTTTCACATCATTAGTGTTCTTTTAAAGCTCACAAATTAGAGGGATGTATTATTTTTGTTCAATTTATTTACACTTTTCACATTATATTTCAATACAAACTAAAACAAATAAAATTAAAACTAAATCACAACTTACAAACAAAAGTTAAAATATCCCAATCATTTATCACTTTAATAAATTTATTAGTACCAAATGATCATTCCATAAACAGAAAACACATCTAAATTTTTTTAATAAAAAATCACTATCAAAACAAAGGGAAAATACATAATAAAATTTATACTGAGGAGTTAAAAAGTAAATAAGTTCAGGTTAATTATTCTATTATTTTTTCCTAAAGGAAAAAAAGTCCGATGTAGTATGTAATTTTGGGCACAACTAAAAGTCAGTTTTGAAATTGTTTCTAGGCCCAACACGGTTGAGGACTTTTTAAGCGTGTTTATTGCTTTCACATGTCGGTCCCAAATTTGACCTGCAGGTCAAGACCGAATTGGCAAAGCTTTTGGAAATTTTGGTGCGCAACTTGTGTAAGGGGAGTTAATTTTAGCCCACTAAATTAATTAGGTTCAATAGTCTAAGGTTGGTGGGCCCGAATTTATCGCAAGTCCAAGATTGGTGGATCTGGATTTATCGCCATCAAACGGGCTGAATCGCTCTAAGCCTCGAAAAGGTTCGAATCCACGAACTTAGAGACTTGTTCGGGCTTGGACTCGAAAGGGTATTGAGCAAGCCTATAGATCCGAGGCACTCGGACTCGAAAGGGTTCGGATCCACGAACCTAGAGATCCGAAGCACTTGGCTTCAAACGGATTCAGACGCAATGTAGAAGCCGCTCCATTAATGAGTCCTAGAACACTTGCGGGCTCGGAGCTTTCTGGGATCTACGCACCAGAACCATGGGCGTAATGAAGCTCGAACAAAGGACCCGATCCCGATGACGGTGAGTGGAGATAAATTCACTCTTCGATTAAACTAGCCTATACCTGGGTCGAGGTGGCACGATCTAGGGGGTTCCTGAGACTCGACAATATTTGCGGCAGGACGTCCTCTGGGACTACTCCTGACCCTTTGGGATGATTGGGGATCATTGGTTGGGCGTGGCTAAGAAGAAGGATTCGCTGAGAGGTTGATCTCCTCTTCGAGGGTTTTCCTCATCCTCGGAGAGGTCACCTCCTCGAATAAGGTGGTTAGAGAGAATATTCCGCATGCGCTTTGCACATGGGCTCCATCCTACATCATGAGGTGTCTATAAATAACCCCCACCCATAACTTTACAAGAGATGGATTTTGGAGAGATAACTCTTGGGAAAGAACTAATTTCCCTTCTCCATTATCAACCTTGAGAGTGAAAGTAGGAGATCCATGGGAGAGCCTTGCCATTATTCTCTCTCTAGTTACTTTGCCTTCTTCTTAACCCAATCTCTTATCTCCATCATCTCTTTGCTTTTGTGTTCTTAGTTGAGACTATTGAAGAATCTAAGCCTCTCATCATCTTCTAGAGAATTCGAATTTTTCTTCAAGGATCTTCGAATTTTCCAACAATGTTCTTGAACCCTTTCATACAACTTGTTCAACAATGATAAATGCATGAAATGGTGAGAGGAATTCCCAAGGCTACAATACCTGGAAGCGTGGTCATGGAGTTAAATTTTTTTTCAAAAACTATTTTTTGAAACAACGAAAAAGCTTTATTAATAATCATTAAGCAACACAGTTACAAGAGATAACATCAATAAAGACCCAGTTGGAGAGGATCCAACCAAAATAACAACAGCAAGAAATTATACAGCAACAAAGACAACAAAACAGTACAAGCACCTTACACCCTTCATCTTTTGATGCACCTTCTCACTTGCCTAAGATTAAGCACAAAATCCGGAACTGAAAAACTATGCTCTAAGTAATATGGTCTTAACCATAATGATAACTTTTATCACTTCACATGGAGAAGTAAGAGTTAGGGGATGGAGAGAATTTGTAAGAGTTTGGTGCACTACAGGAAATTCAAGTTTTAAACACCGCTCAAAGTTTGAAAAACGCCATAAAATGTTACAGCGACGTTTAAAATTTTTGTTGTTGATACGGCCACCACAACAGCTTTACAACGTTTGAAAATCGTCGCTAAAACTATTAGACAGTGTTTTTGAAAAAGCCACAAAACCTTTGACGTCCGCTACTATTTCCGCCACAAACTGTCACACTTTCTTTTTTCTTCTCTCTCTCTCTCTCTCTCTCTCTAAAATATGAGAAGAATTACGATCAATATTTTGTCAAAAGCATTGCATTTCAGAAGATATGCACTGAAAAATTCAACATAGTTATGAGGCCCCGTTTGCCAAGATTCTGCAATATAGCACAACTCAAAGAATTTAACTAAATAAGGCAACTTGAAAAGTTAATTATGAATACAAATGGCTCAAATTCACACAATAATATTTGAGATCCCTTTCATAACACAATTTATATGGTTGTCACACCGATAAAAACAGTACAGCCGCAAAATTAAATTAAAACAAAACAAAAATTGGTAGGAGAAAATATCAATCCTAATAATTTTCCAAACTGCTTCCACTATAAAACAAGCTCATGAGGTTTCTTGCCTGCCTTGAACGAAAACCTTGCAGCCAAATAGGTCTTCAAATCTAGAACTGCCTCAATGGCCTTATCAAAGCCCAAAATCAGCTACCTGCTTTAACCAAGTATAATATGCACCCAATTGTATAAGAGCCCAAGCAATTATACATGACAACTAACTATAGCTTCATCTTCTTTTCTTTTTTCTTTTTTTAAATAACATTCATATACACTAAAAAGGCCAGGAAAAAGGAGTGAATCTGTGTCAAAGATTATGGCTTACCACATCATGAAGGTATTCCAATGCCCTTGCTACATCTACAGCTATTTGAATCCTCAAATCCCAACTCAATAGTTCAAGCTTTTCACCTAAACATCCAAATATTGGATATAAAAAAATATACAAAAAGAATATATGACAGAAAACTAAAAATGCACACAGATTATATCTTCTCTCAGTGAGCTGTTACATTGCTGGTTTGATTTTAGTATGTTACGTGGCTAAACATGCTATGTTCTTTCAGACCACATATATAACTCTACTGAGGATTAATTAATTCATTTCCAATAACTAGTCAGTCATTCAAGAAGCAAAGTTTTTGAAATGGATTTAAACTCAAACCAGAAAGTATGTCAGTTCACAGATACACTGGGAAAATAAATGGACAACTGGGAGAAAGAGCATAGCAATGGTATAAAAACTCTTGAAAAAGAAAAAAGGTAAACTAATACAGGGGAACAGGAGAGGCTACAGACATCACCAACCATGAACTACCATTTTTCAGATACACTAACACGAAAAACTAATACAAATTTATAACTTTGTTCTAGAGGTCAGTTCCTTCAACCTAAAAAATGCAAATAAACACAATAACACAGGTCATGATGGACTTGTTCAAGGGAAGTCAAAGCACATCCAATGCTGTTGCAGATGAAGTTATAAATGATTCCAAAAGCTAGCAATGCAATGGTTGAATAAAAACACAATAACATGCTCGGCTGCCACATTCCTTTATACTAGTACAAAGTATTCTTCATTATTATGAACTATGAATCACATGTTAGCCTTGTGTCCTAAAAGCCAATCTAAAAACCATTTGTAATTTCTACCTGGTAATATTGCTAAATTCGAAATAGTATATTCCAAAATGATTATAGAATATCCAAAAAATAATCACAATTAATAATATAATGGTGCAAAGGATGCATTTCATATAAATGAACCTTGTAATGATTTTGGTTTCCAAGGATGCTGAAAGAGGAGTTGAGCTCGCTTCGGATAACGATTAACTTAATCTTCTACACAACTGGAACCAAACATAACCCATGAGAGAATGAAATTTGATATCATCAAAACACAATAATGGACCTAAAGAGGAAATTAGTATGAAAATTGAAGAATAGTATTCCACAACCATTTTCTCAAAGAAAAAAATGACTTGTGTACATGTACGACTTACCAACCTAGAAAATAATGAAACGTGTGCCATAGGCCCTATATGTATACATTGTGCTTGTGTGGATCCACAATGAGAGATGAAGAAAACCAGTGCAATTCTCTGCAATGTCACCAGCACCACCAACCTATTAAAAGGATAACCACACTACAATTGAACAAACACCTCAATAAAAATTTGTTTCTACAGCCAAATAGAGCAAATAAATAAATAGATCAGACTCAATGTATGTGAAGAAATTAATTAATTGCTAAAAATAAGACAGATATTGCAAGTTCTAGAGGATCGAAAGATTCATCATAAAAACAGAGAACAATTGAGTGAACATTACCAAGAGCATTAAATGAAGGAAAGGTAATTATGAGACCAGTTAAATAATTTAATGGAGAAAAAAAAATTGAGTGAACATTACCAAGAGCATTAAATGCATGGACTCAACTATTTATAAACAACAATTGCCAAATGACTTTGGATCTCATCATGTTCACTTGAGACCTTGGAATCCAAGACCATAGAGCCAAAAACCTGACAAAAGATCAAAAAGAACCCGAATGAGCTGCAGAGACATTGTAATGTTGGAAAAATGTATAAATCAATACATTTAAACTGGTCCAGAGCATTAGTACCAACAGTATGTGCCAATCCCATTTGGTATTTAATCCTCTCTATTCATGACCTACATACAAAAAATTCAGATAATCACTAGAGGACTATATGGCAACAAAGAAAGAAAACAGAGAATGTTGGTGAGGGGACCGCAACAATGCAGATAATATCATGCTTAATTGAATCAATGTATATCAATAAAATTTGACACATTAGATGCTATAATCTCTCACAAGATAGAGCAAAATGGATTGTTGTCATAGGGAACTGAGTAGCTGACGGCTACAAGCTGGCATTCATTACAACGGTCAGGTATACATTTAGTGGGTTCAGACTTAGGGGGGTCAAGCTTTTTCTCTTTAGCCTTCGGTGGACTAACACCAATGAAATCTGCTACCTTTTTGGTCTTCCTCACTTGGGTTGCAACTAAAACAGGATCAACATTCCCAATAATGGTTAGTATCCCCTTCTCACTATCCACTGATATTTGATCAATGCCTGTTTATTCAAAATATATATAGCATCATTTTACACATGTCATAGTTCAAAACATGGTAAAATTTGACAAACTTGTCAACCCATTCTTCATACCTTGAAGTTTAGTGACCGACTTTAATACATCACTTTTGCACTTATGGCAGTGAATGCTAACTTTCACCTCCATTTTCTGCATAGAAATGCGAAGAACAAGAGACATGAATTTGAAAGAACTAGAATGAATAATAGCAAAATTTCACTAAAACTAGGCCTTACCTTCACCTCCATGGCAGCGAAAATGATCAAATTGAACTATATGTTCCCTCATCCTAGGATTAATATGTTGGAAACCTATTTGTAGAAGTAGGACTAAAATAATAATCATAATATTAATAATAATTAAATAAAAAATTTCAACTTAGTAAAGAAATACCTTGACTTTGTTTTTAAGATTTTGAATGGTCGAAAGCAGAATATAAGGTGGTTGCACGTTTAGTTTTTTATTTTTTTATTTTTCCTTTGATGCAGGGAAAACATGAAGTCTATGATGACACGGAGCAGGTAATGATGTGATGTAAATGTCAAAACCGAGTGGGATGTTTGTGGAAATTTAATAGCTTAGAAAATTCTTGACAGTGATTGTTTTCTTAGAAAATTGTTGGACAGTGATTGTTTCCTTAGAAAATTGTTTGATGGTGATTATTTTCTTGAAGAAGGGTTCAAATCCTCCTCCCAGACAACTCATGGCATTTTAGTAATGTAGACAAAGAAGTGAATTCCACAGGCCAATTCTTCCTACGATATGTACTTAAACAACCAAATTAAGGTCGCTAATATCAATGGAGAGAGAGAGAGAGAGAGAGAGAGAGAGGGGATTTTGACAATTCCATTATACGTATTTTATACCATTTTATAACAAAAAAAAGTGGGATAGGATTGAATCTGATTTGAAAGATTGGCATCTGCTAACAAACCACCACAAATCAGTACTTCAAAAAAGTCCATCACTAAATTATAATCTCTCTGTGATATTTGCATCAGCAGATACTATCTTTTGGATTGGTTAAATAATGTTATTATAGCTTCAAATGGATGGATTTGAATGAAATAACTCTGTAATTATAGCTATTTGAAATCATCAATAGATATATAAAGCTAAATATTTTCCCAAACATTTGCAAAAATTTGTCGCCTAAATGAGTTTTTATCAAAAGACCAAAATGCACAAACCATTCACACTAAATTGAAGACAAGCTTTGGTATAATCATTATAAACAAATCGCAGGCAATAATACCATGCTTAATTAAAGCAATGTATATACTAGTACACAAAAATTATTAAAATTTGAACACATTAGATGCCATATTCTAGAAACCACACACAAATACGTATATGGGAAAAAATCTCATGGCCGAATGCCTCAAAGAAACCTCATCAAGAATGAACAATAAGAACGCTAACTCATTTGCCTTTCTATCATTAAGATTTCTAAAGAAATTCAAATTCCAACAGAAACATATGGAATTAAACCATAGAGGCAAATAGACACCTGATGAGACAGAGACATGCAATACAAACCAGAGAACAGTGAACAAAATAATCCTCGCCCCTTCCAACATCCTCCTAGAAATACACATTCTCTACATTACCCACATTGATACAAACAATCTGATAAAATTAGACAAGAAATATGCAATTATCCACTAAGACCATTTGTTGTTGTTCTGGTGAATAGATACTTAATTTAAAAAACAACATATTAGATAGAAACATTTAGCAGCTTGATATATCCACCAAATCCTAAATTCCATATTTTATACTTTTTATTGATATTATTGCCCTTACAGATGTGATACATTAAGTTTCTATTATAGAATATAGATTTATACACACATATATATAGATTTCTATCAAAGAAAGGGCATACAAATTGACAAACCAAAACAATGAACTCAATATCAGAGAGAACACATATATATGTATATATATCAAATAGATTTGAAAAATCAGAGATCTGAGTTCATACAAAACAAATGCATATATAATAAAAACTTACAGATCTGAGTTCTACAACAAAAAGAAGCAACCAATTGAGCGAGATCTGCGACAAAACAAAGCAGCAACAAACTTACAGATCTTCAACCAAAGAAAAAGGGGGGGGGGGGGGCTAAACGAGCTTCAAAATCTAGATTGACCTGGTCGAAACTCACAAAATCAAAAGAGAGGAGAACCAAAATCGAAAGAGAAGCACAAATCTGGTGGCCTTCAAAATCTGCAACAAGTTCTGAAATCGAGAGAGTGTGTTTGAAATTGAGTGAGAGTGTTTGAAATTGAGTGAGTTTGTTTGAAATCGACAGAGAGTGAGAGCTTCAAATCAAGGGTTTCTGAGTTTTGGAAGAGAGAGAGTCTGAGTTGTGGAAGAGTGAGAGTGCAAGGCGGTTTCAAAGGGATGGAGTTTTGAACGATGTGAACAAATTGACTCAAAACGGTGCCATTTAACTGAGATTTAGAGACGACGTTTTCAAAATGTTGTGTACAATTAATCTATAATGGCATTTTCATAAACGCCATAAAAAAGCGTTGCCATACACCCTTTTCTTGTAGTGGTGGCAATGGCAAGGTTTCTGGCGAAGGAGAGTGAGAGTTAGCCTTGAGATCAATTTATATCCTTCTCAAATGCCAACTTGAGCCCCTAGCAAGAGAACCCAATATTTTATTTGTAAACTTGATCGGTGATTTTCTTCCTCTATTCTTGAGAAAATGTTGAAACATCATCTGGGCTCTAAGATTTTCACCCTCTTCTTTCTCTATTTACTTTACCTTTTCATTCAGTGCTGGAAAATTCACTTTTAGCGGCGTTTAAAAAACGCCGCTAAAAGCACTAAAAACGTCGCTATATCTTTTTGTGACGTTTAGTACCAAACGCCGACGACGCGGCCGTCGCTATAACTTTATGGCGTTTGAAAAATGTCGTTATATTGCTACAGGCGGCGTTTTTAAAAACGCCACCAAATGTCCTACCCTAGCCGGCCATGACGTCACTATGACATTTAACGACGTTTTTGAAAACGCCGTCATAGACTTTCATACATTTTAAAAATCTAGTCGTTGGGATGGGGTATAGTGACGTTTTTTAAATGCCGCCATAGCCCTTTTTTTCTAATTTTTAAATTGTGCTAATTTTATACAGTTGAAAAAAAAAAAATACCTGTCAAACAATTATCAAGAACTAATAATTGATGTTTATTAAAATAATAAATAAACTAAGCTTGAAAACAAAATTAAAAATAAGAAACAATGCATTGCATACCTAAGAATAGAAACAATTCAAACTTTAAATACATCAATTAAAATCAAAATGGTCAAGAAACCCAAAAAAATTAAAATGGAATAGAAAGCACACTAATATGGCTTATAATATTAAAAATACCACTTGTCTTCCAACTATATCCAAAGATGAGCCTAAACTATATGCAACAGATGATACAATTGGAACCATACAGTACGCTATAATCCAATTAAACAAGATAAAAAGAATTAGAGGGAGGGAAAAGTAAAAGAACAAGAACAAATAAAAAAAACTTCATCATATTCCCTCTTTGCCTGAAACATTTTCTTCTTTGCCTGAAACAACCCATCTTCAAATTTATTATTAATTTCTCATATACATCAGAGGAATGAAGGCAATCACCTGCAAAAGAATAACAAATTAATTTAGAAGGGCATTTTACAAAATAGAACTTCACAATTGAATTGATGGCAGGGTAATATTTTTCAAGCAAAGAGGCCACAACCCTCATCAACTCCAACTCGACAAGAATTAGTCTAGTCTGCATCAAAATATCGAGACAATATGGTTCAAATCAAAACAATCTTGCACCATGCCTAATGTAAGAGGGAAGTCATGACACCAACACCTATTGTTTTCCTCCACCAATCGAACTCAAGTGTTTCAAAATCAAAAGGAACTATGGAATTAACTAATACTCACCATTTATGTTTTACATTGACAAAGCACAAGAGACTCTTTTGTAGAGAACAAAAGAACAAGAAAATTTAACCCCGAGGGCCATCAACAACACAAGAAATCCAACTACATCCTTTACGCTTTTAGAACAAATATACAAGGTTCATATTCCTAGTTCTCTAATTTGAATGGAATTTTGTATTCTCAAGAAAGTCAATGATGAAGACCTAAATCGATTTTATCTACTTTATTTCTCGGCTTTGCAATTTCACATCTACCACTACTAATAAATAAGGTTCTTTAACCAAGTCCACAACTACATGCAAATATGCACTTTGGTTCCCCCTCCGGCAACTCTTCACTTCACTTGGTTCACATTAATGTAATTCTATGAACCGGATGATAATCATGACTACTTCTACATAAAAAACCTTTCAGATTGGAAGGTGAACCATCCAAAGCATCTTTTGGAAAACCTTCACAGCTTAGGTTATGCCAAGCAGATTAGGACCAAAAGGTGTTATTCCTCAACCACACAGTATAATACATATATTATCCCTGCTTAATGATGGTTTTTCCTTGAAAATTTATTCAGAACTTTTAATTGCTACTAAATTACGTATGGCATGTCCAAATATTTAGCCTCCCACATTTTTTTATAAAATTATTCATGGAGGAAAAGTTGTGACTCTTATTTTCTTATGTGGAGCTATCCATGAAAAGATGGTTGAGGGTGAGAGAAGCAAACTTCTTTTGTTTTTCCTTTGATTCAGTTTTCTCAGAACCATTTCCTTTTCGATGTTCTCAACAACCAAATAGAGAGTAATGGAAATGAAGGAGTGATTCATGATTAACTAGACATTTTTCACATTGAAATGCACCATCACAAGAATAAAATGAAGTCTAACTTCTCACCAGTTCATTTCTAATTCTTTCTTTTCCACCACTTGCCCATTACTATCATTGGTATTGTCTTGCTCATTGAACATGTCATGACTATCTAAATTATGTACCATAAAACATGGATGTCTTCCAGACCATTATGGTTGGCCATAATATAAGGCATGACTAATTTTATACTCCAAAAGCACCTCTGTACCTTAAGCATCTCCCTCAAGTTATTATGTATGAGTGATCCAAGATAATGAGAGTAATCAATCTTAAAATCATCAGGAAAATCCGGTAGCAATTTCAACTAGCAGCATAAAAGAAATATATACCAGATCACAGTAATGCTCCATAAAAATGTTGTATTCACCATTCTAATGTTACGAGTTAGACAATGTACATAAAACTGCCAACATGACAATTGGACTACAATACAAAACAAGACCAAGGAAATAATGAAGCCAATGGAATTTAGTACTCTCTCATTCTCCTAAAGGATATACAGGATAAAAGAGCAAGTAAGCACAAAGAAAAGTGACAAAACCATCAAGAATGTTGCACTAAGAAAGGAAACAAAATAATGATAACAAAGTAAAGAATTGTGCTAGTTCACAGCCCAAATTAACCACAAAATATATCTCTCGCACTGTTCAAAAGTAAGTCATAAATATATTAGGCAGCAAAAAATACATAGAGCATCAAATAAATGAAGAGAAATGGGGTGGGGGGAAGGGTTTATGTGAGGAAATTTAAAGAAAAGAGAAGAAAAAGCCTGGATTAAGAGCAAATTAATCATCACCAAATAGAAACAAAGGATATTTTAAAAACGCCGTTAAAAAACGCCACCTAAACCCATATTTCCTGTAGTGAGAGATGATCCGAAGATGTAGAGATGGAGATGATTTGCGATTGATCTTCATTGGAGATGATTTGCGACTGATCTTCATCGGATGTGGTTTTGTGGAAGAGACAATCTGGTGGATGGATAAAAGAGAGATGAAAGAGATGGAGAAAAATAGGGGGGTGAGTGAGACTCTGAGAGATGATGGAGAAGGACAGGAGACAACTGATTTTCCCATGTGAGAGAGATAGAGACTGTGAGACCCCTATGTAAGTTGAAACCAACTTTAAAACGATGTAAAACTGAATATGTATTGGAGACTAACATGAAAAATTTTAAATGGCCTAAAACCAAGATATTACCTTATGGAATATACATTTATAAGGAAGCCTTTACCATCAACAATTGGAATTGAACTTATTTGAGCTGGAAAATAGAAAAGGAAGATGTGTGAAATAGGTAATATAAAATCATATATGCACCCCACATAGTTGACCAAAATTTAGATAAATTACCCGCATCTTAATTGAAAATTTCAGATAAGAGATTTGTAGAAGAAAAAAAAGACAAAAACAAAAAAAAAAAATCAAAGTTTGGCTTTTACAACCTATCTAGATATAATGTTTGACTAATTAGCAATCAAACTAATAGATGGTAACACCAATTCAACTGAAGAATGATGATATTGGATCAGTAAATGCTTTTAAAATATGACAATGCATAAAGTAACGGCCTAAAAGGAACATTTTGCAGAACCAACAATTTCATGTAAAAAAAATTAAATTGAGTGCAAAAATGTGTTCGTTCAATAATAGAAATCAATTATACTGCAATGTCACACTAAGAGAGAGAGAGAGAGAGAGAGAGAGAGAGAGAGAGAGAGAGAGAGAGAGAGAGAGAGAGAGTGCATGCACGTTTTTTATGATGGGAATTCTTCGTGTGAGGGGTGTAAGTTAGGTATACATAAAGTAAAACTTTAGGCTGAAATATTAGAAAAGTCGATACGCACCTTCTATCAATATATTAAGAGCATAACTAAGAGTTTCACTGGGACGTAATGCTAGCAGATGAGCATGTGCTTCTACAACTTCACTTTTCCATGTACCTAAAGGGAGGCTACCAACCGGTTGTCGTAGAATAGGTAGACAATAAAGATGGTTTTTAAAGTGCCTGCATATATCTAAGTTTTACGAGAAAAAGAGAGAAGAGAAGGTAAGCTATTAACAACATATACAATATTACTAGAGAATGGATCTTTAAATAACTTGACAAAGCCACCCACATTTTAGTATTCCACCGAGGCATGCTATGTGTAACATCATCAAAGCCACATCTTTTAGAAACTCATCGGGACCAACTCACATAAAGAAAAGGGTAAAGAACTACAATATTAAAATCTATGAAATGCTACCACATGAGAATATAACCATATATCTTATCAATTGAAAAAATGAAAAACTGAAACATTTATTAAGAAATCTACTACCAAGAAATTCAAGTTTCCTTTACCTAGTTTTGTGTGTGTTTCAAGAAAAGATAGGGGAGGGGGATTGGATGATGGGAACATCAATAAAAGCAAAAAGGCCAAAATCCCTGAATATTCTATGTGGGCAAGAGAACTCACCCTATTAAAGGCCTACCAAACATCACTGCAAAATCCTAAGCTTTCTCCATATTGTCGGGATTTCCCTTCTTTCCGTGCAGATATCATATGCACTTCCAAATTTTATCGATCAGTGTTGCATGATTTCTATGAAGTCATAGAAAGTAACAAGGAAACATAAATTGATTATCTAAAAAACAAATATCTCAAGAAGCAAAAGCATGACATATATTGAATTACAAGGGATGCAAACAACAACATAATAATCAAGTCATATCTCCAAAAGATAAGCAATGAGTTGCTAGTAACTGATTGTAGAAGTCAAATTGTCAAAATTGAACTATTGACCAGCTAACCAAATGCATGTACCATCAAGAAAGATAGGAGCCCACAGAAACAATGTGCAGTGTAAAAGCTGTCTGCAACTTATCGGTTTGTACTAGAATATGCACCTAATTCTAGCTAGCAGACAAGAACATGCATTAATACCTCCATTAATATCAAAATGAAATCAGAAGCAGTCAGCATCCCCGAAATTTGTTTACGATTGCTATCCCAGATTGGCACAATAGCAAATCCCTGGGGAAAAAAAAAAAAAAGGAAGAAAGAAAGAAAGAAGAAACAATCAACAAGATTAACATAATAGAAAAATGAAAGCATGTTCAGCTGGCTGTCTAAGTAGGCAAGTCGCAAATTCAAGAAAAATTTTAGGAGCCCAAGGAAAAGAGAGAGAGAGAGAGAGAGAGAGAGAGAGAGAGAAGAAGAAGAAGAAGAAGAAGAAGAAGAAGAAGAAGAAGAAGAACTAGATTAAAATATCATGCTGCTTAAAAAAGGGAATATATATTGAGCAATAAAAGGACATCCGATCAATAGTATGGTTCAAATCACATTCCACCGGGGGAGGGGGCGTTGGAAATTCATGTACATATTAAATATCTAATGTATTGAAAAGTATGAATTACCCTAAAACATAAGGGACATACAGATAGCAACGAATCCAAGTGGGGGGCATAAACTGCACCTCCAATACCCTATATTATAGTTAGCAAATAGTAAGATATTCCCAAAATTATAAGGGTTTTATCCACCAAAAAAATGTACAGATATTCATAACCCCAAATTAGTTACATGACAAAAATTTTAAATTAGTTTTGTAGTTCAGTTTAAAAAATATTGCCCAAACTTTAAGTCAAGCTAGTTACTATATAAAAAAGATCAATTTTTGGGTCATATAAAGTAGCAATACTTAGAGACACTTACACACTTCCATAAGCTCAATAAAGTTTTATTTATTTATTGATCCACTTGATATGCTAGTCCGATATGAAATTATTCACAAATACTCGATACCTCCAAGGTGATGATGCCATGAAAGTGTCTTTCTTCCTGCTTTTTGGTGTATCCAAGCTGTAAAATGAAAGTAGATATCAGAACAATGATGCTATGATAAACGACATACATAGCACCCAAATTGATCAGATGCTAAAACAATAGACTATAATTTTGACAAAATGTGCATTAACTACCATTTTTAGAGTTTGGATAACCGTACTAGCATTAGCACAATAGTATCTATGCGGTTTTGTGTAGGTATGTACCATAGACATAAAGCATACTACAGAGACTTGCAATAATGTTCTAAATGGATAGCATTTCTATGTGCTTTTTTTTTTTTTTTTTTTTTTTGGATAAATGCGTTTCTATGTGATAGATAAGACAAAGTAGATTTGAAGCATCTAAGAATAGAAAATTAAAGAGAGGGGGGGAGGGAATTGAAAAAGACCAAACATTCTACCATCTCAAATCAATACAACTATGATATGTTAGATTAGCTGAACTAGTATTTCATTAAATACTAATCTTTCCAGTTTTCTCATTTAAACCAAACCATTGTCTACTCCATCCACTCTTTTTTATGCTCTTCTTCAATAGGAAACCTGGATTTGCAGAGAAAAACGCAAAGATAAATAGAAAATAAGCCCATTCAACACGTTCTTGAAACTGAATAAAGGAAGATTAACAATCAAATTTCTTCTTCAAAACTAAAGAGCTTCAAGTTGCTCGTAAAAAGTGTTTACCAACATTGAAGCTAAATAAGAAAGGAAACCAAATAAATATAGGTAGTATGGATGTCATCTTCTCAGTTCACATTTATCCAGAACCATATTGTATTTTAAACTTCAATTTTGGAGCTTAAACAGTTTTCGACTTGGTTCCAAAACCAACATAACTAGTAAAATGGTTCATATCCAGTCCCTGATTCTTATCAATTCCTTTATTTGACTACCTAAAATCAATAACAATTATTGTTATTGAACTTTAAGAATTCAACAACTTTACAACATCAACAATACACAACATATATTCTTAAATCAAAATTAAAATTTATATTTTATAGATTTAATAGCACACCCATCGGGTGGCCAAATATGCACAAAATAAAGTTAAATAGGCTTCGGGACATCTTCAACAAGCTACTAAGACCAGCAGAAAAGCAAAAAAGGTGTGAGATGATGTGGTAACATTACACAATGACTTGGGTTGAACTTTATATGTAACATTCAAACTTGAGTCAAATAGTAGTAATTCAGTTGGAAGTACATCGAGTCAAATTTGCCGTGAACCTTGCCCTTGATCCTTCCAAACTTGGAGTTAAATAATTTATGCACAATCTGTGACATGTTTCATCCTTATAGTAGTAAATTCAATAGAATATATTCGAAAGGTTATTTTGCATTGTTCTTTTTCCTTTAGGTTCTTCTCAAATAATGACTTGAAATGAACTCTACCATGTTTCTTCCGATCTTTCTACAAAGATATGTAAACAGATCTCATCGATCTTTGTTGATTTGGTAGACTGCTAAGTCTTGCATGTCGACAAAGTAGGTAGTACAATGTAAAAGTACTATCTTAACTATGTAGTCAAATTTGTCACAGTAAAAAGAAAAAAATAAGAAGAAAAATTAGAAAAATGTGTGGTTATGTGCAGATTTGCTAAAATGAAATGAAAGTGATCTCAAAGGAAATGTTAAAAATGGTAGATTTTTGTCGAATCTTCTCTCAAAACGATGAAAATAAGCACTTTTGATTATCATTTTGGACTGCTAGGAGCCAAATCAACCATATCCTTCTCATTTCTGTTTGTAAAGTATTACTCGAAGGAAAAATAAATAAAAATCAGCCCAAAAGAACAAAAGAACATCTTGAAATGAGAAATAAAAATAAGTAAATACTGCCAAACAAGCCCTAATATGTTACTCTGTCCTTTTAGTTCCTTCTCAACACTATATTGTATATTTACCAATAAAAAACAAAGAAAAGACAATGAAACAGAGCATATAAAACTCATCAGTGAAAAACAATTACTGAAACAGATCACATACAACTCATCAATCACTAAAATAGAGAGAGAGAGAGGGGGGGAGGAAGAGCTTCAGAGAGAGAGAGAGACGGTGGAGCTCACCTTAGTAGACGATGGTGCGGTCGATCGAATATCTGAATCTCTGCAATGAAATCACTAAGATGAAATCGCTCTGAATCTTTGCGATGAAATCACTGAGATGAATCTCTGAATCGCTCTGATAAAGGTTTAGAGAGGGTTGAGAGAGAGATTTCGAGAGAGAAAGTAGATTTAGCGATGAAATCACCGAGAGATTTTGAACCTTCGTTGGTGCTCGCTACCTCGCTCTGAGAATGAACAAGTGGTAGAGCTTCGAAATCGCCCACAGAGACACAGAGAGAGAGAGGGAGAGGGAGAGAGAGAGAGAGATTTAGAGAGAGAAAGTAGATTTAGTGATGAAATCACCGAGAGATTTTGAACCTTCGTTGGTGCTCGCTACCTCGCTCTGAGAATGAACAAGCGGTAGAGCTTCGAAATCGCCCAGAGAGAGAGAGAGAGCGAGAGCGCTCGAGATTTGGGTCTCAACTTAACTGAGTGTCAGATTCAAAATTAGGGTTTGAAAAGAGGAGGAGACCAAGCGCGTGAGGCACAACACATTTGGAGGCGCTTCCTATTATAAAACGGTACCGTTTTGTTAAACAAATATGCGACGTTTTATAAAAACGTCGTTAAACATTAAAAAGCCTGATGTTTAAAATTGCGTCGTTAAAAAAACGTCGCCTAAACCCCTTTTTCCTGTAGTGATTTTTGTTCAGTGTCAATCCCATTCAAGCGATGCTTCAATAATGCAGGACTTGAAATTGAGCCTTTTTGTCAACCAACTGGGTTCAGTCGATTGGACTGACTCGGACCCGTGCAATTGGCAAAACGTGGATTGCTCCAAGGATAGACGAGGGAGGTCTCTCCCTTCAAGCCTGGCCAACCTCACTGCCTTGCAAACACTCGATGTTGCATCCAACGATCTCAGTGGTCCACTCCCAAGTCTCCATGGCATGAGCTCACTCCAACACCTCTTGTTCAGCAACAATAGCTTTTCTTTCATTCCCTCAAATTTTTTTCCTCAGTATGACGTCCCTGGAAAATGTTTATCTTGACAACAACTCCTTCTTAGCTTGGCCCATACCAGATAGTCTCCGAAAGCGCATTGTCCCTCAAGGTCTTCTCGGCCAACGACTCCAACATCAACGGAAAAATACCAAATTTTTTTGGTGCCAACGCATTCCCAAATCTGACAACTCTTCACTTGGAGTTCGACAAGCTTGAAGGTGGGCTACCTGCGAGCTTTTCGGATTCTACTATTCAATCTCTGAGGTCGTATAAGCAATGGAGTATTTATAAGCTTAATGGTTCAATTGCTATGATACAAAACATGACCTATTTGAACAAACTGTGGTTGCATCATAATTCCTTTTCAGGTCCATTACCAAACACTTCAGGTCTTACTAGGTTGCAGAGCTTCACTTGAAATTACATTACGGGTCAAGTATCGACATCGTTGATGTATCTTCCATTGCTTGAGATTGTGAATTTGACCAACAATCTTCTACAAGGGCCAACCCCAAAGTTTGACCCTTCTGTGGTGGTTAATATGGACGAGTTTGATCAGACCACCAGTTTTTGCTTACCTTATCCTGAAGTTGAATGTGATCGTGGGGTGAATATACTACTTTCAATCGTGCAATCAGTTAATTATCCGATAGAGTTCGCGAAGAATTGGAAGGGTAATGATCCTTGCATCCCATGGTTGGGGCTCACTTGTACTAGTGGAGACATTATTGTTGTCAATTTTCAAATTATGGGTCTTACGGGTACAATTTCTCCAAATTCTCATCCATTACTTTGTTGCAAAAACTAATTCTCGCTAATAATAATCTTATTGGTACTATTCCGAATGGGCTTACAACTTTACCTAATCTTAGAGAATTAGATGTCTCTAACAATGGCTTTTATGGAGAAATCCTGTTATTTAAGAATAATGTGTTTATAAAAACTGATGGCAATCTTCATATTTGGAAGAATAGTGTTGTTCCATCACCAAGGACACCTGAAACAACTTTGAATAATTTTGAAAGCAATCGTAGTAAGAATTCGATTGGACTGATTATGAACATCCACTACAAGAAAAAACACCTTTGGCGACTAAATTTTTAGTTGCCAAAAGTCCTATTTTAGTCGCCAAATGTCGAATTTTCACTTTCCCCGACTAAAAATTTTAGTCGCCACTGTTGTCGCCAATTCATGGTCGCGAATACCTTTGGCGACTAAAAAACTGTTAGTCGGCAATATATATGTCTTCAGCGACGAAAGAATTTGTCGCCAAATGCAATTCCATTTTTGGAAATTTTACATTTAGCGACTAAATTTTTAGTCGCCAAATAGTGATTTTTTTATTTATTTTCACTTTCCCCGACAAAACTTTTCGTCGCCAAAACATATACCTTTCGGCGACTAAACTCTTTAGTCGCCAAAAGCATTATTGAAAAAAAAAAAAATTCCCTCTCTTCCTGAGGACTTCCCCCATTTTGATCCTAAGACCTCCAAGTTCCAAACCTTCACAGCACAGTCCCCCTCCACTATGCCATTGAACCATCACGTGAATATTATTGCAACTTATATTATTTATATATTACTTTGACCGGTATTAATACAAAACTATATATATAAATATAATTATATATATTCAATATAATTTATGTAAAAAATAAATTATTTACTAAAAAAAAAATTTAGCTCACTTTTGGCGACTAAATAATAGATTTAGTCGCCAATTCCACAATTTTGGGCTACTAATTAATTTCAGTCGCTAAAAAACATATGTTCCGCATAAAAACCTCACCTTTTGGCGACTAAACCTATTTTTAGTCGCCAAAAACGTCCCCTTTTGGCTACTAAAGTGAATTTTAGTCGCCAATTGACTGTTTTCAGCTACTAATTTTTTTTTAGTAGCCAAAAAGCTTGACCTTCAGCGACCAAATTGTTTTTTGTCGCCAAAACAGATACAATCAGCGACCAAACTGGTTTTTAGTTGCCAAAACCTTAACGTTTGGCTACTAAATGGTTTTAGTCGCCAAAAACCCTAACCTTTGGCTACTAATTTTTTTTTTGTCGCTAAAAACCCTATATTTGGTGACTAAAGTGCCTTTTAGTCGCTAAAACCATTACCTTCGGCGACTAAACTGTTATAGTCGGCAAAAGTGAGCAACTTTGGCGACTAATTCCATTTTAGTTGCCAAAAACCATACTTTCAGCGACGAAAAAAGAACTTTTAGTCGCCAATTGTGCTTTTTGTTGTAGTGATCGTAATTGGTGGCGTTTGTGTGGCTTTGGTAGCTGGAATTGTTATATTCTATCTATATAGAGGTAGAATAAAGTTTATGTAGAACAAGTAGCCGAAGACTTCTTGGAACAATTGGACCGACAGAAGGCAAGAAAGATGTAGAATAAAATTCTAGTGAAAAACCTAATTCTAAATAATAAAATTAAGAAATATAAAAATTATAGAATTTTGTTCTACATCTTTCTTGCCTTTTGTCGGTCCAATTGTTCCAAGAAGTCTTCGGCTACTTGTTCTACATCAAAAGTATTCTAGTAAACGTCATGTCATTGAAGTTGAAAGCATGGAAATCCCTATTCACGTTTTGAAGAATGCGACCAACAATTTTAGCCAAGAGAATATATTGGGGAGAAGTGGATTTGGAATTGTTTACAAAGGAGAGTTGCATGATGGCACTTGTCATGACCCGAACCCGCCCCTATGGGTTAAGGACATAACCGGCCAGTAATCCTGAGATTACCTACGGCCTCAAACCAAAACAAACGTAACTCAACAGAGTAAATGGGCCAAACAGAAGCAATAATTAAAAACTTTGTCCATAGAGCCGTGCTTATATGCACTTTAAAACAAACCATGCGCATATACGTTAATAACCCACAACGAAATACAGTACCAGAAAATCCTTTACAGACAGGATCATCTAAACTAAGTCAACCCATATCACAATTACATACCGATATACACAAGATCCTTGCCAACAAGACAAAATGGAAATACATAACAAAATGGCAAGGTTGGGTCTCGTGCGTGAGACACAAGGCTGACTCTCTAAACTCATGTTGTTCCTGGCAGACTTCACTGGGGCTGGGTTTGGACTTCTCTTGGCTCACCTACAAATACATGAATGAGCGTGAGCGATAGCCCAGTAAATAATATCAAATACAGAATTTACATAACATTGTAGAACAACATATTCCAAACGGCCTTGGGTCCAGTTCATATTTCTATTTAACAGATATATAACTAAATACAAATCAAGTGACTGTAATTCCAAACATTCTGGCCTTTGGTCCATTCAGATCTCCATTCTTGTCAAAGCGGCCTTCGACCCATTCGATTATGTCAAAACGGCCTTTGGCCCATTCATTTATGTCAGAACGGCCTTTGGCCCAATTATGTACGTCAAAACGGCCTTCGGCCCATTCGATTTTGACAAAACGGATTTCAGCCCAATCATTTATGTCAAAACGGCCTTCGCTCATACATTCGTATCAAAACGGCCTTTGGCCCAATCATGTATGTCAAAACGGCCTTCGGCCCATACATTCGTGTCAAAACGGCCTTTGGCCCATTCATTTATGTCAGAACGGCCTTCGGCCCACTCATTCATTTCAAAACGGCCTTCGGCCCACTCATTCATGTCAAAACGACCTTGGGTCCTTTTATGTTTATCAAAACGACCTTGGGTCCATTTATGTTTATCAAAACGACTTTTGGTCCATTCATTTATTCATGTCAGACTTACGTCCACAATCCCAATTGGTAATTCATAAAGCTTATAAGGGAATAGACAATTGGACATTCACAAGCATTCAAATATCAATATTACTCACAGTGATTGGTTTGTGGATTTGCCCTAGAGCTTGACCCTACACATTTAATGAACACAAAAGGGTCACTAAAAGTTCAATCCGTTCTTTAATTCACATATTCCTCTTTAGGCTTTATTCTTATGTCATTAACTCATTTACAATGCTTAACATATGCCTAAGAGTGCTTGCAAGTGAAAGAGAATGGAAAACGGAACACAGAATGCAAAAACAGAATTTCAAAAAAATCGGGTCCCTGCTCGAGCGTGGACTTCCCCACTCGAGCGAACCCTTAAGCCTGCAAAAGTACTAGCTACCTCAAATTCCCGCTCAAGCGTGAACTCGGCCGCTCGAGCTTCCTGACTACATAGCTCTCCGCTCGAGCGGGCGCTTGAGCGTCAACTTCCCCGCTTGAGCGGGCACCATGTCTGACAAAAATGCTGGGAGCTCGATTTTCCTGCTCGAGCGGCACTTCCCCCGCTCGAGCGGACATAAAAAATCTGGGAATTCCACATTGTGTTCTTGAGCCCAAATTCAATTTCCCAGCTACAATTCTTGCATGCAATGGCTCAAATCTCATGTATAATCATGCTAACATGGTATAGACCCCAAATTACAACTCAATGAGGCTCAATTTCACAAATAAGTCACATGCATGCCCCAAAACCCATTCCAATATGGTAAAATCATGCATTCAAGCTCATCTCTTACTTATTCAAACATGCATGCTAATTTTTTACCTCATTTCTAACCCAAACAAAGCAAATGGTGTTCATTCTCATGGAATACAACAAAAGCATGTTTGCATGTAAGATTTAGCACCTTCACTTACATGTTCAACTCAATACTTGCTAGATTATGCAATTCTACGACCATTACATACATGCATGCCTTTATTGACCATCAAATGAACACAAACAACTCAATTTCCTCAACATCAAGCTAACTCATGTTCTTGATCATCAAATACACTTGAATCTACACATTTACAACAAAAATCCATGAGTTCACTTACCTAGAGGCTTGATTCTCACAATCTATGATCGAATCTTGAATAATCTTCAAGGTTCCCAAGCTTTGAGCTAAGTTTGCTCAATTCTCTTCTCTCCCTCTCTCTACAGCCGACTCTCTCTTCCTCTCAATGCCTACCTCTGGTTTTTGAGTTCAAAAAGGAGTAAAGAGAATGTATATGGCCATAAATAAAAAGGTCCCATTATTGCTTATTTAATAATATTAAATAGTTGGGCACTAATTCACCAATTTAATCGATTTAATCTGACCCGAATCAATTTTCAATTAAATTTCACCGTAGGCTCTAAAAATTTTGCCAATCACAATGGCGTAATCAATTTCGGGTTTTATGGCCGATAAGGCCTCTAATTTAATTTCCAAAGCAGATAATCAAACAGATATTCCTACGGTGAACAGATAGAAATTCAAAAACCACATATTTTCACATAATGGCACACAAAATTATATTAACCACATAATCATACTCATTTTTAGGACCAATTAACATATTACGGAATAGGGGTATTACAGCACTAAGATTGCAGTTATGAGAATGGAGTCCGGAATGGTGAGTGAGAGTGTTTTGGATCAATTCAAGTCTGAGATTGTTGTTCTTAATGAGATTCAACATAGGCATTTGGTTTCAATTCTAGGATATTGCTTGGATGGAAACGTAAGACTACTTGTTTATGAATACATGCCTCAAGGGACTCTTAGTAGGCATTTATTTCAATGGAAAGAGGAAGGGTTGAATCCCCTTGAGGGGCTGAAAAGGTTGACCATTGCTTTGGATGTGGCTAGAGGAGTCCAGTATCTACATAGTTTAGCCCATCAAAGTTTTATTCATAGGGATCTCAAACCATCCAACATTCTTCCGACAGATGATATGGGTGCTAAAGTTGTCGATTTGGACTTGTTCGCCTAGCTCCAGATGGGAAGTCTTTAGTTCTAATTAAACTAACAGGAACTTTTGGGTATCTCGTATCAGAATATGCAGGTATTCTTTCATAAACTGAAAATTATACATATTGAATTTTAATGCAGAAACCCGTCCATAATGATATAACATCTGTATTTTTAAAATTTTATGCATAGTTGATGAATCTTTCCTTTAAAAGTAAGAGAACCACAATGTTGAACGTTATTTATTATAGAAATTTTATATTGAAATTTAGTTTGTATAGTATTATTATCACAACTATTTTTACTTTTTCTCAATAAACTTTTGGAAGCAAAAGGTTTGTTGTTCTTGAAACGCCCATTAAACTAGGGGTTTTAGCTTGAGTTGTGAAAAGAGAAAACAACAAAAACAGACATACAAAAGAATTCATTGAAACATGGTAATAATAAGAAAATAATAAATAAATAAATATTAAAGTAATACAATACAAACAAAAAAATTATATTCATATTTGTACGAAGTCATGTGGCCAAAGTAGGAGCCTTTCGCTTGAAAGAAAACAACCATCAAAGTGGTTCTTAATTTAAAATTTTCCATTGACTAATCACTCTAGATAGATTTCCCATATATATATGATAGAATAGCTTTTTCAAAAAATGAGCTAGCAAAGTATGAGTTTATAGTCATGCAAATCGATTTGATACTTTTACTATTTCATTCTTCAGAACTAATTATCCAAGCAAAAATCCCTTATCAATTTTCAAAATAGTAGGATTGAATTTATATTATTGTGTATAATTAAATTGTCCTGTATTTGTCTAACTATTACATTTGATGTTAATGTTTAAAAGCAACTTTTCAAATTTGATAGTGAATGATTTAACCACAAAATAGATAATGGGTTAATCTCAAAAAGATTAATTCATGTCACAAAGTTGAGATCTAGAAGGATATTCCATCTAATTATATAGTCTTCTATATTTACATCTTATTTATAATTTTTACTTTTGAGAATATTCAACATCTATTGGGCTGCTCACTATAGAATTTACCTGAAATAAATGCCATTCAATCTACTAATTACTAATATTGTGTGTCTTATATTAACTCTAATACTGGAATCCTGGATTTTTTATTTTTTAAAGAAAGTTGAGTTTTTTAAAAATATATTTGAAATCGTGTACACGTAATTATCGAACCCATGTTCCTTTTTAAAGCCGTATGTTGAAAGTTTGGCTTGAAAGTAAAAATTGTGTTTTCAACACAAAACTTGATTAAGTCGTCCATTAAACATACAATTTTTTACGTATGGTAACATTTACATTTTTAGTTTTTGTTTACAAAAATTTTATAAATTGGTTTTTGTTTATTTTTGGGCAAACATAAGCTACAAACGTGTTTGGTTTAAACAAAATGTTGAAATTTTTTTAAAAACATAAACTAAAAATATGTTTGTTCAGGCCTAAAATATTTATATTTATTTTTTATTATTTATGATAATGGGATCATACACATTATAATTGAAAAAAGAAATAATTAAAAAAAAACTAATTGAAAAATAATTTATTTGAAAAAAAAATTAATTGAAAAAAAAAATTTATCAGTCAAAATTTTAAATTTCTGTGTAAAAACCAACGTAAATTCATTTTTTGAGTTTACATTTTTTTCTAAAATTTACAAATTGGGACAATCATTTATAAACCAAAAAAATTATTAAACAAGTTTTTATGACAGTTTTTTAAATTTTTGCACATATAAACTGAAAACTGAAAACGAAATGGTTACTAAACAGACTCCCGAATTAATTTATTGTCAAGTTTATAAAATTTGTGTTTTCAAAACACAACTTATAATCTAAAGTCTTGTTTTAACAACACAACTATGGGATTTGGAAAAATATAAGCTCAAAAGTATTTGCATTCGGTAATTTTTTTATACACAAAAATGTGTTTGATAAATAACTTAAAATCTTGTGTATTGGACAGTGACAGGACGAGTAACAGTTAAAATTGATGTGTTCAACTTCGGAGTGATTCTACAACTGATTACTAGAAGAAAAGCGGTATTTCAACTTGAACCCCAACACGATGAGTGCATTGATCTTGTCACATGGTTCCATAGAATACGTATCTACAAAGACTCATTCCAAAAAGCCATCAACTCGACAATTGATGTTGATGAAGAAACACTTGCTAGTATCAACACTGTTGATGAGTAGGCTAGTCACTGTTGTGCAAAGAAACCCTTACAAATGCCCGACATGGCCCATGTAGTCAATGTACTTTCATCTCTTGTTGAGCTTTGGAAACCATTAGACCCTCATTGTGATAAGGGATTTGGATCCTTTGAAAAGATCAAGGCAACACATCATAGCCACACATTTCAAAATGAGTGGCCTCAATTTTTCAACGACACTAAAAATTCTAGTCGTAATTTCAGGGGATCATCACATGCTCAAGGTCTGAAAATACCACCATCAGTGACATGATGATCATGGGCACCAAAATTGTACAAATGAACATATGAAAAGTACCTGACACTTCATTTGTTTCACCAAAAAAAATTTCTATTGAAAACTTTTTTCAAAAAATGTTTCCTCATGAATTTTTAGTTGAAATCTTGAAACTTGTGTGACAACGATTGTATTATTAGCAGTAATGGTTGGGTGGCAGCGGTGACGGTGGTGATTGTGGTAGTAGAGGTATAGGTAGGTGGTGGTGGTAAGGTAGCAATGGTCATGGCGACAGTGGCAGTGGAGAGGTGTTGGTGTTGGTTGTTGGGATTCATTGCACATTCCTGTATGTAAATGGAATCACACCACACATACACTGAAGATCAAAATTAGCCACACAAAGATTTATGTGGTTCGGCCTACGTTGCCTTCATCCATGTGTAGATACCCCATTTTGATAAACCCTAAAACTTTAGGTGCTTGCAAACCTCCCGATGATGAAATGGTAAATTACTTCATCTTTAGAATGTTTAAAGGATGTTTGGAGTTGTTGTGTAAACTTGTTTTAGCCAAAAACTAATTTTTTGCAAAAATAAACATTTTACCCTTGAACTCGTTTTTAGTTGAAAACCAACTTTTTAACCCCAAAAAAGAGAGAAAATCCTAGTTGTGCTTTGATCAATTGTATTTTCAAAATTAATGGCTGGTTTTATCAGAAACATTTATCAGAATGCAATTCAAACTTACTTGTGCTGCAAGCAATCTAAAGTCATGGGACTCCGCACTTGTGCATGTGTATATGCATGACACGTGTACCAAGACAAAGCATGCATGTGCACGTTAGATGTGAGTGCGCACGTTATTTTTGCATACGCACAATCGTTGCGCATGCCTACGAAGTTGGTGCATGCGCACATCGTAGTGTCGTACAGCCAGGTATGGAAACTCAATCTTGGTGCATTTGTAGCGAGAAACGGTGGAGGGGGAAGCGATGAAACCCTAGAAGGGTTCCAGAACCTCCCCTTAGCTCTATAAATAGAGCCTCTCCCCCTCTCTTTAAAGGGGTTAAGAATTTTGTGCCTTTTTGAAGCTTTTGAAAGAAAAACCACCTCTCCCCTCTCTTTTTAGCCTTAGCCACAAGATTTCTCACCCCTACAGCAACTAAAAACACCTGGAAACATTCTAAGGACTTAGTACTTGGACCTAAACTCATAACCTACGCTTAAAGAAGGCTTACAAGCAAGGACCTTGAAGCTTTCTTGCGTTTTTCTTTGCGTGTTCTTCGGTTCTTGAAAACCAGAAGGTAAACTCCTCTTATTCTTTGTATTTCAGTAGTTCCTTACTTGTTTTCAATAATCAATCAATGCTAAGTTGTTAATCCATAATAGCATCATGTAGCTAGTTTATTTTGTCCACTTTTTCGCTTTACCTCACTTGTTTCATCTATTTCATTAGAACAACATGTTCTTAGGTTTATTTTAATCATATAATCAGCATGCATGGCCTGGTTTAATTCATCATATAATTTTGCTTTTATTTGTTAGATGTATTTGTGTGCATAACCATCATGTAGTAGTCTTACATCAGGCCTAGGACATTCCTGCATGTTTAGTTGCATATTTTAGGTCATATTTATTTTGTCTTGCAAGTAAGACGTGTAGTGGGCATCCGAGTAAGTCCTTTGTACCTCCATAGCATATGCTTGTATTCTTGCATTGTCCTTTTCAATAATCCAAGTCTATGTGCTCTTTACATACAAAGATAGGAATTCAACCAACTCCCCAAACGTAAGCAACATTTAGAAGGCATTTGAAGGTGGAAATGTTATCTGCTTAAAACCCATTCATACAAATGCATCCTAAACCAGAGGCTATAGTTTGAGTCCCCATTCTTTACTAGGCCAATTTCCATGTATGGCTTCTTCCAGGTAGGTAATAAATAGGAAGGCATCATCAAGCATGGCTCAGTTCCATGCTACATATCACATTTAATAAATTGTAAAAATATATTGATGCGTTGTTAGCTAACTGTATAAAAGGAGTTAAAGAGGTTTATTGAAAGGTAATGAGCAATGAGCCAATGACCCATGGGATATAAATTTCTGATAAAAATTTCCTGAATTCCACTCTTCTAGATATCCTATGGAAATAAAAGGACTTGATTGCATATTTTAATGCTGTTAAGACCAAGACAATTGAATCATTTCAAAGCTATAAAAAAGAGTGTTGCATGTTCAACTTCCATAGATGACTTGGAGTACGAGCTTGAGAGAGGTGCAATACTTACAAATTGATGAATTTTACGTTTTATTAATTTGTATATATACATATGGAAATTATTAACACATTATACTAACATATTGTCACTACAAAAAATTCAGGTTTTTGCGACGGCAAAATGCCGTCACTAATACTAATGCCATCTCAAAAAACTTTTAGCGATGGCAATAGGGGGGTCACAACAGAGGGCATTACAAAAACTTTTTAGCTTTTCTTTGCGATGGCAATTGTTGCTTTTTGCGACGACATTTTACTATCGCCTATAATATGTAAAAAAAGTGAGACCTTATGTGACGGCACTGTTTTACCATCGCTAAAAGTCTTATTTGAGACAGCAAGTAATGCTGTCGCGAATTGTGTTTTTTTTTTTTTTGCGACAGCGTACTGTCGTCGCAAAAATAATAATAATAATAATAATAATAATAATAATAATAATAATAATAATAATAATAATAAAACATTACAAAAGAGTAGATACAATCACAAAATATAAATGGAAAACTTCTGCTACAACCTCAGTTAGGTCTAATCATCCTCAGAGCCCTGTTCTGTTGTATCCTGTTTCTAACTGCTCAGTTTCTTCTATTTAATCCCCTTCATTGTTTATTTTATTAATCTGGTTTTCAGTTCATCTTAATCACCCACAAGATTAATCTGCGTTTATCCACCTAGTTTAAGTCACCCACTTCTTCCCAGTCTAGTGTAAGTCCTTTGGTTTAGGCAGAGTCGGACTTTGGGGTTTCCAGATAGGGTATGTATGTATGCTAGGTATGTGGTAAATCTGCCAAGAATAGGGTATGAATTAAGATATCTGTAAAACTGATTAGTTAAACAGAACAATGAATCGATTATTTAGAAGTAACTCATCAGTCAGTTCTAGGTCAACAACTTTGCCCTCAATACCTAACCAAGGATTAGTAATTAATGAAGAAGATGTTAAAATACAAAATGATAAAATTAACCCAGGATGGAATATACCAAAATTGCCAATTAAAGAAATTTATAAAACAACTTTTATACAGAATGCTTTCAAAGTTACTTTGCATGTTAAAACAATTGAACAAGTTTATGCTTTAGAAAAACCTAGAGAAACTTGCCAATTATTTGATGCTAATTTAATCAAAAGACAATTTAAAAATGGTTACAATTTTATTCATATTGGTTTAATTCAAGTTGGTATTAATCCTTTGACTATGGTAGGAAAAAATACTTCTGTTTTATTATGTTTACGTGATGCTCGTTTTCTTAATTACAATGATAAAACTGGTCTTCATAAAGGTCTAGTACATTTTAATTGTTTTCTCGATTTTACTCTCAGTTTACGAGATCCACATATTTTAGATGCATTAACTCTGAACATTCAATTAAATGGTTCATTTACAAATATGAAAGAAAAGGCTCATAATGTTGCTTTAATTTATCGCGTTCATTATAAATGTATGAAAACCAATTTAAATGTTTAGGCTTTACATAAAAGTCCCAAAAATAAAGCACTGTTAATTCAAAGTAGTAGTACTGATACTCATATCAATGTTCCCCAAATAATTGAATGGAAAAATATAGATCTCCCAGATCAATGGATTATTGTTAACGAAAATTACAAACATAATCAACAACAATCTTCAATCCAAGATATCCAAGAGATTCAACAATATGATGATGGTTCTGTTCGTATTAAATTTAAGCGTAGTCAATCTTCTAGGCATAGTACATCTAGTGTCCCTACTGAAATTGAAACTGAAGATGAAATATTTAATACTCCTCTATTTAGGAAAAATAGTCAACTACATCTTGGTCTGACCTCTCAAACCCCTCAAAGTAAATTAAAAGGAATTGATAATTCTACAACTTCACAAATTAGTAAACCTATTTATTCAACTCACACACATTTACCAGATAACGATGCAGAATCTCAAAATTCTCCTACTCAAACTGATTTTGAAGTTACACATCCAATCAATCCTCAACTTATGACAATCAAAAAAGCATTTACTCCTGATTTAGATAAATTATTAATTGATTTTCGATCCAAAGAAAATAAAATGTTACGACAAGCTTACCGTGCCAAATATGATACTATTCAACAATCCAACATAACTCGACAATGGTATAATTTTATGATTGAATATGGTTTTGAATTACCTTTATTTGAATATGTTGAAAAACATTACAAAAGAGTAAATACAATCACAAAACATAAATGGAAAACTTCTGCTACAACCTCAGTTAGCTCTAATCATCCTCCATTAGAAAATATAATTATTGGATATCAAGGATCTGACATTCCGGCCTCTCCCTTTAAATTACCTAGCGCTGACCCTAAAATTAAAAAGGTCATTGAACAAAATAATTATACCAATCAATGTTTAAAAACAATTAGTAAACAATTAGATAAACTAGAAACTACTTTAGATTCCAATATTATTACATCTACTAAACAACCTTTAGATCAACCTTTACTTTATCTCCCTAGTAATCGTACTAAAAGAACTAGTCTAGTCACCAATGATCAAACTACTGTCAAAGCTATTGAACAACTCTTCAGTAAATTATCTACTGTTGATATAGCTTCTCTTTCTAAGGATAAAGGTCTTACTATTTTAAATCAACAAGCTCCTACTGATACTACTTCTTCTCACTCTGACATTGATAATACTGATAATGAAATTAATCAATTAGTTCAACAGTTTCTACCCTCTAATCTTAATAAAATCCATTATCCCAAAGTTAATCCTCAAACTACAAAAAATTGGTATACAAAACCTACTCCACCTGATCTCCAATTTGAAGAAACTAATATTAGTAATCAATTCTCTGCTTCTGCTAAACGATTATATGAGTGGAATATTGATGGTCTCAGTGAAGATCAAATCCTCCAAAAATTAAATCATTTATCCATGGTCTCAAATAGTTATCTTTCGAATTATCCCCAATATTCACAACCTGAAATTGTTACTCTTATTACTTCTGGTTTCACTGGTATGCTCAAATCTTGGTGGGAAAAATATCTTACTCATGATCAACGAGACTCTATTATTTATGCTAACCAAGTCGATGAAAATGATCTACCTATTTTTGATGAAACTATTGGCTGTTGTCACCCTGACGGTATTAATACATTAATCTACACAATTGTTAGACATTTCATAGGCACACCTACTAATATTTATTCTCGCATACATGATCAACTTAGTAATCTTACTTGTTCAACCTTAAGTGATTTTAGATGGTATAAAGATGTTTTTACTTCTAGAGTTATGTTAAGAGAAGACTGTACAAAATCATTTTGGAAAGAAAAATTTATTAATGACTTACCTAGTTTATTTGCCCATAAAATTCGAGATGTTCTTAGTCAATCTACTGGTGTTATAGAATATGATAATTTAACATATGGTGATATAATTAGCACTATTCAAAAAGAATGATTAAAAATGTGTATTGATCTTAAACTTAGTCAAAAAGCTACTAAAGATAAACATAAAACTAAATATGAATTAGGAAATTTCTATGAACAATATGGTTTACCTCCTGTTGCACCCTTTCGAAGGAAATCCCATAAATATTCCAAACATAAACATAGATCCAAATATTATTATTATTATTATTATTATTATTATTATTATTATTATTAAAATTACCTGCTTTTTTTTTTTTTTTTTTTTTTTTTTTTTTTTTTTTTGCGACGGCGTAGTGCCGCCGCAAAAAAAAAAAATATATATATATATAAATAATTATTAAAAATATTAAAATTACCTATGTTAAATGAAAAACAATTGAAAAAGAAACCAATAATTGCATAATAATAATAATAAAAAAAATCCTATATAGAAATAACAATTTCTCCATAATAAAAACATTGTTGCATCTATAATTACACATCAACAAAATTATTGAACTACATAATGTTTGATAATACACATATAATGTTTAAATACATAAAGTTATTCATAATTCAAAATAACATAAACTAATATTAAAAGTTTTCATCATCATTCTCTGAAGGTAACAAAAACAAAAGTTAGTTGCATTTTTCACAGGCATGCATTCCACAAGAAGCAAACTCCTACTGAGGAAATATCTAAAAACAAAAAATAAAAATAATTAGTGACAATATAATTATGTGTTAATATGTTAATTACAAAAAAAATGTATAAAAATTTAACTACTATACAATTATAAACATAATTCAATAAATAATTTTGCCTAGACTGAAATCCGACTCTAATTGCCAAACTGAGAACGTGATTCGAGTCTTGTTTTCTCCCACAAGTCTCTCGTGCCTAGGCGGTCGTGTGTGCCAAGTTTCATGCAAATCCGACGCAGTTTGGTGATTTTGGGGCATCAACACCTCGAATTCTAAGTTTCTTAATGCTGTGTTTGGTTAGGGGATTTGAGGAGGGATTTAGAAAGGGAAATGGAAAAGGTAGGTGAAATATGAATAAAGCATACCTACATTTCACCTAGTTTCACACACCTTTTCCCTTTCCCTTTCTAAATCCCTCCCCAAATCCCCTAATCAAACACAGCGTAAGGAACTACTTTGCCTAGTGTGAAATCTGGCTCTAGATCCCAAACCAGGAACCCGATTCGAGTCCCGTCTTCTCCCACAAGTCTTGCATGTCTAGGCAGTCGTCTGTGCCAAGTTTCAAGCTACTCCGACGCGGTTTGGTGATTTTGGGGCATTAACACCTCAAACTCTAAGTTTCTTAAGAAATTAATTTGTCTATAGTGAAATCTAACTCTAACTCCCAAATCGAGAATCCAATTCGAGTCCCTTCTTCTCCCACAAGTCTCTCGTACCTAGGTGGTCGTGTGTGCCAAGTTTCGTGCTACTCCTATACCGTTTGTTGATTTTGAGGCATTAACACCTCGAATTCTAAGTTTCTTAAGAAACTAATTTGTCTAGAGTGAAATCCGGCTCTAACACCCAAACCGGGAATCCGATTCGAGTCCCGTCTTCTCCCATAAGTCTCTCATGCCTAGGCAGTTCTGTGTGCGAAGATTCGTTCTACTCTGATGCCGTTTGGTGATTTTGGAGGGTCAATACCTCAAATTCTAAGTTTCTTAAGAAACTAGTTTGTTAAGAGTGAAATCCGACTCTAACTCCCAAATCGGGAATCCAATTTGAGTAGCGTTTTCTCCCACAAGTCTCTCATGTTAGGCAGTCGTGTGTTCCAAGTTTCGTGCTACTACGACGCCGTTTGGTGATTTTGGGAAGTCAACACTTTGAATTCTAAGTTTCTTAAGAAACTAGTTTGTCTAGAGTGAAATCTGGCGCTAACTCCCAAACCGGGAAACCAATTCGAGTCCCGTCTTCTCCCACAAGTCTCTCCTACATAAGCGATCGTGTGTGCCAGGTTTTGTGCTAATCCGATGCCATTTGGTTATTTTGGGACGTCAACACTTCGAATTCTAAGTTTCCTAAGAAACTAGTTTGTAAAGAGTGAAATTCGGCTCGAAGTCCCAAACCGGAAACCTGATTCGAGTTCCATCTTCTCCCACGAATCTCTCATGCCTAGGCGGTTGTGTGTACCAATTTTCGTGCTACTCCGATGCCGTTTGGTGATTTTGGGACGTTAACACCACGAATTCTAAGTTTCTTAAAAAAGTAGTTTATCAAGAGTTAAATCCGGCTCTAATTCCCAAACCGGAAACCCGATTCAAATCCTGTCCTCTCCCACAAGTCTCTCGTGCCTAGGCGGTCGTGTGTGCCAAGTTTCGTGCTAATTCGACACCATTTGATGATTTTGGGGCATCAACACCTCGAATTCTAAGTTTCTTAAGAAACTAGTTTGTCTGGAGTGAAATCTAGCTCCAACTCCCAAGCCAGGAACCTGATTCGAGTGGTGTCTCCTTCCACCAATCTCTTGTGCCTAGGCCTTTGTTTGTGCCAAGTTTCGTGCTACTTCGACGTAGTTTGGTGATTTTCGAGCGTTAACACCTCGAATTCTAAGTTTCTTAAGAAACTAGTTTGTCTAGAGTGAACTCCAGCTATAACTCCCAAACAAGGAACCCAATTTGAGTCTCGTCTTCTCCCACAATTCTCTCATGCCTAGGCGGTCGTGTATGCCAAGTTTCATGCTACACCGATGCGCTTTGGCGATTTTGGGGCATTAACACCTCGAATTCTAAGTTTTATAAGAAACTAGTTTATCAAGAGTGAAATATGGTTCTAACTCCCAAATCGGGAAACCAATTTGAGTCCTGTCATCTCCTACAAGTCTCTCGTGCCTAGGCGGTTATGTGTGCCAAGTTTCAAGAAAATCCGACACCGTTTGTCGATTTTCGGGCGTCAACACCTCGAATTCTATGTTTCTTAATAAACTAGTTTGTCTAGATTGAAATTCGACTCTAACTCCCAAATTGGGAACCTGATTTGAGTCCCTGTCTTCTCCCAAAAGTGTCTCGTTCCTTGGTGGTCATGTGTGCCAAGTTTCGTGCTACTCCGATGCCATTTGGTGATTTTGGGGCGTTAACACCTCAAATTCTAAGTTAGTTAAGAAACTAGTTTGTCTAGAGTGAAATTCTACTCTAACTCCCAACCCGGGAACCTGATTCGAGTCTCGTCTTCTCCCACAATTCTCTCATGCCAAGGCGGCCATGTATGCCAAGTTTTGTGCTACTCTAACGTCGTTTGGTGATTTTGGGGCGTTAACACCTCGAATTCTATGTTTCTTAAGAAACTAGTTTGTTTAGAGTGAAATCCGGCTCTAACTCACAAATCGGAAACCCGATTCGAGTCCCGTCTTCTCCCACAAGTCTCTCATTCTAAGGAGGTCGTGTGTGCCATGTGTCAAGCTAATCCGACGCTGTTTGTTGATTTTGCGGCATCAACACCTCTAATTCTAAGTTTCTTAAGAAACTAGTTTGTCTAGACTGAAATCTAGCTCTAACTCACAAAGTGGGAACCTGATTCAAGTCTTATCATCTGCCAGAAATCTCTCGTGCCTAGGCGATTTTGTGCTACTCTGACACCGTTTGGTGATTTTGGGGCATCAACACCTCGAATTCTAAGTTTCTTAAGAAACTAGTTTGTCGAGAGTGAAATCCAACTTTAACTCCCAAATCAGGAACCCGATTCAAGTCCTGTCTGATCCCAAAAGTCTCTCATGCCTAGGAGGTCGAGTGTGCGAAGTTTCGTGCTACTCTGTCTCCGTTTGGTGACTTTGGGGCGTTAACACCTCGGATTCTAAGTTTCTTAAAAAACTAGTTTGTCTATATTGAAATATGGCTCTAACTCCTAAACTGGGAACCCGATTGGAGTCTTGTCTTTTCCTACAAGTCTCTCATTCTAGGCAGTCATGTGTGACAAGTTCCATGCTACTCCGACACCATTTGGTGATTTTGGAGCATTAAAACATCAAATTTTGAGTTTGTTAAGAAACTAGTTTGTCTAGAGTGAAATCAACTTCTCTCACTCCCAAACCGGGAACCCGATTCGAGTCCCGTCTTCTCCCACAACTCTCTCGTGCCTAAGGGGTCGTGTATGCAAAGTTTCGTGCTAATCCAAAGTTGTTTGGTGATTTTTGGGTATTAACACCTCGAATTTTGAGTTTCTTAAGAAACTAGTTTGTCTGGAGTAAAATCCAACTCTAACTCCCAAACCAGGAACCCGATTCGAGTCTCGTCTTCTCCCACAATTCTCTCGTGCCAAGGTAGTCGTGTGTGCCAAGTTTTGTGCTACTCCAATGCCGTTTGGTGATTTTAGGGCGTTAAAACCTCAGATTCTAAGTTTATTAAGAAACTAGTTTGTCGAGAGTGAAATTCGGCTCTAACTCTCAAACCGGAAACCTGACTCGAGTCCTGTCTTCTCCCACAAGTCTCTCGTTCCAAGGCGGTCATGTGTGCCATGTGTCGAGCTAATCCGACGCTGTTTGGTGATTTTGGGGCGTCAACACCTCTAATTCTAAGCTTCTTAAGAAGCTAGTTTGTCTAGACTGAAATCTGGCTCTAACTCCCAAACTGGGAACCTGATTCGAGTCCCGTCATCTTCCACAAATCTCTCGCACCTAGGCGATCGTGTGTGCCAAGTTTCATGCTAACACATCGAATTCTACATTTCTTAAGAAACTAGTTTCTCTAGAGTGAAATTCAGCTCTAACTCCCAAACCAGAAACACAATTCGAGTCCCGTCTTCTCCTACAAGTCTCTCGTGCCTAAGCGGTCGTGTGTGCCAAGTTTCACGCTAAGCCGGCAATGTTTGATGATTTTAGGGCTTTAACACCTCGAATTCTAAGTTTTTTAAGAAGCTAGTTTGTCTACAGTGAAATCTAACTCTAACTCCCAAATCGGGAACCCGATTCGAGTCATGTCTTCTCCCACAAGTCTCTCATTCCTAGGCGGTTGTGTGTGCCATGTTTCATGCTTATCTGATGCCGTTTGGTGATTTTGGGGCATCAACACCTTGAATTCTAGGTTTCTTAAGAAACCAGTTTGCCTAGGGTGAAATCCGGCTTTAACTCCCAAACCTGTAAGCCAATTCGAGTCCCGTCTTCTCCCAAATGTCTCTCGTGCCTAGGCGGTAGTATGTGCCAAGTTTCATGCTACTCCGACACTGTTTCATGATTCTAGGGTGTTAACACCTCGAATTCTATGTTTGATAAAAACTGGTTTGTCAAGTGTGAAATCCGACCCTAACTACCAAATCGGGAACCCGATTTACACCTCGAAATCAAAATTTCTTTAGAAACTAGTTGGTCTAGAGTGAAATCGAGCTCTAACTCCCAAACCGGGAAACCAAGTCGAGTCAAGCCTTCCCCCACAAGTCTCTCATGCCTAGGCGGTCGTGTGTGCCATGTTTTGTGCTAATCCAATGCCGTTTGGTTATTTTGGGACGTCAACACCTCAAATTCTAAGTTTCTTAAGAAACTAGTTTGTATAGAGTGAAATACGGCTCGAACTCCCAATCCGGGAACCTGATTTGAGTCCCGTCTTCTCCTACAAATCTCTCGTACCTAGGCAGTCATGTATGCCAAGTTTGGTGCAACTCTGACGCCGTATGGTGATTTTGGGGCATTAACACCTCGAATTCTAAGTTTCTTAAGAAACTAGTTTATCTAGAGTGAAATCTGGCTCTCACTCCTAAATCGGAAACCCGATTCGAGTCTCGTCTTCTCCCACAAGTCTCTAGTGCCTAGGCGGTCGTGTGTGCCAAGTTTCATGCTAATCCGACGTTGTTTGGTGATTTTAGGGCTTTAACACCTCGAATTCTAAGTTTCTTAAAAAACTAATTTTTCTAGAGTGAAATCCAGCTCTAACACCCAAATCGGGAATCCGATTCAAGTCTCGTCTTCTCCCATAAGTCTCTCGTGCTAAGGTGGTCGTGTGTGCCAAGTTTCATTCTACTGTAACGTCGTTTGGTGATTTTGGAGTGTTAACATTTTGAATTCTATGTTTCTTAAGAAATTAGTTTGTCTAGAATGAAATCCGAGTCTAACTTCCAAACCGGGAAACCAATTCGAGTCCCGCTTTCTCCCACAAGTCTCTCCTAATTAGGCGGTCATGTGTGCCAAGTTTTGTGCTAATCTGATGCCGTTTGGTTATTTTGGGGTGTCAACACTTCGAATTCTAAGTTTCCTAAGAAACTAGTTTGTATAGAGTGAAATCCGGCTCGAACTCCCAAAACGGGAAACTGATTCGGGTCCCGTCTTCCCCCACAAATATCTTGTGCCTAGGCAGTCGTGTGTGCCAAGTTTCGTGCTACTCCGACGTCGTTTGGTAATTTTGGGGTGTTAACACCTCAAATTCTAAGTTCTTAAAAAACTAGTTTATCTAGAGTGAAATCCGGCTCTAACTCCTAAACCGGAAACCCGATTCTAGTCTCGTCTTCTCCCACTAGCCTCTCGTGCCTAGGCGGTCGTGTGTGCCAAGTTTCGTGCTAATCCGATGCCCTTTGGCGATTTTGGGTCGCAAACATCGCAAATTCTAAGTTTCTGAAGAAACTAGTTTGTCAAGAGTGAAATCCAGGTCTAACTCCCCAACCAGGAACCTGATTCGAGTCCCATCTCCTCCCAACAATCTCTCGTGCCTAGGCAGTCATTTGTGCCAAGTTTCGTGCTACTCCAATGCCGTTTGGTGATTTTTGGGTGTTAACACCTCAAATTCTAAGTTTCTTAAGAAACTAGTTCCTCAAGAGTGAAATTCAGCTGTAACTCCCAAACCGTGAACACGATTCGAATCCCGTTTCTTCCACAATTCTCTCATGCCTAGGCAGTCGTGAATGCCAAGTTTCGTGCTACTCCGATGCCCTTTGGCGATTTTGGGTCGCTAACACCGCGAATTCTAAGTTTCTCAAGAAACTAGTTTATCAAGAGTGAAATCTAGCTCTAACTCTCAAACCAGGAAACCGATTTGAGTCCCGTCATCTCCCATAAGTCTCTCATCCCTAGGCGGTCGTGTGTGCCAAGTTACGTGCTAATCCGATGTCGTTTGTTGATTTTGGTGCGTCAACACCTCAAATTCTAAGTTTCTTAAGAACCTAGGTTGTCTAGATTGAAATTCAACTCTAACTCCCAAACCAAGAACCCGATTCGAGTCCCCGTCCTCTCTCAAAAGTGTCTCATGCCTTTGCGGTCATGTGTGCCAAGTTTTGTGCTACTCCGACACTATTTGCTGATTTTGGGGCGTTAACGCCTCGAATTCTAAGTTACTTAAGAAACTAGTTTGTCTAGACTGAAATCCGGCTCTAACTCCCAAACCGGGAATCCAATTCGAGTCCAATCTTCTCCCACAATTCTCTCGTGCCAAGGTAGTCGTGTGTGCAAAGTTTTGTGCTACTCCAACACCGTTTGGTGATTTTGGGGCGTCAACACCTCGAATTCTAAGTTTCTTAAGAAACAAATATCTCTAGAGTCAAATCTGGCTCTAACTCTCAAACTGAAAACCTGATTCGAGTCTCGTCTTCTCCCACAAGTCTCTCATTCCAAGGCACTCGTGTGTGCCATGTGTCAAGCTAATCCATTGTTATTTGTTGATTTTGGAGCGTCAACACATCTAATTCTAAGTTTCTTAAGAAACTAGTTTATCAAGACTGAAATCCGACTCTAACTCCCAAACTGGGAACCTGATTCGAGTCTCGTCATCTCCCACAAATCTCTCGTGCCAAGGCAATCATGCGTGCCAAGTTTCGTGCTACTTCGACACCGTTTGGTGATTTTGGGGCGTTAACACATCGAATTCTATGTTTCTTAAGAAACTAGTTTATCTAGAGTGAAATACGGCTGTAACTCCCAGACCGAAAACATGATTCCAATCCCATCTTTTCCCATAAGTCTCTCGTGTCTAAGCGGTCGTGTGTGCCATATTTCGTGCTAATCCGACGTTGTTTGGTAATTTTAGGACGTTAACACCTCGAATTCTAAGTTTCTTAAGAAACTAGTTTGTCTAGAATGAAATTCAACTCTAACTCCCAAACCAGGAATCAGATACGAGTCCCGTCTTCTCCCACAAGTCTCTCATGCCAAGGCGGCCGTGTGTGCCATGTTTCATGCTACTCCAATGCTGTTTGGTGATTTTGGGACGTTAACACCTCGAATTCTAAGTTTCAGAAGAAACTAGTTTGTCTCAAGTGAAATCCGGCTCAAACTCGCAAACCGGGAACCTGATTCGAGTCCCGTCTTCTCCCAGATGTCTCTCGCGCCTAGGCGGTCGTGTGTGAGATGTTTTGTGCTAATCTAATGCCGTTTGGTGATTTTGGGGCGTCAACACCTCGAATTCTAAGTTTCTTAAGAAACTAGTTTGTCTGGAGTGAAATCTGTCTCTAACTCGCAAACCGGGAACCTGATTCAAGTCACATCTCCTCCCACAAATCTCTCGTACCTAGGCGGTCATTTGTGCCAACTTTCAGGCTACTCCGACACGGTTTGGTGATTTTGGGGCATTAACACCATGAATTCTAAGTTTCTTAAGAAACTAGTTTGTCTAGAGTGAAATCTGGCTCTAACTCCCAAACCGGGAACCTGATTCAACTCTCGTCTTCTCCCACAAATCTCTCGTGCCTAGGCAGTCGTTTATGCCAACTTTTGTGCTAGTCCGATGTTGTTTGGTGATTTTAGAGCGTTAACACCTCGATTTTTAAGTTTTTTAAGAACCTAGTTTATCTAGAATGAAATCCAGCTATAACTCCCAAATCGGGAACCTAATTTGAGTTCAGTCTTCTACCACAATTCTCTCATGCCTAGGCGGTCGTGTGTGCCAAGTTTTGTGCAAATCCGACGCCGTTTGGTGATTTTGGGGCGTTAACACATCGAATTCTAAGTTTTTTAAGAAACTAGTTTGTCTAGAGTGAAGTCCAGCACTCACTACCAAACCGGGAACCCGATTCGAGTCCTGTCTTCTCCCACAAGTCTCTCGTGCCAAGGCGGTCGTGTCTGCCATGTTTCATGCTACTCTGACGCCGTTTGGTGATTTTGGGCCATTAACACCTCGAATTCTAAATTTCTTAAGAAACTAGTTTATCTAGAGTAAAATCCGACTCTAACTCCTAAACCAAGAACCTAATTTGACTCCCGTCTTCATTCACAAATCTCTCATGCCTAGGCAGTCGTGTGTGCCAAGTTTCATGCTACTCCGATACCGTTTGGTAATTTTGGGGCGTTAACACCTCAAATTCTAAGTTTTTTGAGAAACTAGTTTATCTAAAGTGAAATCCGGCTCTAACTCCCAAACCGGAAGCCCAATTCGAGTCTCGTCTTCTCCCACAAGTCTCTCATGCCTAAGCGGTCGTGTGTGCCAAGTTTCATGCTAATCCGACACTGTTTGGTGATTTTAGGGTGTTAACACCTCGAATTGTAAGTTTTTTGAGAAACTAGTTTGTCAAGAGTAAAATCCAGCTGTAACTCCCAATTAGGGAACCCGATTCGAGTCCCGTCTTCTCCCACAAGTCTCTCGTGCCTAGACGGTTGTGTGTGCCTAGTTTCATGCTACTCCGATGTTGTTTGGTGATTTTGGGGCGTTAACACCTTGAATTCTAAGTTTTTTAAGAAATTAGTTTGTCTAGAGTGAAATCCACTTCTCACTCCCAAACCGGGAATCCAATTCGAGTCCCGTTTTCTCCCACAAGTCTCTCATGCCTAGGCAGTTGTGTGCCAAGTTTTGTGCTACTCCGATGCCATTGGGTGATTTTGGGGCGTCAACACCTCGAATTCTAAGTTTCTTCATAAACTAGTTCATCGAGAGTGAAATCCGACTCTAACTCCCAAATCGGGAACCCGATTTGAGTCCCGTCTTCTCCCATAAGTCTCTTGTGCCTAGGAGGTCATGTGTGTCAAGTTTCATACTACTCCGACTCCGTTTGGTGATTATGGGGCGTTAACATCTCGAATTGTAAGTTTCTTAAGAAACTAGTTTGTCTAGAGTGAAATCCTACTCTAACTCTCAAACCGGAAACCTGATTCGAGTCCCGTCTTCTCCCACAAGTCTCTCATTCCAAGGCGGTCGTGTGTGCCATGTGTTGAGCTAATCAGACGTTGTTTGTTTATTTTTGGGTGTCAACACCTCTAATTCTAAGTTTCTTAAGAAACTAGTTTGTCTAGACTGAAATTCGGCTCTAACTCCCAAACTGGGAACCCGATTTGAGTCTCGTCATCTCCCACAAATCTCTCATCCCTAGGCGATCGTGTGTGCCAAGTTTCGTGCTACTCCAACACCATTTGGTGATTTTGGGGCGTTCACACATTGAACTTTACGTGTCTTAAGAAACTAGTTTATCTAGAGTGAAATCCAAGTCTAACTCCCAAACCGGAAACGTGATTCGAGTCCCGTCTTCTCCCACAAGTCTCTCGTGCCTAAGCGGCCGTGTGTGCCACGTTTCCTACTAATCCGACACTATTTGGTGATTTTAGGGCATTAACACCTCGATTTTAAGTTTCTTAAGAAACTAGTTTGTCTAGAGTGAAATTCAGCTCTAACTCCCAAATTAGGAATCCGATATGAGTCCCATCTTCTCCAACAAGTCTCTCGTGCCAAGGCGGTCGTGTGTGTCATGATTCGTGTTACTCCGATGCCGTTTGGCGATTTCGGGTGTTAACACCTCGAATTCTAAGTTTCTTAAGAAACTAGTTTGTCTCGAGTGAAATCCAGCTCAAACTCGAAAATGGAGAACCCGATTCGAGTCCCATCTTCTCCCAGATGTCTCTCGTGCCTAAACGGTCGTATGTGCTATGTTTTGTGCTAATCCGATACGGTTTGGTGATTTTGGGGCATCAACACCTCGAATTCAAAGTTTCTTAAAAAATTAGTTTGTCTGGAGTGAAATTCGTCTCTAATTCCCAAACCGGGAACCTGATTCGAGTCGCGTCTCCTCCCACAAATCTCTCGTGGCTAGGCAGTCATTTGTGCCAAGTTTTGTGCTACTCCAATGCCGTTTGGTGATTTTGGGGCATTAACACCTCGAATTCTAAGTTTCTTAAGAAAAAACTAGTTTGTCTAGAGTGAAATCCGGCTCTAACTCCCAAACCGGGAACCTGATCCGAATCCCGTCTTCTCCCACAAATCTCTCATGCCTAGATGGTCATGTGTGCCAAGTTTCGTGCTAATCCGATGTTATTTGGTGATTTTAGGGCGTTAACACCTCAAATTCTATGTTTGTTAAGAAACTAGTTTGTCTAGAATGAAATCCAACTGTAACTCCCAAACAGGGAACCCGATTTGAGTCCGGCCTTCTCCAACAATTCTCTCGTGCCTAGATGGTCGTGTGCTCCAAGTTTTGTGCTAATCCGACACCATTTGGTGATTTTGGGCCATTAACACATCAAATTCTAAGTTTCTTAAGAAACTAGTTTGTCTAGAGTAAAATCCAGCTCTCACTCTCAAACCGGGAACTTGATTCGAGTCCTGTCTTCTCTCACAAGTCTCTCATGCCAAGGCGGTCATTTATGCCGCGTTTCTTGCCACTCTGATGTCGTTTGGTGATTTTGGGCCATTAACACCTCGAATTCAAAGTTTCTTAAGAAACTAGTTTATCTAGAGTGAAATCTGGCCCTAACTCCTAAACTGGGAACTTGATTCAACTCCCGTTTTCATCCACAAATCTCTCGTGCCTAGGCGGTCGTGTGTGCCAAGTTTCATGCTACTCCGACACCGTTTGGTGATTTTGGGGCATTAACACCTCGAATTCTAAGTTTCTTGAGAAACTAGTTTATCTAAATTGAAATCTGGCTCTAACTCCTAAACTAGAAACCCGATTCGAGTGTCGTCTTCTCCCACAAGTCTCTCTTGCCTAAGCGGTCGTCTGTGCCAAGTTTCGTGCTAATCCGATGATGTTTGGTGATTTTAGGGCGTTAACACCTCGAATTCTAAGTTTCGTTAGAAACTAGTTTGTCAATAGTAAAATCCAGCTGTAACTCCCAAATAAGGAACCCGATTCGAGTCCAGTCTTCTCCCATAAGTCTCTCATGCCCAAGCGGTCGTGTGTGCCAAGTTTGTTACTACTTTGAAGGTCACTACAGGAAAAAACACTTTTCGTGTCCAACATTTCTGGTCGCAGAAAGGTCAAATTTGGTCGTTAATAGTTTTTAGCGACCAAAAAAAGTTGGTCGCTATTTGGTCGCCAAAAGTCCGTCACAGAAGGTTTTTGGAGACCAAAAGTGAAGTTGGTCGCGGAAAATCATCATTTGCGACAACATATTTTGGTCGCGGAAGGGACTTGAATTTTGTCAAAATTGATCCTATTGCGACTAAGAATTTCGTCGCTAAAAGTTAGCTTTTAGTGACCATCTATTTTGGTCGCTGAAAGATAACCATTTGCGACGAACATGTTGGTCGCAGAAAGTAGACTTTTGGCTACCAGAATAATTCTAGTCGCAGAAAATGAGCATTTGCGACGAACATGTTGGTCGCAGAAAGTAGACTTTTGGTGACCAGAATATTGTTGGTCACGGAAAGGGTGTGTTTAGCAATTCCTAGAACCTTATTGCGACTAAAAACATATTGGTCGCAAAAAAACTTTTAATTTCAAAATTTATTCTTTTAAATGTAATGCTAAATTTTTTGTAATACCTATAATACATTTGCAATTAATACATAATTCATGTCCATCCAATCAATTTTAATATACCAATCCAATCTAAAAAAAAAAAAAAAATCAATTATAAAGTCAAAATAATAATTAATATATTTACAACCACCTGTCAATATCAACACATTACATGCCCAAAATAACCATCCATCCTTACAATAAATTCACCACATCAAAAATCAAAAAAACCATCAATTATAAAGTCAAAATAGTAATTAATATATTTACAACCACCTGTCGATATCAACACATTACACGCCCAAAATAACCATCCATCCTTACAATAAATTCACCACATCAAAAAATATTTAACAAAACATCAAAGATTTCAAATGCATGTCATATTTGTCCGATGCGAAGTATCTCAAAAACTCCACATATATATATGCACAACTTAGAATTAATGCATCGGCAAACTCAGACCCATAAACATGCATGACTACGCCTCTAGCTAGCTACCTGCAATAAAAAAAAAATTGAAGAAAGCGTTGTTAATAATAATATATTTGTTTACATTTCTAAATAAAAACTACAACACCACCACATTATTACCATCCTTGCAGTTCGTGTATTATCTCCTCCATCACTAATTCAATCCCTAACTATGTAAATAGAATTATTATCCATGTATAGATTGTAAGTAGAATATTCTGTTAAGTCAACATTGTGGGGACAACTGTAATGTGAATCAAAATATTATGAAAACATAGTGTAATTTTGCCAAACATTGACAGTAAATTATAATTTCTCAAATTTTCAGGAGAGATACAATGTATTTATTTATTTGTGTGTGGACATTCAGGATTCTCAGCCATGTCTTTTCCCAACACAAGCTTCAATAGTTGGTGAGAAACCAACAGAGAAAAAAAAAAAAAACAAACAACCAGCAATCCAAAGCAACACAAACCAATTAACTAATATTAGAAAAACACACCATCATCTGCAAACACCACCTACTCCTTTATACACATAGTACCTCTTAACTTTACCTTTACATAAAGTTAAAGCCTCTTGAACCAAACAAGCTAACAAGACAGTCATAGAAATGTAACTATGTACCTAAATCCAATAATTTAATACCAAGTCATGTACTGAAAATAAGGCACCTCAACCTATGTCCCCCAACCATCCAACTATGTACCTAAATCTGAATGAAATCAACCTATGAAACCAATCAAATCAATATTAGACCATCATATGAATGGATGCCAACACGACAGTCATAGATCAATCGTCAAAATTAGATCTATGAGCTGATAAATTGAAGCAAATCCCAGAAGTATTCACAAACCATCAAAAGCAATAGTACTTACTCATCAAAAGAGTCGTATCCACTACCATTGCCTTGCATTTGTCTCATAAAGTGCTCAAACTGCTCAAAGCGTCCTTCATATGATTGAATTATCCCTTTCAGTGATGCTACCTCTTCTTTAAGGCCCTTAACCTCTTCATCACGTGCTTGTGACCTAGTTGCAGAATTGAATGCAGAAGACGGCTTTGGACCAACCCCGAAACCTCTCAAATACCCTGAACGCTTCCCAAGGACTTGAACAGTAATTTCCTCCTGTGTTAGCGGGGTTGCTCCAGGCTGTGAAGATTCCTCACGAAGTTGGTCCATCTTTTCCTGTTTGTGTTAAAAAAAGAAAAGAAAAAAAAAAAGAAAAAAAAAAAGATCAACAGTTATCCTATTTTACAAGTACACTAACTAGTTAAGCATTATATAGGACTATGAATAACAAATATAATGAAGGTATACTTACATATAACTCCGCACAAACTGGTTCAATCCAATCTTTTTTTTTTTTACTCCAATGTGAGGTCTTGAAAAAATCTACAATGTGAGGCTCCTTCCCAGTTTCAATTCCCTACATGAAACATATAAAATGCAAGCTTAGTAATATCGTTAATAAAAAAATTGCAGCATTAACTAAAAGTTTTAAAACAAAAAATATGTTACCTCAATTGAGATTGCTGCTGAAAATGACCTTGAACCCATGGTGTGATTATAGGGTAACTTTTTCCTGTTGGCTATATTTCTTATTGACCGTTTCTACAATGCAATAGAAATATTAACTTAAAAATCAATATCCAAGCATGAATTTCAAAGAAACTTGGGACCTTTGAGTTATTCATTGTAGTGCAATTAAAAGAAACATCCATGACTGTTAAGTTAATTACCTTGTGTGTGTCACCAAGAAACACTTCATCAATCATGTATCTCCAATCTTCTTCGCTCACCCCAACAAATGGTTTGCTATAAGGATCTGTACCTTCTTTCACCAACTCTTTGTAATGTTCATGCATATGATATCGCCAGCCTTTGAACAAATGTGTGGCCTTTGTGTCAATGATTTCTTGTGGAAGTGGACTCTCATCATATCCTTCAATCTCAAATTTATCCTGTCCCAATTAAACATAAAATGAAAATTAAACATCTTATATATTAATTACTTCAATCTCAACAACTATAAAAATTAAATTACCCGCAAGGATTGTACAATAGCTGCTCGAATGACTGGAGGAACGTCCTCCCAATTTTTTGTTCCTTGCAATGGGGCTTGCAATCGAATTTGTGCCCCCAATTCGTTAGCGGCCTTGGTGGCATTAAGCCCCACAAATGTCCTCCTCTCAATAGAAACTCCAACAAAAAGCTTCTTCCCACCATGTTGGCTGATGAGTCTACTACTGTTCTTACCCCTAGTTGGACCTCGTACTCGCTTTACAGATGGACCTATATTATAAACACAAAATGAAACACTATTATAGGCTGCTGCTAAATAGGTTGCTGCTGCTGTATATACAGAGCAGATTTTAAGAACTCTCTTTAAATAGCATATGTGAATGAAGATTACTATGTATCATATAATGTATATAGGTTGCTGCTGCTGCTGCTATATAGGTTGCTGTAGATTTTAAGAACTCTCAAGTTTAAAGCATCATGGAATGTATATGCCTTTATTCAAGCTTGCAATTATGTCATGTTCATGATTATAAGATTACTATGTTAAAGGCCCTACAAAATGATTCTGCATTAGCCTACATTTACATAAATGTACATTAACAGGTTGTTTAATGAAAACTCTCCCTGGAAACAAGTTTAGTGAACTGTAATCCATGGATGAACTATGTTCCTGAAACGGAAATGCTAACGCTGTACATCAGATGAAATATATTAGAGAAATTTTCTTTTAACAATTATCTAATGAAATAGTCTTATTGTCGAATCATGTAAAAATATATTCTTATAAATTCTGTCATGCTAAAACCCTACTCTGACTAAATTGTAGTTCACTATGTGAATTTTTTTCCCCTCCCAAGGAAGCAGAAAGATTTAGCTTCTTAACTTCTTTAACTAACTGCAGCAACCTCCAGGAACTGGACATAGGCCTTAACAGGTTCAAAGGTGAATTACCAACTTTGATTGCTAATTTTTCAACTACTCTTCAACAGCTGATTGCAGGAGCAAACCAGAGACTAAGAACAGCGATGGAGGTAGCATCTGCACTACAGTATCTTCACCATCACTGCCAAGCAGCACTTATTCATGGTGATCTGAAGCCGAGTAATATTCTGATGGATCATGACATGATTGCACGCATGGGTGATTTTGGAGTAGCACATCTATTATCTGGATTACTAAACAAGCAGTTTAATAGTGGATTTTAAAGTGACTCTCAGTTTATAATATCTTCTTTGACATTTAAAAGTGCAAGCCTGACTCATATCAAACGCCACCTAAAAAACATGCCTTGCACTCTTTATTGACTAATTGTCTCTCACTTTATGTTTTAGGTGCCGTTTGTGACTTCAAAGATCTCTTTTTTCATTGTCTCTCACAGATTGTCTCTCACGGGCAAGTACTTGGTTGCATACAAGAAATGTAACCTTATTATATTACCAAAAGGAGAATCTGCCGGACTTCATCATATGTATTCTTTTTTTGTTGCCTTGTATTTATTTCTTAGGTAAGTAGTGAGAAGATTGGCATTTTACATATTTTCAGGTGGGCACAGTGATAGAGTCAGCATCAGACTTGTTCACAGGTCGGCTTACTAAGAAGGAGAGGAAAGCAACCCTTGCTGATGAGCTACTCTCTGATCATACCCTTGGGGAGTACAGGTGAGGCAGAGTACATTCCTGTTGCCTGTTGTCCAAAGCTTTGCTCCCCCCCCCCCCTCTTTCTTTTTTTTATGTCTAATAATTGTATATCAACCTTTTGCAGGAAGCGCAAGGTTCAAGAGATTGAAGAACAAAACCGTCCTGGAGGGGTGGAGAAATGGAAGATAAAAGGTAGACAGTCTTGGAAACGTGCTAAGCAAAGAAGACACTGATGGCTTTCGATGTTGTTGACCCTGCAAAGGATATTTTTCTCCAGCCAAGTTCAGTTTTTGTGTTGACACATATGACGCATTCCAGTGGTAGATGTTAACATTTGGTATTGTGCCATAATGAAATGAGAGCAGATAATCAGATCAACATCAGGCGCGTTTAATCATTATAGATTATATTTATACATATCACATGAATTTATTGATTGCTTGCTTTCATATGTGTTGACTGTTAATGCTTTAGACACTACTCTAGAAGATGGCTATTATTAATTTTGTATGAAGTTTTGGATTTGTGTGGCAAATTGTCATTATTGAGATGGAAGGACAGTTAATTGCTTTTGGCGTCTGGTTTATTGCTAGAGTCCACTATCAACCTAGTGGTTTTGGTGTTTTTTTTTCTCCTTTTTAAATTCAATCAAAAGTAGGGGAATAATAAGGGAAGTTACATCACACACACAGTAGAGAATAATGAGACTCGAAAAACATTTTAGCAATTTGGTGAAAGATTTTGCTGAATCATTTCTCTGTACTGTATTGTATTGTATTTAGCCTCCTACTGTACTGTTTTTTGAGCCAGCAATTGACATCTCGTCAATATTATTGACCAGGAGCAAGTGCTGATATACAGCATTGTCCGCACTCACGTAACAGACGAGCACATGAGATGAGTTGAATAAATTTAATAGCCCGTTTGGGAACCAATTTTTTGGCCCCAAAAAAAAAAGTTAAAAAAAAGAAGCCAAATAGTCATATACATCAATTAGTCATTTTTCTTTCTTTCTCACAACTACTATTTATTTAACGAGTCTGTAATCTAAACATTAACAGTATTGAAAAACAGATGCAAAATGGTCCATGTAAAAACCTGATTGGAGGAGCCTAGAAGAAAAGGGAATCTGAGAACACAACAAACAAACAATACAGCAGCTGCCCATTTAAAATGTAGAGATAATTAGATGCCAACAACATGCCCCGCTTTAGCACGGAAACCGAGATGAAATGATATGATGAGGCTACGTTGACAAACTAAACTAAAACTATTATATGAACCAAATCACAGCCCCATAAAAAAATAATAATAATAACAATAAAATAAACCTAGTATACGTCCCAGATTGAATGGATTATAATATCCTGTACCAGGAAAAGTAGAATACCAAAACATATTTTTAATCATAACCACTCAAAAAAGAGTAAGCATGTAGTAACTACTCAACATTGATTACAGTTTCAGGAGCAAAAAAGAAATTGTTCTATACAAAGGATGAAACACTTACCAATATCAACTGTTTGCGAAGATGGAGATGCATCCACAGGAGATAGACTTGCAAATGCATCCACAGGAGATGGAGTTGGGAGCTCAACCAGGTTTGCCTCTGACATTGAGGTCGTCGACCTCCTCTTAGTGGCTTGCCCAGGTGGCATCTGTGTAGTCTTTGTATCTAACAAATGAATTGTAAGCAACCAAAAGTAAAAATTTAAAATGCATGACAATTTATGAAATTATAAGATAACCTAATAGTGTAATATTAGAACCACATTACAAGTCAAGAAATTATCAACAAAAAAATTCATTACAATTTGAATCATCACTAAACATGTCTTCATTTTTTTATCAACAAACAAAATAAGATTATATATAATGAACACAAATACATCAGGAGCATAGCTATTAAAACCAAACAAACTTGGCGCCAATGAGCTAGCCCAAACATCCGCTAGTAATATAACCGTTGGTGAGAAACCAACAAGAAGAAAACCAACAGGAAAACAGAGGAGAAACCAGCAGGAAGCATCAAAACTGGATTCAAGCAGCAGCCGCATTTCAGCATTACACCAGCAGATTCAAAACAGATTCAGCAGATTCAGATTAATAAACAGATTCGCAGATTCAAAGAAAGATCACCAAGCGAAGAAAAAACAGACTGACTTCAAAGAAGTAGCACACAGAGGAGACAGTAGAACAAGCACAGCTTCAAACAGATTCAGACAGATTCCGATGTTTCCAAATGGACCACAATGAAGCAATAGGTACAACATTCCAGACTTGTTGTAACTAAACATGTCTTCATTAACAAGTGCATGCCATTACAATCAAGAGCATTACAATGAAAATGACTTGATAATGCAAAAAATAAAGGATATTACAATCAAGGCTCTATATCATCATCTGTATCCGAGTTACTATGACTATGAAATTCATCTTCATCATCACTAGGATCATTTGAATGTTGATCATTATCATCACAGATAAAATCATCTCTGTTTGGACCCTCTACATGTACACTTGTACTAGATTGCAGAACCACTTGACTTGGAATAATATCAGGTGCAATATCAGTCCTACGTAAAGTGTTGCTAATGGAATCTGCAATGCTGATTTGGACAATTTCAGTGGTCTCGTCCTGCTGGAACACATCATTCGGAATAGGCAATTCATTATCATCGGGATCTACATCCTCAAGCTCCGGCACATTCCATATTCCTCGACGTTGAAATCGCTCTACGACTTTCCAATGTTCACCTAATTTGGTATCATTGACATAAAAAACTTGTTGCACCTGACTTGGCAAGACAAATGGGTCATTTTGATACCAACGGCTTCTTACATCAATGGTTGTCAAATGTGTTTCAGTGCGAAATGTTCTGTTGCTACCAGTGTTAAACCATTCGCATTGAAACAACACAACTCGATGCCCGAACATGTATGTCATTTCCCAAACTTTAGTCAACTGACCATAGAAATCAATTGACATACCATGATGATCCCCTTGAACAACCAACCCACTATTTTGACTTTTACGACGGTTGTCTCGCTCTTTCGTGTGGAATCGAATGCCATTACAAATACAACCCGAATAAATATTCATTATTGGGCTAGGACCATTAGCTAATGACCACAACTCATCAGTTGCTTCCGATGATCCTTCAGCTCGTAATTGATTTATCTACATGAACATGTGACAAGGATGCATGATGTTAATATCAATCTACGAACAGTGAATTATGTTTATGATGAGAGGTTACATATTATCTATGTATCTTATATATTACCCGCTCTTTGAACCACCTAGGAAATTCTTCTTGTTGTCGTCTTGTAATGTCATGTACATTTGCATTTTGTAACTGATTCTTGTGCTCTCTACTTGAAAAATCAAATGTGAATAATTAGTACTTGAGTGTGATCATAATGAAAAGCATGTTGCATATACTTAACTAAATGAGAACATACTCTAGATATTCATCAATTTCAGGACTATTATACAAGATAAACCAATGAGCCACTTTTCTTTCATTCTCAGACACGTCAACTGCCCTTTGAGTTAGCCCAAAAGTACGGACTTTTTGTGAAAAAACTGAATGCCCTGAGCCAACATCACCACCATCTTCATTTCTTTCCTCTATGTTAAATACGGTTTCAATCCCACCAAGATACATAGAGCAAAAAGTTAGGCATTCTTTGACAATGTAAGCTTCTGCAATTGAACCTTCTGGGTGAGCTCGATTTGCTACATACCCTTTCAAAATCCCGAGTAATCTTCAACAAATAATAGGAAATTATTATATAAACCATATATATGGGTATACTATAATATTAAAAAAAATATAATTTCACATCAAAGAGCATAAAAATACCTTTCGATAGGGTACATCCATCGATATTGCACTGGCCCTCCAAGAATGGCTTCGCGAGGCAAGTGAATAGCTAAGTGAACCATCACATCAAAGAATGCAGGTGGAAAATTTTTTTCTAGCTTGCAAAGTATGAGTACTATGCTCTCTTGTTCACCCTCACTGTTTTTGAACATAACTGTTGAAAGTAATTTCCCAACTCAAACAATGCAATAGAAATGTCCTTGTTAAGATACCCACGCATTCCAATAGGAAGAAGTCGTTGTATAAGGACATGGCAATCATGGCTTTTCAAACCGGATAACTTGCCACCCTTTGTGCTCACACACATAGAGATGTTTGCTGCATATCCATCAGGATACCTAATCGATTTTAAGAACTCACAAAAACCTTGTCTTTCCTTTAGGGACAATGTGAACAATGCAATGGGCTTTTCAAAGGACCCATCCGCGCGCCTCTTTAAGTGCAAATCTTTCCTAATTTTCATATCCTCTAAATCCATGCGTGCTTTTTCCGTATCCTTGTTCTTTCCATCAATGCTCAACAAAGTCCCAATTAAATTATCACATATGTTCTTCTCTATGTGCATGACATCGAGGTTATGTCGTAACTTGAGTGTCTTCTAGTAAGGCAATTCGAAAAATATGCTTTTCTTTGTCCAATTCAGGACGGTATTTTCATCCCTTTTTCTTTTTTGGTTGCTTGGATGCTTCCCAAATGGTTTAAATGTTCCTGAATCCAATTGATTTAAAATTTGTTCCCCTGACAACTCCGAAGGTCTTGCTCGATCATCTGCCTTACCATTAAAGAGCTTACTTCTTCGCCAAGGATGGTCTTCAGGTAAGTATCGGCGAGCACCGGTGTATCCTATCTTACTTCTTAATCGTTGTGATGATGCATTCTCATTACAATTGGGACAAGCCAAATATCCTTTTGTACTCCACCCTGACAAGTTACCATATGCAGGAAAGTCATTAATAGTCCACATAACAGTTGCATGCATTCGGAAACTTGCCCCAATTGAGGCATCATAAGTAACTACACCATCTTCCCATAACTCCTTCAACTCGTCAATTAATGGCCTCAAGTAAACATCAATATCTCTCCCCGGTGCTTGCGGTCCAGGAATAAGCAATGACATCATGGAAAATGGTTGCTTCATACACTTCCACGGTGGTAGGTTATAAGGCATAACTACCACAGGCCACATACTATATGAGTTGCTCAAATTTCCAAAAGGGTTGAAACCATCGGTGGCCAACCCTAACCTCACATTACGTGGTTCTTGGGCAAACACAGCATGTTGCCTATCAAAATCTTTCCAAGCCTCACCATCGGCTGGATGCCTTAAGATGCCATCATCAACACGTTTTTCTTTATGCCATCGCATATCTCCAGCTGTTTTTCTCGACATGTATAATCTTTGCAACCTTGGCGTCAACGGAAAATATCTCAAAATTTTATGAGGTATCTTCTTACCTTTGCCATCATTCAGTTTGTATCTAGGCTCCTTACAAATCGAACAATTTTCTAAATTTGCATTTTCCTTCCAAAAAAGAGCACAATCATACTTACATGCATGAATAGGCACATATCCTAAACCCAAATCACGTAAAAATTTCTTCGCTTCATAAAGGGTCCATGGAACCTTTTGATCACTTTCTGGTAAAAGGTCTTTCAATACGCCTAACAACATGTCAAAAGACTTATTGCTCCACTTGTTTAAAACTTTTATATGAAGCATCTTAACGACAAATGATAACAAAGTAAACTTCTGACAGCCAAGGTATAATGGACGACGAGCATCCTCTAAAAATTTATCAAAGTTTCGTCCATCTTCTCTTTGCTCATTATCATTCTGCTCACCCTCTTCATCATCATCAAAAATATGCGCCATGTGACAGTCATCTAACATATCATACAATTCATCTTCAACGTGAAGGCATTCATTGGTTGTCCCTTCATCACCAACACCTTCAATGTCATTGTCATTATTCCACACACGAGGTTGATTGACAGAAACAGTTTCCCCATGGTGCACCCAAGTCTTGTATGAAAGTGATATCCCTTTTCGGATCAAATGATATTCCACATCCTTAAAGGTATGATGTTCAAAATTTAGGCAATCCATACACGGACAACGAATTCTATTATCTACGCCAACATTTGTCATTGCAAATTGGAGAAATGACTTAACCCCTTCTCTATACTCCGAACTCAATCTATTCCTAATTGACATCCAACTCTTGTCCATATTTGGTGACCTACAAAGTGAAGATTATGTTAGGTGAATAAAGCAAAAACCAATTAACTAAAAATGAATTTTATTCCTATTTTGGAGGTTAATTTTGTTATAAGGTGAAAAAGTTATTTATACGCTTTAGGCAAGCATCAAATCTCACATTCCTTCCTATATTATTCAACTATAATAGTTATTGATTCCATTATGGTTGTTTTAGTATTCAATAAGCATAATATTGAACACTACTGCTGCTGCCAAGAAAAGAAGAAAAAAAATATTAAGAACCAACAGAAGTTGTCTGCTGCAAAGATGAAGAACCACACAAAGACAAAGAACCAAATTATATTAATTGAAAAAATAATATTTTCTACTTTAAAAAAAGAAAAAATATTTTACAGATTAAAATTTTAAGGGCATCATCATTCTATCATCTGCATCACCACCTAATACAATTAAAGTCATAATGAATGCTCATCTGCATCATATATTTGATAGATTTGTAATCAACTTTCAAAAATATATCCTGAATTATTATTTCCCAAAATATATATATATATATATATATTGCAAGAAAACAAACAGAATGGAAGACAAGATCGGTTTCTATCTCATTTTTTATTTTTAATATTAAATTGGTGGTTGATAGGCAATCATCAATCAAGTTAACCAACACCCGCGATTTGGTTATTGAAGATTTCGCCACTGCCCAATGGGAAATAGTTGCCAATAGAAAAGAGATCCACACAAATGGGATCCATGAACTTGATTCTTTAAATTAATCAGTCTAATAAATCAAATACCAAACTAAAATATTTGTTTAAAACATTTTAAAACAAAAACATCTTAAAACATTTTTATAGTGCAAAAAGGATCACCTAGGACCAACACTATGGATATCCAATAGGGAGAGAGAAAAGAGAATATCCAATATATACATAAGAAAGGAATGGTGGGAATGCTTTTTAATAAAGTGTACAGATATATTCAATGAACCATATCTTCATCTTATAGATTTGTCAAATAAATTATTTGTTGTGTACAATTTATAGGATTATTTTTTTTTTTAAAGAAATTATCGAAGTGATAATTTTTTTTACAACATAGGAGGTAAGAATAAGTTAAATAAATTAAAAACATCTAATTATTAAATTGTTAAAAGATTAATGTTGCATTTTGATGAGCGGATTAAATGATGATATATGATGTTTGGTGGATATCAAATTAATAACAACAATTAGGTAAGTGAGATAAGCTTTTTCAAGTTTTTGACTTTGATTTCCTACTATAGATTCATTGGCCTAACTACCATGGGGTACTATATTTCTTTCAATTTCTCTTAGTGTTTGTTTGTTCAACTAGAGATGATGGTTTTTCTAAACTTCCCACCCAAAACAAAATAAAATAAAATAAGATCTTATACAGGTGAAGATATCTCAACATATATCTTTAATCTTTTCCTGAGAACACCTGCATGTGTTTGGGTTCAAGGAAAATATTTGGAATTTCTCACAAACACTATACTTAGGTTCTTGATAGACACTTTAATCTTCTCCTTCTCTATTCATCTACTTTTTTTTCTTTTCTTTTTTCTTTTTTTAAATTCACTTGCACATGTTTGGGTTTAGGGAAAATCTTTGGAATTTGTCACAAGCACTACTTGGGTAGTACTTTTTTTCAAAGATTGATCACTACTTCAGTAGTACTTGACACAGTAATTTTGCTTCTTTTCATCTACAATTCTTGGCAGCCAAACAACAGCAAAAAGAAGAGGGGAAAGCAAAGTCCTGTGTGTAGTGTGCACACAAGTCCTGCATCTATATATATACACAGGTAAGATTGGCATCTGCAACAAGCCAAGACCAGTTGGGTTACTAATCATGAAGCTATTTTTTAATTGTATTTGGTTCTAATGCTCGGTTTTCTCAGCAAACAAACAGAGGAGAAAATTTTCAGAAAAAAAAAAGAAAGTATGAAAATCAAAGAAAAATGAGAGAGAAGCACAGATCGATTACAAATCAATCAGAAATTCTATGTATGAAAATCAAATGATAGAGATTAAAAAAAAATCAGAAAGTATATATGAAACTCAAATGATAGAGATATAGATATAGACATAGACATAGATATGGATTCTTCACTAGAAATAGAAATGAGGGCAGTGAGTTGACAAATTGCAGAGAGCATTCGATGAAACAAAGACTGATTAAAGGGATCCAATACAAAAATCATTGTATATTGAGACACAGAGAGAGAGAGAGAGAGAGAGAGAGAGAGAGAGAGAGAGACTGACCTGGTAAGCACAATGGCAGAGCCGAAAGGGTTTGATGAACCGATCGGAAGTGAGGAGTTGCAACGATGAAAAAGGATGGTCAATCGATCGATTATATATATATATATGAACAGAGAGAGAGATTGAGAGAGAGAGAGGCACTAACCTGGAAAGTACAAGGTGGAGGCGAAGATGAAGAGCGGCAAACCCAGGGGACGAAGTGAGGAGATGGTGGGTAGGGTTTGATGAACCGATCGGAAGCTCAAGGAAACAGGAAAAAAAATTTTATTAAGGAAGAGGGCAATAATGAAGGAAGGAAGAGGGCAACAACGAGGGAAGATCAAGGCTCAGAAACATATTTTTTATTTAAAAATTTCAAAACGACGTAGTGTGTATGTTTTTTCCTTTTTGTGACCAAAATCTACTGGTAGCCAAAAGATTGATGTCCCGCCCTTTTTATTTCTCGCTCCCGCCATCACTTTTGGCGACCATATTTTGTATTTGGTCACAAATACTTAACTATTAGCCACCAAAAAAATGTTGGTCACTAAAACACCATCATCCGTGACCAAAATAAATTTTGGTGGCAGATTACTATACTTTTTGTGACCAACTAAAAATAGGTGGTCACTAAAGGTGTTTTTTCTTGTAGTGGGTCTTGAAGATAGCTCTAGATTTGACCATAAATTGGAAGAATTGAGCCTCTAGGTAAGCATTGATCTTGAATTGATGAGTTTAACATTGTAATTTTATGAATTTAAAGTTGCATGGTGATCAAGAACAAGAATTGTGTTGTGTTTTATGAATTTAAAGTCATGGAATGCATGCATGTGTATAATTGCCCTGAATTTGTATAGTTGAGCATGAAAAATATGATCCATGTAAGAGATTGGCTAGAATTCATGCTTGTGATCACCATTTGTACCATTTGAGTTGGAAATGGAGGTTATATCCCACATGCATGTACAATTCATGGGACTATGAGCTTGAATGCATGAATTTGTTATGTTAGAGTGAGTTTGAGTTAAATTGAGGCACGCATGTGATTAAATTTGTGAAATTGAGCTTCATTGTGTTATAATTGGGTGTCTATGCCATATTAGACTATGAATATGTGAGATTTGTGTCATAGAATGCAAGAAAGATGGGTTGAATGTCGAAAATGAACTCAGGGAACCATTCTGGAAAACCCAGAATTTATGGTGTCCGCTCAAGCGGGGGAACCGACGCTTCGGCGAAATTCATGCTCCGGCATATTTTGCAGAACATGGTTCCTTTCGGCCGAAGTTCGGAAGCCGGCGAGCTATGTAGACAGGCCTTCCGCTCGAGCGGCCAAGTTTACGCTCGAGCGTATATTTGATGTAACCAGTATTTGTGCAGGCCTTAAGGGTCCGCTCGAGCGGGGAAGTCCACGCTCGAGCGGGGACCCTATTTTTCTGAAATTCTGAAAATGCATTCTGTGTTATGTTTTCCGTTCTCTTTCACTTCTAAACACTCTTAGGCATGCATTGAGCATTGTGATTGAATTAAAGAGATAAGAATAAAGCCTAAAGAGGGATATGTGAATTAAAGAACGGATTGAACTATTTGTGACCCATATGTGTTATGTGATATGTAGGGTCAAGCTCCAGGGAAAATCCACATGCCGACCACTGTGAGTAATATCTTGACAAGATATTTATAGTATGTCATTGTTAATTGTTACTTCCGTGTAAGTTTTGCAATTCATTGAATAATTGGGCCAAAGGCCGATGGAATGAATAATTGGGCCAGAGGCCGATGGAAATGAATAATTGGGCCTGAGGCCGATGGAATTGAATAATTGGGCCTGAGGCCGATGGAAATGAATAATTGGGCCTGAGGCCGATGGAATTGAATAATTGGGCCTGAGGCCGATGGAAATGAATAATTGGGCCTGAGGCCGATGGAATGAATAATTGGGCCAGAGGCCGATGGAAATGAATAATTGGGCCAGAGGCCGATGGAAATGAATAATTGGGCCAGAGGCCGATGGAAATGAATAATTGGGCCAAAGGCCGATGGAATGAATAATTGGGCCAAAGGTCGATGGAATGAATAATTGGGCCAAAGGCCGATGGAAATGAATAATTGGGCCAAAGGCCGATGGAAATGAACGATTGGGCCAAAGGCCGATGGAAATGAATGAGTGGGCCAGAGGCCGTTTTGACATAAATGAAAGATAAAGAGGCCAAAAGGCCAGTATGTTTAGAACCACAGTTACTTGACTTATATCGTGTATATACGTGTTAATTAGAAATATGAATCGGGCCCAAGGCCGTTCGGATTATGTTGTTCTACATATTGTTGTATCTTTTTATTTGATATTACTCACTGGGCTTTCGCTCACGCTCATTCATGTGTCTGTAGGTGAGCCAAGAGAAACTCAAACCCAGCCTCAGTGAAGTTTGTGTGGAACAACAAAGGTTTTGGAGAGTCAGCCCTTGCGTCTCACGTACGAGACTTGCCTTCGCCTTTGTGTCGTGCTGTTCTATGTTGTCACGTCGGCGAAGTTTCGAGTACATTTGCATATAGTTTGCTGGTTGACTCAGTTTTGAATGATCCTGTCTGTACACAAATTTATGTTGCTATGCTTTCTGTTGTGAGTTATTAACATATGTATGTCTGGAATATTTTGATGTGCATATAAGCACGGCTCTATGGACAAAGTTTTAAATTGCTTCCGTTTGGCCCCCATGAACTCTGTTAAAATACGTTTCGTTTAGTTTAAGGCCGTAGGTAATCTCATGATTGCTGGCCGGTTACGTCCTTAACCCACGGGGGCGGGTTCAGGTTGTGACAGAGTGGTATCAGAGCACGAGTTAATAACTCACACACTTGTCGAAAAGAGCAATAAGCATCTAGAAAAGATCTAAGAAGCATTCATGTGGTAAATATGAATTTGGAGGCATTGATAATATGCTTAACTATTTTGATATGAACTTTGAAAGCATCAAGAATATGCTTAAGTGTTTTGATTTGAGTAATTATGTTCTGTAAGTCGTAATTTACTTGCATTGCAATTATCGGAATATGTATGCTTTCTGGTGTATGCATACTTGTGAATTTTTGTACAGCATATGATGCAAGCTTAATCGGATGGTGAATAAGAACTCTATAAGGTTATGTTTAGCCTTAATTATTTTCTGATGATATGAAATGATAAGTCCCCTGAAATGCTATGTTTTGTGTGAATTAATGATTGTTCAAATTTTCTTTCCTTGAACATAATTGTGGTATTCGTAGCAAAGGCCCTCGCCCAGGGGATATAATATTGTGGCTTATGATCATGATGCCCTAGCCCGAGAGAGATAATACCGTGGTACAGGCCCTCGCTCGGGGGAAACAACACCGTGGCTTATGTGTATGATATGCTACGCTAAAGGAAATACCACACATGATTTGAATATGAGATATGAATTGTTACACTAATGTGTACAACAAGTTTGTTTTGCTAAGATGCACATACACGAATATATGAACCATGAAAAGTTGTTTATGTGCATTCAATCCTGCCTATGGGTATCTATGTGAAATATGAACATAATTTGAGTACATGATTACTTAGTAAATGTTCAGTATGCGATATTTGGTAAGTATGCAACTACCTGTTACGTATGTGATTAATTGCGTACAGTATGTGAAATGAAAATATACCAATGTGCGAATGTCCCTATGTGTATTTGTGTTTATTTTCGTGTTGGGCATCCCAGTATTTGGCAAGGTTTGATAAGGATTTGTGTGGAGTATGGGTAAATTAAGGGCATATGGATTGGAAGGTTCCTCCACAGCCCGACTTGATAGACTGGAAAGAATGGTACAGGAAATGATAGAGATCTTAAGACAGTCACGTCAGTCACCGCTATGGCAAGAACTTTTGTCACCATCAGTGTAAGAAACACCGAGGAGTTGGTTGTCAGATTTCTGGGGCTCGTTACAGATTTGGTATAATGGACCATACGGTAAGGAATTGCCCCCGGATTGAACGAAATGTGAATGAATCCTCTGCCTCGGCTAAATCCGTACCAGTGGTAGGAATTGCTACTCAGGATGGAGTAATTGCACTCATCCCAGAAAGCACCTAGAATACTATGATTATATCCTAGGTATCTTTATTGTTTACGAACGAATGCTTATGTGTTGATTGATCTTGAATTGGTACATGTGCACATCTTCGCTTGGGATATTATGTGATTCGAACCGGCATATCCTTTCGTACCTGCTACATGTGTATTTAGATTTGTTGAACCCACAAGATCGAGACCGTATTCATTGAATGTATATGTTCCATTTGGGAAGTTTGTGAAATATGTATTGGGGTACCGGTCAACTCTGCACATGCACATGTACATCTGAACCTATGCTTAGGGTGAATTGTTATATTGCTGTTTCGATGACTAAACCACTGGAATTATGGTTCTGTAATCGTGTGACCGAGTTGAGCACCCTAAATGATAAACTCTATAATTATGAGACCATGTATTTTTATTAGTAAAAAGTTGACTAGATTATGTGACTATACTGGGCTCGACTCATAAATCTATGCTTTTGTGACTAATTTGGAGCTTTTATAATGAGACCCTATCTTGTGTAATGCATCGAGGAACTTTGTTCGATGTGTTACTATGCACCATGTGCTCGCATATAAGACTTATTTGAGAACTGTTGTGTTGGTTATGATACATGCCTCCTGATATGAATAATTGCACGTGTATACAACTACACCTGAATTTATGTAGGCAATACCGTATTGTACCTGATTTGAAACACTTTGATATGAACTACTGTGATGAATGATTCTGATATGACCTTGAGAAACTACCAACCATGTACCTAAGCAAACGAAGTATGCCTTACAGAACCGAATGTGCCCTACTTGAGAAAACTTTTATCTGATTCGATCCGATAGAACCTTTGCCTGACATTGTCCTGATGGAACCCTCATTTAATATAATTTGATGGAACCTTGTTTGGTTTGATTTGGCAAGACCTGTGTCGAGATTGGTTTGATAAGACCCTCTATCTGATTTAATTTTGTAAAAAGGGATTAAGGATTGCCTATAAATAAATAGCCAGATTATTCTTGGCAGAAAAACTGATAGACCCAAAACTTGAATCTGTTTAGAGTACTCGACCCATTTGAAGGACCTTGGTGGGCTATCAACAGATTAATCTAACCATGAACACCGTTGAGAACCAACCCCAACTATCGAGAACATGTGTGTTGAAAATGAGCCGAATTGTACAAATCTCGTGATTGGGTGTCTTAAGGAACGATGCTTAGTATTGTCCCATCCTTGGTTGTTTGACGCTATGGGAACCGATGACGGCAGATTGATTTGATTATAGGCAGTACTGAACATTTGTCTTTGACTGATCAGAATATGTTCTGTAAGGTAGAGTGGTTGCTTTAGTGTTATCAGATTTTGGGAGATCAGGTTATAGTGGATGGTATTATATTTGTTTTGATGACATTCTTGGAGCGTCCTTTCGTGCTAGGGGACGTTAAGCCTATGTAACACCTTTGATTGGGATATCTTTCGCCACCGACGGTTTCGTACGGGTGGGTTTGACTAATCGACCTTGAGTCGGCCACCAACGGTCATGAACGGGTGTGCTTTGATTTTGAGACAATTATTCCTTTATTTTGTCCGGAATGTCATCCTTTGGTATTATGAAGATGTTTTAACATCCAAGAAACTTTGAAAAACCCTGATTGTCCGGAAGTGTCTGAATTTAGTACGCTCTGTGAATAACTGCTCAGTGTCGTCATATTCTGTAATTGGGGCTCCGAAAATGTGTAAATTGTGTTGAACATGTGATCGATTATTTTGATACGATCTTTGACGTTATGGGGATTTATGTATGAATTGCCTTATGCTTTTGACGATCATTAGATAATGTGAAAAGACCTGATGGGACGGGGAATTGAATATCGAACTGAATTGTGAACTGTAACTGTAAACTGTTGAATGAATTGAAAACATGGGTATTATGTTAGAAATTGCCTGCTTCGATGTTATTGTACTTTACCATCAGTATTAGGGGGATGTCTGGACTATGTGCATAGTATGAGGAATTGCTTCGATACTACCTTTGCTGATTCGAGAATTAGTATCTGGATCCACCCTATATTCCTGTAGACTTGTGATTGACTTTGGGTAACCGTGATAAGTTACTGAGCTGAATGCCGAATTGGATTGTGGATTGGGGGATTGTTAGAGAATGAATCGAATTTTTGTGAAGAAGGAAATTGTTGAATTTGTGTCTAAATGGTTTCAGTGCCAACAAGTCAAAGTTGAATAACAGATATTGACGGAACTACTTCGATCCCTCTCCATTTCAGAACGGAAATAGGAATATGTGACTACGAATTTTATTGTAGGGGCCGCCTTGGACACCCAAGGTATAGGTCCCGTTTGGGTTATTATATGTAAGATCACTAAGTTTGCTCATTTCCTCTCTGTGGGGTTTTCGTATGATGCTTATGGATTAGCCACTGCTACATCGATAAGGTTACTCACTGGCTTGGAATCCTAGTATCTATCGTTTTAGACAGGGATCCTAAAAGGTGTTCGAATTTTGATGAGCCTTCAAGAAGCATGAGAACTAAATTGTGATTTGGCGCTGCTTTCCATCCGCAAATTGATGCATGATCAGGAAGAACTTTTTGAATTTTGGGAGAAGTGCTCCAAAGTATGCAATGGAATTTTCAGGAAATTGGAAAGATCTATCCATTATTGGCGGACCTTGTTTATGACCACAACTTACACTCTAGTTTTGGTGCGACACCATACAAGCCTTGTATAGAGGAAAAGGTAAGTCTTTGACAGATTGAGAACAGAGTGTCGCTTGATTTTGAGACTAAAGTAAATGGCTACCGATAAGGATTGGAACCGTTGAATAAGAAAGTATTCCGAATTATTTCGGCTACAGGTAAATCAAGTTTGGAGGACCAAACTTCCTAAAGGGGGGAAGACTGTGATGCCCCTGTTCCGTAATTAACTAATTGGTCCTTAATATGAATTTGATTATATGATTAATATGATTTGGTATGCCATTATGTGAAAATATGTGGTTTTGAATTCCTATCTATTCACCGTAGGAATATCTGTTGATTATCTGCATTAGAAAATAAATTGAAGGCCTTATCGGCCATAGAACCCGAAATTGACTACGCCAATGTGATTGGCATAATTTTTAGAGCCTACGGTGAAATTTAATTGGAAATTGATTAGGGTCAGATTAAATTGATTAAATTGGTGAATTAGTGCCCAACTATTTAATATTATTAAATGAGCATTAGTGGGACTTTTTATTTATGGCCATATACACTCTCTTTGCTCCTTTTTGAACTCAAAAATCTGAGGTAGGCATGGAGAGGGTGTGAAGGCCGGCTATAGAGAGAGAGAGAGAGAGAGAGAGAGAGAGAGAGAGAACAACTGTGCAAGTTTTGCTCTTGAACTTTGAAGGTCTTGAAGATAGCTCTAGATTTGACCATAAATTGGAAGAATTGAGCCTCTAGGTAAGCATTGATCTTGAATTGATGAGTTTAACATTGTAATTTTATGAATTTAAAGTTGCATGGTGATCAAGAACAAGAATTGTGTTGTGTTTTATGAATTTAAAGTCATGGAATGCATGCATGTGTATAATTGCCCTGAATTTGTATAGTTGAGCATGAAAAATATGATCCATGTAAGAGATTGGCTAGAATTCATGCTTGTGATCACCATTTGTACCATTTGAGTTGGAAATGGAGGTTATATCCCACATGCATGTACAATTCATGGGACTATGAGCTTGAATGCATGAATTTGTTATGTTAGAGTGAGTTTGAGTTAAATTGAGGCACGTATGTGATTAAATTTGTGAAATTGAGCTTCATTGTGTTATAATTGGGTGTCTATGCCATATTAGACTATGAATATTTGAGATTTGTGTCATAGAATGCAAGAAAGATGGGTTGAATGTCGAAAATGAACTCAGGGAACCATTCGAAAACCGAAATTTATGGTCCGCCGGCGAAGGAACCGCTTCGGCGAGAATTCATGCTCCCAGCATATTTTGCAGACATGGTTCCCGCCGGAGCGGGAAAGTTTACGCTTCGGCGAGGAGCTATGTAAACGAGCCTTCCGCGGCCAAGTTCACGCTCGAGCGTATATTTGATGTAACCAGTATTTGTGCAGGCCTTAAGGGTCCGCTCGAGCGGGGGAGTCCACGCTCGAGCGGGGACCCTATTTTTCTGAAATTCTGAAAATGTATTCTGTGTTATGTTTTCCGTTCTCTTTCACTTCTAAACACTCTTAGGCATGCATTGAGCATTGTGATTGAATTAAAGAGATAAGAATAAAGCCTAAAGAGGGATATGTGAATTAAAGAACGGATTGAACTATTTGTGACCCATATGTGTTATGTGATATGTAGGGTCAAGCTCCAGGAAAAATCCACATACCGACCACTGTGAGTAATATCTTGACAAGATATTTATAGTATGTCATTGTTAATTGTTACTTCCGTGTAAGTTTTGCAATTCATTGAATAATTGGGCCAAAGGCCGATGGAATGAATAATTGGGCCAGAGGCCGATGGAAATGAATAATTGGGCCTGAGGCCGATGGAAATGAATAATTGGGCCTGAGGCCGATGGAATTGAATAATTGGGCCTGAGGCCGATGGAAATGAATAATTGGGCCAAAGGCCGATGGAATGAATAATTGGGCCAGAGGCCGATGGAAATGAATAATTGGGCCAGAGGCCGATGGAAATGAATAATTGGGCCAAAGGCCGATGGAATGAATAATTGGGCCAAAGGTCGATGGAATGAATAATTGGGCCAAAGGCCGATGGAAATGAATAATTGGGCCAAAGGCCGATGGAAATGAATAATTGGGCCAAAGGCCGATGGAAATGAATGAGTGGGCCAGAGGCCGTTTTGACATAAATGAAAGATAAAGAGGCCAAAAGGCCAGTATGTTTAGAACCACAGTTACTTGACTTATATCGTGTATATACGTGTTAATTAGAAATATGAATCGGGCCCAAGGCCGTTCGGATTATGTTGTTCTACATATTGTTGTATCTTTTTATTTGATATTATTCACTGGGCTTTCGCTCACGCTCATTCATGTGTCTGTAGGTGAGCCAAGAGAAACTCAAACCCAGCCTCAGTGAAGTTTGTATGGAACAACAAAGGTTTTAGAGAGTCAGCCCTTGGGTCTCACGTACGAGACTTGCCTTCGCCTTTGTGTCGTGCTGTTCTATGTTGTCACGTCGGCGAAGTTTCGAGTACATTTGCATATAGTTTGCTGGTTGACTCAGTTTTGAATGATCCTGTCTGTACACAAATTTATGTTGCTATGCTTTCTGTTGTGAGTTATTAACATATGTATGTCTGGAATATTTTGATGTGCTTATAAGCACGGCTTTATGGACAAAGTTTTAAATTGCTTCTGTTTGGCCCCCATGAACTCTGTTAAAATACGTTTCGTTTAGTTTAAGGCCGTAGGTAATCTCATGATTGCTGGCCGGTTACGTCCTTAACCCACGGGGGCGGGTTCGGGTTGTGACATAGGCGGTCATGTGTGCCAAGTTTCGTGCTACTCCAACGCCGTTTGGTGATTTCGGGGCTTTAACACCTCGAATTCTAAGTTTCTTAAGAAACTAGTTTTTTGTAGAGTGAAATCCAGCTCACTCCCAAACCGGGAAACTGATTCGAGTCCCATCTTCTTCCACAAGTCTCTCGTGCCAAGGCGATCGTGTGTGCCATGTTTCGTGCTACTCTGACACCATTTGGTATTTTGGGGCGTTAACACCTCAAATTCTATGTTTCTTAAGAAACTAGTTTATCTAGAGTGAAATTTGGCTCTAACTCCCAAACCGGAACATGATTCGACTCCCGTCTTTACCCACAAATCTCTCATGCCTAGGCGGTCGTGTGTGCCAAGTTTCATGCTACACCGACACCGTTTGGTGATTTTGGGTCTTTAACACCTCGAATTGTAAGTTTCTTAAGAAATTAGTTTATCTAAAGTGAAATTTGGCTCTAACTCCCAAACTGGAAACCCGATTCGAGTTCCTTCCTCTCCCACAAGTTTCTCATGCTTAACCGGTCGTGTGTGCCATGTTTCGTGCTAATCCAACACTGTTTGGTAATTTTAGGGCGTTAACACCTCGAATTCTAAGTTTCTTAAGAAACTAGTTTGTCTAGAGTGAAATCCAGCGGTAACTCCCAAACAGGGAACCTGATTCGAGTCCCATCTTATGCCATAAGTCTTTCATTCCTAGGCAGTCATTTGTGCCAAGTTTCGTGACACTCCGACGTCGTTTGGTGATTTCTGGGCGTTAACACCTTGAATTCTAAGTTTTTTAAGAAACTAGTTTGTCTTGAGTGAAATCCACTTCTCACTCCCAAACGGGAACCCGATTTGAGCCCCATCTTCTCCCATAAGTCTCTCGTGCCTAGGCGGTCGTGTGTGCTGAGTTTCGTGCTACTCCGATGCCGTTTGGTGATTTTGGGCCACCAACACTTCGAATTCTAAGTTTCTTAAGAAACTACTTTGTCAGGAGTGAAATCCAGCTCTAACTCCCAAATCGGGAACCTGATTCAAGTCCCGTCCAATCCCAAAAGTCTCTCGTGCCTAGGCGGTCATGTGTGCCAAGTTTCATGCTACTCTAACTCCATTTGGTGATTTTGGGGCATTAACACCTCGAATTCTAAGTTTCTTAAGAAACTAGTTTGTCTATATTGAAATATGGATCCAACTCCTAAACTGGGAACCCGATTCAAGTCCTATCTTTTCCCATAAGTCTCTCATTCTAGGCAGTCATGTGTGCCATGTTTCGTGCTACTCTGACACCGTTTGGTGATTTTGGGACATTAACACATCGAATTCTAAGTTTGTTAAGAAACTAGTTTGTCTAGAGTGAAATCCACTTCTCACTTCCAAACAGGGAACCCGATTCGAGTCCCGTCTTCTCCCACAGGTCTCTCATGGCTAAGGGGTCGTGTATACCAAGTTTTGTGTTAATCCGACGTTGTTTGGTGATTTTTGGGTGTTAACACCTCGAATTCTGAGTTTCTTAAGAAACTAGTTTGTCTAGAGTGAAATCTAGCTCTAACTCCCAAACCAGGAACCAATTCGAGGCCCGTCTTCTCCCACAATTCTCTCGTGCCAAGGCAATCATTTGTGCCAAGTTTTGTGCTACTCCAACGCCGTTTGGTGATTTTGGGACATTAACACCTCGAATTCTAAGTTTCTTACGAAACTAGTTTGTCTAGAGTGAAATCCTGCTCTAACTCTCAAACTGAAAACTCAATTCGAGTCCCGTCTTCTCCCATAAGTCTCTCGTTCCAAGGCGGTCGTGTGTGCCATGTGTCGAGCTAATCTGGCGCTGTTTGGTGATTTTGGGACGTCAACACCTCTAATTCTAAGCTTCTTAAGAAACTAGTTTGTCTAGACTGAAATCTGGCTCTAAGTCCCAAACTAGGGACCTGATTCGAGTCCCGTCTTCCCCCACAAATCTCTCGTGCCTAGGCGATCGTGTATGTCAAGTTTCGTGCTACGCCAACACTATTTGGTTATTTTGGGACGTAAGCTCATCAAATTCTATGTTTCTTAATAAACTAGTTTCTCTAGAGTGAAATCCGGCTCTAACTCCCAAACCGGAAACACATTTCGAGTCCCGTTGTAGACTCAACTTTCTTCACACCCCCTTTCGGAGAGCTCGAATTGGTCCTACAGTTTGGACTCCTGTCACAGTTCTGAATCTAATCTCACAAAGTGTAATCTGAGACTGATAAACACCAAAGAGTCCAATCCGGCAATTTCATTTTGGAAAATCAGATTTTGAATCAAATATTGCCAAAACTGGACTGTTTTGCCAAATTACAGAGTCACCACCTAAATATTTTATTTTTGGGAAATTTACGAAACCCTGACTCATGCCAAAGGCCACGTGTCCGTCATCACCAAAATTGCCTCGGCTCTGGAACTTGGGTACAAGAAGGGAAGGTCATGACATGAGCACCCCTGCTCGCCCGATCAAAGATCGGCCTCTACTAAGCATGATATGTTGTTTTATAAATACACGTGTTCTTATTCTGATTATTAGCTAACTTTACTATGTGACACATACAAGCAAGTATAGACTAAATCGCAAGAATTGGAACAAAACAACTCATGTTTGTTTTTTAAAATGGTTTGAAGTTGCCACTCTCAAGTGGGCTTAGAAATATGGATTTGCCACCTCAAGTGGACTTAAAACATGATTTTGCCACTTCGCAAAGTGGGCTTAAAACTCTCATTTATCGAACTGTTCCAATTCAAGTAATAAAGCCTTCATTCACAGGCATTCATGCAGTTAATCGCTTAAGCAAATAGCCTTATGGCAAGCATGCTATCATGGTAACACTCACACTCATGCAAGTATGCTAAAGAGTAAAACTTACAGTGTACTCCAACCCAAAACAAAAGCTAGATAGAAATATGCATGATCCTAACTATACAAAATGCCTAATGCAACACATGTAATAATGCAATTAAATAGGCTCGGCTATCTAAGATGGCATATGATACAATTTGATAACATGCTTTGAAACATGTATTCAAATAAGTATTGAAATATGATGTAGTTTGAATGATGCGCTGATCCCGGTGCATGCAAGACAAATGAATAGATGCAAACATGCAAGCATAAGGTATGCTAATTGAAACGTGATCCCTAATCTAACCATCGAAAGTGGATAAATAAAAGGGAGAAAGACGTGGGATTCGAAGACATGCACACACGCACGCACACTTATTACAACATTACGCCCTCTCGAAGGAGGGTCCGAATGAATAAGCTAAGCTACACTAAGCTAAGCTAATTATTACAAAACAATTAATTAACTAATTCTAGCTAATTAATTATTACAACACAATTGAATAACTAGCTATGCGAAGCTAATTAAAGTATTACAAAACAGATTAAACTAATTAATTACAACATATGTATTAATCAGTTACAACTAGCTAATAAAGCAATAAAGTGGCCTCGCGGGCAAGGGAGACATGCATGCTCGGTTGCGTTCTCCCGAAAATCCATTGCCTTGCCACAGGTTGCCTCTATTTTCATTTGCCTTCATCTCTGAACACTGAACCAATATTCCAGACTGCCTCTGCTACAAAACAGGAACACTTTACACAAAAATGGATTGGTGGCCGGTCGGCCACCTTAACTGGCCGGTCGGCTGCTTCAAGTGGCTGGTCGGCCACTGCTTTTTCCAGACTCCTGCTTTTGCTGCAACAGAGGCAAAACAATGTATTTTTCAAGGAATGTGTGTATTGCCACCTCTTCATCATTTCTCAAGCTCAAAGGAGTATGGCACTTGGCTCTCAAACCACCAATCAAGCATTTTCATGCATGATGGCCAAAGAATCAAACTTGTACAAGCTTAATGAATGCACAAATAAAACTCAAAGGACCACCACCCTATCATGCACGATCAAGGGTGACGGCGACCAAGAAACGTGACACGTTTCATCACTTTGAGTATGAACGTCCCATATTTCTTGTGTTTGGATTAACGTCAGATCCAAACACATGCAATGCAACACAAATATGCTTATCTTGCTCAAGTTTTACTTGGTTCATTTTGTTTACACATTTTAACATTACCAAGTCAGTCAATTTGTCCAAGATGAGTGTCCTCTAATGAGAGAGGGGTCAACCAAAGGATGATTTAAGACATGAGAGAGATCATGCCTTTGGTTAGGAGGAACCCTCAAAAGAGGGTTAAAGCCATTGAGCACAAACTCTATCTCAAGCTTAAACACAATCATAAGGTTAACCAACCCTCAAAACAAATGGAAAAATGAAGAAATGAGGGAGGTTGTAGACTTTTTAGTGCTGAAATGGCATGCAAAAGACACTAAAACATGCAAGCAACACATGCACAACATGTTAAGAGCCAAAAACATTAAAACTAGTGAAGAGCACTACACTAGAGGCATGCAATATCAAGCTCAAATGACCAAACCAGCTCAAAACAGAGCTATAACATGCCAAAATAGTGGCTAAAACATGCTGAGATGGAAGCATAAATAGCAAGAAAAACATGCTCACAAGTTGGCTCACAAACAAGGCTCAAAGCACAACTCTCAAAAGCAATGAAAGAGTAGAACAAGTGAGAGTGTGACAGAGATATATGCACTAAAAACACATGTTAAATGATGCTATGGCATGCAATCATCTCAAGCAAAGCATGTTAGAGGCCTTAAAACACAAAGCTAGTGAAGGCTTTTACACTACAACCATGCAAAACAAAGCCCATATGACCAAGACAGATCAAGCCACAAAAAGGTAGAAAAACATGCTCACATGTTAGGCTTTCTACACTTGCAAAGAAGACACAAGGAGGGGAGGCCACCCCCTCCTATTTTGGACGTCAAAACCAAGTTTTTAGCACTAAAATTCCCTTGGAATTCAGTGGTTTAAAGGGCCAAAAAGTTTGACTTTAGTATGTTAAAAGATGATGCAAGAAGCTCACAAGCTAAGGAATAAAAGGGAGAGATAACCCCCTAACACAAAATAGGCTCAAACCAACATGTTAAGGCCTAAAAATTAGAGTTTTTTATAGTTGAAAACCAGGCCAAAAATAGTATAAAAAGATAGCAAAGCAAGCAACTAAAACAAAGCTTACAAGGTAAAGTCTTATACCTTTGAAGCACAGCACTAAACAAGTGCAATTCTGAGCTCAAACCAACCTTAGGAGCTCCAAATAAGCCTCAAAGAACCTCAGCTCCAAGATGAAGATGTTTGGCTAAGGCTCTTAGTGCAAATGTATAGAGAATTCTCACTTTCAAGCACAAAATAGGAAGAGAGAAAGGATTCTAGAGAGAGAGGAAATTTGCTCACAAATTTTTGTAACCTCTCAAATGGGGGAGTGTAGACACCCCATTTTTGACCGACCTTAAGACTCAGACGTCACCGGTTGAGTGCTCGGTGATGTTGCATCATGTGCTTGCTCAAGAGTTTCAGAGTCGCGGCCGTGCGCCCTGCCTCCGGACTCCCGAACCCTTTTCTCTACCTTGTCTCGGTTTGCGAACCAGGCTTGGTTTTCTCTGTTTTCTTTCCCGAGGGAAGGGAGTGGTCCTGTAGACTATCTCCCGGTGGCCGTGAGCTGCATTTCGTGGCCGTAGGCCATTCTGCCCATTTCGGAGCCCGGTTCCCGGTTTTCGGAGCCGTCAGGCCGCGTGCCTCGGCTCGGGACCGCCCAACCATCTCCGAGTTCTCCGGTTTTTGGCATGTGCCTCTGTTTTAGTGTTCCGAGGGACACTGGGGCCCCTGATGCCCACTTCGCAGCCGAACACCACTTCCGGTGCCCGGCGACCCATTTTCGGGACCCCAAACCGAGCGGTTTTGGTCCCGAGCATTCATTTTGCATCAGCCTTCTCCGGTTTTTGGCGGAGACCTCTGTTTTAATATTTCGAGGAACCACAGGGCCCCGATGCCCGCCGTGGCCGTATGCCACTTCGGTGCTCATAGCCGATTTTCGGGACCCCAAACCGAGCGGTTTTGGTCGAGCATTCATTTCGCATCCATCTTCTCCGGTTTTGGCGGTACCTCTGTTTTGTCATTCGAGAGGACCTTTGGGGTCGTGGATACCCACTTATTGCCGAACACCACTTAGGCACCATGACCCATTTTCGGGATCCCGATTTGCTCGGTTTTGGCCCGAACGTTCATTTCTCATTAGTTTTTGTTCAAACTTGGCAGGTACCTCTGTTTCAACATCAGGAAGATCACTGGGGGGTGGGAGGCCAGCAATTATCCCAGATAACCAGTTTCGCTCCTCCGGAGCCCGTTTTGCTCACTTCCGGGCCAATGTTGAACACCTTGGGGGTATTTTCTTCCAACCAAAGTTACATATCTGTGATGAGGGGACCTGGGAGGACCCTACCAACTACTGGTCGGCCAGAAACTGTGAGTTTCATTTTTGGGCCTCTCCTTCAAGCTCTATGTTGTGACTCCTGCTTCAGTGTTGCCAATTTCCGGCCTTGGAACCTTGTTGCACACATCTAGGAGGACACTTTGGTATGGTGGTCGGCCAGAAATTGTGCCTTTCATTTTTGGGCCTCTCCTTCAAGCTCTATGTTGTGACTCCTGGTTCAGTGTTGCCAAATTCCGACCCTGGGGCCTTATTCTACACACATTGGAGGACACTCTTGTATGGTGGTCGGCCAGAAATTTTGAAGTTGATTTTTTGAGGTGGCTGGCCGGCCATAGGAGGTGGCTGGCCGGCCATGGTGGGTGGTGGCAGCCACCTTGAGCAAACCACTTCTGGCCGGCGGACTTACCTTTCGGCTGTTCGGTTGTCCATTTGCTTTTCAAAGTGTCTCCCTCATCCGGGGGACATTTCAGGAGGGAAAGATTGGATGCTTTCCCTCCCCTTTTACACCCCATCTTCTTGCCTATTTGAAGGCCCCTCCCCCTCCTTCTTCAAGGTTAGAAATTTTGGTCTCAAGAACACTTAACCAAATTCCCTCATTTTCATAGCTTTAAACTCCAAAAAAGCTTCAAGTGTCAAGGCCATTCCTTCATCAACACCTAGCCTCACCATCCCTACCATCACTTCAGCAGCAAGGAGGTGAATTTCAGAGGTTGAGAAGCTACAAATCAGAGCCAAGGATCAAAGAAAGACAAGTCTTCAAGGGTAAGTCCTCAAAACCAACTTTTAGGGCATTTTCTTGATCCTTTTCTATACTTTAATTGGTTGAGAATTGGGGCTCCGACCCCTACTGCTTTTGTGCTTAAAATGAGCCCCTCTACAACTTTGTAGAAGGGCTCAACCTCATTTGGTGTTTGTATACACTAGTTCCTTCAATATTCTTCAAGTTGGTAACATTTTTGCATGCTAAAATTGACCTATTTGTGTTGGTTTTTGGGGGTCCGACACCTACTGATTTTGTGCTTAAAATGAGCCTCTCTACAACATTGTAGATAGGCTCAACTTCATTTGGCCTTTGTATCTACCACCTCCTTCAAATTTCATCAAGTGTGCCACTTTTGTATGCAATTTTTGACCTATTTGTGTTTGGTTTTAGGACTTCGACCCCTACTGGTTTTAGTCTTATTTTGACCGCCTTTACATGTTTCATGAAGAAGGTTTGGTCATTTGGTGTATAGATTGCATGTCTTAGGTTATACCCTCTTGTGGCTTCATTTTTGCCTTCTATTTCTAGCATATTTGTCTTATGATTTAGAGGCTGCCATCTTCTGCATATATGCTTATTTTTGGGCCCTCTTTCATGTTGTAGAAGAAAATTTTTCTATTTGAATTTTCTATATACTACTTGCTTTGAAAGTCCTCTCTTTTACCGTATTCTTGCGAGCTTTTGTTGCCATATCTATGCTTGCATTTTGGCCATGTTTATTACTGAAAAAATGCCATATTTGGGACTGCCTTGCTACTGTTCTTGCTGCCATGATCATATTTTGCATGTATAGCATGGCTATAGGCCATTTCGGAGCTTAATTTCGTACTTTCGGGATGAATGCATGCTTGGTGTCGTTCGATTTGTTTGAGGCTGTTTTCCCTTTATTTAGGTGCTGAAATTCCATTACCATGCTTGCATATCATTTCCCGGGCCATTCGTACCATTTTTGCATTGCCTCGGTTTGCGTGCCAATGGGCACACATTTCGAGGCACCTCTTTTTATCATTCGAGCCTATGTGAGTGTGGTTGAGGCCCTCTCATGTTGGCGTAAGCCCAATTTGCATTTTCATGCTTGTATGCCATTGCCTCGATTTGCGTGTCATGCGCGCGTTTAGCGACTTTATTTTTACCCGCGGCCTCCTATGTGAGTGGTGAGGCTCTCCCATGTTGGTGTAAGTCCATCCGGCATTCCGTATGCCATTTCATTGCATTTCATCATCGCCTCGATTTGCGCGCCCGGCACGCGCGTTTCGAACGGCGGTCTTATCCGATTTTCTCCTTTCATCATCGCCTCGATTTGCGGCGCTGTGGGCACGCGCCCGAAACGCCATTTATCCGATTTTCATTCTTTCATCATCGCCTCGATTTGCGGCGCTGTGGGCACGCGCCGAACTGCCGGTTTATCCGATTTTCATTCTTTCATCATCGCCTCGATTTGCGGCGCTGTGAGGCACGCGCCGAAACACTTTTTATCCGATTTTCATTCTTTCATCATCGCCTCGATTTGCGCGCTGTGGGCACGCGCCCGAAACGCCATTTATCCGATTTTCTCCTTTCATCATCGCCTCGATTTGCGGCGCTGTGGGCACGCGCCCGAGGCTGCCGGTTTATCCGATTTTCATTCTTTCATCATCGCCTCGGTTTTGCGTGTCGTGTGCCGCATTTCAAAACGCCGGTTTTATCCGATTTTGCATCGTACATCATCGCCTCGGTTTTGCGTGCGGTGTGCACGCATTTCGAGGCACTCGATTTATCGATCTCCATTTTGGTTTCGTCTCGGTTTTGCGCTGTGAGGCACGCACTTGGCTGCCGGTTTTATCCGATTTTCATCTTCGGCATCGCCTCTGTTTGCGTGCCGTGGGCACGCGTATCAGACATCCCATTTTCGTAGCATTCATGTGTATTCATCCCAATATTGAGTTGTGCAAATCGCTCCTCGGCCATCATGCATCGATATGCGTGATTGGTGGCGAGGATCGAGACATGCATATATTTGTGAAATACCTGCTATGCCCTTTCTGCTCTCCGTTGCGGCAAAAATGAAGAATTATCGACTTTAGAATCGGCACGCAATTCGAGAAAGCGCAAGCGAGGCTAATCGGGGCATCGGTGGATTTCTGCGCCCGGCGACCCGACATATACTATCCACGAAGCGGCGGTCCACGGCTTGCACGCCGATCTCAATTCTTTTGTAATTAATTTGTTAATTAATTAGAATCAGTATTATTTATTTGTATATTCTTTTATTGAATTGTATTATTATTTATTCGGACCCTCTGTGCGAGGGCATAGATATAATAAGGGTGTGTGTGTGTGATGTATGTAATCCAATCCCCATTTCTTTCTCCTATTTATGTACCCGCTTTCAATGGTCAGATACAGTGCATATTTCAGTTAGCATACAAAGATGACAATGTTTGCATCATTCATCTGTATTGCATGCATCGGACTCGGCGCATCATACAAGCGCATTTGTATTTCAATTCTAAGTTGAATACATGTTAGCCGTTGCATTTCATATGCCATCTCTAGAATAGCGAACTGCTATAGTTGCATTTTTGCATGTGTTGCATTATGCATTACGTATATTTTAGGATCATGCATGATTTCTAATAAGCTTCTGTTTTGGCTTGGAGTACTCGGTAAGTGGTTATGCTTTAGCATCCTTGCATGCGTGTGAGTGTTGCCATGATAGCATGCTTGCCATGAGGCTAAATGCTTATGTGATATAAGCGCCTTGAATGCTGTGGGTGGAGGTTGGGTTATTTGAATTGGAGCAATTCATCGATTGTTTGTTAAGCCCACTAGATTGTGGCAAAATCGTATTTTAAGCCTACTGCGGGTAGCAAACCACCTTTCACAAACAAACATGAGATGTTTAGTTCCAATTGAGACGGCCCGATCTATACTTGTTTCTTTGCGAGCATCACATAGTAACCTAGGCTAATAACTTAGGAATAAGAGCATACAATGTTTTCAAAATCGAGATATCATGGTTAGTAGAGGCGGTCTTTGGCCGGCGAGAGAAGTGCTCACGATGTGACCTTCCCTAATCGTACCTAAGTTCCCGAGCCAACTTTGGTGATAGCGGACACGTGGCCTTCGGCACCGAGTCGGGGTTTCCTAAATTTCCCATTTTAAAATATTTAGGTGGCGACTACATTATCGGCAAAGCGATCCATGTTTGGCACTTCTTTCAAAAATCTGTTTTCCTTCAAAAGCGATTTGCGGTTGGACTCTTTGGTTCGAGATTGAGAACATAACAAAAATCGAGTCGGTATGGCGAGGCCCCCATGGCGTTATTCTGATTTCTGGCGACTCTCTTTGAGATTTAGAGAACCTGACTCGAACTCTTGATATCTGGTTTTGACTACATTTGTGTGTTTCTTTGCATTGCATTTGCATTGGTGCGCCTAGGACACCGTGTTTGCCATCTGCTATTCCTGAGCGGTTTGCCTGAGGCTTGTCTTGTCAAGGCATGTCCATAAGGCTTGCCGATTCACGAACTCTGCCCGATATGGGAACACAAACCCGGTTTTCTGGGGCACCCTTTGACCATTCGACCTAGTGCATATTCGGATCCATAGTGACCATTCCAAACTAGGACGGGTTGCTTACCCGTTTATAGGTTGTTTGAAGCCGCTGTGTGCGTAGTGAAACCCTAGTTCTGACAAAATAGGACAGGGAAACCCTACCCCAACATAGGGGTGTTTTGGCTCTCACTTATCTGCTATGTGCTTGTTAGAGTGTGCCTCTCAGGGAATGCATGTGTCGATATAAGTTTGGGCATCGAACTGCGGGCATCGATTTTGAATTTGGGAATCGAACTGCGGGCATTATCCGATGTTGGGAATCGGTTGTCCGGATATCGATTCGATTTATCGAGCGATGATACAAGAATATTGACCAAGATTTGAGGCGATGTATAAAGCGTGTGTTGTTGTATACCCATTGTGTGTGGTGTATTCAATTCAAGCCGTTATCTTTGCCGTTTGTATACCCGTTGTGTGTGGTGTATTCAAATTAAGGTTATCTTTGCCCGTTTATTTACGGTTATTTATTTCTTTTTCGCTTTTATTTATCCTTTTGCTAGGGCGGTTTGTAGCACAATTGCTTCGAACCGTCGATACCCCCAAGCAATCTGGACACGAGGTCGCCGACTCAACGATCCGAGGATCTAGTTAGCGGACATCGATGTTCCATTCGCTACCGGTTTTTAGAAGGAGCGAGAAGCGCTTGATCCATCGAGCGAAGATTATTGATCAGGCGGTCTACTTTAGAGACAGATAGTCCGGTTGAGATTCCCATTTACGCTATAGAACACCCTTGCGATTTTGAGATGGAACAACGAATCCAACAATAGAGGCGATGATGCGCGAGATGGTACAAAGCATGAAGCAAATGCAAGATGATGCTATCCGCGGTGAATTTTCGGACAACGGCATTGTTATGGCCCAATGATGAGTTGATCACGATTACAAGCAATGAGCAGCGTCTGCTTCAAATCAGGTTCCTCCTCCACCCGGGGCCCCATTACCTGAACAACTACCTGCTGGCCAGAATGCCCCTCCAAACCCTCAAAATGCCCAGGCTGCCCAGAATACCCTCCCAAATCCACAAAATGCTCTGCCCAACCCACAAAACACCCAAGAGGACACAGGTCATCCAACGGGGCTGGCTCCGCCCCCGCTTCTACCACAACTGTCCAAAAACATTACCCCTAAGCACCCGGACTCTCCATTTGAGTTCGAGGTAGACCAGACAGCTCTGAAATTGAGCAAGTTGGAGAAGCTCTTTAAGAAGTCTCAAGGGGCGAAGGCCATCCCAAATATCGAAGGCGGCTATCTTGATGTGGCGTGACTCGCCAGATTTAAAATGCCCCAGATCGATCGCTTTGATGGGTCTGAGGATCCTATGGTCCACCTCCGGTTATTCTCGGACGTCTTAAGACCAATGGGCCTAACCCGACCGCAAAAGCTCTCTTTGTTCGGTCGAACCCTGTCGGGTGTGGCATCCACTTGGTACTCAAAACTCGATGATGATGTGAAAACAAACTGGGATGAGATGGCTGAGGCCTTCCTTGCACAATATTCATACAACACGCAAATCGAGGTCACGACTCGTGATCTCGAGGGCGAAGCGAGGAGCCTAAAGAGTCTTTTACGATTTCGTCACCGGTGGAGAGCCAAGGCATCGATGATGACCTTGAGGCCAAGCGATAGAGATCAAATTCGGATGATTGTGCGCAATCTCCGGCGGCATTAATGAAGAAGATGATCTTGATCCCTTTCCCCACCTTCGCAGATTTGCATGATATGGGGATGCAGATAGAGGATGCAATGAAAGCAGTCTGTTTGACCAAGATCGGGATCGACCGAAGAGCGTTTAATCGGAATACCAATGCGAGGCCGAGTGGCTCTGCCAATACAAGAACCGGAGGTCGGAATGGTCACCACCAATCCCCTTCCCAACCAAGGCAGCGGCCACACCTTTTACGATGCCTCACGGGAGGCGATAATCAAGCCCAAGATACCAACCCGAGGGGTCAGAACCTTCTCCCCTCTATATGCCTTTGTCTAAAGTCCTCGTGGTTCTAGTCGAGAAAGGGGCACTGAAACCCTTGGAACCGAGGCCTCTACCGAATCCACTCCCCTTCCCATAACTTGACCAAATATTGCCAATACCTGTGACATGGTCATGACACCGACCAATGCTACAGTGCGTCATGAGGTTCGAGGACCTTATCGACAAAAATATCATCCTACCTCCCCAAGGACCCAACGTCACAAACAACCCACTCCCCAAACACAACCAAGATCCACCAAAAGAGTCAACTTTATCCACCTTTGGGCGTATCTTACGATCCCGGTATCTATAACTCCACCCACCTACCCAAGCGAGAGGTGGTCCTTCCCGGCAACCTTGACTTGTGCGTGTTGGACGCCTCCAGCCCAACCCGAGCCAAAGGTGGTGACCATCGAACATGGAGCAGGCGGAGCCGAGGAAGCGAAGCTGTTGAATCTGGGGTGGAGCTATCTGAGAATTCGGTGGCGAGCTTATGATCCAGTGGTTATATCTTGTCAATGAGCGGTCTAAAGCGAGTATGGGGTTCGGAAGAGGTGAGTTGTGTATGATCCGGGGGACAAGCTTGAATCGTGGGGATGATTTGACTACGGTGGAAAAGGACTTCGCCAACCTTCAATCCTCTGGCGGAATCGGGGATGCATCGATTAAGCGGTTCGAAGATGAGGAGTCGGCGAAGTTGTCGGGTGGTTGGATGATCGGCTGATATTGTACCATTTGTGGCGGAAGGGCGAGGACGAATTACATTCTTGGGAGGCGCCGTCGAAGAATTTCTCTCGGGAACAAAACATTTTGAAAACCGCCGATTATTGTTGGAGGAACAAGGAAAAGATGGGATTACGAGAGGCAAAAGCAAAGAATCACGAGGAAGTTGAGAGTCTGCAGGCACGAAGCGAACATCTTTGTGAGCATGCGGAATGAAAGCGTTGAGCGTAAACTTACGAGAACAGACGGATGTACGCTGGGCGCTAATGGAATGTGGTGGGAAGATGGCGACTTGTATCTTGCCCACCTGAGGCGAAAGCTGGGCGGTGTGGCCGGACGATTACAGTACCTCGAGGAGGTAGACCATATGACTAGAAGTGGGCGGTATTTCAAGCCCCACACCTTGATCAACCCGAGGCATCGGGGAAGATAAGGAGGCGAGAAAGCGAAGAAAGCAAGTGGAAGAAGAGGCATCTTGAAGCTAAAAGAAAATACAAGCGGAACATCTCCATTTGGGGCGCTTATGGCCGAGGTGCACCGGCAGTGTCTTATCTGCCATGGATGAGCGAAACTTTCCATCGAAACTCTGGGAACAACTAGTTGGTTTGGTCTTCCGGGAGGAGGTTCCCGGCATTGACCTTCTGGACAAAGAATTGCCGCTGAGGCGTGGACCATAACAGACCTCTCTACATCTCTGTAGAATCACGAGGGACAAATGGATTCGGTGGTGCTTGTTGACACGGATCCGCTATCAATGTTTGTCGGCGAGCGGCCTATGCAATTGGGTTAAAACTGCGGACTTCACACCGACTACTCAAGTGTCAGGCGTATGATATCTGGCGAGGATGTCTGAGGGACGGTAAAAATCAAACCAAGATTGGGCTGGGCAACCTGAAGTAGATTTTCATGTCTTGGAGGTCCTGCATCTTTTAACATGCTTTTAGGCGACCCTAGTTGCATCAGGTGAAGGCCGTCTCATCTACTCTACATCAAATGGTGAAATACCCCTTTGGAAAGGGAGTAGCCATTGTTTTTGGGAACTCATCAATCCATCCCCCTCCGGAGGTATCTACGCCAGTCCTGGAGATTGAACACGGCATGGAGGATATGTTTATATCGGGATTTACTTTGGCTGAGGCCCGGGTGGTACAAAACATAATGGCTGTGAATGAAGGTTTGTATGTCAGCGCTCAAGCCGTCTACCTCATGAACAAGCTACAGCATATCCCTGGGATGGGATTGGGAAGAAGCGGCCGGAAAGGTGTCGCAGCGTTGGCCGAAGTGCCACATAATCCACATACCTTTGGATTAGGTTATCGCCTACCAAAGAAGATGGGCGAGAAAGGAAAGGAAATGGCGGCGGGGCGAGGCAGCATGGGAAGCCTTTGATCTAATGCATAGGCCCATCTGGGGTACCTGAGCAGACGCTTCGTCGGGAGGAAGATTTTCCTTTTTGCGGCTTCCCAGAACCATGGTTGAGCAGCGGAGGAAGCGTGCGAGTTTGAAATCTTCTTGACACCTGCAACTATCAGGGGATAGCGTTGCGAAGAAGCGAGCAGACCCAACAAGCGAGGCCAGCGAGAATGAGGCAGTGAGTCCTGAGGGCAGTGAATTGGAAGTGGGGGTAGCGGCATGTCTCCTCTCTGGTCCTCCGGTCGACCAGGATTGCGTGGGGAATAACGGCGCGGTTTCGTGATTGGAGATAAAGCAGTGCGGGCCAACAATGACTATCTTGGCCGCATCGTTCGCACCCTCCCACATTTGGCAGTCCGAGGAGGGATTCTTATCCAGCAGTTCCGGGTCAGGTAGTGAGCCGGAATCTGATTCCACCGAGTCTTGTGAGTCGGAATCAGGTTCCAGCTCGGTGAGTCTGAGTCTGGTACTCTGAGGATGTTAACGGATGCGAGTCTTGTCGGTCGTCTTTTTCTTTTTCATTTGAGTCTGTTGTGCAGATGAATCGGCGATTTGGATGAACTTAATGAGAATGAGGTGAATGTGGTTTCGAGTACTTTTACGTGCCCTAATTTATTGCATTAACTCGGACTTTCAAAATTTTGATCAAAGCAGCGAGACGAAGTGCCTCGGTTTTAGCGTTTAATTGAGCAAGAGCGAGAGATTTGTTAAGCCTTTAACGGATGAAATCATTTACGTAAATATTAGTGCTTGAGGAGGACCCTTGGTGGTCGGATCGGGTCCACGTTGTCTTCGGAGGAACGCTTAGTCGCTTTATTAAAAGATTTCAAAGATGTTTTCGCGTGGTCCTCGAAGACATGCAGAATCGATCACGAGATTATCTGACATCGGATCCCCTTGACCGGGGCCCGACCTATCAGCGAAGCTTCGAAGGATCCGCCGGATTGGGCTCTCAAGATCAAAGAAGAGGTCACCAAGCAAATTGTGAGCTTCTGCTAGTATCGAGAATATCCCACTTGGTTGGCCAACATAGTGCAGTCTTAGAAGAAAGATGGCAAGATCCGGGTGTGCGTAGACTTGAGGATTTATGCGAGCGGTCAGAAGGGCGACTTTCCTGCCACATATTGATGAGCTAGTGGACTTTCTGGCGAGGCATGCCTGCTCTCGTTCATGGATGGCTTCTCGGGCTATAACCGGATAGTGATGGCACGGAGGGCGAGAAAAGCGCATTCACCACCCGTGTAGAACATCTGCTATCGGGTAATGCCGTTTGGGTTGAAGAATCTTTGGGGCTACTTATCAGCAGACGCGACCACAATATTACATGATATGATCCACAAAGAGGTTGAGGTGTGCGTGGGCGACATGATTGTCAAGTCCAAAAGAAAGAGAGCCACTACACCGCCTTGCGCAAGTTTTTCCAAAGGATCGGGGAATTGAGTTGCGGTTAAACCCTCGAAATGTCGTTTGGTGTTCTGGCGGGAAAAATCTTTGGGGTTTACGATTACACAAAGGGGCATCGAGGTCGACCCTTCCAAAATCAAGGCCATCTTAGAAATGCCACCACCAAAGGCGAAAAAAGAGGTGCACGAGGCTTTACGGGTAAAGTGCAATTCATAAGGCGGTTTATTTCAAAACTAACCTTGACTTGTGAACCACTTTTGGTCTTACGAAGAAAGGCAAGAAGTTCAATGGGACGGCCGATGCCAAGCGCATTTGAGCAGTTAAAGAATATCTCTGAGAACCCACCCGTTTGTCACCACGAGAATCGAAACCGTTGATTTTGTACTGTCGATGTTGAGACCACGATGAAATTTGCATGCTTACTGAGAATCGAGAAGATAGGGTGGAGAAAGCCATCTATTATTTGAGCAAGAAAATGCTAGAGTATGAAACCGGTATCGCATTTGGAAAGGCTTGTCTAGCTACGGTATGGGCTACCGAAGTTCTTGCACTACTTGTTAGCTCACTCTGTAATCTTTGGTTTAGCGACTTGATCCCATCAAATATCTTTTAGAAACCGGTAACTACGGGTAGGCTAGCTCGTTGGTTCTTGTTGCTCTCGAATTTGATCTTACATATGTGACGCAAGTCGATAAAGAGGCGATAGCAGAGTTCCTTGCCGACCATCCGGTTGAGGGGGATGAAGCAGTTGAGTACTTATTCCCAGATGAAGCAATTCTGCATATCGACGAGGAAAGTTGGACGATGTACTTTGACGGAGCGTCAAATCAACATGGGTATGGGATAGGAGTGTTGCTGATAGCACCCGACAATTCCCGTATCCCTCTAGCCTTCAAACTCCGTTTCAAAGTCTCAAATAACGAAGCAGAATCTGGCGTGCATTCTTTGGTATGGAAGCGACCACGGAATTAGGGGCAAAGGCAATTTGGGCGTCATCGGAGATTCGAATCTTGTTGTGTCTCAAGCTAAAGGAGGCTGGAAAGTAAAAAGAAAATATGATGATGTATCACCAAACCTTGGATTTCTTGATTCCTCGGTTTGAAAAGTTAAGTTTTACTCATCTACTAAGAGAACAACAAGTTCGCAGCGCTTTAGCAACTCTATCATCCATGATAGACATCCCGTGGAGTCGAATCGTCCGGTCATTATCGACGAAATTCGCTTTTTGCCTATGAGTCGATTGCGACCATAGATGAAGTTCGGCGAACACCCAGTATTACGACATCTGGAACTTTTGGAAGCGAAACATACCGCCGAGGTAAATGCCAAAGACAAGAGGGCAATAAGAAGAATGTCGATCCAGTTCATCATCTGCGGGGTAAAGCGTATGCGAAGAGGTCATCTGGGAATGCATAAGCGTGTGTTGATCTTTGAAGAGTCCAAGCGCTGATGGAAGCCATCCACGGGGTGAATCACGGTGCACATATGAATGGGGTGATGTTGGCGGAAGATCCTTAGACAAGGTTATTATTGGTCCACCATGGAGGAGGATTATGTCGGTTTAAATCGGCGATGCCACAAATGTCGATTCATGCAAATCGCATGAACATTCCGCCGTCAAAAGGCGTACAACATGACCGCCATGGCCTTTTTACATGCAGGGAATTGATGTGATCGGGCAAATCACGCCGAAAGGGTCAAATGGGCATGAGTTCATCCTCGTGGCGATAGATTACTTCACAAAGTGGGTTGAGGCCCAATCTTATGCGATGTTGAAAGCTTCTGCGTTGCAAAATTCATCGAGAACAACATCATCTGTCGCTCTGAGTCCGAATGAAATAGTCTCGGACAATGGTTCCCACTTCAAGAAGGAGGTGATTGACTTGTTGGAGAAATACAAGCGTGGCTTTTCATAAGTCGTCTACTTAGGCCGCAAACCAGCGGAGGCGATTGAGGCCGCCAACAAGAATATCAAGCGCATATTACGAAGATGGTGGAAACCTCTGAGGTGGCGGATAAGTTGCCGTTTGCTCTATGGGGCTCTGAGGACTTGATCGAGAACTTCTCTTTGGGCGACTCCGTACTCATTAGTCTATGGGATGGAGGCCGTTCTACCAATTGAGATCGAGGTCCCATCATTGCAGTATTGGCGAGTGTCGGATAGCAAAGCGGATTAGCGACCAGCGAGGTTTGAAGAACTCATGCTCTTTGATGAAAGGAGATTGAAAGCAACGTACCACGTTCGGGGTTATCAACGAGAATCGCCAGACTTTCAACAAGAAGGTTAAGTCCGAGGAACTTGAAAGAAGGAGATTTGGTACTCAAAGACAACCGAGCTCCCATCCACGACCCAAGGGGCAAGTTCGGACCCAATTGGTGGTCCCTACATCATCAAGTCAATGCAGTCGGTGGAGCTGTGGTTACGATGGATCTAGATGGCTTGGAGTTTTCCCACCGATCAATATGGACAAGTTGAAGAAATACTACCCTTGAGAGGCTCGCTAGGGCGAAAACCGAAAAGGCGACCTAGGCAAAACTTCGAGCATAGAAAATTTGAAAATTATAAAAGCTGAGCTCGCAAGGTTGAAAACCAAAAAGGCGGCCTTGGCAAAAGTTAGGCGCAAAAGGAGAGCAAAAACACTCGGCGAACCTAAACTGAACTCGTAAGACTTGATTCCCTCTTTGGGATCGTGGCGGCTTCATCTTGAAGTTCGGTCACAATCTTTTCCCGATCAACTTAGTCCATTTTGATCACCTCGGTCATCTTTATTCATCGGCATTCACTCGATCTCGATGCAGTGCTATTCAAACTAGGGGCAACTTTCCGTTGCAATGGAGTGTTCTTGCATCATCGGACTAGGGCAACTTTCCGTTGCCACACTTTGCCAACACCTTTTCAAACTAGGGGCAACTTTCCGGTTGCTAGGATTGAGGTTGTGTATCTCGATGTGATTTCAGCGTGTCGATTCGATCCATATCGAAAATAGTTTTGAAAAGTTTTCATAAAAGTTGACTTTGTTCAAATTAATCTTTTCACAACTAAGACCATTTTGGACCAAAAGCGGAGGTTTTCGTACCACAACCTTCAATTTCATTAATTTCAAAAGCGAGTTCTTTTGCTCTTGCATACAATTGAAGTTGTTTTTCATTACACTCACGCTAGAAAACTTTGAAAGTACTAATAAAGCAATAAATCTGGGGCATAGTCTAGTCAGGTGTCCCTGCGCCCCCTCCCAGAGCTAGTCAAAGTTTCAGATGCCAACTTAGGCCCAGCTTGCATGACCGAACAAGCGCGGAGTACGGAATGGGAGATAAAATATCTGGCGAGTCAAGCCGTCGAGGCGGATCGGTATCCTGGAACTTCTTTGTAACTCATCATTGAAAAGATTAAGCCAGGGACGGCGCCATGCAATGCGATCTGCTGACAAGTTGCGCATCCGTTCGAACCACCAGCTCTCATCGGGAGCATTAACTAGGCGTTGCGAAAAAAAGTAACAGCGAAATTTGAATAGGCGAGGCAGAGTCCACAACTTGCAACTTCTCCATCAACTATATACGGGGAGGGATGAAAAATGAGAGAATAAAGAATAGAGATGTCTGACGAGAGAAAAGTAAGATAAGGTTTTTTGCGAGAAAAGTCGAGCAGGGTCGAGTGATGTAAGCAAATACAAGTGAGCTTGGGTGGGAAACATTACCTATAGCGATAGTGGACTCCTGCCGTCGATTGTCTCCGGCGGATAGAAGGCATCGAGCCTATCAATTTTGGATACACTCCACCATCCAGATAGTCCATCCATGATGCATCGTGTTATATTTTTTGCTTATCGAGTTGTTGTTTTTGCTTATTGAGTTGTAAGTTTTGTCATTTGTCAGCGTTTTTGCGTTTTGAGTTGTTACTTTTTGATTACACAATTTTGTTAAGTCTTGTCTATTGAGTCGTTAACATTATTGTGCTTTGTTTATCGAGTTGTAAACTTCGCTAAGATTGTTTTATTTCTTAGTGAGTCGTTTTGTTTTTGCTTTGTTCGTCGGTTCCCTACCTAACCGGTAAATACATGAGGCGCATTTCCATTTAATTCCGTTTTGTGCAAAATAATGCGATGCGATCTTTGAGAATTTCAAATACAACATCTTTTCAAAAATTTCATTTCATCATGTCTTACAAAAATAAAGGTACAAGTTTTCTGAAAATAAAAGCGCCTAACAAATGTGCAAAGTGCTACAAACTACTAGCTAAAAAGTAGAATAAAGCGAGGAAATAACATCGATTGCCCTCGGGGCGAGAAGAGGCCCTCATCCTTTCTGCGGGATAATCTCTACGTCATCATCACCATCTGGATCGGGCTGTCATCCTCCGGATCCCCTCGAGCTTCTCGCTCTCGGAACCAAGACCGGGGCCTCCCTCTCCGAGACGCCCGTGACACATGATCTGCGATCTCCTCCTCGTCATCCTCGGCGATGGGTGCCTGCGTCTGCTGAGGCGACCCTCCTTCGCCCGGCTCCTCGATGAGACTGGATGGCCCGGCTCCTCCGATCCACTGTACCTCGGGTAGGTCTAGCACCTCGACCTCTCTGAGAGGGCCCCGTGCTGGCCCATGAGGAAGCATATCTGAGGCATCTGAAGATGCAAAGTGCAATACATCAGTTCAAGCATAAAAAGCGGTATAAATCGAGAATGTGAAAAGGGTGTGTGTCGGATGTGCTTTACGATCTATCATATAGCGAAGGTCTAAAACGGAGTATCATCGAAACATGCTAATGCAGGAAAATGGGCGGTACCTCCACACCCGCGATGCTCATCTGCGTCTCCTCCGTAAGATCATGCCCTCGAATGAGGCCCGGCATCCGGCGGCTCGTCCGTATATTCAACAGGAGGCTGCAAATACAGATGCAAAATTATCAGTAACGGAATCAATGTTCAAATATTTGGTGATAAATCAAAATTGAAAAAACATCTGAGAAGTAGTCGGGGTCTCTAACATATCTGTGATCGGCGAGGAGGCTCTATCGGAATCTGGTAAGGCGTCCCCAAATCGCCGGTTAAATCCTTTCGATCGGCATGTCAGCCACCGGATGATCAAGAGACGGAGGGATCGGAGGGATCGAACTGCCCCCACCTCTGGATCTGCCAGCCCTGCTAGAAGAAGGGATATCTGTAGCATGGGCGCGACTCGAAGACGGTGCACCAGTAGAGGTCCGTGCCGGAGCCCGCACTCCCGTCAAGCGGGGCATCAAATATATGCGGCGGTAGGTGGCGTAGTTCCCATCGAGATGATGCAACAAAGCGTCACTGCCCTGCATATACTGCTCGACCTCCTCAGGGGATAATCTATCAGCAGTCCGCATGGTGTGCGGAGGCCTGGCGAGTGTCTGAGAATCGCCCCCATATCGGCCAGCGTTCCCCGGGAACCAAACCACGCGGTGGTCCCTCGGCGAGGAATCTATCACCGACCACAACTCGGCGCTCGAGTCTGAGTCTCGAGCTCAAATCACTTAAGGCGCGAGCGTCTGTGGATAACGGTATACAAATCGGTCGAAATCGAGATATCTGAGCGGATCAAAGATAAAAATAAAAGGCGAGAGTTCAAGCAATACCTCTGTCGCTCGAGCAGTATCAAAGTATCGTCATGAGAGAGGAAAGAGTCTCTCGAGGCCTCGCCAGATGCTCTCCCTCAAACATTAAAGAAAATGGAGTCATAGGAGGTCCCACCACCTCCATCTCCGGGGCCAATGTAGGGAAGTACACATACACCCACAGCTGAGAAAGGCAATGCAGAGTGTGAGTACAAAGTGCTAAAGGCAGAATACAGAATGCAAAGTGCGCCGTGTGTGTGCGGTGAACAAGTAATGAGGAGCAAAATGAAAATCAAGAGGACGGAATGTACCTCCCAGGCTCTCCAGTAGCCGCCAAGTAAGTCCCCTCGTGTGCGAGAGACTGCGCTCATGTAGCAGTAAAGGGTAGCCAGGCCAGCGCCGCCCCAATCATACTGGCTCACCTGTGATAGGTCCACTAGAGCGCTCAGTAAGTACAACCCTACCATGTTCCCTCTATCGGCGAACAAGGTGGTACCGAGGAGGTACATAAGGAAACCACGGGCGTACTGCTCCGCCTCCTCAGGAGTCTCGGGCTCCATCTGTGGCCGCCGGAAATAGGAAGCAAACCAGGAGTATCGGACTCTCCCCGAACCTCTGTCTACGGGCGGGTGTGTCCCCAACAAATGCATCCAGGCAGCCTGCCACTCACCCATGTCCTCATCATAGGGAATGGGCCTACCGCCTAAGTCTAGGCCGGTGAGCATAGCAAAATCCAGCGGGGTCATGGTCATGTCCCCCGTCGCAGAAAAATGGAAGGAATTGGTAGTGTCCCACCACCTCTGCTAAAAAAGCTAATAGGGTCCTACTAATGAGGCAACGAGTTAACCCTCTGGAGAGTGGCCCAAATGCTGCGAGATCGACCAATCCGGACGACTTAGGAAGCTCAAAATACCATTCCCTTGCGTGGGAGCCATATCCTCGAAGCTGTCAGAACGAACTGCATTTAGAATCAATGCATGAATCGACAAATGAAGTGAAAATGAGTGTGTGCAAATAAAGCGAAAATGAAATGTGCCAAATGAAGCAGCAATTGCGTGTTGATGAATTTGGTATTTGAAATGCGTGTTCAAAGTTTGATACATACGAGTTTGGGGCTGCGTGTTCTACTCAACATCGATGGGTGTGTGTTTGCTTCAAGTTTGGGGCTGCGTGTTCTACTCAACATCGATGGGTGTGTGTTTGCTTCAAGTTTGGGGCTGCGTGTTCTACTCAACATCGATGAAGCGTGTGTTCGCTTCAAGTTTGGGGCTGCGTGTTCTACTCAACATCGATGAAGCGTGTTTGCTTCAAGTTTGGGGCTGCGTGTTCTACTCAACATCGATGAAGTGTGTTCGCTTCAAGTTTGGGATGCGTGTTCTACTCAACATCGATGAAGCGTGTGTTCGCTTCAAGTTTGGGCTGCGTGTTCTACTCAACATCGATGAAGCGTGCGTTTGCTTCAAGTTTGGGGCTGCGTGTTCTACTCAACATCGATGAAGCTGTCGTTTGCTTCAAGTTTGGGGCTGCGTGTTCTACTCAACATCGATGAAGCGTGTGTTCGCTTCAAGTTTGGGATGCGTGTTCTACTCAACATCGATGTCATGTCGTTTGCTTCAAGTTTGGGGCTGCGTGTTCTACTCAACATCGATGAATGTGTGTTCGCTTCAAGTTTGGGGCTGCGTGTTCTACTCAACATCGATGGAACTGTGTGTTCGCTTCAAGTTTGGGACTGCGTGTTCTACTCAACATCAGTGAACTGTGCGTTTGCTTCAAGTTTGGGGCTGCGTGTTCTACTCAACATCAGTGAACTGCGTGTTCGCTTCAAGTTTGGGACTGTGTGTTCTACTCAACGTCGTGAACGTGTGTTCACTTCAAATCTGGGTTGTGTGTTCGATGCTTCAAGTTTGGGTTTGTGTGTTCTACTTTTAATCGATTAAGAACGTGTGTTCGCTTCAAGGCTGGGTGCGTTAGAAAGTCTGAGTTTTGGAGACTCGTGTCCTACTCTTGGTCGATATGTCTTTGTGTGCTCACTTTCAACCTCAAGTTTGTGTCTTGATGAATCAATGATAGAAATTTGTGTGTTCAATTTCTAACTAAGGTGCCTTTGTCGTTCACAATTATTCAATCGCCAAGTGTTCGTGAAATTCAAGTGGCTAAGTCACATGCTCAAAATACAAATCTTGTGTAAATAAGCTAAAGCGTGTGTCTAAGCATGGCAAAGTGCAGAATGCACGAAGATCGAATAATAAAATACCTGCATCATAGGAGAGGTGCTACTCGACTCTCGTAGAGGAGATCCGGGTGCTCGATCGTTAAAATCGGTAAAATGACGGAAAGTGGCTCATGGAAGCCTATGAGCCGGAACATATCGTCGGGAAAGAAAGGCGAACCCGTGAATACCATAAAGTCAAAATCATCTCCGACCAGGAAAACCTCCGTCGTGAGGAAAATGACACGCCATTCGAGAAATCTGCAAGAGGAGCAAAAATGAGCAAAATGGGCCAAAATTGGAAAAAAGTCAACAAAAGTCAACTCTCGAAATGAAAAAGTCAACAAAAGTCAACCCAGGAAAATTTTCCAAATATTGAAACAAAATTACCTCAAGTGGTGAAAATGAGAAGAGAAGCCCCAAAAGTCGAAATTTAGTCGCTTCAAAGTGCTTAAATCTGAAAGATTTGAAAACAACTGCGTGGGAGGTAGGGGCCAGCGTATAAAATGCAGATCTGAGGAGAAAGTGGCCTAGAGAGCAAGAGGAAGAAGTTTTGCAACTTTGGGTGTGATTTGGAGGCAATGGAGGTGCATATATATAGAAAATGCCAAAATGACCATTTTGCCCTTTGCTTAGGCGGTGGCCGTAAACCACCTAACCTGGCTGGCCGGCCCCTCTACTTTTTGGCCTGGCCGATGGCCTCCCCTAGGGCAAAGGGCTGGCCGACCACCTTCCCCCCTCCCTCCCCTACCTCTCTGCAAATTTTGAGGAAAATCGGAGCTCCCGGGACCCGAAAAAGTTGAAGAAAAGTACACTTTCTGGCGCGAATTGCTCCGCTGAAACTTTAATGGCAATTATTGACATGTGTCTCATCATTATTCATCGAAATCGGAGTGTATCCATTTTAAATCATGTCGTGACCTCCCCGGAATGTAAATCAGAGGCCGCGATCGGGTTACTGTCGCCGGAATGCGCATTTTCCAGCTCGTTATTGTGCAACAACCGGGCATCCTGATTTGTGCTCATTTGTCATTATCTGGCTCCTAATTCGCATTCTCGTGATTGTTTTGCATTATCATGCATGATTTCTTGATATACCGCACTTCCTGTGCATAAACATGCGTTGTCGCGCATTACCTTTCCTCGCGTTACGTTGCATTAGATTCGCAAGACCTTTGTGTGTGTCGAACTTTTGGAATCATAGGAATCACATAGAATATATGTTGTCGGCATATTGTTCTTGTTTCATTTCTCTATTTTTCAGGCACGATATTGTATGTACGGTTCATTTGAAATCGTGCGACCCAGACGAATCAGTTGATATCGTATCTTCTCCGTGTGAGGCAGCGAGGATTGAATGATTCTCCGTATTCCTAAGCTGTATGAAATGTAGTTGTTTGCTTTACATCCTTGCTTAAAAGCTGTTGCATCTATTTGTCAATACCTTCATTACTTCTTTGCATTTGCATGATCATCCGCGCCTATCACTTTGCATTTGGCCCTGCTGGCACTTTATATCTCTGTTTATCTCGTATGTTTGTCTAAGTCTTGGCCTTGTCAAAAATGGGTCGTCTCGGGCTTTGACATTCACTCCGTCACTTCTTGACTCGAGTTACATCAAGAGGGGCAGCTGTAGACACCCATTTTTGACCGACCTTAAGACTCGAGCGTCACGGTTGAGTGCTCGGTGATGTTGCATCATGTGCTTGCTCAAGAGTTTGAGTCGCGGCCGTCGCCTGCCTCCGGACTCGAACCCTTTTCTCTACCTTGTCTCGGTTTGCGAACCGGGCTTGGTTTTCTCTGTTTTCTTTCGAGGAAGGAGTGGTCTGTAGACTATCTCCGGTGGCCGTGGTGCATTTCGTGGCCGTAGGCCATTCGCCCATTCGGGCCCGGTTCCGGTTTGAACCGTCGGGCAGCGTGCCTCGGCTCGGGACCGCTAACCATCTCCGAGTTCTCGGTTTTGGCATGTGCCTCTGTTTTAGTGTTCCGAGGACCTTTGGGGCCCCTGATGCCCGCCATGCCGAACACCACTTAGGTGCGGCGACCCATTTCGGGACCCCAAAGCGGTTTGGTCCCGAGCATTCATTTTGCATCAGCCTTCTCCGGTTTTTGGCGGAGACCTCTGTTTTAATATTTCGAGGAACCCTGGGGGCCCCCGATGCCCGCCGTGGCCGTATGCCACTTCGGTGCTCATAGCGGTTTTGGGACCCCAACCGGCGGTTTTGGTCCCGAGCATTCATTTCGCATCCATCTTCTCCGGTTTTGGCGGTACCTCTGTTTTGTCATTCGAGAGGACACTGGGGTCGCGGATACCCACCATTGCCGAACACCACTTCCGCACCATGACCCATTTTCGGGATCCCGATTTGCTCGGTTTTGGCCCGACGTTCATTTCTCATTAGTTTTTGTTCAAACTTGGCGGTACCTCTGTTTCAACATCGGGAAGATCCTTTGGGGTGGGAGGCCAGCAATTATCCCAGATAACGGTTCGCTCCTCCGGAGCCCGTTTTGCTCATAGGGCCAATGTTGAACACCTTGGGGTATTTTCTTCCAACCAAAGTTACATATCTGTGATGAGGGACACAGGAGGACCCTACCAACTCTTGGTCGGCGAAACTTTGAGTTTCATTTTGGGCCTCTCCTTCAAGCTCTATGTTGTGACTCTGCTTGGTGTTGCCAATTTCGGCCTTGGAACCTTGTTGCACACATCTAGGAGGACACTTTGGTGTGGTGGACGGCCACAACCTTTGCCTTTCATTTTTGGGCCTCTCCATCATGCGCTATGTTGTGACTCCTGGATCAGTGTTGCCAAATTCCGACCCTGGGGGCTTATGCTACACTCATGGGAGGACACTCTTGTATGGTGGGCGGCGAAATTTTGAAGTTGATTTTTGAGGTGGTGGCCGGCCATAGGAGGTGGTGGCCGGCCATGGTGGGTGGTGGCCGCCACCTTGAGCAAAACTTCTGGCCGGCCGGACCACTTTCGGCTGTTCATTTGTCCATTGCTTTTCAAAGTGTCTCCCTCATCCGGGGGACATTTCAGGAGGAAAAGATTGGATGCTTTCCCTCCCCTTTTACACCCCATCTCCTTGCCTATTTGAAGGCCCCTCCCCCACCTTCTTCAAGGTTAGAAACTTTGGTCTCAAGAACACTTAACCAAATTCCCTCATTTTCATAGCTTTAAACTCCAAAAAAGCTTCAAGTGTCAAGGCCATTTCTTCATCAACACCTAGCCTCACCATCCCTACCATCACTTCACTAGCAAGGAGGTGGATTTCAGAGGTTGAAGCTACAAATCGAGCCAAGGATCAAAGAAAGACAAGTCTTCAAGGGTAAGTCCTCAAAACCAACTTTTAGGGCATTTTCTTGATCCTTTTCTATACTTTAATTGGTTGAGAATTGGGGCTCCGACCCCTACTGCTTTTATTAAAATGAGCCCCTCTACAACTTTGTAGAAGGGCTCAACCTCATTTGGTGTTTGTATACACTAGTTCCTTCAATATTCTTCAAGTTGGTAACATTTTTGCATGCTAAAATTGACCTATTTGTGTTGGTTTTTGGGGGTCCGACCCCTACTGATTTTGTGCTTAAAATGAGCCTCTCTACAACATTGTAGATAGGCTCAACTTCATTTGGCCTTTGTATCTACCACCTCCTTCAAATTTCATCAAGTGTGCCACTTTTGTATGCAATTTTGACCTATTTGTGTTTGGTTTTAGGACTTCGACCCCTACTGGTTTTAGTCTTATTTTGACCCCCTTTACATGTTTCATGAAGAAGGTTTGGTCATTTGGTGTATAGATTGCATGTCTTAGGTTATACCCTCTTGTGGCTTCATTTTTGCCTTCTATTTCTAGCATATTTGTCTTATGATTTAGAGGCTGCCATCTTCTGCATATATGCTTATTTTTGGGCCCTCTTTCATGTTGTAGAAGAAAATTTTTCTATTTGAATTTTCTATATACTACTTGCTTTGAAAGTCCTCTCTTTTACCGTATTCTTGCGAGCTTTTGTTGCCATATCTATGCTTGCATTTTGGCCTTGTTTATTACTGAAAAAAATGCCATATTTGGGACTGCCTTGCTACTGTTCTTGCTGCCATGATCATATTTTGCATGTATAGCATGGCTATAGGCCATTCGAGCTTAATTTACGTACTTTCGGGATGAATGCATGCTTGGTGTCGTTCGATTTGTTTGGGCTGTTTTCCCTTTATTTAGGTGCTGAAATTCCATTACCATGCTTGCATATCATTTCCGGGCCATTCAGTATCATTTTTGCATTGCCTCGGTTTGCGTGCCAATGGGCACGCATTTCGAGGCACCTCTTTTATCATTCCGGCCTATGTGAGTGTGGTTGAGGCCCTCTCATGTTGGCGTAAGCCCAATTGCATTTTCATGCTTGTATGCCATTGCCTCGATTTGCGTGTCATGGTAGCGCGTTTGGCGACTTTATTTTTACCTCCTATGTGAGTGAGTGAGGCTCTCCCATGTTGGTGTAAGTCCATCCGGCATTCCGTATGCCATTTCAATGCATTTCATCATGGCCTCGATTTGCGCGTCGGCGGCACGCGCGTTTGAGGCACGCCGGTCTTATCCGATTTTCTCCTTTCATCATCGCCTCGATTTGCGGCGCTGTGGGCACGCGCTTGCAATTTATCCGATTTTCATTCTTTCATCATCGCCTCGATTTGCGGCGCTGTGAGGCACGCGCTTCGAACTCGGTTTTATCCGATTTTCATTCTTTCATCATCGCCTCGATTTGCGGCGCTGTGAGGCACGCGCCGAGGCACTTTGCCATTTATCCGATTTTCTCCTTTCATCGCCTCGATTTGCGGCGCTGTGAGCACGCGCCCGAGGCACGCCATTTATCCGATTTTCATTCTTTCATCATCGCCTCGGTTTATGCGTGTCCGTGTGCCGCATTTCAAGCTGCCGGTTTTATCCGATTTTGCATCGTACATCATCGCCTCGGTTTTGCGTGCGCGTGTGCACGCATTTCGACACTCGATTATCGATCTCCATTTTGGTTTCGTCTCGGTTTGCGCGCGCTTTGTGGGCACGCGCCAGCTGCCGGTTTATCCGATTTTCATCTTCGGCATCGCCTCTGTTTGCGTGCCGTGGCACGCCAGCGAGGCATCCCATTTTCGTAGCATTCATGTGTATTCATCCCAATATTGAGTTGTGCAAATCGCTCCTCGGCCATCATGCATCGATATGCGTGATTGGTGGCGCGAGATCGAGACATGCATATATTTGTGAAATACATGCTATGCCCCTTTCTGCTCTCGTTGCGGCAAAAATGAAGAATTATCGACTTTCCGAATCGGCACGCAATTAGAGAAAAAGCGCAAGCGAGGCTAATCAGGCATCGGTGGATTTCTGCGCCGGCGACCAGCATATACTATCCACGAAGCGAGGCGGGTCACGGCTTGCACGCCGATCTCAATTCTTTTGTAATTAATTTGTTAATTAATTAGAATCAGATATTATTGGATTTGTATATTCTTTTATTAAGATTACGTATTATTTATTCGGACCCTCTGCGAGGGCATAAATGTAATAAGGGTGTGTGAGTGTGATGTATGTCTTCCAACCCCATTTCTTTCTCCCTTTTATTTACCGCTTTGAATGGTTAGATATAGGGCATATTTCAATTAGCATCTGACATAATGACAAAGATGTTTGCATCATTCATCTGTATTGCATGCATCGGGCTCGGCGCATCATACAAAGCGCATTTGTATTTCAATTCTAAGTTGAATACATGTTAGCGTTGCATTTCATATGCCATCTCTAGAATAGCCGAGCACGCTATAGTTGCATTTTTGCATGTGTTGCATTATGCATTCTCAGATATTTTAGGATCATGCATGATTTCTAATAAGCTTTCTGTTTTGGCTTGGAGTACTCGGTAAGTGGTTATGCTTTAGCATCCTTGCATGCGTGTGAGTGTTGCCATGATAGCATGCTTGCCATGAGGCTAAATGCTTATGTGATATAACTGCCTTGAATGCCTGTGGGTGGAGGTTGGGTTATTTGAATTGGAGCAATTCATCGATTGTTTGTTAAGCCCACTAGATTGTGGCAAAATCTGTATTTTAAGCCTACCTGCGGGTAGCAAACCACCTTTCACAAACAAACATGAGATGTTTAGTTCCAATTCAGACGGCCCAGTCTATACTTGTTTGCTGCGAGCATCACATAGTAACCTAGGCTAATAACCGGAATAAGAGCATACAATGTTTTCAAAATCAGATATCATGGTTAGTAGAGGCCGGTCTTTGACCGGGCGAGAGAATGCTCACGATGTGACCTTCCCTAATCGTACCTAAGTTCCCGAGCCAACTTTGGTGATAGCGGACACGTGGCCTTCGCACCAGTCAGGGTTTCCTAAATTTCCCATTTTAAAATATTTAGGTGGCGACTCTGTTATCTGGCAAAGCAGTCCATGTTTGGCACTTCTTTCAAAAAAATCTGTTTTCCTTCAAAACGATTTGCCGGATTTGGACTCTTTGGTTCGAGATTGAGAACCGCAACAAAAATCGAGTCCGAACTGTAGCGAGGCCCCCCCCCCGCGGGCGTTGTTACAGGGAGAGACCTCCCTTTACATAGAAATGTAAGCCAAAAGCTTGCTTTCATCCCTCCATACATGTGTATGGAGATGGCAATCAGTGATCAACAACTGGCACAACTGGCAAAGAAAATATCTAAAAAAGGAGAAAAATGGCCATCGGCTACTTCAGGTGGCCATCCGGTCACCTTCCCTAGCCGACCGAACACTTCAAGTGGCCGACAAGGGAGAAAAGTGGCCGACAATAGCCAAAAGTGGCCGACAAGGCCCTTCCTCCCTCCAAGCAAGAGGCACCAAGGTTTGATCCAAAAACAAGCACAAAATAGAGAGATTTTAGAGGCTCAAAGACACGGTGTTCTGCCAAGAACTTCGGGCACTCAAAATGAGCACAAATATGCACAATCATCGAGTGCGCAAATGATGACATCTGAGTCTTAAGGTCAGTCAAAAATGGGGTGTCTACACCCATCTTCTCCCACAAGTTTCTCGTGCCTAAGCGGTCATGTGTGCCAAGTTTCGTGCTGATTCGACGTTATTTGGTTCTTTTAGGGCGTTAACACCTTGAATTCTATGTTTCTTAAGAAACTAGTTTGTCTAGAGTGAAATCCAACTCTAACTTCCAAATCGGGAACCCGATTCGATTCCCTTCTTCTCCCACAACTCTCTTGTTCCTAGGCGGTTGTGTATGCCATGTTTCGTGCTAATCTGAAGCCGTTTGGTGATTTTGGGGCATCAACACCTCGAATTTTAGGTTTCTTAAGAAAACAGTTTGCCTAGAGTGAAATCTGGCTTTAACTCCCAAACATGTAAGCCAATTCAAGTCCCGTCTTCTCCCAATTGTCTCTCGTTCCTAGGCGGTTGTGTATGCCAAGTTTCGTGCTACTCCGACGCTATTTCGTAATTCTGGGGTGTTAACACCTCGAATTCTAAGTTTCTTAAAAACTAGTTTGTCAAGAGTGAAATCCGACTCTAACTACCAAATCGGGAACCCAATTCAAGTAGTGTCTTCTCCCACAAGTCTCTCGTTCTAGCCGGTTACGTGCACCAAGTTTTGTGCTACTACGACACCGTTTGGTGATTTGGGGCGTTAACACCTCGAAATCAAAATTTCTTAAGAAACTAGTTTGTTTAGAGTGAAATCTGGCTCTAATTCCCAAATCGGGAAGCCAATTCGAGTCATGTCTTCCCTCATAAGTCTCTCGTGCCTAGGCGGTCATGTGTGCCACGTTTTGTGCTAATCCGATGTCGTTTGGTTATTTTGGGGCATCAACACCTCAAATTCTAAGTTTCTTAAGAAACTAGTTTATATAGAGTGAAATACGGCTCGAACTCCCAATTCGAGAACCTGATTCGAGTCCCGTCTTCTCCCACAAATCCCTTGTGCCTAGGCGGTCGTGTGTGCCAAGTTTCGTGCTACTTCGACGCCGTATGGTGATTTTGGGGCGTTAACACCTCGAATTCTAAGTTTCTTAAGAAACTAGTTTATCTAGAGTGAAATCCGGCTCTCACTCCCAAACCAGAAACTCGATTCGAGTCCCATTTTCTCCCACAAGTCTCTTGTGCCTAGGCGGTCGTGTGTGCCAAGTTTCATGCTAATCTGACACTGTTTGGTGATTTTAGGGCTTTAACACCTCGAATTCCATGTTTTTTAAGAAACTAGTTTGTCTTGAATGAAATCCAACTCTAACTCCCAAATGGGGAACCCGATTCGAGTCCCGTCTTCTCCTACAAGTCCCTCATGCCAAGGCGTTTGTGTGTGCCAAGTTTCACGCTACTCCGACGCCATTTGGTGATTTTGTGGCGTTAACACCTCGAATTCTAAGTTTCTTAAGAAACTAGTTTGTCTATAGTGAAATCTAGCTCTAACTCCCAAACCAGGAATCTGATTCGAGTCTCGTCTTCTCCCAATAGTCTCCCATGCCTAGGCGGTCGTGTGTGCCAAGTCTCGTGCTACTCCGATGCCGTTTGGTGATTTTGGGCCGTTAACACCTTGAATTCAAAGTTTCTTAAGAAACTAGTTTGTCTTGAGTGAAATCCGGCTCTAACTCCCAAACTGGGAAACCAATTTGAGTCTCGTCTTCACCCACAAGTCTCTCATTCCTAAGTGGTCGTGTGTGCCATGTTTCGTGCTAATCCGACGTTGTTTGGTGATTTTGGGGCGTCAACACCTCGAATTCTAAGTTTCTTAAAAAACTAGTTTGCCTAGAGTGAAATCATGCTCTAACTCCCAAACTGTTAACCCAATTCGAGTCCCGTCTTCTCCCAAAAGTCTACTGTGCCTAGGCGGTCATGTGTGCCAAGTTTCGTGCTACTCTAATGCCATTTCGTGACTTTGGGGCATTAACACCTCAAATTCTAAGTTTCTTAAGAAACTAGTTTGTCTAGAGTGAAATTCGACTCTAACTCCCAAACCGGGAACTCAATTTGATTCTTGTCTTCTCCCACAAATCTCTTGTGCTAGGCGGTTGTGCGTACCAAGTTTCATGCTACTACGACGCTGTTTAGTGTTTTTGAGGCATTAATACCTCGAATTTTAAGTTTCTTAAGAAACTAGTTTGTCTAGAGTAAAATCCGGCTCTAACTCACAAATTGGGAATCTGATTCAAGTCCCATCTTCTTCCACAAGTCTCTCGTTCCTAGGCGGTCGGGTGTGCCAAGTTTTGTGCTAATCCGACATTGTTTGGTTATTTTGGGGCGTCAGCACCTTGCATTCTAAGTTTCTTAAGAAACTAGTTTGTCTAGAGTGAAATCCAACGCTAACTCCAAAATCCGGAACCTAATTCGAGTCTCGTCTTCTCCGGCTAATCTCTCGTGTCTAGGCGGTCATGTGTGCCAAGTTTCGTGCTACTCCGACCCCGTTTGGTGATTTTGGGGCATTAACACTTTGAATTCTAAGTTTCTTAAGAAACTAGTTTATCTATAGTGAAATCCAGCTCTAACTCCCAAACTGGAAACCCGATTCGAGTCCCATCTTCTCCCACAAGTCTCTCGTGCTTAGGTCGTCGTGTGTGCCTTATGTCATGCTAATCCGACACTGTTTGGTGATTTTGGGACGTTAACACCTCAAATTCGAAGTTTCTTAATAAACTAGTTTGTCTAGAGTGAAATCCAACTCTAACTCCCAAACCGAGAACCCAATTCGAGTCCCATCTTCTCCTACAAGCCTCTCTTGCCTTGGCGGTTGTGTGTGTCAAGTTTCGTGCTACTCCGACATTGTTTGGTGATTTTGGGCATTTAATACCTCGAATTCTAAGTTTCTTAAGAAACTAATTTGTCTAGAGTGAAATTCAGCTCTAACTCCCAAACCGGGAACCCGATTCGAGTTTTGTCTTCTCCCACAACTCTCTCATGCCTAGGTGGTTCATGTGTGCCAATTTTCATGCTACTCTGACTTCGTTTGGTGATTTTGGAGCGTTAACACCTCGAATTGTAAGTTTCTTAACAAACTAGTTTGTCTAGAGTGAAATCCGACTCTAACTCCCAAATCGGGAACCCGATTCGAGTCCTATATTCTCCCACAAGTCTCTCGTGCCTAGGCGGTCATGTATGCCAAGTTTCGTGCTAATCCGATACCATTTGGTGATTTTGGGGCATCAACACCTCAAATTTTAAATTTCTTGAGAAACCTGTTGATCGTAAATCTCTCTTCCTGCATACAACTCAAGTCATACTATGTTTCTATAAAGACCATTTCCAGGTGATTAATCATTTTAAAATACTGTGTTTAGATGCTTACTAAACTCTAATCTAATAGTCCTTGCCAGACACCCACTCAATTAATTTGAATTTGTAGAAAATGATGGATGTTAATGCTGCTAGATGGCCAATTTATGTAGATGATTGTGATATCATCATGCTATTATGTCATAGTATTCTATTCTCCAATATAAGATGAAGCAGACACTAATTTCAAGAACCATTTTGCCAAAATTAATTTTCCTATTTAACATAAAGAGCTTCTTATCTGAAATAATATCACAGCCATGGCATGCAAGAAGAATATCAATCTCACGGTTATTACAACTTTAGATCGATGTATCTTTATAATTTAAAGAGTTCTTACCTGCTGCTTAAAGAACAACTCCTACAACTCATACGTGGCAGAAGTGTTTAGCTTATTTATAATATGCAATGCACGAGAAGATACAAATGCATTATCATGGTAACTACAATTTCCAAAAGTAATTTAGCAACCATTGTCCAAAATAACGACTTAGCATAAAACTCAACACTAAATTAGAACATCATACTTAATGTAAAATATAATTCAACTGCCAAGTCAACACAACACAACAAAACTTTTATATTAAACTATTTCGGATAACTCTCCAAATTTTTTTAAATTTCTCAAATTTATGATCAATTATTTAACTCTATCACCAAAAACAATCATGTTCATGATGTACGAGTAAATTTAAAATGTATGATTTTGTGGGGCGGGGAACTTGGAGATGGGAATAGAAACTCTTTTTAAACACCCAATACTTCAGCTCTACAATAGTAGTGAAACAAAGTAAAACCCAAGTTGAACTCTAAAACTACCACAAAGATCTATCTCCTAGTAAAATACCAACAAGTTGCATAATTTTTTTGATAACTCAATATCTGGCCCAAAGGACTGACTAATCCATCAACATATGATCTCATACCATTATCACCATTTAGTTGAACATTCAAAGATATCACTTACGACTCCTGATTCAATGACAAACTAACCAACAACATAGAATTTGGTAGATCTATATTAGGAATAAAAGTACAAGAGATCAGTGAAGCTCTCATACAAAAGGTGTCAAGAGGGGTAATTTTGCATAGATTACAACACTTCTTAATAAGTCTGTTAGCTTTTTTAATTCCTTTAAACTTTTATGTAAATTATAGTAATATCAGTTAATACAATTATCGTATTTGAATTTTCACTACAAAGATAATTTTTGAGCAGTGGCACATGTAAAAGAGGCATAAAAGATTGAATGATCAATGTAATTTTGACCTACTTAAAAATCATAATAGAATCTGCAAGATAATTGAACATGTAAATCAAATGACATAAATTCACCAAATACCATTATAATTAATATTACACAAAAGCCTAGATTGAGAGAAGGGTCACTAAAATTCAAGGATTAAACTAAAGTTGCAACCACAAAACATGTCTGATATACGATTTCAAAATGGTCAGTCCATCAAATAATACCAAATTCTAGTGGCATGGATGAGATAAAAACCTATATCATCTTGAGAATGAATCAGCATGCATACCATATTTCATTTTATATCTAGAAATTAGTTTAAGGCCAACTCATATACTATGGTATTGAAGCTAGACAAAAAGGAAATCACAATCAGTTGACGGTTTGACAAAATTAATGGGAAACAGGATTCTTGGTTCCACTCTAAATTATTTCACTCTCATTTCCTTTCTAATTCTTGGACATAGGAAGACCATATGCTATTGAAGGCAAAACTTTAATAGTGATATCTAGAGTTAAAAACTAGGATTCTCTAATCTATCTTGTAAATGAACATTACTTGGTTATATATTTCATGTTCCTTGTATTAAAACTCTTTCAACATATTTTCTATTCAATACATGACTCAGAATTATACAAAACATGATACAAAAGTGCAAATAGCAATGTCAATACACAAAATTTGACAACTGACTATATCAAAATCTATAATTTTTCACTCAAGACTAGTACCAGTAACCCAAGAAACCCACATTGAAGACGACTATATCATACTTATATTTGAACAGAAATGGAGAGAAAAATTAGGGCAAAGAGGAACTATCTATCTTCTCATTTCGTTTCTAATGCATTAATGTGCCTCGCTGCCTGATCTTTCTCATCGCAATCAACCCATTCGAGGTCGTCGTTCTGACAAGTCCGACGATATTCCTTTGTGGACAAAGGTTCTGAAACAGTTGAGGGGGGTGTAGGGTCTGGATTTGAACTTGTGGCTTGTAGAGGGATTGGAGAATATCAAATGTAGGGTTAGGGTTTTGGAACCAACAACAAGAGTAGAGAAGATGAAGTAGATGATCGGTGAAGATCGGTGAAGAGAATAGGAGAAGAGAGAGGGTAGTGAGGGAGGAGGTGTAGCGGCGGCAGTGGTGGTCGCCGGTGGCAGCACTAGAGACAACGACGTTGGTGGCAGAAGAGATAAAAAGAGAAGAGAGTGAAAGAGAGTGAGAGGGGGTGTTAGGTTAGGGATTAGGGATTGGGGATTTTAGATCGTGAGAAACAAAAGGGGGGAAAGAAATGGGGAATTTAGATAGAAATTGCGGAAAACAAAAAGAAATTTTTTTTTTTTGGTTAAAATATATATATATATATTTGTAGTTAATGATTTTTTTTTATTTTTCATTTTTTTTTAGTTACTAAGGTTGAAATTTTTTTTTTTATTTTAATGAAAAAAAATTATTATTTTTTTATTTGGTAGAAGTAGAGGTAATATTTTAATAAAAAATACTTTCTGTTAAAATAAAATTAATTTCTTGTGGTCAATGAAAAATATATTTTTGCGGCCCATTTTTTTTTTTTGTTACTAAAAATCAAGAACTAATTTTTTTGTGGCATAAGAGAAGGAGCAACAATAGTGGTGAAGGTGGTGGATAAGAGGTGGTGGTGGTGATAGCAAAGGAGATTAATGGTGAAGTTGTCGTAGCGGTAAAGGAGATGGACTGGAGGTGGTGGAGGAGAGGTAATGGTAGTAGTAGTGGCAATAGTGGTGGTGGTAGTAATAGTAGAGTGGTCGCGATGGTGGTAGTAATGGTAGTCGTAGAGGTAAAGTGGCAACAGTGGTAGTAGTGGTGGTAGTGGAATGACATTCGCAGTAGTGGTGAAGGTGGTAGAGGAGATGGGTAGTAAGAAAAAGAGAGAGAGAGAGAGAGAGAGAGAGAGAGAGAGAGAGAGACAAAGACAGACAGAGATAGAGACAAACAGAGACAGAATGATGAGCGAAAGAGAGACAAAGTGGTCGCTAAAAGTGCATTTTCTTGTTGTGGATTGATAAATCGAGAGAGAGCTCGGTAAATAAAGAAGATGAAAGGGAGAAAGTGAGCAAGGCAAACACAATGAGGGAGGAGAGAGGGAGAGAGAGAGAGAGAGAGAGAGAGAGAGAGAGAGAGAAACAGACAGGAAGATAGAAAAAGAAAGAGAGAGCGAGAAGAGTAATGAGTAAGAGAAAGACAGAGACAGAGACAAAAAGAGACATAAAGACAAAAAAAAAAGAGAAACCAAAGATGAGCGAGAGAGAGAGAGAAAAAGAGAAAGAGAGAGAGAGAGAGTGAGCGAAAAAAGGTGAACAAGAGAGAGACAGAGAGAGAGAGAAGAGAGATGAGCGAGATAGACAAAGAGAGAAGAGATATGAGCGAGAGAGATAGAGAGAAGAGAGATGAACGAGACAGACAGACAGAGAATAGAGAAGAAAGAGATAGACAGATAGACAAACAAAGAGAGAAGAGTGATAAGTGAGAGAGAGAAGGAGAAGAGAGACAGAGAGACAGAGAGACAGGAAGATGAAAAAATGAGTGAAAAAGAGAAATGTTATATCAAAAGAGTAAAACGACGTCGTTCTTTTTAAAAATTTTTTGTGATGAAAAAATACCGTTGTATTTATTCAAACCATTTTGTGACTATATATATATATATGAAGCCATCTTAAAGCCATAATATATATATATATATATTTTTTTTGGCAATGGTACCTATTACCGTTGCAAAAAACTCTTTTTTTTTTTTTTTTTTTTTTTTTTTTTTTTTTTTTTTTTTTTTTTTTGCGACAGCAATCTCTGCCGTCGCAAATACTCTTTTTTTTGCAACAACAATTTTTGCCGTCACAAATACTCTCATTTTTTGTGATAGCATTTTCTGTCGTCGCAAATACTCTATTTTTTTGCGACAGCAAATTGTGTCGTCGCAAAAACTCACATTTTTCGCAACAACAAGTTATGCCGTCACAAAAACCCACCTTTTTCGTGACAGCAAGGTGTGCCGTCGCAAAAAGTTACTTTTTGAGACGGCAAGTGTGCCGTCGTAAATGCTTCCGTCTTTTAAGCCCACTTTTCTTCTAGTGTATAGGTGTTAGATGCATCTAGTGGGCAACAAACTTCAAAAGAAGATGAATAGGTATTTTACTATTCTAGAACTTGAATTAGTGAAATTGATCCAACAAGCTTCAAAAGAAGATGTATTTGTAAAGTTTCCATAATAGCAAAGAAGTTTTGTTGGGTCGGGAAAAAAATAATCAATATGTTTAACCCACAAGCTAATTAGCTTTTTATTTATTTTTTTAAGGAAAAGGAAACAACAATTAGCTAATTTTGTTACCTGTTTACCTATTTGGTCTTGAATACATATTCATTTCATCTAGCCTTTTTCTTTTGGGTATACATTATTCACCTATCTAATCTCAAGTATTTCTCTTGATCAAGAAATCAGAATAGTAAGAAACCAACAGCGGTTCATTCGCAAGTGTTTTTGAAAGATGTAGGTTGAAAAAATGAGATCCTCAGCAACTACCTCTGTCCTTAGGTTAGATGACCTATATATTGGTCAATAATGATGGACTTTGTATGTGTATGCGTTTTTCAGTTGAAACATTATATTGTTCAGGGTTGGAAACCTTTTGATGTTCATATTACTGCTTAGTTACTTCAATAATACTTTTGAATTGTTTCGAATTTGTTGTATTTAGTCTATTGGAAACCTTTTGATGTTCATATTACTGCTTAGTTACTTCAATAATACTTTTTACCCACCCAAAAAAAAAAACTTCAATAATACTTTTGAATTATTTTGACTTTACTGTTTAGTGGTCGTTGTACTCAGTCCTAAGAGTGAATTTTATCTTTTCATACTTGAGTTTATTAGGTCACAATAAAGAAACAATTTTTCTCGTATAACTTAAGTAACTATTGTGCTACCCAATAATGATAGTTGAGGCTTGTTTATCGACTGTTAGGAAATGTTTGCATTCCACCTAAGATTTTCTATTGATTTACATATATTTTCTCTTTCTCCTTACTGGGTTCCTTTATTTATTATTTATTTTGTGTGTGTGTTAATATACCACCACGGTTACATTAAGTCCATCTATTTCCACATAAAGTAGTTGCAAAGTTTTGTGCCAAGTATCTTCACCAACAGGTGCTCAAGCATGAAGACTATTTGGCTAGAGATTTAGGCACTTATCTTCAGAAAGCATTTTTAAGGTTACTTCATTCCTTTTCTTTTATTTGTTCATTTAATATTTTTAGCTGGTGCCCACTATAATCACAGTCCAAGCACACAAGAGGCAGCAAAGAAGGTATCATTCACCTATAAGTTACTTCATTCCTATAAGGTATGAGGTTACTTCATTCCTTTTATTTCATCCACCTATAAGGTATCATTCACCATCTTCACAAATTTTTTTAAAAAAGATTCAAGTGCATTTATATTATGTACATCTAAATATTAAAAAAAAAAAATCACTCAAAAAAAACTCAAAACATATATTAAAAAACTAGATCAACAAAGAATGTCTTCATATTTTTGACCTCCCATTGTCTTGTCTTTATGGAGTAGCAGCTAAGGGAGAAACAATGGCTCTGGAATGCGATGGCGAACAACATGGAAAGGGGGCTGGAAGTGGAGGATGGTAACCAGTGGTACGTCGACATGGACGACGGCGAATGTGGGGTAGCAAGGCAAACACAACTATTCATTCTATTTTCGTGGACAATCTACCAGAATCCATGGGGACCAGAGGGTTATACACCATATTCTCTAACTATGGGGTAGTCATGGATGTTTTCATTCCTAATAAGAGACGGAAGATGACAAGATCTCGCTTTGGCTTTGTAAGATACAACTACTCTGTAGCAGCAGACATGGCAATTCAAAAGGCTCATGGGCTTTGGTGTGATGACAGAGCTTTGAGAGTTAAGATGGTAGAGTTTGGTAAGGAATCTGGTCCACAACCCAGATTCAAAGAAACACCTCAGACCAGGAAAGCCATAGCTGGAAGAACTACGTCCACTGCTGGATACCGTAGAAGCAAGTCATATGCGGAGATTGTGAGTGGCAGAGGAATTCAATCAAGTGCAATCTGAACTATTAAGGCGTATGAGGAAGGTAATGGTTAGTTGTATGAAAGCATAACAGTAAAATTAAATGCATCCTCATCATTGGATTCTTTTAAAGAGGACATCATTAGGAGAGGATTTGGGAAAGTAAAGGTCAGATGGGGGGTGGAAGAGACATGGTTCTCTCCTTCAAATCAGTAACGGACATGAAGGATAAACTTTTGAGAATGCAGGTCTGGCTCCATGCATGGTGTGATTCAGTCCAAGAATGGAGACAAGGGTTGGTTCTCGAACAAGAAAGATATGTCTGGCTCAGTTGTTATGGTGTTCCATTGAACTTATGGAGCTTCAAAACCTTTAGTAGTATTGGGCAAATTTGGGGAGCAATGCTTGCCATTGATGAGGATACTCTTCGGCTTAATGCACTTCATTGCGGTAAGGTGAAGATAGCCACGACAAGTATGGATTCTATCAATCACATTATAAATTTGGAGTGCAAAGGTTCATTATACCCAACGAGGGTTTGTGAGGAATAAATTATTGTTTATAAATCACCATCGGACCTGTGTACATCTCTTTCCACTGAATGGAAGATAGCAAGGAAGTCAACACCAGAAGCAATTGCAGATGAGCAGATTACAGACAAAAGCAGTAGGCATGAGGAAGAAGATGCTGATGTGGAAATCCAGATGGGCAAGAAAGTTGACCTACGCGATGAGGTGGCTGGAGAGGGGGATAGTGTCTTACCTACTCGTTCAGATGATTTGGATAGGGATGAAAGATTTAGTGATGTCTCTGCTGTAGCCGAAACAGATATGATGAAGGATGTATTTGAGGTAGGTGGCGCATGCGTAAGTCAACTGGTAGGGGTGGGAGAGAGCTCTGAGCAGTATGATGATGGTGTCAGGCGTAAGGTAGACGCTCAAGTCTACACCCCTGGTTTTATTAAAAGTCTGAGTGGTTCTAAAGGCAATCGGCTGGGCATTCAACTTGAAGTGGATCTCAACCAGGCCCATTTGGCAGGTGGGCTTGGTGGGTCGTCCCAAAGACCTGGTGGGTTGGTTCAGATTCATCACAGCCACCTACATGGTGGTCTTGATGGGCCGAACCAAAGTCCTGCTAGGCTGGAACAGCTTTATCATAGCATCATTCAACGTCCTTCTGCTACTTCAGTCCATAATCTACAAATAACCTCCTGTCTAGCAAGCAAGGAAAAGCTGAAGACGAAAGCTACTTCAGTATCCAGAACACAGCTACAGAAAAAGCAAACAAAAGGGAAGCTTGGAGTTAACAAGAGATTGGGAGCACCATCTCTGAACTTGAGAAAAGTAGCTATTTTTATGTCAGCTGTAGCTGCCATCTCATTATCCATGGCTAGTGGAACTAGTAAAGGTCGGAGAGTGTTATCAGAGGCAGAGGCATCTTTACAAATAGGTAAAGCCCTAGGCCTAGACTGTGAAGGTAAAGAAGAGGAGGTGTTGAGCAAGCTAAAGGATTTGGAAGCTCAAGACCAATAGAGAGCAAGGAAAAAGGTTGGGGAGACAAGTTAGATCTTTAGACCGAGCTGATCAAGAGTGATGTTGTCACTCATAAAGATACAATCATGGAATGTGAGAGGCATTAGAAGACCTGAAAAAAGGAGGAGGATTAAGAAAAAGCCTTCTAGATAGAAAAGTGGACATTGTGTTACTTCAAGAAACCAAGAAGAATGCAGTGAATTCTAATTTGGTTAGGTCTATGTGGCCTGGGGACCATTTTGATTTCGTGGGAGTTGATGCAATTGGTCGAGCTAGTGGTCTGTTATGTATTTGGAACCTAGAGGTGTCTCAATTGAAGGCTTGTTGTAGTACTCATAATTTCATCCTTTTATCAGGTACACTTTTTTCCAGTTTTGATTGTGTTATTATTAATGTTTATGGTCCTAAGGAGGTGTTTAAAATAAAAGAGACATGGGATTCTTTAGTAAGGCTGAAATCCAACTTTTTGGGGCCATGGTGTCTGGGGGGTGATTTCAATGAAATCAGAAGTATTTCAGAAAGAATAGGATGCTCAAAAAGGGATAGAGGAATGAGGGATTTTAATAATATGATTGATCAACTTGAGTTAATAGATATACCTATGTTAGGAAGGAAGTTTACGTGGTGTAATTCTCAAGCAAGGGAGAAATGGAGCAAAATTGATAGATTTTTGCTTAACTATGAGTGGGTGCAGAATTTTTCTTTCAAATTATGGGGACTTCCTAGATTGTTGTCTGATCACTATCCTATTATCTTAATGGAGGATGATAGGGATTGGGGACCTAAACCCTTTAGGTTTCTTAATGCCTGGCTTTTACATCCAAAATTCCTTCCCTTTGTTCAACAAAGTTGGTCAGCACTTGGTGTGGAAGGATGGGCAGGGTACAAGTGTCTGATGAAGTTTAAAGCACTGAAACAGGCACTTAAGCAATGGAATGTAGAGGTGTTTGGTAAGGTTGAATTGAAGTTGAAAAGTGTGGAAGATAAGGCTCATAATCTGGATTTGTTAGCTGAGGAGCGACCACTACTCGATATAGAATTGTGTAAAAGAAAAGAAGTGAGGGGTGAAGTTTGGAGGTTAAGTAAAATTCTGGAATGGATCTGGTTACAAAAATCTTAAGTGAATTGGGCAGCTAAAGGGGATAAAAATACCAGGTTCTTTCACATTATGGCATGTAGCAGAAATAGCAGGAATTCTCTTTGTTCAATAGGAATGGATGGTCTGATGCTTGAGGAGCCTTTGGAAATTAGAGAAGCTGTTCAGGCTCATTTTACAAGGCTATTCTCGGAAGATTGGAAAATTAGACCCAAACTATCTGGTCCTTTCAAGTGTATATGGGGAGCTCAAGTTGTGGCACAACTAGAGGCAGAATTTATTGAGGAGATTTGGTCTGTTATAAAGTGTTGTGATGGTAATAAGGCACTTGGGCCTGATGGTTTCAACATGTCCTTTTTCAAGAAATGTTGGCAAACTGTGCGGGTTGATGTGTTACAGTTTATGAGGGAGTTCCATCAGAATGCTAGTTTGGTTGGTGGGATTAATAGTTCTTTCATAGGTCTAATTTCAAAAGTTGTAAGTCCCTCTTACTTGAACGAGTATAGGCCCATTAGCTTGATTGGTTCCTTGTACAAAATTTTAGCTAAGGTGCTAGCTTTCAGAATGAAAAAGGTGATGCCCATGATTATTGGTGAGGCATAGTCAGCTTTTTTAGGGGAAGGAACATTTTAGATGGCATTCTGATAGCTAATGAAATAGTGGATAGGTGGAAGCGATATAGCCAAAAAGGTTTGGTGCTTAAGTTGGACTTTGAAAAGGCTTACGACTCTATTAATTGGGAGTTTTTATTTGATTTTCTGTCAAAGTTTGGCTTTGGAACTAGGTGGATTAGCTGGATGAAAACTTGTGTTTCCTCTGCCAAGATCTCTGTCCTGGTAAATGGGTCACCAACACCTGAGTTCATCCCTCAAAGAGGCCTTAGACAAGGAGATCCGTTGTCACCATTCTTATTCAACGTTGTAGCAGAGGGTCTTAATATTCTACTGAGCAGAGCTAAGGGTCTGGGCCTTATTCATGGGGTAGTGGTGGGTTCCAATGGCCTAAGAGTCATACACTTACAATTCGCGGATGATACAATTTTGTTTTGTGATGCGGATAGGATGGAGGTGACCAACATTAAAAGAATTCTAAGATGTTTTGAGATTGTTTCTGGTCTGAAAATCAACTACCATAAGAGTGTCATATGTGGTGTTGGGGTGGAAGAGGAAATGGTGATGGAATTTGCTTCTTTTTTAAACTGTCTTCATCAAAAGCTACCTCTCAAATACTTGGGGCTTCCTTTGGGGGCAAACCCCAGCAGGAGGAGTACTTGGAAACCCTTTCTTGACAAGTTCAAATAGAAATTGTCCACATGGAAGAGAAGGCTGTTATCCTTCGCCGGACGCCTAACTTTAATTAAATCCGTTTTGTCTGCTTTACTTGTCTATTATTTGTCCTTGCTCAGAATTCTGGCTGGAGTGGCTAAAGAGATTGAGAGCTTGCAATCAACTTTCCTTTGGGGTGGCTCTGACCTTAGAAGAAAAGTTCATATGGTCCGGTGGGAGGTGATTACTAAAAATAAGAAACTAGGTGGGTTACGTGTGAGGAGGATTAAAACTTTGAATCAATGTCTACTATTAAAATGGTGGTTGAGATTTGGTGTTGAGAATCAGTCACTTTGGAAGGAAGTAATTTGTGCCAAATATGTGCCTGTGGATGGTAGATGGTTCCCAAAACTAACTAGTAGAGGATCAAAGCTTTAGACTGATATAGTACATGTAGTTTTATCTAATCTAGAGCTGTATCAATTTTATATTACTAATTCTTAGCTGGTTCTGGGGGATGGGAGAAGAGCTCTTTTTTGGAAAGACAAGTGGGTGGGTAATGTATGCTTAATGGATGAATTCCCAAGGCTTTTCTTATTGTCTAATGATAAAAATGGTGTGGTTAATGTGTATTTTGAAAGAAGGACAGAGGCAGGTGGATGGAATCTGGGATTTAGAAGACCTTTGCTGGCCTGGGAGGAGGAAGAAGCTCATAGACTATTCAATTTGTTGAGCTCTGCCCCAACTCTGTGTAGTTCCAAACCAGATGAGCTTCAATGGTGTGCAGACCCATCCAAGCTCTTTATTGTCTCTTCTGTGTATAAATGGACTGAATCATTTCTGAGACCTGTAGTACCAGTGGCTGCCTCAATTTGGAACAACTTTGCGCCCCCAAAAGTGCAATATTTTGGGTGGTTGGCTTGGCTTGGTAAGGTTAAAACCTCTTCTTTCCTTCATCGAATTGGTATCGTCACAGGTAGTGATAATCTTGGCTGTGTGTTTTGTCATAATGAGGTGGAAAGGGTGAAACATATTTTGCTTTTCTGCCCTTTTGTGTGGCTGCTTTGGTCCGACATTATACACTGGTGGGGATTTCAGTGGGTGATACCAGGTTCAGTGAATGGTTTGTTGCAATGGTGGTTTGGATGTAGAATGCAGAAGCTGGTGAAGAAAATCTGGATGGTTATACCTTTGGCCACTCTCTGGTCCACATGGAAGCATAGGAATGATTGTGTTTTTAATGGTTCTCATCCAAATTTGGAAGCTCTATGTGAATTAGTGAAGGTTAGAGTTGCTATGTAGCTCAAAGCATCCCACATTCAAGTGGACTTCTCTATACAGGTGAAGTACTGCATCAGGAATGGAGGTTGAAGATTGGAGGTTGAATATTGATTGGTGTTTGGATGCAAGGCTACTGGTTGGAGGTTTGCTGCTGTTTATTTGATTGTTTTGGTTATTTTGATTGAAGTTCTTGGCAGTAGGGTTGTGTGCTTAATGTTGCAGGGTGTCTACTTAATTTGGCTGTTGTGCCTGCTAATTTCAGGGATGCTGGGTTTTGTTGGTTTGCTTGGATGAATTTTGCTCTAATGAGTTTTGCTAGTGCTGAGTTTTGTAGATTGTCTGAAGGGTTACTTCGCTTTGATTTGTTTGGCCAATTGTTCAAGGTTGAAGGGCTAAGGAGCTGCTCTTTTACTCTGGTTTTTGCTGGTCTGCTTTGAATTGTTTGGCTAATTGGTCAAGGTTGAAGGGCTGAAGGGCCACTAGTTGAACGGCTAATTGGTCAGTGTAGCTTGCTGCTGAGGTGATGCTGCCTGTAGTTTCAAGGCAGTGTTGATGGTGATTCTGGTTTTGGGGCTGCTGGCCTTAAGTTGTTGTGCTGTTGAGGTGTTGATCTGATGTGTTGCTTTGTCTTAAGCTGCTTTGCTCTATTTGTTTTGCTCTGCTGCTACACCAGTGGTCCTTAGCTTGTAGCCTACTGTGTTTTTTTCTTTGTTTTGCTTTGTTTGTTGATCTCTCACTAACTAGGAGGTTAAAGCTTTATATAGCTCCAAGCTCCTCTTTATTGTTGTATTTCTTCATACTCTGTATGTGTTTCATTAATAAAGTTTTCTTTTTGCCGATCAAAAAAAAAAATTAAGTTACATGTGCTCATCTGCTTGGGAATCTTGAACCAGCCTGCAGTTTAATCATCAACCAATATCGCCACTAAAATTTTATTGAAGCCCATAGAATGTCATTTTGCACACATTGTGGATTGCTTTTGTTTTGAAATTTAGTCTAAATTTAGTGTTGCTTACACAAAAAAAAAAAAAAAAAAAAAAAAAATTGCTTATGCAAATTTGTTGGTGGTAATAATGAATATGTATATATGCATGTTTCTCCACAATTCTGTTTACTTTCGGTTTCCTTTTCTGCACTAGTTTCTTTGATTTGTTGTGGTATCTTGTAACTGTGTTATCTAAGAAAGATTTCATTTGAAATTCAGATTGTTGTGTTTGGGTTTACGATATTCATAAATGAGTTCAAACTGCAGGTTCTTGAAAGCTAGGAAGTTTGATATTGAAAAAGCAAAGCACATGTGGGCTGAAATGCTCCAATGGAGAAAAGATTTTGGTGTTGACACTATTATGGAGGTAATTACATTGGACATTTTGCCTTGGGTTTGTTGTGTAGGCTCTCCATATTGTTTTCTGCCACGAATTTGAATTAATCTATGCTCTACTCACTGATTTTTTTCATCAAGATTTTGAATTTAAAGAGTTGAATGAAGTTTTGAAGTATTACCCACATGATAATCACGATGTAGATAAGGAGGGAAGACCTGTCTATATTGAAAGATTGGGAAAAGTTGATCCAAACAAACTTAAGCAAGTTACCACAATGGATCGGTATATAAAATACCATGTCAGGAAATTTGGGAAATCTTTTCAATTAAGTTTCCTTCTTGTACTGTTGCAGCAAAAAGGCATATAGATTTAAGTACAACAATCTTAGACGTTCAAGGGGTGGTATGTGGCCTCCTGTGTTTTCCTAATTTTGACATGCCAATAATGGTGTGTACAAGAACTTTTTCCTGATTTCTAGTTGTAATAACTTTCACATATGGCTTTAATTTTAAGACTCAAATGCAATGGCTTCAATTTTGAGTGCTTAATGTTACACACTTTTTTTTTCTTTTTTTTTTTTATGTGATGGTAACAAATGCTCGCAAAAAAACATGTTAGCATTTTTCTTTGTTTTTTGTGACGGCAAAATAGCGGTCACCATAAGTAGTTTAGACAGTTGCAAATAATTTGCGACCGTTGCTTTACTGTCGCAAAAAGTATTTGCCACCCCCACATTTGCAACCCCCATTTGCCGCCACATGGGCTGTCACAAAAGGTCTTTGGCGACTGTATTTCTATTATTTACAACGGCTTGTAACGTCGCAAAAACTACTTTTTTTTAGTAGTGATAAATATTAATCACTAAAATTATAAATACATAAAAAGTTCATGACTTTGTAACAACTTTCTAAAATTATCATTGAATGGTAATTTTTTCAAATTTTTTTTTTTTTACTATTGTAGTGCTTATTGGTAAATGCAATGAGATAGATCATCCAACCCAATTAACCCTATTCCCCTTATGTATGGAGAGATAAAGTATGGAAGGGGGAGCCTATTCTTATCCTAACAGCCTTTGTATGATCAATCTCTCTAACTTAATTGTATGGTGGAAAAGAGTTTTTGATATGGAAACAGTAGAGAAATTGAAATACAGAGGACTTATAAATAAAAATTAATTCTACGAGCAATTAGATTTAACTTTGTAAAATTTTATTTTGACTATTTACAGTGAAGGTGAATCTAATTTTGTAAAATGATGATATTAGTTTGGCCTAAATATATAAATATATATTTTTCAATGTTCGTTCAAAATCTAATGAGGTCACCACAACCATACATGTAGTGCTGCCCATACTCTTTCATGTATGGTAGGAAATCATTTTTTCAATGGTCCTTTTTATATAAAAAAATGTGATCCTATTTTTTAAAATTTGTATTGGCTTTTTGTTTACTTCCATTTTAAAATAAATAAATAAATAAAATTAAAAATTCAATATTGACAAAAAAAATGTCAAAAAAAAATAATAAATAAATAAATAAAAAGAAGAAGAATTATTTTAAGCAGCACCAAAAGACCCTCCAAAAGTCTATTAGAGAAAATAAATAAATAAATTGGATCCAAACTTTCTAAAAAGCACCTCTCAAAGTGCTTTAAGCCTATTGCTTATTACTTCGAGCAAAGCTGTACAGAATACATATAAGTTGTTTGCACAAAATAAAAAAAATTCCATCCTCTTCTCCATATATAATAAACCAAGCTACCCCAAAGGGAGGTTGCTTTACAGAGAATAAAAATGAGATAGCATCCAAACACAACTTTAAACTAATATACATAATGAAATAGAACAACATATATATTGGCTAATGTTATAAATATATATGTTTAGTAGAACATTATACAATAGAAATGTGTTAAAAGTCAATCAATTAAAAAAAAGTCAATCAATTACCCATGAAAGTGTTTTAAAAGATCATGTGAATCCATCGGATTGGAGTCTTGGGACTGTGAATTCCCCGGACTATTTGGTCGGATTGGATATGTATCCTGTGTTTGTTTTTTCATGGGATTAGATGTCCGGACTGTGAATCCCCCGGACTATTTTTAGTGAATCCAACGTTTGGTTGGACGGACTGGATAGGATAAATGAACAAATGACTATTTTACCCTTTTTAATAGTTTACTAAGTAATAGCAATATTAAACATATCTTTAATATTTTAATTATTTTTAACTAAATTAAATAAAAAATTATTTTATTTTATTTTTTACACAATTAAATAAATTTATTTTTAAAAAATAAATAAATAAAATATCAATAAAAATATATATTATTTTTTAATTAAGATTTTAAATAAATTTGTTTAAAAAAATAATAATCAAAAAATGAAATTAAATAAAACATCTATTACATTTAAATAATGAAATTAAATAAAACATAAACAAAATTTTAAAATAAAACATCAATAAAATATCCATAAAAAATTATTTCAAAAAATTAAATAAATAAAATATCAATAAAAAGTTAAATAAAATTATTTTATTTTTAAATTGAGACATTTAAATTAATTTTTTTTATTAAATATAATACATAATTAAATTTAAATTTGAATTAAATGTGCCACAACAAATGAGGGCAAAATGGTCATCTCACCCCTCTAATCCAAACAGTAAACAATCCCACCAATTCTATCCCACACCCCCCCCCCCGGATTATTTTATCCCCCATATGGGGGATTAGGAGTCCGGCCGGACATGGAGTCCGGCGGACTAAAAAAAAAACAAACATCGGATTAGCTTTACTGTGCGGATTACAATCCGCACAGTAAATAGTCCCCCCCTAATCCCATGAATCAAACAAGCCCTTAGTACCTATGTACTTTTATTAAAATTTCTTTAGTCCTACTTTCAATTGTGTCAATTAATTTTTTTATATTTTAAATCAAGTTTGAATGTCAATTTTCTATCCTTCTACCAACCTCATCAGTAGTAACTGAACTTGATTTCTCTATTTTTAATTTTTGTCAATCTCATCAACATAGTTAAACGATAGGATAATATTAAAATTTAACTTAAAATACTAATGATTGATTATCAGAATTGAAAGTAAAAAGACTAAAGTGAAATTTTAATAAAAATATAAACTTTCTTATACTTTTAAATGGTAAATGCTAACATGTGCTTTCTATCGAATGTTTTAGTGTTAAAAAGTGTGTACAACATGTGTTAGAAATATTGAAACAAGATTTATGACCGAATCTTACGAAAACTAAATATTTCAAATCTTGGGATCATTGGAGGTTTACCTGTTCGTTAATTTCAAAGTCCCGTGATTAGTTAAGGTGCGCGTAAACTGACCCGTACACTCGGTTATCAAAAAAAAAAAAACAAAAAAAAAAAAAACCCTAAACATTAGTTATTCAAATTATAAGAGAGATTTTACTTTTTAAAATTTTTTTTATTACTTTTTTAGCAATCAGGCAGGGATAAAACAATGTTTTGGATAAATTACAAATACACTCTCTAAAGTTTATTTAAAATTATCTCAGGTAATTTGAAAAATTAAAAATACTCTCTGGTCAAAATTTTTTATTTAATAGAATTAATTGAAAAAATTATTAAAAAATTATATGAATTATTAATTAAAATAAATATCTAATATCATTAAAAAAATTAATTGAATTGATGATTTATTAATAAAAATAATTATTTATTATGAAATTAAAATTTCAAAAAGTGATATGTAATTTTTGAAATTACGTAAAACAATTTATTTTTTAAACAAATCTCAATAAATTTATTTATAATTTATTTTTTTTATATATAGTAAAACTTAAATCAAAGCAAGAAGGGTAATAAAAGCTGATCAAAAAAAAAAAAAACAAAGAGGTGGTAATAAAACTACTAACCCATTAGTCTTTGCCAATTTATTCCACCAATTGCGAAATCGCCTTTGAACATGAATGTCAAATCGGAACTCCAGCTCACTCACAGCCTACGAATTTATGGGGTCATAATTGTCTTGGCCGTCGGAAACGTAAGAGAAGGGCCAATAAATATGAAAAATTAGGGATAAATTTGGAAATTAGTTTACCTTCAAAATACAATTAGGGAGCTTCTATATATACGCACCCTTTCCTTTCTATATAAATCTTTTTCAATACATGTGGGGATATATTTTTAGAGTACTAACACGTGGCAAGGTGACGCCGACGTGTCAGCTGAGGTGCCACGTATCATGACAGTTACGCCGAGGTGATCTCGGGGTTGCCGAGCTTATCTCCGAAGATACCGGAATCCGAGATAAGTGGATAAGGGACAGGAGTCCTAGAAAGAAGAAAGATTACAAGATGGATATAGGTAGTACTCTCAGGGAGTCTATCCTTATCTCTTGAAGAGTCCAAGGTAAGTCCGGAATTAGAGTCCATGGAAGTGGGACTTCTAGTGGAACTGGGATTGAGTTTACTATAAAAGAAGGGCACCCCCGGCGGGTCTAAGGTACGCAATTTTAAGTCTTGAGCAGTAATTTAAGCACTTGTTTATCTTTGAGAGATACTGACTTGTTCGTCGGAGTGCCCCCGGGTGGAAGAACCACCGCCGGAGCCTTTTCTTTCTGTGCAGGTCTGAGGTGCCATCTATTCGCACTGTTCTACAATTTGGATTACTAAGGAGGGCAGTGTGATCAGAAATTCACTCATACAATTTGGCGCCGTCTGTGGGAACGAAAGAAGAGTAGATGGCCAGTAACACGCAGAAGGAAAAGATTTAGGACAACACTCCTACTGGGAGTGGAAGACCCGTCAACCCTAACGCTGAAGAAGGAGACCACAACGAAGAAACTCATGATCAGAATCACGCAGAGAAAGGCATCGGCCAAGATGGCGACACATCAAAGAAAGCGGACCAGGGCAAGTACTACAACGAGGACAACCTCCAGATCCGGAAAGACAGATGTCTGAGGAGGGATGAAGAAATAAAGGAGATGGCAAACAAGTTGGCAGACCTTCAATCGGTCGTCAACTTCATGATGCAAAATAATGTCATTCAGCCGCCATACCCGCTACAGGACACACCAATGCAAAGACAAGAACGCCCGAGAAGAAGGCGAGAAGAAATCCCGAAGCCCCTCAGCACACGAAGAGTGAAAGACACTCTCACCGAAACTCCAGGGAAGTCGGCCGAGAAGAGCCGAGAAGAGAAGAGTCCCGAAGGACATATCGCGAGAAGGAAGCAGACCCCAAAGAACATCGGCATGTTTCGGGGCGAGTATTGTGTTTCGATGCATCCTGCGGGGAAGGATCAAAAAGGGGCCACCATGAGGCCGAGTAGTCTTGGAAAAATTTGAAGTCCAAAGACAGCCAGACTGCAGGAAGAAGTAAAGAAGACTTGAGAGATTACCTCAAGAGAAAGCAGGAGAATGCCGGAGCCGAAGTAACCTCCCCGGTTAAGCCGAGGACACCATTCTCGATGGAATTGGACATATTCGTCGCGCCGAAAAGATTCAGTATGCCGAGGTTCCAGATATATGATGGTAAGTCAGACCCTAACTTCCATGTTGGATTATTTTTGAATTCAATGGCATTATACAGTGGGAACGAGCCGCTGCTCTGCAAAGTGTTCCCTTCATCCTTCGGGGAGATTGCATCAGACTGGTTCCACAAATTACCGAAGGGGAGCGTGAAGACTTGGGAAGGTCTGGCCGAGATGTTTGTGGCCAGGTTCATAACAAACAAACTGCAGCCATTGAGGGTGGATGCATTGATGGCTCTAAAGATCGGCAAAGATGAAAGCCTAAGGGCCTATGCAAAGAGGTACTATGAGATGTTTAATCGAATACCTGAATGCAACCAGGAGGTGGCCGTCGTGTCTTTCAAGAACGGCCTGAAGGATGACTGTCCGCTGCGGAAGTCTTTGGCAAAAATCTTGCCAAAGAGCATGGAAGAGCTCATGGCGAGAATCAAGAAGTATGCACGAGCCGAGGAAGATACATCGGGGAATAAGGAGACAAAGCCAGAAAAAGGTAACGGCTCGCCGAAGCGAGGCCGAGGTAACAATGGAACCAACAAACAGGAGACAGAGTTGAGGGCTAAGCAGGCAGTGACGATGGTGTTCCGAATTCCGGTCCACAAAGTCCTTAATCAAATTCGAAATCAGCCCAACTTCAGGGCACCGGCAAGAGCACCAGGAGAATTTATGGAAAGAAACCTTGGAAGGCGTTGTGCTTACCACAATGAGGAGGGGCACCCAACTCAGGGTTGCAGAGCCCTTAAAGCACACTTAGAAGATTTGGTGAGGCAAGGCCATCTGAGAGACCTTGTGGATGAGGCCAAAACAAGGGAAGAACAGGCACGATTGCCTCAAGCACCAGCAGCCCCGCCTCCCCCAACGCAGCAACCACAGGCAGATGGACCTTGGGTGGTTAATGTGATCCACTCAAAGGTGAATGAAAACGACATACGGGGGGAGACACAGAGGGTAAAACACCTGCAGCACGTCAACCATGTCGGACTAAAAAAAGCTCGGCCTGAAGAGTGCCAATGACAGATGATAGCCTTCACAGAAGCCGACCTAGATATGGTTCAGTACCCGCACAATGATGCCTTGGTAGTATCTCTCCAGGTTGGAGAGTGCCAGGTGAAACACATCCTGATTGATCAAGGCAGCTCCTGCGACATCATGTATGTCAGATGTTACAAGGAGTTAGGCCTTCACCCTGATGACATGGAGCAGTCGAACGGCCCGATGGTCAGCTTCAATGGAACACCGACATGGCCATTAGGCGCAACAAGCTTGGAGGTACAGGCTGGCACGAAGAAGATCAAGACAGAATTCATTGTGATTGACACGCCCTCGCCTTACAACATCATCTTGGGGAGGCCGTGGTTGCATGCGATAGGGGCAGTTCCCTCAACATTGCATCAACTGCTACGGTTCCCAACAGAACATGGGATTGAGGAAGTCAGAGGAGATCAGTTGCAGGCAAAAAATTGCTCCATGGCAAAGAATGAAACTAACTGCAAAGATTCGGGAACCAGAGGAGAAGTGGAAGAAGAGGACATGAAGGTCCTAGATGATGTCGGCAAGGAGCCGACCGAGAAAAGTGAAGAAGCATTGAAGAAAATCCTCGCCCAGAGGCGATGAGGAACGCTTTCTTCTTCTCGCACGTGATTAGCCAAGAAGAAGAAAGGGAGTTGGAAGCCTTTCTAAGGAAAAATATTGAGGTGTTCGCCTGGACACCTTATGAAATGCCTGGCATTGACCCCGAGGTCACATGTCACAGACTCAACGTTGACAGGTCGGCCAAACCTGTAATACAACGAGCCAGAAGACCGACGTTGATGCACGTCAAAGCAGTGGAGGAAGAAGTAGACAGACTTCTGGAGGCCAGGGCCATCAGAGAAGCCAATTATCCGACATGGTTATCAAATATCGTGGTAGTAAAGAAGAAGAATGTCAAGTGGAGGGTCTGCGTAGATTTTACAAACTTGAACAAAGCTTGTCCCAAAGACAGCTTCCCTCTGCCAAAGATCGACCAGTTGGTGGACGCCATATCTGGATATGGAAGAATGAGCTTCTTGGATGCATATAGGGGGTATCACCAGATAGCCATGTACCCCCCGGATGAGGAGAAGACAGCGTTTATCACTCCCAAAGGTCTGTATTGTTACAGAGTCATGCCTTTTGGGTTGAAGAACGCAGGAGCAACTTACCAAAGGCTGGTAACCAAGATGTTCAAACACTTGATTGGCCGAACAGTAGAAGTCTACATTGATGACATGGTCGTGAAGACCAAGGAACCAAAAGATCATCTTGCTGACCTAAAAGAGGTCTTTGACATACTCAAAACATATCAGCTCCGACTAAACGCATTGAAATGCGCGTTTGGAGTCGGATCCGATAAGTTCTTAGGATACCTAGTGACTAGAAGGGGCATTGAAGCCAGCCCAGATCAGATCAAGGCCATTCTGGAATTACAGAGTCCGACATCGGCAAAACAGGTTCAAATGCTTACTGGAAAGGCCGCAGCCCTAAACAGGTTCATAAGCCGAAGTTCGGACAAGTGTAAACCTTTTTTCAATCTGGTGAAAAGGGCCACGGATTTTCTATGGACAGAGGAATGTGAGGTCGCTGGTGACGACAAGAAATATCTTACCACGGCTCCATCCTCTCAACACCTCAACACAGGGAGGAACTGCTTTTATACTTAGCAGCTTGAGCACGCAGAAGTCCGTAATAATCCGAGAAGAGAAGGGAGAGCAGAAGGCTGTTTACTATGTAAGTAAAACCTTGGCCAATGCAGAAACAAGGTATCTACCACTGGAGAAATTAATGCTGGCCTTGGTAATGGCCTCAAAGAAGCTAAACCATTATTTTCAGGCTCATAAGATAGTGGTTCTAACAGAGCACCCACTAAAATCCTTGTTGCAACAAGGAGACTTAACTGGAAGAATAGCAAGATGGGCCGTAGTTTTGGGCCAATATGACCTGGAGTTCAAGCCGAGAACAGCAATTAAGGGCCAAGTCTTGGCCGACTTCGTGGCCAAGTTCTCGCCAGAATACGTCGAACATCGGGCTCCGTTGAGCCGAGATGAACGATGTCCAAACAAGGAAGGAGAAGCCCAGCCAAAGGCTAAAGAACCAAGGAAGGAAAAACTCAGACCCTGCAGCATTTACATCGGCGACTCTTTTCAACTTTTTGTTGATGGGAGCTCGAACCGGCAGGGGGCAGGGGCAGGGGCAGGAGTAGTGTTGATATCCCCAGATGGAGAGATATTGGAGCAGTCCATTCGACTGGGGTTCAAAGCCTCGAACAATGAGGCGGAATATGAAGCATTGATTGCTGGACTGAAGCGGCAGTAGCAGCAGAGGCAGATGAGGTAATAGTTTTTTGTGACTCACAACTTATAGTGAATCAAACTACAGGAGAGTTTACTGCCCGAGATGAAAGGATGTCGGCATACGCAAAAGAAGTCATCAGACTGGCAGACATGTTTCAAAACTGCCGACTTCTTCAGGTAAGCCGAGATGATAACAGCCACGCCGACGCGTTGGCCAATTTAGCAAGTTCAATGCAAACCGGAAAGACAAGGAAAATAATGATCGACTACCTATCAGGCCCGAGCATAGAGTCACCACACACAATGCAAGAAGCATTATGTGTGGACATGGGGCCAAGCTGGATGGATACAATTGTTGCATTCCTGAAAGAGGGAAAGCTGCCAGAAGAACGAAAGGAAGCACACAAGGTCAGATTGCAAGATTCAGTCTGACAGCAGAAGGACATCTCTACAGAAGGTCCTTCACTGGACCTCTTTTAAGGTATGTACACCCTCTTCAGGTCGAAGACTTTTTGTATGAAATTCATGAAGGAGTTTGTGGAAGCCACGCAGGGGGCAGATTATTAGCGCACAGGGCCATTACCCAGGGGTATTGGTGGCCCTATATGCAAAAAGATGCAGAGGCCTATGTGAAGAAGTGTGAACAATGCCAGAGGTTTACACCTTTGATACATCAGCCAGCTGCTGACCTGAACCCAGTTTCCAGCCCTTGGCCATTTGCCCAATGGGGCATGGATCTCGTTGGGCAATTGCCCCAAGCAACTGGGCAGCGGAAGTACCTACTAGTAGCAACAGACTACTTCACAAAGTGGATAGAAGTAGAGCCTCTTGCCAAAATTCGAGATGTGGATGTAAAGAACTTCATCTGGAGAAACATCATCACCAGATTTGGGATTCCAAGAGCAATAGTTGCCGACAACGGAACACAGTTTGACAGCAAACTCATCAAGAATTTTTGTGCAAAGTTCAAGATAAAGAATTACTTTTCAACACCAAGCTTTCCCCAAAGTAATGGGCAAGCAGAAGCATCCAACAAAGTAATCCTAGACGGGATAAAGAAGAGGCTGCAGGCAGCGAAAGGAAAGTGGGTAGACCAATTGCCCAATGTGCTCTGGGCATATCGTACTACGCCGAGGAGATCAACAGGGGAATCCCCCCTTCGCCATGGCTTATGGCACAGAAGCAGTCATTCCATTGGAGATCAGCATCCCAGGGATCAGAACCCAGGGAGTTGAGAACGAGACTAATGATGTGCTCTTAGCCCAAGATCTGGATCTACTAGAAGAAAGAAGAGAGAAAGTCACAAAGATACCAAAGACATAAACTTGCCAAAGCTTACAACAAGAAGGTCAATCCAAGGGATTTTCAAGTCAATGACCTAGTCTTAAGAAAAGTCGTCGGTAATAAGAAGGATCCCAAAGAGGGCAAGCTTGGCCCAAACTGGGAAGGACCCTACAGAATTACTTCGGTGTTAGGAAATGGGGCATATCGGCTCGAAGATAATGAAGGCAAAGCATTGCCTAGACCATGGAACACTTGTAATTTAAAGTTTTTTTATCATGAGATGTTCTTTGGTTTTTTGCCAATATGATCAATAAAATCTTAGCAGAATTTTTCAGAACTTATAACACTATGCATGATGTTGTTTTTTGAATAATGAGAACCCAAGTGGAACTTAGGTTCACATTGGAGGCAGAGAGAAGACAATAGTAATGCTTAGCCGAAGTTAAACAGAGATTATGCTTAACCGAAGTTAAGCTGAGATAAATTCCTTATCTTTACTTGTTGAAATTTGTAGCAATTTATAAGTTAAAGTTAAGCCGAGATAAATTCCTTATCTTTACTTGTTGAAATTTGTAGCAATTTACAAGTTAAAGTTAAGCTGAGATAAATTCCTTATCTTTACTTGTTGAAATTTGTAGCAATTTACAAGTTAAAGTTAAGCTGAGATAAATTCCTTATCTTTACTTGTTGAAATTTGTAGCAAGTTACAAAGTTAAAGTTAAGCCGATATAATTGTTTATCTTCACTTGTTGAAATTTGTAGCAATTTACAAGACAAAGTTAAATTAAGTTTATATGCTTTATACTTGTTGAAGTTTATGAAAAATTTACAGGTGAAGTCCTAGCCGAGATAAATCTTCAGGTAAACATACCCAAGGTATTTCTCCCCGAGGAGATTGTACAAAGGAGGAGGGACTTGCAAAATATTCGAAGTATAGAATCATGCAGAAGCAGTCATAAGAATATAAAAGTACAAACACTCAGTAGAAGAAAGTTGTATCAAGCATTAGAATGGAAAAAGGCACATCGGACATATACAGAGTTTGCATTGTTCAAAAGACAAAAGTACAAAAGAAAGAAAAAAGAACAAAAAACATTTCAAACGTCTTCAGCATTAGCAAACGGTTGAACTAAGACCTCGGAGGACTCTGGGAGAACCACATCGGCATCTTTTTCTGTAGATTGATGGGCTGGTACCTCGGAGGACTCTAAAGGAGTCACCTCGGCATCTTTTTCTGCCGCAATCTCGACATCAATTTTTGCTACCGTTTGATCAAGACTTTTTTCAACCAAGGGGACATCAGACGATACTTGTTCAGGAGTGGCCTCTTTAATAACCTCCTCATCTTCCTCATTAGTCAAGTCCAGGATTTGATCATGCTGAGGAAAAGACTTGGTCTCATTAGTATCTTTGGGCTTCCTTACTAGAGCATTGGTATCATCGTCGGCTTCAGACTCGGATTCCTCCTCGTCTTCAGGTTGACTTAGAGGTGGAGCGGAGGGAATGGCAGAGGAATAGCATCCGCCTTACGCAATGGCGAGTCATCTGGGATATTAAGCTTCTTGACAAGAGACATCCAATCAAGGGAGAAGCCCCTGTTGCATGCCTGCCTGACTTAAAGTTTGTATTCCTCAGTAACGTCGGCCATGCCTTGGGCGTATGCCTTATCATCAGTCGCCTTGATCTCAGCATCTTTGGTAGCCAAAGCTTCCTGGAGTTCCTTCTCGGCTTGGGCTGCTCTTTCCTCAGCTTCTTTCTTTTGGGCTTCAGCCACCGTCTTTACAGCCTCGGCCGCTTCAAATTTTTCTCGCTAACTGTTGGGCTTGAGTAGCGGCCTCAGCCTGGTCCTCCAAAGTTTTCATTTTTGCTTGAAGATTTTTGTTTATCTTTTGAAGGGAAGAAAACTCCCTCTTCATCTTGGCCAACTTTTCTCGATTTTCAAATGACTGCATAGAAAAGGAATGGGCGTACTGGACAGCCTGACAGAAAATAGAAGTGTTAGAAACAAAAAAAATTCAAAGTATGAAACAAAAAGAAAGGACGAGTACTGAAACTGAAGCACTTACTTGAACTGAGTGTTGGAGCATTAAAGCGTAGTTCTCATACTCACTATTCCCAGCATTTCGCTCCAAATCACCAGGCAAAAGTAAAGGCAAGATCGAGAGCCACGCCGACATTTATGTCGTCGGCACTCTCATTCGCCATTATTGGCCTGTCTTCCAAAGTGAACTGGGGGGCCCAAAGGACACTTGGTATCTTGGACTTCGAAGTTTTCGCAGAAGAAGACCTCGGCTTTTTTGATTTTTGAGATTCTGATGGTTGAGTCTCTGCATGCCTCTTCCCAGCGGTTGGTTGGGATTTGCTGCTTTCCGCCAGCTTGGAGATATTTGGGCATCCTCACCTTAACTTCAAAGATTCTTGGCCTTAGGTCGGGCCTTCTTTGTTCTTTTTCGGCCGGAGGGGGCACGGTTTGAGTGGGAATTGCGTCGACATCTACCGGGAGGTCGGCTAAGAGATCTTGGGCAATGTGTTTTGGGCGCACCATTTAATTTTTACAAGTCATCACGACGCTTTCTTCGTAAATTGGTACCAAGTATGGTGCCGAGGTGGAAGGTTGATCTACCGGATCGAAGTTGAACCTTGATCAGCCCGAGATGTGGATGCGGTTTGAGTTACTACAGTAAGAGAAGAGGAGCTCTTTTTCTTCCTCCTTGGAACGTCGGGCAAGGTGGATTTGTAGGAGGGGATGAAGTTCAGCAGGAGTGGAGCTTTGCGCTTTTGGATGGGAAGGTCCAGAAGCTTCTTAAGATCCTTGCCAGGGAAATAAGACTGGCGAAAATCCTTGGGAGGCTTGCGAACGTCTGCAAAATAGAACATAACATCAGAAATAGATAAAATTTTTTGGAAAAATAGAAGAAAGCAACAGCTAAGTAATTGAGACTGGGCTCTTACCCTTGCCCTCCTTGACCGTTCGAGGAAGAGGGAAGAGATGGACTTCTTCTTCTGGACCAAATTCCCAATTTCCAGAAGCAATGAGATAATCATCTCCAGCCCCTTTGTTGGAGTCTGGGAGGTCGGCTACGATCTTATATTCGGTAGACCTCGGCTTAAGGTAATAAACATAACCTTGTTCCTTCAGGTTGATGGTGCACATGGTGTAACAATATTAGATGTCGGCAAGAGTGATCCTAACATTCTCCTGCCGAGCTAAGGCTATAATACCATTAAGTGTTCTATGGGCGTTGATGGTGAGTTGCACAGGGTTCAAAGAGTAGTAGTGAAAGACTTCACGAAAAAGGGGATCTAGGGGGAACCGAAGCCCACATTCAACAAAGGCTACAACGGGAAAAGGCATGGAACCATCCTTGGGCATAATGGAGTCGTCATCACCAGCTAGTCTCAGATGGACATCAGCTGGGATAGAGAATTCTTGCCTAAAAAATTTTAATTTGGTTGGGGTGCTAACCCTATTTCTCCACATACCCATGATTTTGGTGTAAGGATATTTGGCTACAGAAACAGGATGTTCTTAAAAGGTTGTTGGGACCTCGGCTTAAACCTAGGTATGTATTGGTAAAGTTTGTTTCAGTTTTTCCTACAGATTGAAGGTTCTATAAGCAAATCCCAAACCTAAGAGCTACGAAGACAAAGATCAAGGGCACAGATCTGGAAAAGATACATCAAAGCAGAAAACAAAAACGAAGTCTCAGATTCAAGAACACAAAGGGTGGAAGACCAAGAACTGAGGTAAAACAGTACAAATGTTCATAACATGTGCAGAATCGTGAAGAAAGATGCATTCAGATGAATGATTCACAAACCAAATGCAAGAGCAGAACTGAGAAAGAGAAAGATCAGTTGCTTACCAGATAAGGTGAGGCTGGAGTGAAACTCGCCGAGGACAGACGACGGATGCAACAGTAGCGAAAAGCTTCGCAGGAATGACAGATGGGAGACAGTCGCAGAACTTCGAGCTTAGAACAATGGCAGACTCAAGAAGAAAGAGCTTTAGAGAGAGAATAAAGTAAGGAAATTCAAATGCAAAAGTGAAGAATGAAGAGAGAGGCAAACATTTTTGTCCAAAAGGTGAAACAGCGGCAAAAATAGGGCAATTATTGTGCCTAGGGCAACGCGACCGGCCCAAGACAAGCAGAGAAAAAGACCCTCTGGTAGCGCGCCACCAAAGACGGACCAATAAGGGTAAAACGCGTCAGTGGAACGGTTGAAAAATGGTGCATGACAGCTCATGCACGTAAGAGAATTGATCTGAATTCTTATTCTTGGATGAAGACATGTCGGCCTGAAATGAATGACCTCGGCTACAGAATTTTGTGTACTGAAAAGAACTAAACAGTGTAGGTTCCATCACCTCAGAATGCCGAGATAATAGAACCTAGGGGGCAGTTGTGGGGATATATTTTCAGAGTACTAACACGTGGCAAGGTGACGCCGACGTGTCAGCCGAGGTGCCACGTATCATGACAGTTACGCCGAGGTGATCTCGGGGTTGCCGAGGTTATCTCCAAAGATACCGGAATCCGAGATAAGTGGATAAGGGACAGGAGTCCTAGAAAGAAGAAAGATTACAAGATGGATATAGGTAGTACTCTCAGGGAGTCTATCCTTATCTCTTGAAGAGTCCAAGGTAAGTCCGGAATTAGAATCCATGGAAGTGGGACTTCTAGTGGAACTGGGATTGAGTTTACTATAAAAGAATGGCACCCCTGGCGGGTCTAAGGTACGCAATTTTAAGTCTTGAGCAGTAATTTAAGCACTTGTTTATCTTTGAGAGATACTGACTTGTTCGTCGGAGTGCCCCCGGGTGGAAGAACCACCGCCGGAGCCTTTTCTTTCTGTGCAGATTACAGGGTGCCATCTATTCTGCCTGTGTTCTACAGCTGGATTACTAAGGAGGGCAATGTGATCGGAAATTCACTCACACAATACACATACTAAAAAAATAAATTCTAATATATTTGACTCACTACACACACCTATCATTCCACATATACCCCCAAATGTAAATCATACACACACACACCCCCTCTCACACACACACCCGTCTATCACCTCCAAGGTTTTAAAAGCGCATAACCGTTCACGTAACACGTTATGTATGCTTTTGGCGATTACCGCCACCCGTTCTACGCTTTTGCGGTGTGATTGAGATTCACAGTGTGTCGCCAGAAGTACCGTCAGAGCGGTCAGAATGGTGCCAGAATAACAGAACGTTCTGTTATACACCGTTACGTAACGGTTCCAAACTATTTCTTTCAAAAAAACACACAAAAAAAAAGCTGAAAATGGGGGAAGAGGGATAGAGAGAAGAGAGAAGATAAAGAGAGAAAATGGAGGAGCAAGAGATAGAGAGAGAGAGAGAGAAGAGGGAAGATGAAGAACATGTTATTGATTTGTTGAAACTGTAAGACCTATACTATTCTATTCAGCTGCTATCACTAAACCATTTTATTTGTGTGTTTCTATCTATATATTGTTTGAAAATAATAATAATAATAAGTATGGTCATTATCTATTTGGCTTGGTTAATATATATATATATATATATTTAGACTCTTATTTATTCTCTTACTTTTGTCATTGTTTATCTTATATATAATAGTTAGTGATTGATTTTTTGTATAATATAAAGTCATTAATTATTAAAATAAAATGTAAAAAACTCAGTTTATAGTGATTTAAAAATATGAAATATATTGAATCGTACTTAAAAATTTACAAAAATTGATCAATATTTATTTTTAACCCAATAAATATGACCATGGAAAAAAAATATGCGTATCGGTAAGTTTTTTTTAAATTGTGCAAAAAATAAAAAAATTCACGGTTCTGGTTACCGCAACCGTTACACTACTACTTTACACCTCAAGAATCAAGAATCGTCATATCGCCATCACATGGACCGCAACCGCTTTTCAGAACCTCACCCCTCTCACACACACACCCATCTCTCACACTCTCCACCGTTCCTCCCCAAAAGCTTCATCCATCCATCTGTGTCATAGAAGTATTGGCATTGAAGAGCATTGAAATCTTTACATTTTAGGTTAGTTTACACAGATTAGAATCTTCTCATTCCTATTTTATTTGTAATGTCGGGTTAATTTTTACCATTTTCAAAATTTTTCGTCAACCATTGTAAGTGATTGCCGTGTTTCCTCATTCGGAACTGGTTACGCGAATTTTTTGTTTTTGTTCGGCAATCTAGTTTCGAAAACAAAAATAATATTCGGCATTAGAGTTTCGAATTTTTTACTTCTATTCGGCACTATAGTTCCGAAAATATTTACTTGGTTCAGCTTTCAAGTGCCGAAATTTTTTTTTTTTTTTCGGTTTTCAACTTCCGAATAGTAGCTTTAATTTCGGACAACAACTTCCGAACAGGTTTTTTTTTTTTTTTTTCCTTCTTAATTAAAACACTTAATTATAACACTTATTATAATTTAAAACACTTATTATTTACATACACGCTCATTACACACACTCTCATTAATTTTACACACACTCTCTCATTATAATTTAAAACACTTATTATTTACACACACACTCATTACACACTCTCATTAATTTTACACACACACTCATTACACACACTTATAATTTAAAACACTCTCATTAATTTTACACACACCCTGTTTATTTACACACACACTCATTACACACACTTAGTATTTTTTGCAGATAATATGGATTATGAATATCAACAACGTGTCCCACCTACTGCTTCAAATAGACGACGTCGTGAATTGGATGTAGACCATGAACGGGGACGAGGGTGTAGGCGAGGACGAGGTCAAGGTCGTAGTCGAGATCGTGATCCAGTTTCGATAGAATATGATATTCCCAGTGCCAATCAAAGTGGGGGCCCAAGCCAAAGACGAGTTAAAGGTTATGATATGCCTGACATTGCTGTGGAGGATACCTCTTTACCTGATTCTCCTCCTGTCCAGGAAGAGTACCTTACTCATGCTTTTCCAGGTGGACCGACTGATCCGTCAATACTGCGGAGTTTCAATAGTCATGTGGCTGCAGCTATTTGGCACGGGGAGGTAAACATTCATTTGTATATGAGTTTTTTTGTTTTTGTGTGTGTGTTGTATGGTAGTTTGTAATGAGATATCATTTGTGTTGTAGGAATGAGGGCTCCTAAAGTGCCATAATCACTCTTCCAAGATCCTTGCATGGCCATGGTGGTTAGTAGAGAACAACACCAGATTCAAAGCCATTATTGAGCAGTCTGGACTGTCACAGTTAGCTCGTTGCACTTATCGGTTCGTCAACAAGCTTCTAATCTCCAGTTTTGTTCAGAGATGGCAACCTGAGACGAACACATTTCACATGACAGTTGGTGAGATGACCTTGACCCTGGATGATGTTGGCACTATTCTTGGCCTTCTCATTGTAGGCAAATCAATCAGCATACCAGATGTGACAGATCATCATGGAGTTACATTACTCATTTATGGCTTGGGGATTACTGAATGTGCAGCACATAAAGAGGTTTCTTCTGCTGGTGGCAATTCAGTCAGGCTTGAATGGTTACGAAGTCAGTTTGCTGGTGTCACAGATTCAGATCCCGAGGAGGCTATACAGTGCGCTGCAAGAGCTTATTTGTTGTTTCTGTTGGGATGTACACTCTTCAGTGACAAAAGTGGCGGCAGGGTTCCCGTTGTTTACCTCGACTTGTTGATGGATTTGGGATCCATACATACTTATCCCTGGGGTGCTGCTGCATTAGCATTTTTATATAGACAGTTGGGGTTTGCTAGCCGGTCTGGGGTTAAGCAGATGGGTGGTTATATGACTCTTTTGGAGGCGTGGATTTATGAGCACTTCCGAGCATTCCGACCTCATCAGAACATGGGCTACAATGAAGACATGCCACACGTGTACCATTGGGCATCTAGGAGAGAGGCGGGTTCCTCCATTGACCATTTGAAATCTTTTTGAGCCGAGCTTGACAGTTTAGTAGCTACTGATGTAAGTTTACTCATCCTGCGATAATTTTAAAACTTCCATTTATCTTACCCTTTATGTACTTTAATGCAAAAACACTTTACGTTTACAGGTTATTTGGGATCCATACCACAGCTGCAGAGACCGACATCCATGTAACCCGGTTATGTTCTACCATGGATGCTTAAAGTGCTTAGACATTGTCGAACCCTATCATCCAGATAGAGTTTTGAGGCAGTTTGGCAGGGTTCAAACCATCTCAGATGCACCGCTAGCTCCCAGTCGTGGTGTGCGAGGCAACATATCTCTGACGATATACTGATCATGTCTGAGATACTTGGATAGGATCTGGGAGGCTTGGGATAACCACGTGTTATCTGAGCAACGAAGGAGCACACCAGTTCGTCAGCCTTGGCAGTGTGTACCGAGTTACATGGATTGGTATAAGAATATCACGCACCTATATGTCGAGCACACTGATGAATCGCGTGTCCATGACCATCAGGATTTCAGCGAACATGCGGATGTAATCTATTATCCTCTCTTATGCATATGTAACTTACTTTTTTTTCTGATATGTTCCCTAAAATGTGATATTCTTGTCAAATGCAGCGTATTGCACATGCACTGCAAATTTCACATCCTATTATTGATGCTGGTTATCAGGAGGGGATTCGCCATCCTTATCGACTTTACCAGGCTATTGAGAGTATGACACATGTTCTTGAAGGTCAGCACATTGACGAAGCTGGACCTAGTTCTGCTGGAGGTCGCTTTCCATCTTCGACATTGACATATAGTCATAGGCCTAGGTGTAGGCATACAGCTGATTTGTGACATACAGTCGTAGGCCTAGGCGTAGGCATACACATGTTTTTTGGTGTTTTTTGTAAGATGACATTGTTGTAATGGTAACAGTGGTTAATATTTTCTTATTAGAATGGAATGGCAACAATGGTATTGTAATGACATTGTAATGACATTTTATTATTAGAATGGAATGATAACAATAGTCGTTGATTTTCTAAATGATATTTTCTTATTACAATGGAATGGTAACAATGGTCGATAACATTCAATCCACATTGCAAAACATAACACATCAACATCAAAAACATTACACATCAACATAAAAAACACATCCATTAATTTCTTCCATAATTCGAATATTGTCAAATGCATACATGTGTCATGCGACATCAACAACATCAAAAGTCTCTCGAGTAGCTACATTATCATGAATAATGTCCTTGAAATGTTGAATGCGATGCACATATGCATATCCCAGTCGACAGCGCAAGGGTGACGGTATTTTCTCCAATTAGTGGCAATAGGAGGAACTGGATGGCCTGGCTGCAACAAAACCTGCACCAAATATCAATTGACTTAGTGGTCATACCTCATAACTTCTTGTACATGCACAAACCCAGTTGATAAGTTTCTGTTATACCTGGACGAAATGATTCCCGTTGACAAACCCAATGGCAATCTCACATCTATCAAGTCGAGGTACTAGCACTGTTCTAAGAGGTAAAAAGGTGAGACATTGCTGTAAAGACAAGTGGTATAACACAAGATTGTAGCACGATGCAACAAGATGCCCCATGTCTGGCATAGTCATCCAATGTGAGTATCTAGGACTATCTTCAAAGTATGACAATATGCTTGTCAATTCTTCAAACCTTTCATAGGACCCATAAAGTGTAATGTATTCCTCCTTGTGTGTGTGCAGCTCACCCAATAGGTCACACCTAACCTGAGCCCAATCATCTTCTGTATGACCAATTGAAGCAGCTATAGCCCTGAAACCACAATTCTCATCTACAGTTGCATCCTTGACAAACTTAATGTATGGTTTCAACCCAGCAGGGAAAGCATCAACATATGCACGAGGTTTCACTGTTCTAGTAATGTATGCCTTCCCTTTCGGATTCACCTTTTCCTTTCCCTTAAAAGGTCGCTTCTTCTTGGTTTGCATAGTAGAAGCTAATGTAGTGATTTGAGTGTCCCTAGGTGAGAATGAATCATGTCCAGATTGCACTAACTCAAATGCACACGGGTCACGACGGGTAGAAACATTGATCTTCTTATGATCTCGAGGACGTGTTTTGGGCTTCACCTCCGGCTCAACAAGAAAAGTGTTTCCCGAATATACAATCTCTTTCAACTTCTTCAAAAGCTCCAACCGCATGGTTCTATCACTTTCATTAAACTTGTTCACAAATAACTCTACTTCTGCATGACAAGTCACCTCCGTTTCCTCTTCTTTCTTGCATATGGAGATATGAAGTTGCCTCCACTGTGAGTGTATGGTAGCAAGCGGTATAGGACGATCTTGTCTGATGTAGTCAGCAATCTCATGGGTGCAAGGTAAACCATGAGTGTGGCGAAGGACGCATCCACAAGCTTCAACATCAATACCAATGGAATTGGCTCTCTTACTCTCGACAAGCAAATACTCCAATGCAGAGATAGACACATTACCCTGTAGCTCCCTGAATTGAGAAGGTTTAAATTGATGTTGCACAACAGTTAGACTTTTCTCAAATGAAGCCTTGATATTAGTGTGTTGCAACTCAAGCAGACTGTGTATTTTCTCAAATGATGCCTGAAATGAGACTTGACATGAACCCAATTGTCTTTTAAGTTTTACATGTGCACTCTCAGCCCTGTTCAATTCAATGTAAGTCAAGTTAAAATCAAGTACATGGCACTTATTAATAACATATTGAAGAAAAGTAATATTACCGGTTCGTTGTAACATTGCCACAATGCATACACGTGTCTGTCCATGCCACCACAAATTTGTCCTTGTAAGGAACCAACCAAGTATCCATGACGTATTTGACTACATCAGAATAACTACTGAATTCCTTAAGTAATGATTTAAGACGCTCCTCGTATTGAATTTCAGAAGATGAATACACTACAGAGTTCCACTCATGGTTGAACTTCTCTCATTTTTGCTGTGTCTCAAACATTTTCTTGCATTTGGTCAACACATTCTTACTGATATGCCAACGACATAATAAATGTCTGGCACTCGAGAATATCTTCTGTATGGCATTCATCAAGGCTAGCTCTCTGTCAGTAACAATAGCTGTTAGCACAACAAACCCATCCATGACATCACGCAATGTAGCTAACACCCACGCATAGTTATCGACCCTCTCATACTGTAAGTATGCGAAAGCTACAGAGAATGTCATTTCAGTTGATGTCACTCCCACAATTTCAAGAAGAGGAAGCCGATATCTGTTGGTTTTATATGTGCAATCCATAATTAATATATGTGGGAAAGACCGAAATAAGTCCAAACTGGTAGGATGTGCCCAAAACAAGTCTGTCACAGTCATCGTGGACTCTTCAGACCGATGGCACTCAATGTAATTATACTTGGCCAATTCACCCAATAAGTGTTGCATCTCTGATCTTCCAGCTCTCTGTACCACCCTGTTTCGATGGCGTACATTGTAAATGGTTTTAAGTGTGCTTACATTGAGGGCATCTCGTTGTTTCAAGGTTACTAGGATTTCTTTTGGCCGAACCATGCTCTTTGACATATCCATTAACAATGCTTTCTCATCCTTTGATAGCCTCCCCGCATATGAATGTCCCTCGAGGTGCTCCGCAGGTGGATGATTATGCAATCCGCATACTACGGTCAATGTCCATTCATCGTGTGTGGTAAACCTGTGAGCCCTCATATCAAAAGGACAACCACACTTCTTCGTACCGGTTATTCTTGATGTATTGTTGCCATCATGTTTTAACTTCTTTGCTGCTCTATATTGGCCACTCCTCTAACAAGCAAGATACATCCTGGGTCTTTTTTTTTCCTCCACCATAGTCTGATGTTTTGATTACAATGACCAAACCATTTCTCTTTCCAACTTCACGTACCCAGTTGAGCAATTCATCCTTACTTTTGAATACCTACAAAGTTAAATAAATATTATCAAACATTTACATTTGGTGAGCAATTCGAAACATAATCGTTATAATTTCGTAGACTGAACATGTTCAGTTGTGAATTGAGTGGTGTAATCTAACACAAAATCCGCGCAAACCTGACTTCCTTGAGTTAACACATATTCCTGCATGTTTTGTATAACATTACAAATTTTTAATGGCATTATAAAGATTAATTTGCAATTTGAAACTGTAAATTTGGTATGCAGTTTGCAAATTTGGAATATAAAATGGAAAAAAAAAATTAATTCATTCGGAAGTAGTTGTCCGAATTTTTTTTCAAAATTCGGAAGTTGAATGTTGTAAAAGTTAACTTTGTTCGGACAACAACTTCCGAATTTAAATACATTGTTCGGACAACAACTTTCGAAATTTATTACTTTGTTCGGACATCAACTTCCGAAAATACATGATTATTTCGGTAATAGATTTCCGAATCAAATAACACAATTCGGCCCTGGTTATCCGAACGATGCTGGGGAAAAAAAAAATTAAACTCACATTTCCTTCGCTCTGCTTTACATGAACACTTATTTGCTGATTTTCAAAAGGCAAATCCTCCATAACAATGATGTTTTCCCTACGGAAATGCCAAAGCCCTTTGGTTTCACTTCTAGCTCAATGAACTTGGAAGAAGCTATGAATGACACTGGTTCACTGGTTCTCAATCCTCAATGGTTCACTGGTCACTGGTTCTCCTTCCATTTTCAAATAAGCATCCAAACCAGTGGAACAAGCTACACACACGATGCAACAGATGTGAACTCTGAGGTGTGCATTGAGATGTTTTCAATTAACAATGGTGTCTAAAATAGTAATTTCACTTAGGGATAAAATCGTAATAAAATTAAATATCATTAAGTGTGTGTATTGAGGGGATTAGGTGTGTGTATATAGAAGCTCCCATACAATTGGGGTAAATTACATTAAGAGTAATTATACTTATATCACGAAATGGACTCTTTGGTCACGTTTGTTTGGCGGACTAGATTAGATGAGATTATTAATGAGTGAATAGTTAGTAAAGAGATTATTAACGAGAGGATCGTTAATGAGGGGATTAAGGCCTCGCTTGCCAACAGGCCGGTTTAGCCAAAAAGCCAAAAAGTTACTAAAAAGTCGAAGAACTAACAACCCATACCAAAAAAATCAAAGATTATCTTTTCTCTCTACTTTTTGCGCATCTTTTCGTAAAAAATCAAAAAGTCATCCCAAACATATTAGTTTTTTTTAGCTCATATTTTAGTCAAATAGCCAAAAAGTTACTAAATTAGCGTGTTCCCAAACGTGGCCTAAGTAAAAGTAGGTTTTTTTTTATTATAGTGGGAGAAATGGTTAGTGATGCGATTGTTAAATTATTTTTATATAAAATAAAAAATATATATTTGTATATTAAAAAAAGTTTCTAAAACAAATATATGAAATATTTACAAATAATAGGCTACACTTGGGTAAAAAAAAAAAAATACTTATTTTTTCAATCCCTTCACTATTTTTCAATCCCATGCTTTCCCGGAGAAAGTTAAACCCACTATCGTACATCATTGACAATCTCATTAGACCAATAGTCCAATAGAGTATAAGGCTTGCCAAACAACCCTAGGTGAGGTGGCCTCACTAGCAATCCAATCCCCTCAATGAGTCAGCCAAACAAACATGCCCTTTACACTCATTTTTTTTTTTACAATTTTTCTATAAATCAATTTTTCTCATTACAATTATCATAATACCAAATATATCCTTATCTTTCCAAACCCAAACCCAAACCCTAGCCTTCACCCCCAACTAGCACCGCACCACTGTCGTTGCTCCAACAGTAAACACCGGCGACCACCCTTCTTGCCATTTCTAACCACCACAACCCTTTTCTCTCCCCTTACTTGTTTTCTTCTTCCTCCAACAACTACAGGCCTCTTCTTCTTCTTTCTCCAATCACCATCATGCAGTCATCCGTCTTTCTCCAATCACCATCATGCAGTCATCCGCCGTTGCAGCCACCATCTCTCTGTCACTAACCACCATTTTCACAATCCCTCACCGTTACAACCACACCCTAGGGTTCTCTCTCTCTCTCTCACACTTGTTTTCGTAACAATGGAACATAGTGGGTCTGGTTCACGATAAGGCTGAGAAGCTCAATGGAAAAGGGAAGTGCGAAGTATGGTTAGGTTGCTATGGGGCGATAGTTATAGAGGAAGAATGAAGAAAGAAGAGAAGGGAGAGAAGGCAACAGTGGAGTTTGATGTCGGAGGTGGCGGAAGAAACAGAGGCATCACCGGCGATAGGAATGGGGTCATTGGCAGCAATGACAATGGTGGTGGCCGGCAGAGATATTGGTGAAAAGTTAGGGGTAAGAAATTAAGATTAGAGTTTGGAATGGTCTTTTTAGTAATTTTAGATAGGGATAAAAGTGTAATAATTTGTTTTGAAAATATAAGGTGTAATGAGTTGTTTTTTTGCCTAAGTAGAATTTCTCTTACATTCATTTCTCATGATTTAATATATATATATATATATATATGTATATATAATTGGTTCTACACTTTTGAGATAATTACACTAATCTCTTTTAAGATTTTAAATAACATAACAATTAGGCCCATGTTTAATCAATAATTTATTAGTCATATGAATAAAAAAAAATTATGCTATCATCTTTTTTCTACTAAATTTTATATTACCTTTATTTATTTTAGTTTCCACCCACTATTTACATTAGTTTCGATCGTTTAGTCTTACTAAAAGAAAGGTTTGTGTAATTATGTAAAAAAATATGGAGTAATCTGTGGAGTGAAATGCTTTGGGCGTAACTCCTGTCCCATTGAAGGGGCGAACGGCTGAGATCTTCACTCACCAAACTGATGTCATTTCGGTGAGGGAAAACCAAAAAGATAAATAAATAAATCATTTATTCATTTCAGATCGAAATGCAAGAGAGAGAGAGAGAGAGAGAGAGAGAGAGAGAGAGAAGCTCCTCATTGTTGGCATCATTGGGGCATCTCCAGTCAACCTCTTCTTCTCATCCTCCTTCTTTCCGTCGTCTACCGTCCGCCATCCGCCACTCCATTCTTTCCTCCTCCTCATCCTCTTCTTCTTCTTCTTCTTTTTCTTCTTCCTACTCCTCTCCTAAAACCCTCATCACTAGTGGGCCTTCATCTCCTACCAACCTCTTCCTCCTTTCCTTCTCTTGCCATTCGCGGGCATTCTCTCATCTTCATCTTCTTCTTCTTCTTTCTCATTCCTCATTCTTTTCTTTTTCTTCTCTTGATCACAACCAACCTCACCTAGATTTCTACCCAACGCTACTACCATCACTGTCTACTATCGTTGCCATTACCACTCTAAAAACCATAGATCTAAGGTTCAAGTTTCAGAAGAAGAGAACACGAAGATGGTAGAGGAAATGGAGAGAACGGTTTCGGGAGACCTACCACCTATATCGCCACTGTCATCACTGCTCTCTAAAAACCCGAGATTTAGGATTAGGGTTTTAGAAGAGGAAAAGGATGAGGAAGAAGAATAAGAAGAAGAAGATGATAATGAAGAAGAAGAAAAGAAAGAGGATGAGAAAAGAAAGAGGCGGTGGACGATAGACGACGGACGGCGGAAAGAAGGAGGATGAGAAGAAGATGCTGGCCAGAGATGCCCCAGCAATGCCAGGGAGGATGAGCTTCTCTCTCTCTCTCTCTCTCTCTCTCTCTCGCATTTCAATCTGACATGAAGAAATTTTTTTTATTTGGTTTTCTTCACCAAAATAACTTCGTTTCGAAAAGGGAAGATCTCAGCCATTCACTCTTTTCGTGGGAACAAGTGTTGTGGCCAAACCAAATCACTCCACCAATTCAATCTAGAGGATCCTTGCACATCAAAAACATAAGAGAAGGGCCAATAAATATGAAAATCAAGGGTAAATTTGGAAAGTAAAATATATATATATATATATATATTTGGTTATATATCACATGTTATTTTTATCTATTTATAGCACCAAAGTACTGAACAAAATATAATTTCGATAAATTACATTCACTTCTCATGAATTTTAATATATATATATATATATATGTATATAATTAGTTTCACACTTTTGAAATAATTATGCTGACCTTCTTTGAGATTTTAATTAACATAACAATTAGGCTTAATCAATAGTTTATTAGTATGTCATCATCTTTTTTCTAATAAAATGTCTATTATCTTTATTTATTTTAGTTTCTACCCACTCTCCTCATTAGTTTCGATCATCTTAGTCTTACTAAAATGGAGGTCAATGTAATTATGTAAAAAAATGTGAGAGTAACTTGAGGGGGAAGTGAGAGTAATTTACCCATATAATTTGTTTTGATTAAATTACACTATCACCTTTGAGGTTTAAAAAAATATATATAATTTTTCATAATTTTGCTATAATTAGATTGACTTTCCTCTTAAGACTAAAGGGTCTAAAATTAATGCAAATGATATGAAAAGACTAATGTGGTAAAATATAAATTTCAATGTAAAAGATATGACAACATTATTCTTTCATCAACATGACTAACGAATTTTTGATTTAAATAACAATCGTCCTTAACTACTTAGCATAACTGTATTGGATTCTCTTAAAATTTTAATTAAAATAACACTTGTCGTATTTTCATCAAAAATTGTTGATATTATTAATTAAAAAATATGTTATTATATCTTTTATACTGAAATTTATATTCTTACATCTTTATACTATGTGTATTAATTTTAATGGCTTGAATTTCACTAAATGGAAGGTTCGCACAATTAAATATATGCTCTTAATGGAGGATAGCCATAATTTACCCAATTTTAAACTGGCATGTAAATATATGAAATTAATGTGGACAAATTTGTGAAGGAGGTTTGAATCTTCCAAACTCATTTACTAAACAAAACCAAGAAAATAAATAATTGCACTAACCAATGCATGATTGGGAATGTCAGAATCAATCTGACCCTTCACATCTTCTGTTTTTGGCTTACACACCAATCTATCTCCTTAAACTTTGGTTAACATTGACTAATATAATTAACTTGTCAACATTAATTAATATGGCCAACTTGTCGGAATCAATCTGACCCTTCACATCTTTTGTTTTTCACTTCTTGACTTCCAAACCAATCTTTCTCCTTAAGTTTCGTTTCGTATCATTTTGGTTAATATAATCAATTTTTTTTTGTTAGAATTTTTTTTTTTTTTTAATTTCGTTTGGCTTAGATATTTTTTTGAGTTTTTTGATTGAGAAGAAAAGTGTAATGATTACAAGTTGAATATAATATTTTATCTTATTAATTTATTTAACCTATTTTATTATTTTATACTTTTTTTAATCCCAAAATGATAACCAAACCAAGGCTTAATTACTGCCCAACATCACCAAAAAAATATCAATAATTTACACATTCTTTTGTTAAAAAAATAATGCTCTTTAAAAAATAATTCATCTTGTTAAAATAATTTTATAGAAGATTGGAGGATTTGAAATTGGTAATAAAATATTTTGATTAAGAAAAAAGAATAAAATTATTCACGTCAATTAATATATTAATTAGTATATTAACAGGTAATGTAACATAATTTTAGAAACTTTGAATATTTTTGATTTGTATAATATGTGGGATCCATAGTTTTAAAGTGATAATATTATAATATATGTTGATATATTAATTGATATATTTAGCACCCTTGGACAAAAATAAATGAAATTGAGAGTACTGTTGTATTGTTAATCTTTCTAAATGGCAACCTATGTACTAGAAATACAGATAAAATTTAGAGAATAAGTTACAAATATAAAATAAAAAATGAGTTCTATACATGGACTCCATGAATTTATACATTTATAAATATCTAAACTTACTGAAATAGTAAAATTAACTAGAAGAAATTACAAATCAATGTAATTATAAAAAATAATTATAAATTAATGATAAATTTTATCAATCTTAATAATTAAAAATATAAAATTTTCCAAGTATTTATAATTTCTTTTTAAAAAGAAAAAATTGTTAAAAAGTCCAATTTAATAAGGGTATAAGACATTACGTGTAGTGGATATTTTTTTTGTTGCTGAAAGGTTCACCCTTTGTGAAATAGTTTGGTGAGTTTTGGAAGACATTTTGTTTTCAATTTTATTCCTTAATTTATCTGTTCACTTTTTTTTATATGTTGACATTCGTTGACTATTTGTTCAAATTTTTTTCCTATCTGTTCAAAATTTTTCTCTATATGTTCAAAAATTTTCCCATCTGTTCAAATTTTTTCCCTCTACCTATTCCAATATCTGTTCAATTTTTTCACTTATTTGCTCAATGTTTTATCTGTTTAAGTTTTTTTTTTTATCTATTTAACTTCTTTATCTGTTCAAATTTTTAACATATTTTATTATCTATTGAAATCTTTCTTCTCTCTTTCATTGTTATCTATTCAACACAAAAATAAAACAAAAAAAAAAAATTATCTGTTTGATTTTGATCTTCATAGTCATAATCTTCATCATCATAAGCACCACCCATTATCTATTCGAATATGTCTAAATTTTGTTATCTGTCTAATTTTTTTATCTGTATAATTTTTTTTATCTATTCAATTTTTTTTTATTGAAACAGATCTGAATAGATCTAATCTTTTATTTTATTTGTTAAAATTCAACTATTCAACAAATCTATTCAATGGATCTATTCAAATCCACTATTTAGAAGAAGAATCAAGTATTGTTTGTGTCCCACAACCATTTTAGTGCTAAAAGAGATTGTTCCTCGACACTTTGGATTTTTCTTGCCAGCCAAACAAAGGAGACGAGGCAAATCTGTGTGGATCTAGAAGAGAAATATGATTTTGCAAAATGTTTTTGGTGCATTAATTGAAGTTGTTAGGATAGAGACATAGCTATGTTGTTTTTGCATATAACAAAGAAAGTTCTCACACTATTTGGTTGGATATGTAGTAAATTTCAAATCTATCTATACTAATGGAATTCTCAACCTATGTACAAAATGTAGAAAAACACACACATATATAATATAATCATATGTGTATGGATAAATAGCGGAATAAAATTATATTAACCTTCTCCAGCTATTGTTGAATGAATCTTCCAAAAATACACCTACAACAAGCAAGGGATGTGGAAAATGGAGGTAGAACAAAAACGAAGAGCTAATCCATCAGACTCGTCATCATCAAGTGATACATACATACAACAAGAAGCTAGATCCCAAAAAAAAAAAAGTATCTGTGAGAGAGAAAGAGAGAGAGACTAGATCGGAGAACTTGTCGGGGATGGTGTAGAACTAGCCGGGGGTTAAGGTTCCGGCAGCAAACTCCCAGGCAGCATATTCCATGGTAGCGACAGAGGCGAAAGGGGTTTGCATGGGAGGCAGAGGAGAAATAGAGTAAGAGAGAGTAGAGGGAAGAGAGAGTGAAAGGGGGAGTGTAAATGTTAGGGTAAATGTAAATGGTACCGTGTTTATGATATATATATAAAATGATATTTTGGTCATTTTGCTTAAGCTTATCCTTTCAGATAAGGTATTTAAATACCTGATCTTTTAACCAAACAAAATTAAAATTTGAATTTATGAACCAAACGTCCTTTCAAAAATTACATTGAATTATAATTTTTCTAATTAACAATACCACCCTCTCGTCAAACCTATCATCCTATCCAATTACCAGAAGTAATTCTCTCATATATATTGCCATAATCCAACATAGTACAAGAACTCATGCAATTTATATAATCTCATTTCTTATTCTATGTAATGTTAAATATTGATATAGATCTGTTGGCTACATATTTTGTAAAAGCCAAATCACAGCTTGACACGTGGCAGAATAAGGGTATTATGGGAAGATAATTCAAGTCTTCGATCTTGATCTAACACGTGGCAATGAACATTGGTTCTCACGTGATCTGAGTAGCATTAGATCAGTAAAGAGATACAAAGTGACGTGGCTTCAACGGCTACTCATATTCAAATTCAAATACAGGAGGGAAGCTCAACTGCAAGAGATGGCGTAGTGGGACTACTTCTAAGGCAGCATGATCAGCGATCATGGAGGAGTAGTTCGACGGTTTGAAGTGCAGTTCGAAGGTCATCTTTGACAAGTATAAATAGCAGAGAAGCCCTCAAAAAAGACCTCCAGACTCAGATCATACAAACCAGTTTTTACTTCATATTTTCCTTTCCAGTTTTACATTTCTTGTTCTTTAAATACCAGCACTTTAAATACCAGCACTGCATTTCGATTCATAGGAGTAGTTTCAAGTAGATTCAAGTAGACTGTTGCTGTAAACCTCTTCGAGGCTGAGTTTGGACTATTGTAAGTGTTCATTTTAATGAAATACTTCGATTGTTCTTCATATTAACTGTTATTTCTTTTAATTTCTCCTAAGTCAAGCCACCAGTAAAAGTCCTCTTCATTGAGGCTGAAAGAACTAAAACACAATCGTCTGATAATTGGTTGGCAATTATAATTTCTGTAAGGACTGATTGATCCTTGCTGGTACGCTCGCATTTACAAAAACACCCTTCGAAAAGCCAAAAAGCCAACATATATTTTTGGCACGCCCAGTGGGACTTGTTAAAATGGCTAGACGAGGACGACAAGGAGAAAATGAACGCTTGGAAGAAGGCGTAAAAGGAGAGGTAGAAATACCTAATCCAAAGGAGAATGTGGTAACACATCCTATGGAAACTCCTATGCTATCAAAACCTTTGGTCGAACAGACCAGTACTTCTGGACAAGAACCATATGTTCACAATATTGGATGAAACTAAGGAATTGGACCATCCACCGTTCCATCTGCTCAGCCAACAAATCCATGGGATGGCTTGGTAGATGCTATGGGACAACAATTAATGAACACAATGGAAAGGTGGGCAACATTCCTTTTGGATCGAATGAATAACCACCAACCAACAAATACAAGACACACAGAGGAAATTTTAAATATCCCTCAGCAAAGATTGGCTAGAGAAAAACAGCCTATGCAAGTTAATGGACAATTTAATGGTCAGACTAGTACTCAAAACCATGAAAGACCATCGCCTCAGTCTTGGTATGAACCCATTTCAAGGCCTGTAGTAGGCCAAAATGCCTCAGTACTCAACAATGAAGCCACACAAGGTGGTGGATCTGGCCAAGTACAAGAAACTGGCATAAGAATGGTGGCAAATCCTATGTTCGAAGCCATACCTGGCACTAGAAGGTATAATAACCCCTTATTCGAATTTATACCGGGGGGGTTGAAAGGTTTTCCCACAAATGGAAGGGATACAATACCTGTTCCAGCACCTTTCACAGGTCCTTTCGCAGGACAGGCTCAAAGGGGTTACCCATATCCTCAACAGCAACCTGCACCACAGGGGCAACCAGTCCTAAATATACCACCTTTTGGACCAAGAGGACCACAGACACAAGTTTGTCCACCAAACCCTGTGTTTGTCCCTCCAGTAGTGATTCAGCAAGCCCAAAATATGGTCCCTAGGGACCAAATTGCTGATATTGTTAGGGAGATGTGTGGACCGATGGCTCGGGAGGTCTAGACTCCTGTATACAGAAAACCATACCCAGAGTGGGTAGATAGGGTACATGAATACCCAAGAGGATTCAGAATACCAGATTTTACCCTATTCTATGGAACTGGAAATCAATCAACGGTAGAGCATATTGCCAGATTCGCTGCTCAATGTGGTGAATTCACTAATCATGACTACATAAAACTGAGATTATTTCCAAACTCTTTAACTGGGGGAGCATTTGTATGGTATATCAACCTTACACCTGGCTCCATTCAAACTTGGCAACAAATGGAAGAGGCATTTCATGCCCAATTCTTCCCAATTGGAGCCAGAGGTGTCCATGGCAGACTTGGCAAGATTGAGTAAAAGGCCTGAAGAAAAGGCTACTCAATTCATTGCCAGATTTAAAAAGGCTCGAAATAAATGTAGAGTCATCCTTCCAGAGCCAGAATTTGTAAGATTGGCTCAAAACGGTTTAGAGTTCAGGCTTCGAAAGAAGTTTGACTCAACTTTTCACGACCCAAACCCGGCCCTATGGGTTTAGCATCAGAATCGCCAAGAATCCGAGATTATCAAGCCCTCAACAATGTCTGATACGCTTAAACAGAGTACGTGGCTGGCGGAAGCCAATACAGTAAACAACTAGTGTCCATTGAGCTGTGAAAATCTGTATGCCAAAAACATTTTTATGCATTCATACAGTTCAAAACAGTACGATCTATACAATCATTTACAAACAAATACCGGAACCTAATCCTCGATAACGATACAAGAAAAAGAGACAGTCTATACAAAAGTACAAAAGCAGTGAGGAGACAAAGGGGGACAATAAAACACCCCAAGCCATAACATGGCGCCTCGAACCTCGCAGTGAGGCACGAGGTCGCTTGACAGAATCGGGGACCAACCCACGCTCCTAGCTCCAGGCCGTCACGAGAACCTACATATATATATAAACAAAGGAGCTAAAGCCCATGAATAACATAATGCGTAAAGAGGTTATGAATGAATGTCCTTACAGTATTGAAATCAGTTCATTAAACAAGATATTTGATCAAGATTTCGATCAATCACCATATGTGGTACACCCATTAGCCTATAAACAAGAGGGTCCAAGAGGACCGTCTTGACAGACCAACAAAGAATGATGGCCATCAATCAAGAAACAAGATGGTTCCACAAGAAAACCGACAGAGCTCAGAATAAGAATAAAGAATTGCTAAGGATGCCACAATACGCCTGAATACAGGACATACATTCATTCAAGAACAATAGCGATTAAATAAGCGATTCGATTAAGTATTCAGAAGATAACCATTTTGAACATATCTTTACACAAATGTTACTCACAGAGATTGGGCTAATAGCAGCTAGAGCGCGTCCCCGAGAGCCAACCCTAAACAGTAAACCAAATAGAACACACACTAAGTTTCACAGTTGGGAAGGATGATAATTAAATCCCTAAATTTCCTCGGTGTGGTTCTATGTCTAAACCCTCATTAAGATGTCTTAAACTAGGCCTAAGAATGCCTAGGATGGGATAAGGATGCAAAGATGCGCACAGAAACAGTTTCAGAATTTTCAGTGAAACAAGGCCTCCGCTCGAGCGCAGGTTTCCCCGCTCAAGCGGACAAGCAAACAAAGGTCCCCGCTCGAGCGTGACACACAATCCTCCGCTCGAGCGCACATTCCTCCGGCCGGTGATCGATGAACAAAGGTGCAAGATCTTTGGATGCTCGATTTCTCCGCTTTCGGCCTAAACACTCGCCGGCGGACTATAAACCAAGTCGAAGAAAATGCCGAGCATGATTTCCCGCTCGAAGCACTTCCTTCGGCCGGGACATCAAAATCTGGAAAATCCAAATTCAACCTCCAAGTTCCAAACCAAATTTTGATGCTCCCAACTCGATCCTCTTGGGCCCATTTTCTGGAAAACTCTTTCAAATACATAGAATAACACGTTTTAAAGCTCAATTTAAGAAATCAAGGCCCAAGGGTGTTTCAATTAAACTCAATTTCAAACTAATTTTCAAGAATAACATGCAAGCATGACATGCATGAGTTTTAAACCAAATTCAAGGTTCAAATCTTGCTCTATTGAGCTCCAATCTTTGAAAACAATGTGGAAACATGGACTATGATAAAAACATGGACATGCATGTGTAATTCTCCAAGAATTTAACTTCAAAATATGCCAAAATGACCATGCATGCAACAATGGAGCTCTAAGTCAACAATTATGAACAAAATCAAGACTCAAGTTCTCTATAACCATGATACATGCAAGATGGAGCTTAAAGGTAACAAGAAGACAATGATTTCCTTACCTAGAGTGCCAATTTCAAGGTGTGGAAGCTAGATTATGCCAATTACACTTCAATTCTCCTCAAATTCCAAGCATGCAAGATGAATTTCTCCAATCTCCTGCTCTCTCTCTCCAATTTCGGTGGAGACTAAGGGAATGGCTGATGAAATATGTTTGGGTGCAAGTGTAATAGGCTCAAGTAATGAAAATAGACAAAGCCCACTCAATGGCAAATGGGTAATTAAGTCAATCTTGGTAATTAACTCGTTTAAATCTAATTTAATCATTCCTAATCAATTTTCAGGTAAATATATCATTAAATCACAAATATTCTACTGATTACAAAACACTAAACGGTTCCTAATTCGGCCGCCGATAAGGCCTTCCATTAGCAGTTTAAACACATAAACTCAAACAGATAATCAATCAATCAAACAGATAGAAATGCAATATAATAGATAACTTATTCAATTTCCATTTCGATTTCAATCAGTTCATTCAGTACTTCAGTTAATCCAATTATCAGTCATTATCAGTTCAGTTTAACAGTAATCAGTACGTAATTCAGTGATTAATCGGTAATCAGTACGAGGGTTGTTACAGTCTCCCCTCCTTATAAGGAGTTTAGTCCTCTAAACTCGAGTTACCTTCAGTCTGGAAGAAAACAGGATCCAGTTTAAACAAATCAGGATATCTTTTCGCCATGTCATCTTCCCTTTCCCAAGTGGCATACACACCACCATGGTTCTGCCAATCAACTTTTACTAGCGGGATCTCTTTGTTTCTCAGTTTCTTGATCCGTCGGTTCACAATCTGTATAGGCCGTTCCTCGTAAGTGTAGTCATCACTAAGCACTATCCGAGTAGGCTCAATCACATGAAACGGATCCCGGAGATAATCTCTCAACATAGATATGTGAAAGACGTTATGCATATGCTCCATTTCAGGAGGAAGCGCAACTTGATACGCCACCGGATTGATTTTCTCAATAATCTGATACGGTCTGACATATCTTGGCGCTAACTTGCCTTTAACTCCAAAACGAGTTTGGCCTTTCATTGGTGTCACTTTCACAAACACGTGATCACCCACTTCATATTCTCGGTCTCGTCTTCTAATATCTGCATAACTTTTCTACGCTTCACTGCGATTTTGGCCTCTGTTGTATCAGTCTTATCTTTTCAGTCGTTTCATAAACAATCTCGGGCCCAAGCAACGGCCCATCTCCAACTTCTGCCCAGCAAATTGGAGATCTACACTTTCTGCCATACAGTGCCTCGAAAGGCGCCATTCCAATACTCGAATGGTAGCTATTGTTGTAGGCGAATTCAGCCAATGGCAAATGACTTTCCCAATTTCCCTGAAAATCCAGTAACACATTCTCAGTAGGTCCTCTAGAGTCTGGATGGTCCTTTCTGACTGTCCATCTGTCTGAGGATGATAGGCACTACTCAGCCTCAATTCAGTACCCAAGGCAGTCTGTAGGCTTTGCCAGAACCTCGATGTAAATTTCGAATCCCTGTTAGAAACAATAGATACAAGCACTCCATGCAATCTCACAATTTCATCAATATAGATAACAGCCAATTTGTCTGCGTTATAAATTGTCTTGACAGGTAGGAAGTGTGCAGATTTGGTCAATCTATCAACAATAACCCAAATAGAGTCCATACATTTCCTGGAGCGAGGTAATCCAACGATAAAATCCATCGTGATATGCTCCCATTTCCACTCTGGTATGGGTAAGGGTTGCAGTAAGCCTGCGGGTCGTTGATGTTCAGCTTTGACTTGTTGGCAGTGAAGGCATTTGGACACAAAGTCGGCAATTTCCTTCTTCATTCCTGGCCACCAGAAATTTTGTTTCAGATCTTGGTACATTTTCGTATTCCCTGGGTGAATCGAAAACTTCGAACTATGGCCTTCTTGCAGAACTCTTCTTTTCAATTCAGTGTCATTTGGCACACACAGTCTTTCTTGAAATTTCAAAACATTGTTCTCAAATTTGAACCCCGGTCTTGGTTTTGAATCTCTTTCTTCAATAACCTTTTTCAAGAAATCATCCAGTTGTTGTTTTCCTTTGATTTCCTCAATCAAGGCTGGTTGAGCAGTAATGGCAGCTATTGTTCCACCCTGTTCTCTCAAAACAATTTCAATTTCAGACTTTTCTAAATCATGAAGCAATTCTTTCTGTCCAGTCAGCAAACAGGCTAGGTTCCCAATCGATTTTCGGCTCAAGGCATCGGCAACGGTGTTGGCTTTTCCCGGATGGTACAAAATCTGTAGGTCATAATCTTTGATCAGTTCAAGCCATCTCCGCTGTCTCATATTTAGTTCTTTCTGAGTGAAAAAGTACTTCAGGCTCTTGTGGTCAGTATACACTTCACATGTTGCTTCATACAAATAGTGACGCCAAATTTTCAGTGCAAACACTACTGCAGCAAGTTCTAAGTCATGGGTAGGGTAGTTCTTTTCGTGCGGTCTCAACTGTCGAGAAGCATAAGCAATAACTCTCCCATTCTGCATTAAAACACACCCCAAACCTTTATGAGAAGCATCACTAAACACAGTATAACCATCCGTACCTGAAGGTAGAGTCAGAATCGGTGCAGTCACAAGTCTAGTTTTCAATTCTTGAAATCTCGATTCCTCCGTCACCCACCAAATGATATCCCTTTCTGTGTCAACTGAGTCAGTGGTAAGGCAATTTTGGAGAAGTCTTTGACGAACCTTCTGTAATATCCAGCCAATCCCAAAAAGCTTCGGACTTCGGTTACGTTCGTTGGTCTAGGCCAGTTTACTACAGCTTCAATTTTCTGCGGGTCAACAGAAATTCCATCTTTGCTAATAACATGCCCCAAAAACATCACATGATCAAGCCAAAATTCACATTTAGACAGTTTAGCATACAGTTTCTGTTCTCTTAAGGTCTGCAGGGCAAGTCTCAGGTGATGTTCATGTTCTTCTACAGTCTTAGAATAGATCAATATGTCATCAATGAATACCACAATGAAATCATCAAGGTATGGTTTAAAAATTCTGTTCATGAGGTCCATAAATGCAGCAGGGGCATTCGTGACTCCGAACGGCATAACTAAAAATTCAAAGTGGCCATACCTCGCTTAAAGCGCTTTATCAATGTCTTCGGTTTGACTTTCGGTTGGTGATACCGATCTAAGATCAATCTTGGAGAACACTTGTGCACCAGAATCGGTCAAATAAGTCATCAATACGGTAATGGGTATTTTTTCTTCTGATTACCTTGTTCAATTCGCGATAATCAATACACGCCTCGGAGCCATCTTTCTTCTTCACAAACAAAACGGGTGCGCCCCATAGTGAAGTACTGGGCCTGATAAACTTCTTATCTAACAGTTCCTGCAGTTGTACCTTCAATTCCTTCAGTTCAGTTGGAGCCATTCTGTAAGGAGCTTTAGATATCGGCTGTGTACCCGGAATCACATCCACAGTAAATTCAATCTCCCTGTCAATTAAATCCCCTGGTAGATCATCTGGAAATACATCTGGGAATTCTCTAACTATAGGAATGCAATTCACATCAGTTTTAACATCATCATTAGCAGATACAGTCAATACAGAACACAGATATCCTTTACACCCCTTTCTAATCAGTTTGACAGCTTTTACAGAAGAAATCAGATATGGAGGAGGTACTACTCCACTCCCATTAAACACAAACTCAGGCAAACCCGGTGGACGGAAAACAACTTGCTTGGTCACACAATCGATAGTAGCATGATATTTTTGTAACCAATCCATCTCCAATATTACATCGAAGTGATCTATGTTCAACGGTAGTAAATCAATAAATAGATGCATGTCCCCAACAATAATCTCACAAGCAGGATACATATATGCACATGTCATGGATCCCCCAACAGGTGATGATACAGCTAGCAGATAGTTCATGGGTTCTAAGGGTCTATTCAATTTACGCGAAAAAGCATGCGACACATAAGAATGTGTAGACCCCGAATCAATCAATACATATGCATTTTGAGCACAGATAGAGAGGATACCTGACACAACAGTCTCAGTATTTTGCACGTCTCCCGGTACTAGGACGAACACTCGGCCCTGCCTCATAGGCTCTTTCCCGGTAGCTTTGGGGTTCGGTTTTGGTGTTGCGGTGATCTTTTCTTGACTTACTCTTGCTTATGGGCAGAGGGATCTTTAATTTCAGTGGCCCACCTTGCCACACAGAAACAAGCTCCGAAATCTGTAGCAAACCCTTTGTGCTTATTGCCACATACGAGCAGGTGGAGTAAACCCGCCTCCTTGGTCGGGCTAGTCGACCCCGTGATTCGCTTTCTTGGTTCTTTGGGTTATGCTTGCCTTTCTTAAATTTGTAACCCTGTCTTTTACCTTGCTACTCAGTTGTCGGTGTTTCAGATTGTTTCACTGCTGCAATATTCGTCTCGGCCATCAATGCCCGGTCAAGAACACCCACAAAAGTTGGCATTTTCAAAACATTTATTCGGTCCTGGATAGCAACACTAAGGCCGCCTTCAAACCTCCTGGCCTTCTTATAATCGGTATCCACCATATGTGGTGCATACCTAGCAAGTTCGGTAAATTGCTTCTCGTACTCGGCAACAGACGTTTTGCCCTGTCTCAACTGTTCAAACTCAGTCACTTTTCTGTCTCTGATGCACTGGGGAAAATACTTTTCAAAGAAGGACTCCTTGAACTGAGCCCAAGTCACAATAGTATTTGCATCGCGGGTCAATATCCACCACCTTCTTGCTTCTTCCTGAAGGGTGAAGGTTGCTAACAGTACTTTATTGGCTTCGGAGCACGGAAAAACCTCAAACAACTTTTCAGTCTCTAGAACCCAAGCTTCAGCCTTTAACGGTTCTAAGCCTCCCTGGAAGGACGGCGGTTTCATCTTGCTGAATTTCTGAGTCAGTGCAATGATGTCCACCTCATTAGCATTCACATTTTGTACATTCTGTTCCGGTTGTACCGGAGGAGGAGGAGGTGGGAGCTGTTGATTCGGTTGTTGTTCTAGTCTTTCAATTATCAGTCCCATCATTTGTTCAAGTCTGGCCATTCTGGCCTCAGAGGATGATGCTTCAGTTTCATTTGCATTATCCATTTCACTATAAGCAGTTATAACAATTATTATAAACAGTTGTATCATTAAACAGTTTAACATTTTAACATATAATCAGTCAGTCATAAGCACACACTTTTCAAGTTCATGAGATGCCCTAATTGCTTTTCTAGGACACCCTATAGCTCATTTGGACACGTGTGTGCGGTATAACTCGTGGTTAAGTATCGCTCTGATACCACTCTGTCACGACCCAAACCCGGCCCTATGGGTTTAGTATCAGAAGTGGCGCAAGAATCCGAGATTATCAAGGCTCGAAACAAAGCTGATACGCTTAAACAGTAGTATGCTGGCGGAAGCCAATACAGTAAACAACTAGTGTCCATTGAGCTGTGAAAATCTGTATGCCAAAAACATTTTTATGCATTCATACAGTTCAAAACAGTACGATCTATACAATCATTTACAAACAGTCAGTTCGGGAACCTAATCCCTCGATAATGCAGACAAGAAAACAAGAGATGTCTATACAAAAGTACAAAACAGTGAGGAGACAGGTGGGGACAATAAAAACACCCCAAGCCATAACATGGCGTCTCGGAACCTCGCAAAGGAGGCACGAGGTCGGCTTGATGAATCGGGACTAACCCACGCTCCTAGCTCCGTGGCCGAGAACCTACATATATATATAAACAGTGAGCTAAAGCCCGATGAATAACATAATGCGAAAGAGGTTATGAATGAATGTCCTACAAGAATGAAATCGATTCATTAAACAAGATTTGATCTTTCAATATTTCAGTCAATCAGTCATATGTGGTACACCCATTAGCTTATAAACAGTAGGTCCAAGAGGACCGGGTCTTGACAGACCCAACAGTAATGATGGCCATCAATCAGTAAACAGTATGGTTCCACAAGGAAACCGACAGAGCTCAGAATGAATAAAGAATTGCTAAGGATGCCTGTCTGATTCGAATCTGAGACATACATTCATTCAGTAAACAATAGCAGTTCGGTAAACAGTTCAGTTAAGTATTCAGAAGATAACCATTTTGAACATATCTTTACACAAATGTTACTTACAGAGATTGGGCTAATAGCAGCTAGAGCGCGTCCCCGAGAGCCAACCCTAAACAGTAAACCAAATAGAACACACACTAAGTTTCACAGTTGGAAAGGATGATAATTAAATCCCTAAATTTCCTCGGTGTAGTTCTATGTCTAAACCCTCATTAAGATGTCTTAAACTAGGCCTAAGAATGCCTAGGATGGGATGAGGATGCAAAGATGCGCACAGAAACAGTTTCAGAATTTTCAGTGAAACAAGGCCTCCGCTCGAGCGCAGGTTTCCCCGCTCAAGCGGACAAGCAAACAAAGGTCCCCGCCGAAGGCCAACTTCCCGCCGGCGTGACACACAATCCTCCGCCGGCACATTCCTCCGCCGAGCGATGATGAACAAAGGTAAGAATCTTTGGATGCTCGATTTCTCCGCTCGAGCGCGAAACACTCCGCTCGAGCGGACTATAAAACAAGTCGAAGAAAATGCTGGGAGCATGATTTCCCCGCTCGAGCGGCACTTCCCCCGCTCGAGCGGACATCAAAAATCTGGAAAATCCAAATTCAACCTCCAAGTTCCAAACCAAGTTTTGATGCTCCCAACTCGATCCTCTTGGGCCCATTTTCTGGAAAACTCTTTCAAATACATAGAATAACACGTTTTAAAGCTCAATTTAAGAAATCAAGGCCCAAGGGTGTTTCAATTAAACTCAATTTCAAACTAATTTTCAAGAATAACATGCAAGCATGACATGCATGAGTTTTAAACCAAATTCAAGGTTCAAATCTTGCTCTATTGAGCTCCAATCTTTGAAAACAATGTGGAAACATGGACTATGATAAAAACATGGACATGCATGTGTAATTCTCCAAGAATTTAACTTCAAAATATGCCAAAATGACCATGCATGCAACAATGGAGCTCTAAGTCAACAATTATGAATAAAATCAAGACTCAAGTTCTCTATAACCATGATACATGCAAGATGGAGCTTAAAGGTAACAAGAAGACAATGATTTCCTTACCTAGAGTGCCAATTTCAAGGTGTGGAAGCTAGATTATGCCAATTACACTTCAATTCTCCTCAAATTCCAAGCATGCAAGATGAATTTCTCCAATCTCCTGCTCTCTCTCTCCAATTTCGGTGGAGACTAAGGGAATGGCTGATGAAATATGTTTGGGTGCAAGTGTAATAGGCTCAAGTAATGAAAATAGACAAAGCCCACTCAATGGCAAATGGGTAATTAAGTCAATCTTGGTAATTAACTCGTTTAAATCTAATTTAATCATTCCTAATCAATTTTCAGGTAAATATATCATTAAATCACAAATATTCTACTGATTACAAAACACTAAACGGTTTCTAATTCGGCCGCTGATAAGGCCTTCCATTAGCAGTTTAAACACATAAACTCAAACAGATAATCAATCAATCAAACAGATAGAAATGCAATATAATAGATAACTTATTCAATTTCCATTTCGATTTCAATCAGTTCATTCAGTACTTCAGTTAATCCAATTATCAGTCATTATCAGTTCAGTTTAACGATGAATCGACGTAATTGATGATTAATCTAATCGATCTGAAGGTTGTTACACAACTGAATTCAGGGATTTGGTCGAATTAACCTATAAGGTGTCTCGATATGAAGCATTACTAGAGAAAGAACAAGATCGAAACAATGCTTCGTATAAGACATACTATAGAGATCTCAATTATGAGATCGATGCAGCAAAGATTATGGGCAAAGAACTTGTAATCTGTGAAGCATTAATTCATAAGGATACAACCATCGACCAGCAGTTTAAAAAGAAAAACTTTCACAGAAAGTATTCTTTCGATTTAACAAAAGCAGATGACATTGTTGATCATTTGCTTGCAGCCAATTTCCTTAAGTTACCAAAAGGGGTAAAACTGCCGTCTCTTGATGAACTTAAAGGAAAAGTATACTGTAAATGGCAAAATTCTTGGTCTCACTCGACTAAAAATTGCATTGTTTTTCGAGGCAGGATCCAAGAGCAAATCCGAAAAGGAAGTCTGAAGTTCCCAGCCAAAACAGAGAAAGCCATGGGAATTGACAGTAACCCGTTTCCAGAAGTGGGAGAAAGCGCGGCTAATGTGGTCGTACCAAACTTTCAGAATCTATCTCTGCAAGAATTGGAAGAGGTCAATGTGCAAATGCATATTGCCAACCAGACAGCTGCTAAGAAGGAGACTAGAAACCCGCCAGTTATTGGACAAGGTTTCTCGCCGAAGAACATTACGATGAAGAAATCTTGGATGACGATTCCTTGGAAGCGGTATGTCAGAGGATGTGTCCCAGATGTAGACTAAGCTACAAATGGTTGAAGGGGCTTCCAATTGATGGGAAGCAATACTATAAGGATGTTCAGAGACATCCTAAATCAACCAACGCTTACAACAAAAGGCCGTACCCGGCTAGTGATAGGCAGCGACCAGTGGTGGTTGAACCTGCAGTTGACAGAATAAATGCTAAAGGCAAAAGGCCCTTGTATGAGTCTAGGCCACTTAATTACTACAGAATGGAGAGCAAACATTCTGAAAGAAGATTGGAGAGGAGTTCAGGTTATGGGACTAAAGCCAGAGATTGGCCCCCCAGACCAACCTCACACAGAACAGAAAATGGCCACCTCAATCAAAGGCCAGAATCAAGCTCGAAGCATGAAACCAGAACCAAGCACTTACCTCCACGGCCAGTTTCGAAGATGGCTTCGAAGGTGGAAAAAGGTGATTCAACATCTGAATCAGTAAGCTCTTGGGTACCTGGAGTTCCAAATTGGTTTGTAATGCAAAACAAACCTAGGGAATTGTCTGCCAGGAGAGATGTTGGAATCACAGGCAGGATGGTCAAGCCTCCTTTGGTGGCTTCGAACAACTGGGTATTGCTGAAACACCCAAAGACAAAGGAACCAAATATGGTTCCAGTTATTTCCAGATCGCAAAGAAGGAAGATTCAGCGCAGGTACACCCAGTACCAGCAAGATCTGAAAGAAAGTGAAGAGAGTTCTTCACAGGTCAAGACAGAAGCAAAAAAAACTTCGAAGCCAGACCATGCTCCAAAACCGACTCTACAAAGTAAAGTGGTTTGTAGCAGAGAACAATTGGCCCAAGTTCATTCTGAACTAAAGGCCAGGGAGAAGTCTAGTTTGGCAGGGCTGGAAAAGGCTCTGATGGAAAGTGATAGCGAAACGGAAGAAGAGATTGGCATGAGCCAAAAGAAGGAAATGGCAGAAGAAGAAATGTTCGAAGCCTTCATGGCTGAACAGACATTTCTGACTGAAAAACCAGTTGAGAAGGATCCTTCGAAGGGATCAGTTATCAATGAAATACCAGAATGCAGTATGGAGGATGCTGCTGAAGACACTGAGCAAGGTAGCCAAGAGGGAAAGAAGGTACAGCCAGCCATCCAGTTTGGCTCATTTCCCCCTGTATTAGTCAACATGGTACACATACTACCTCATGAATTCTAGGCTGAAAATAAGGATCAGGGTGACCAAGACATGGATCCAATTCCTGTCTCTAGCGAGAAGTCACAAGTGAGTATGGTACAGGATGCTCCTGAAATGGCTACTCCAATGGAAACTGAGTTTGAAAGTGAGGAAGAGGTGAACATCAACCTCTCATATCCTTTTGAATACCCCTCAAATTCCATGACCCAACATGTCAAGCCTTTGTACATCAAGGCTTTCTTTGATGGGATATAGCTAAACCGAGTCCTAATAGACAATGGGGCAGCGGTAAACTTATTACCGAAATCTTCTTTGAAGAAACTAGGGAAGAAGAATCCCAGGTTGATCCCAACCAGCACAACCATTGCTGGCTTTGCTGGAGATAAGCAGATGGCTCAAGGGATTCTGCCTATTAATTTGAGTATAGGAACCAGAGATTGTATGACAGCATTCTTCGTCATCGACAGCAATGCCAAATATAATGCCTTACTTAGGAGAGATTGGATCCACACCAACAAATGTGTGCCTTCCTCTTTGCATCAGAAGATCATGATGGCCCTGGGCAATGGAGAGACAGAGGAGATTGATGCAGTTCCTCAACCCTTCATAGCCTGTGCAGACTTTGCAGAGGCCAAATTGTATATTGAGGGAGTGATACCACTCAGTATACTGAGGAAAGCTGATGGCTCAGCCGAAGTGACGGCTGATGAGGAAGTAACACACCTGAAGCACTTAGTCCAAGAAAGTGCTGATGAAGAGGTTGTCGTGAAAGATGACAATGTTGCCTGGTTATAGACAGAGAAGTGAAGAACGAGAAGCCAAGTCCTTGGCTTTGATTAAATTCTCATCATTGGACGTAAAAGCAATAGTCCGGAAATCTGAAGCAAGAGAGAGGCCATGATAATTGGCTATAAAAAGAGCAAAGAACAGTCGGAAGTTTGACCCTTGGAAATCTTGTGCATTGGACATTGAAACAAAAGTCCGGAGATCTGAGGAAGAAGACGCCTTATGGATGATTTTGTCTATGAGGAAGAGGCGAGATGTCGAATTAAAGAACCTAGGAGCGTAGCAGGCGAAAAGGTTGCTTCCAAAGTTGAAGAAACCAAAGAAGAAGCTTGATGAGTTCTCAAACATAAGACCCTTAGAAGAAGTGAATTTAGGGAAGGTTACGGCTGACACCTATATAAGTACTTGCTTGAATGTTCTGGACAGAGACCAGTTATTGGTTGTTCTAAAGAAATACAAAGATTGCTTTGCATGGTCCTATAATGAACTACCAGGATTGGATAGATCATTGGTGGAACATAGGCTCCCTATGAAGCCTAATTTCAAGCCATACAAGCAGAAACCAAGAAGGATGAGTCCAGAAGTAATTCAGAAGGTCAAGGAAGAAATTCTTAGACTACTTAAGGCAGACTTTATTAGGATAGCCAGGTATGTTGAATGGCTATCTAATATTGTGCCTGTAGTTAAGAAAAATTGCAAAATGAGGGTATGCATCGATTTCAGAAACTTAAATCTAGCAACTCCTAAAGATGAGTACCCTATGCCTGTAGTGGATCCGCTGCAGACGCTCAAATAGGGCATCAAGTTTTATCGATGATGGATGGCCACTCTGGTTATAACCAAATATGCATTGCAGAGGAAGATATCCACAAGACAGCATTCAGATGTCCTGGGAATATTGGCACCTTCGAATGGGTTAAAATGCCATTTGGTCTGAAGAATGCTGGGGCTACATATCAGAGGGCTATGAACACTATCTTTCATGATCTCATTGGAGGGTATCTAGAATGTTATATTGATGACATTGTGGTGAAATCCCAGTCCATGGAGGAGCATTTGTTTCATTTAGAAGCAACTTTCGAAAGAATGAGGAAGTTCAAGTTTAAACTTAATCCTCTTAAGTGTGCTTTTGGTGTATCATCTGGAAACTTCTTGGGTTATGTAGTGCACAAGAAAGGAATACAGATTAATCAAAATAAAGCTAAAGCCATCATTGAAGCTAGGCCTCCATTAAGTAAGAAAGAATTACAAAGGTTCCTGGGGCAGGTTAACTTTCTTCGAAGGTTTATTTCTAACACTGCAGGGAAAACTAAAGTATTTTCTTCCTTGTTAAGGCTGAAAGATGAAGAGGAATTTGTGTGGACAGCAGAGCATCAAAGTGCTTTCGAAGGTATCAAAGCCTACTTGGCCAACCCTCCAGTGCTGATGCCACCAAAGGGGAACAAGCCCTTGAAGTTGTACATAGCTCCAGCAGAAGATTCATTGGGAGCTTTCTTAGCCCAAGACAACGAAGAAGGCAAAGAGCAAGCTATTTATTACCTTAGTAGGTTTTTAAATCCTTGTGAATGTAAATATTCAGCTGTTGAAAAGCTATGTCTTGCTTTGTATTTTGCTGCAATGAAATTAAGATATTATCTTTTACCTACAACTGTCTTGGTGATTGCAACCACAGATTTGGTTAAATACATGTTATCTAGACCTATGTTGAGGGGAAGAATTGGCAAGTGGATACTAGCCTTATCGGAATTTCATTTAGAATATGTCCCTCAAAGAGCAGTAAAAGGGCAAGTTTTAGCCAATTTTCTGGCAGATCATCCATCTCAAACAGAAAGCCAAGAGGTAATGGAGCTTGGTATGGCTAATGTTGAGCCATGGTAGATGTGGTTTGATGGATCGAAAGCCAGTGGCTTAATTGGAATTGGTGTTGTGATTAAATCTCCATAAGAGGTAGAAACCCCACATGGTTTCAGAGTGGACGAAGCCACTTGTTCCAATAACCAGGCCGAATATGAAGCCTTAATAGTAGGACTAGAAATCCTCATTGGATTACAAGTACAAGCAGTTGACATATTTGGGGACTCTCAATTGGTGGTTAACCAAGTGAAAGAGATTTTCAAGTGTCAAAGCATAAGCATCCTACCATATTATGTTGTTGCATTACATCTGCTTTCTCAGTTTCAAATAGCAAATGTAACCCATGTTCCAAGATTCTTGAACAATAGAGCTAATGATGTTGCTCAGAAAGCTTCGAACTTCAAGAGAAGGGATAGTACTCAAAGGGATATAAGCCAAACAACATATCAGAAATTAATACAGCCTTTGAATAAAAGGAATGTGGTCTTAGAAGTCAACCATAATGACTTACAAGAACAAGATTGGAGGCATCCAATAATGCAGTACTTGGCTGGTCCATCTTCGAAGGCCAGCAGAAAAGTCAAATTGCAGTCTATGCAATACATGATATATGGTAATGCTCTCTACAAAAGGGGGGGAGATGGCTTATTGTTGGAATGTTTAGGCCCAAAAGAAGCATTAACAGCCATGGCTGAGGTTCATGAAGGCATCTGTGGTGCTCATCAGCCTGGTGTAAAGATGAGATGGTTGCTTCGAAGGCATTCCTACTATTGGCCAACTATTCTTAAAGATTGCATAGAATATGCAAAGGGTTGCCAGGCATGCCAAAAACATGGCACAATAAGACATGTGCCCATAACTGACCTACATGCAGTAGTGAAGCCTTGGCCATTCAGAGGGTGGGCCATGGATATGATGGGAAAATACACCCACCTTCTTCGAAGCATCATTGTTTCATTCTAGTGGCCACTGACTACTTCACTAAATGGGTCGAAGCTAAGCCATACAAGGCTGTAGACCAGACAGAGGTCATTGGGTTCATTAAAGATCTGATCCATAGATTTGGCATCCCACAGACCATAACAGTTGATAATGGAACTGTGTTCGATGGGAAAATGGTAAAGTCCTTTGTGGCAGAATTTGGAATTAGCCTTATTAATTCCACACCTTATTATGCGCAAGCCAATGGTCAAGCTGAGTCATCCAATAAGTCCTTGAAAAAGGGAATACAAAAGGTGGTGGAAGATAATCCTAGGGATTGGCATAACCTATTGTTGGATGTTTTATGGGCTTACAGAACTTCCCCAAGGTCAAGCACAGGAGTCACCCCTTATGCTTTAGTATACAGGCATGATGCAGTGTTACCTGTGGAGATTAATGTTAAATCTCTGAGGGTAAGATGCCAAGATCAATTAGATCCTGGGCAATATCATCAAAGCATGTGCTTGGAATTAGAAGGCATAGATGAAGCCAGGATTTTGGCGTTAAATAGCATTCTTTTTCAAAAGAAGAAAGCAGCCAAGAATTATAATAAGAAAGTCAAGCATATTGGCTTTGATGAAGGTGACTTGGTATGGAAAACAATACTCCCAATAGGAATTAAAAGCCATAAGTTTGGCAAATGGTCACCTAATCGAAGGACCATATCAAATTCATAGAGTTCTGCCTTTTGGAGCATACCATTTAAGAAATTTGAATGGCTATGTACATCCCAAAAAGATTAATGGCAGATATTTGAAGCCTTATTTTCCAACCATTTGGGAAACACAAGGAATAAAATAAACATTATGTACAAAAACACAAGATACTCAGACAATAGATAAGGATTTGATTTTTCATAAAGAATCAAGTACATGGTGCCACAAATTGGCCCAAAAATCATTACAATGTTTCAATTGTTTTTGTACAGTTGATTTCCTACTACTAAGTGATGGAAACAGGTGAATAGCTGCAGCCATGTCTTCTTTTCGTTCAGCCAGTTCTTGGTTGGTGATTTGCAATTTGGTGTCAGTTCGAACCAAGGCCTGGTTTACTGCAGCTAACTCCTCCTCAAGTTGAGCTTTCTTCTCCAGCAGCTGAATTCGAAACTGGGAGGCAGAAGAGTGTTGTTCCTTGAGATCTGATATTTCGGTATGTACTTGAGAAACAAAACACTGATCCCTAGCCAATTTCTCATTGGCAGTAGTGGCAGCATGACAAATGTTGATATAGAAGTTAATAGTAGCTGCAGCCTGGGATAGGTGATTTGAGACATTCATCTTTGATCGCCAAAGAATATTACAAAGATCAAGAAACTCATTCCTGATAATAGGCCTTTGTAGAGCCTCGAAGGGGATCCTCGAAAAGGAAGTCAACAGTTCCAGACATGTGTCTAAGTCCACTGAAGGTGCAGGAAGCTTGCTGCTAGAAGAAGGAGGACTCTCAAAAATTTCCAGCAAGGAGTCAGCCAAGATTAATGGCTCAGCTTCAGCATTAAATGTTGGAGAGGTAGAAGGTACGTCGAAAAGACTAGCAAGTCTTCCTTCGAAGATGTCTACCTCATCCTAAACATGAAGGGCATGGAAAGTTTTGTAGTGGAAGACACAGAGGGCTGCATAGGGATGGGAGAAATAGATGGAGCATCTTTGGCAGCCTCTATGGTCTTAGCCACCAATGAATCAAGTGAAAAGGGGCTGGAAGTAGGCACAGGTGATGAACCATGAATTGGAGAACTAACAGCACCCTCTGTGAAAGAATCAACTGCCATTAGGAATGGAGCAGCAGTTGGAATTTCTGAGAAGGAAGGAGGAAGAGCAAGGCTCAAAGAAGAGGTAAACTGAGGCAGATCAAGAGTCAAAAAAGGGAGATATGGCTCTAAGCCAAGGAAAAGAGATGCAGGGATGTTTGGACTCAAAGAAGATACATCGAATATAGGCTTGGAGAGTGGGAGCAGGATTTGGATGGTTTTCACATGTTGCATCTGGTCAGCTTCAACTGAAGTCAAGGGAGGCCTCACTGGAAAGATGAATGCAGTAGCTGCTACTGCAAGAGGAAGAAATACAAAGGACTGTCAAAATTCAACATTAAAAGTTGACAAAGGAAAGACAACGGAAGTGTGAAAGAATTTACTTGATCCAGTGGTATTAGTACTGATGAGAGAGCTGCGAAGGGAGTAATGTTCGGTTTGTTGCCTTTTCGCAATTTCCCTTTGAAGTGCATCAGCAGTAGCAGATTCATCTCTCAAAATTTGTTGCTGCTGTCTCTTTTCGGCCCTCTCAAAGACAATTATTGCCTTGGGATGTTCCTGCTCTACTGTCTTGGTAGCTGCTTCGTGAATGGGATCCTCAACCAAGACAGTAGTTGAAACAGTCACCTTCCTTCTCCTTTCTATTGCTTGGGCGATTGTTTCAGAATCAGAATCCTCAGTAAAGTCAGAAGGAGAGACAGTAATCTTTCTTCTCCTCTTCCTCCTTAGTGGGGATACTACTGGTTCTTTTTCGATCTCTCTCTCTTCAATTTGGGATTCAGATTTTTCAGAGGTTAGTTCTTTCTCCATTACTATAATGTTTGCCACGAGAGAAGGATGCTCAATTGTATCAGAAGGGGAGGCAGCCACCTTTTGTCTCTTTGTTCTTTGTAAGGGCACTTTCTGCTCTTGTTCAACTGCTTCTTCTCCCAAAGTTTCAGATTCCTCAGAGGGGAGGATCAGCTTCCTTTTTTGTTTCTGTTGCTGTTTCTTTTTGAGAATAGTTGAAGTTTCAGCTCTCTTAGGAGATTCTTCTTGCGGGGACCCTGCACCAAAGAACATAAGTGTAAAGGAAACAAACAAGAGATTCAAAAGAAAAAAAAAAAAAGAGAAGTTGAAAGTATATACCTTTCCTTGAAGCAGCCCGAGTGGCTTTCGAAGAAGTTGAGGTAGCAGGGATGGATTGAGCTGTAGGAGGCACAGTAGAGGAAGGGACAGTTTCAGTTCCTTTGGGCTTGGACACATCTAATACCTCCAATAGGTTTTTAGGTGAAATGGCTAAATAGAATTCCATATTACTTTCCCACCACTGTTGGTGTCTCTTCAATGCAATTCCCTCAGGAATGAAAGGAGTGTATTCAAAATTAGCCAAGTCATCCATGAATTTGAAGGTTGCCTCCTCCAGCCTTGATTTCCTGACTTTCAGATCTCTCCTGGTAAGGCTCAGATTGGTGTTGCTGCAGAGAGGTATTGGGACCCCTTGTGTGAAACCAAATTGTCTAGCAAATTGAACAGGACAATAAGGTTCAGCTATACATTTAAAAGCTCTGGGGTTTGTGGTCCCAATAAACAACTCCCTAGGAAGCAGAAGAGAGGCCCATATATCTTTATGAATAGGCGAAGCACAGTGCCTGTCACTCAAAAAGTGACTCAACCAAGGTAGACCTATGTTGGTCTCGAAGGGACGGAAGTGGTGAATAAGAAGTTCGGCTGGTAGTTGATGGAAGAAAGAGAAATAAAAGGCAAAAGAAGAAGGATAGAGGGAAGCATTGGCTAGTCTTATGCCATGGGTAAGAGAGTGTAACCCAGAAAATTTAAGACATTTGGATTGTAGTTCAGTGAAATAGGCAAAAAGCCAAAGCTGAAGAATCCAGAATGGCCCCCCTTGATTAGCATCTAGAGGCTTCTCACAAAAAATGGAGCAAACTCTGTATACATGACCTAGAATATATGGGGCTAAGGCTACCATTTTTTGAAAAACAAAGGCTTTGGCAAGTGGAGCAAATTCAGGCATAATTCTTTGTGAAGAGGTGTAGAAGAGGAATTTGCAAAGCCAATATAACAAGAAGGAAAAGAATTCCCTATCAGTTACCGGGCCCTCTTTTTTATTTTCAGCTTTAACAAAATCGCTGTAAGATAAGTTAAGAGAGGGGAGGGAGAAAGAGAAGCTAAAATCGGAAGTGCGGTGTAATAATGGTACCAATGGGGGATACTCCTAGTAGATGGCAAATATCAAGAACAGTAGGAGCCATCATCCCACATCTAAATTGAAAGAAATTGAAGATAGGGTTCCAAAAGCATAAAGCAGCAGGGACTAAGAAAGGGTCCTCAGGGATAGTTACCCTAGATAGTCAAAGAGCATCGAGAAGGCAGAGCTCTTGAAGGTCCAGTGACCTCGCAGGGATGACCCGATCATACCACTCTTGCCACTCCAGTCTCATCGTGGGCCAACATCGGTGGGGGCGATTGATTCTCCAGTTCCTCCAATCAAGACCACCTTCATAAAGGAGACATTGGTTTTCCAGACGAGGATACAGAGCTGGGAGCTCAATAGGGATCTCCTTAAAGATTGGCCCAAGCACATAGTCTTGTCGCTTATGACGACGAGGAACAAAGATACGCCCGTCAATGGCGCTTTTCCCCCCAGCCTTGTACTTCTCACACTCCACATCAATGAGCCTTTTCAAGGCTACGGATGAGCTCACATGTTCTACGATTGGCACTTCTGGTGAAGAAGAGGCCATTGATGGTCCGATTTTCGAGAAGAAATGGAGAAGTAAAGAGAAGTGGAAGATATGAGGGTTTGAACGTTAAAAGAGCAAGTAATTTCAGAAACACGAAGCGAGAGGGTTTTAAAGAAAAAGCTTTTTATATCTGGAAATATATTGCATAAGTCGTTAAATACTAAAAGTACGAATACGAGGAGTCTCTTCCAATATTGATAGTTTTGGAGGGAAAAAGTACATTCCGGATATTGACGCCAGCTTCGAAGCAAGATATTTGGCTTCGAAATGAGATTTTGGCGCCAAAAAATCAAATAACAACGGCTTCGAAATACATAAGTCGGCTTCGAAGCGTACTACATGCTTAAAATTGCTAGAATGCTCGAATATTGGTCTACTTCGAAAGGTTTAAAGATCTGTTTGAGGATTATTAATCAAAGTAACGACCTTTTGGAGCAATTCCTTAGATCCTCTAAGGATGAGCACTGTTCTAAGCATTAAAACCAATCGTTGGTTTTTATATATAGAAGAAGGAATTGCTTTTGAACCAAAAAACAGTGTGGATTACTCTTCAAAGCAAAATAGTCAATTTGAAATTGATTAGCTATATTAACCATGACCATATGTTGGTTATAGTTAGTTTTGAGGAGTAATGTTGTTAAAATTCAAAGCATTAATTCTAGATGATATCAGCCAGAATTGTCGACTATACTCCATAAATTGGAAAAAGACATGTTGGTTCTTTCAGTGTTTCATTAAACAATTGAGTCTAGATTCGAAGGGTGAGATTGTTCAATTCGAAGCTATAAGTTGGCTTTTGAAGACAAAAGGAAACAAAGTCAGAAAATGTCAAATACAGAAAGACTTTGTTTGTATTAAAGCCAAGACAATTACATTAAGTAACCTTATTTGGGTACAAATTCAAGTTCATAAAAATAAGAAATAGAATAAATAACAAGATCATGAAACTTCGTCCAACAATGATCAATGAATATTTGTTCTTTCTTTATTATATCTTCTATCTCCTCTAAAGTTGGCTGCATGAGTTGGTGTGCTCTCACTTCATAGTAGAGCTCCTCAGCCTTTATTTCGAAAGCCTCTTCCCTCAACTTTTGTTCCAACTCATCTATAACCAAATCATCCCAATACGCAGAATCTTTATTTTTGAAGTCATCGAAATCTTCGATGAAGTTTTCTGCTTCATACTGGGCATGAATTCGGAGAGATGAAAGTTGATCCAAAGATTGGATGGTGACCTTGGAATTCCGATGCCAGTGGAGGAGTACCGGAAGTTGGTCCAAGAACATGTGAAGTTCTGCTTGGGCAATGGGATTAAGGACATGGCCCCTAGTCAGAATATCACAAGCCCATCGAAAGTTCTTGAGAGGGATGTCATCCTCAAGAACATTGAAGGGCAAGTGAGAGAAAGCCGCAAGCAGAAGTTGAGCTTGTTTCCGCTCAGCTGGAGTTGGAGATGATGGAGGTTTATAAGGTGGAAAGATTTTGTCCATGGGAAGGGCAAGCCTTAGTTTCTCTGTCCAGGAAAGAATGGGAGGAGAAGAAGGAGTAGATGGTTCTGCTTCAGAAGATGGAGAAGGTGTGGATGCTTCTATTCCAGAAGGTGGAGAAGAAGGTGTGGATGCTTCTATTCTAGAAGGTGGAGAAGGAAGTGTGGATACTTTAATTTCAGAAGATGGAGAAGAAGAAGTGGATGTTTCTGCTAGAGGAGATGGCACGGGAGTGGAAGGAACAAAGGCATTAATGTAGTCAAGCCAGTCGGAAGAGCAAATCTTCGCCTTCTTGGCTAAAAATGAAGGGGTATACCCTTGTGATTCTTCAAGACGCCGGGCAATGTGCATTGTCTTTGTGGGCATAGAGGATGTGTACCAGGCCACAAGCAGATTCTCCTCCAAACTACGTCGAAGGTCAATGGGCACATAAGGATAAACCACCGAGCTTCGAGCGTAAGAAGGAAAATCTAAAGGATCAGTGAACTCAACAAAATGGTGATTGATTCGTTCCCTCAACTCCCAGGACTCAGGTGCTGACCAGTTTGTCCATCCGGAAACCCCAGAAGATGAAGAAGTAGTAGCTTCATCCCAAGTAGAGGTTTGTGAAGAAGAACTTCACATGTCCATATTTGCAACTTGTTGAAGCAGAGGCTTGAGAATAGTTCGTTCAAAATACAAGGGGAGTTTAGAGAAAGAACTTCTTGTATCTGTAAATTTGTAAACCAAAGGATTAAGTGCAATGTATTCGTAGTCTAAAGGTTGATAATCTGCAAAAGCCTCCATGACCTGAAGATAGAAGGGCGGATAAAGGCGGCTAATGAATGCGTAAAGATTCTTTCGAGGGGAAACAGCATTACTCAATTGCTCTTCGTATGCTTGATCAATAGAGTGAGAAGTTGATTGAGTCATAGTCCGTTCGAATGCTAAAGGTATTGGAATGTTCAACAAAGTTGAGAGTTAATGCAAATGATCACCAAATAGGTGACGGTTGTGTTTCCTGAAGATGGATTCTATGCACGTTCCAAAAAGCGCGGGAAAAGCTTTTGATCCACTAATATCTCCATGTATTGGGTATATTAGTGTGGGGGGTAATGTTGGCTACATATCTTGTAAAAGCCAAATCACAGCTTGACACGTGGCAGAATAAGGGTATTATTGGAAGATAATTCAAGTCTTCGATCTTGATCTAACACGTGGCAATGAACATTGGTTCTCACGTGATCTGAGTAGCATTAGATCAGTAAAGAGATACAAAGTGACGTGGCTTCAACGGTTACTCATATTCAAATTCAAATACAGGAGGGAAGCTCAACTGCAAGAGATGGCGTAGTGGGACTACTTCTAAGGCAGCATGATCAGCGATCATGGAGGAGTAGTTCGACAGTTTGAAGTGCAGTTCGAAGGTCATCTTTGACAAGTATAAATAGCAGAGAAGCCCTCAGAAAAGACCCCCAGACTCAGATCATACAAACTAGTTTTTACTTCATATTTTCCTTTCTAGTTTTACATTTCTTGTTCTTTAAATACCAGCACTTTAAATACCAGCACTGCATTTCGATTCATAGGAGTAGTTTCAAGTAGATTCAAGTAGACTGTTGCTGTAAACCTCTTCGAGGCTGAGTTTGGACTATTGTAAGTGTTCATTTTAATGAAATACTTCGATTGTTCTTCATATTAACTGTTATTTCTCTTAATTTCTCCTAAGTCAAGCCACCAGTAAAAGTCTTCTTCATTGAGGCTGAAAGAACTAAAACACAATCGTCTGATAATTGGTTGGCAATTATAATTTCTGTAAGGACTGATTGATCCTTGCTAGCACGCTCGCATTTACAAAAGCACCCTTGGAAAAGCCAAAAAGCCAACAAGATCTTAGTATTATTAATCTTAATTAATGTTAAAAATTCTGCATGTCAAATATATTTTTAAGCAATTATAAAATAGGATTGGGTTTCACTCAAGTTTACATTTGAATTTAAAAGAATTGTTCAAGTTTGTGGGCTCATCACGTGCCTTGTTTTGATAATTTAAGTTGATCATTTTGTAAGATTTTTTATATATATCATTCATAAAAAATATAAAAAAAAATGAAATTGATTCAGTAATCGTAACTTTTTCATTTATTACATTTGTCTACAAAAAAAATGTGATTTACTTTTAAAAAACATACATTTTTTTTCCCTTTCAAAAACACACTTGTCTTCTATTTTTTCAAAGACAAACAAGGTTAAAAAAAAATTTTAAAAAAAGAAAAAAAAAAAGAAGATATGATTATCAGACTGAATTATATTTTTCCATTGAATGATATACAGAAGGTCCTACAAAATAAACGATTCGAATAATTAAAATAGAACTAGTGATAAACCTCTCGAGCTTGAGCAGTTCTCTCAAATTCAAATTTCAAACTTGAGAGAAATTGAACCCTTTAAAATATGGATTAGTCTTCTGTCAAGTATAGGTCTTAACTTGAGAGAACTTGAAGCTCACGACAGTCATTTCAATAATCTAAACTGTTCATTTGTAGGGTCTTCAATATATATCATCTATGAAACAATCAAGTTAATCTGTTAATCGTATCATTTTCATTTTGTTGCGTTTGTCTCCAAAAAAATGGATGACAAGTGTATTTTTAAAAATAGATCATTCATTTTTTTGGAGATAAACACAATAAAATAAAATGGCTATGATTATCGAATTGACCTAATTTTTTTCATGAATGACATACATAAAGGGCATTATGAAATAAATGATTTGATTCATTGAAATAGGACATGTAGTGGATTCCACATGCCCTTAAGTTCTTTCAAGTTCAAATTTAAGCTTGAAAAAATCCCACCTCAAAATGACTACAATTTAAAGACACCTACATCTATAAACACAAATGTATAATTAATATAATTTTATTAAGGGGAAATCATACTCTACTGTCCTTTTAAAAAAGTTCAAAATCATTGAAAAACTTATAAATTTAATTATTAATATAGATAATTATTGAAAAGTCTAAGGTAGGAAGGGTATAAGATATTATGTCCCATGAATATTTTTTGTTAGTGAAAGATTTACTATTTATAAAATAATTTAGTAAGAAGTCATTTTATTGTTCTAGAAAAATATTTTTGCTTCAAATTTTACACATTGATTTATTTGTTGACTCTTTTTATCTGTTGGACTTTTTTTTACTATCTTTTCAAATTTATATCTATCAGTTCAAATTTATATCAATTTGTTAAAATTTTTTGTCTATCTATTCAAAAAAAATTTAACTATTGTTGATTTTTTTTTTTTTATCTATTGAATTTTTTTAACCTATGTGTTGTGTTTTTTTTTTTTTAATTTGTTGATTTTTTAACCTATTTTTTCTATCAATTCAAATACACACTATTTTCAAAAAATTTCTATCTATCTGTTCCTCTCTCTACTTCTCTTTTCTCTCTCTATTATCTGTTAAAATTTCCCAAACTTTTTGTTTCTTATTTTTAATCTATATGTTGAACAAAAACCCGAAGAAAAAAGAGTATTATCTGTTGAAATCCTAATCCCAAGCAAAACAACAATGACAACAACATTTGAGGAAATGAATACACCGAGCCACTATTTGTTGCAATCATCATCATCAACAATAACAAGAACATCTCTCTCTCTCTCTCTCTCTCTCTCTCTCTCTCTAGGAATGAAAAAATAAAAGAGACAGAGACCACTAGATTTGCTTTGAACTACCAAAACCAGATTTATGAATATATACGATCAAATCATGAACAATCAAGATCAAATCCAAGGCATCTCTGAAAATCAATCCACTTGAACGAAATGGAGAGTATGGAGAAGAGAGAGAGAGAGAGAGATAAACAGTCTATTTTTCTCTATAAGGTTCACCTTCTCTCGCTCTCTCTCTCTCTCTCTCTCTCTCTCTTTCTTTCTCTCTTTCTCTCTCGCAGCTTCTTACACTTCTTCTTCTTCACACCCTACTATTTTTGACATTCCTCAAGCTCAATCCCTCTTCACCAAACAACTTTCTCACTCCCAAAACCATCTCCTCCGAGCTGGGCCAGGCCAGGCAAGCCGAGCTTCAAAATAATGGCCCAGTCCTAGGCCTAGGAGCTCGGGCTGGGCTCGGGCCCGAGCCCAAACGGGGCAAGCCCACCCCTAGCCGCAGGCCATTTTTACACTCCCATAGCTAGGCCTTTGCTAAGGAAAATTTATAGCGATTCCGGTTTTGAATCGACTCTTATTGCATTCTGGACTCGAGCTTATTGTTTCTGAATGTCATTCATTGTTGTTTTTTCCCTTATTTCTCCTTAAATGTGGTTATTGGATTGTAGTTGTGTGATTGAAACAGGTTGGTTGTTTGATTTTTCAAACCTTTATTGCCCAGATTTTTGGTCCTCCGCTCGAGCGGCCATTCTTGCGCTCGACCATTGCAAACTCTCAGTATTTTTACAGACCTGCAAAATACTGAAGGAGTGTATTCTACGCTCGAGCAACATTTCCTATGCTCGAGCGGGTGGACGCTTGAGTGTCCAATCTTGAGTTGAGCGTGTCTTTCATCTGCAAAACTTCTGAAAGTGTGCATTCTGCGCTCGAGTGTCACTTCTTACACTCAAGCAGAACAATGTGTTTGATGCTCGAGCGTCACTTCTTGCACTCGAGCGGACTGCATGTATATCAATCCGTGAAGATGACTTTTTAGTTCACTTTTTCATTCCTCTCTCTCTCTCTAAAACTTTTCAAAAACCTAGATCTTAAGTTTCTCTCTCTAAAACTCATCATCTCTCTTCTATTTCTCCTAGATCCATTGGGATCTTCACCCTAATGCCTTTGAGAAAAAGGTAGAGCGCCTCAAAAGCTCCGTTTTGATCCAAGTAGAAGTTGGTTTTGATGTCTTTGAAGTTTCTTCTTTATTGCTTTTGTCTTCTCAGCTTGAGGTATGGATTTTTCTACACTTTCATATAGTTTTTAACTTAGTTATTGGTTCTTGTGTGACAATAGTGGGATTTGGGAATATGTTGGACAAACCCAGGGTTTGGGTTAAAAATCAAAAGAAGGGTTTCTATGTGAATATGTTATAATGGATTATGGGGTTTGAAAATAAGTTTGTATTGTGGCAAAATAGTTGACTTTGGCATTTGGGTGATATTTGGAAAAGGCGGAAGTTTGCCGTAAAATGTTACAAATATTTATTTTGTATAAATAAATGGAATTGGTGTTGTAAAAATCAAAATTGGATGAATATTAAAATAAACGGTGGGATTGGAAATATATATCAACTCACACCCATGGAAATTTGAATAAATTATTTGTCTTGAGATTGAATATCTATTTAGAAATATCCATATTGGGCTATCGGTGGAGGATAGCTATGATTATTGTAGAAATTGCATAATGATTAGATGAATTGAAACTAATCTCTTGTTAGTTGCCATTGAATATGAGCATGTTTTAAATACATTGTATATGTTTGATTATTTGGGAGGAGAAAATGGATGCACTCCATTATTTAGGAGGAGATAGGGGATGAAGTCCATTGAAATTAAGTTGGTCAGAGTATCCTGAGCGAAAGTCCCGAAACTGCGCGTATACATTGGTGTCGATTCCCGCAGACAAAATTTTCGTAAAATGGTTGATTGAAGTGTTTGTGTGGTAATTGTGTTAATTGGAGAACCATTGAGTTGTAGTCTTAGTTGGGTTGTTGAAAGATAATGAAATTGACTCATGGATTGAAATGAATTAAAGGACAATGGGTTAAGACATGAATTTGGTACTTTATGATTATATAAAATGTGAATGTTTTGTCACAGGCATTGTATACACACATTGTACTTATATCTTTGTTAAATCTCATATATTGTGTTAGATTGTTCCTATTAGGCTTTGGCTCACCCTATTTGAGGAAAACCATTTTTTGGTGTTAATGATATGTCTCTACCAAGGCAATAGCTTGGAGGGACTTTTGAGAGCAAGAGCTTCTTTCTTTTGTTATATTTATTTATTTATTTATTTTGTATAGCCAAGGGCTTTAATTGTATTGAGCTAGGCTCACTTTTGTTGTAACCAAGCAATGACTTGGAAAGATGTAACCCATAGGGCATATGATTATCTGTTTAGTTTTCAGTTCTTTTATCATTACAACACATGCTGTAGATTTAGGATAAACAGTTTGTGAATGTATATCGCATGTGTTATATTTTGTATACAGACTCTGATGAATGAAAATATATTATTTCCATTATTTTTCCGCTTATGGATTGAATTCATTGTATTATTTTGAGGACGTCACAACTTGGTATCAAAGCGTACTGGGTTAGAATACTTTGGATACGTGGAAAGTGGTTATTACCACAATGAGTTTGTCTAACTTAGTTGAGATATTAGTATGTATTATATGCTTATTAGATAACATGCATATATGAGTATATGGGTATGAGATTTAGTTCCTAAGATATTGATTGGGTCTACGGGCTTTTAGAAGTCCTATTAGAAGAGCATTTGATCACTACTGTTTCTAATTAGAACTTTGGCAATGCCGTAGGACGGTCATTATCTAGGAAGGAAATTCGTATGTGTTTATGTGACTACGTGCTTATAGGGAGTGAATTACTGTTATCCATTGCATTAGAACGCAAGTGAAATAGCTTCGGCACATTTGTAAATGTGCTAATTCCTTTTGTTACCTTTATTAGAATGTCAGGATGTGGACGTGGTGGTGGTAGGCGTGGTAGGCCTAGAAGGCATGAGATACCTCTATCGGAAGATATTCCCGCACAGAAGGAAGGGGTTGATCAGGCTAATGTGGCCGAACCAATTGGTCAATAGGCCATGGGCGCCTTAGCTCGTGAAATGGTTGAAGCATTGTGGGAATCCATGGACATTCTCAAGGTTAAAAATCAAGTCCAGGCCCAAGTAGTTGAGGTAGGGCCGTCTTTCTTAAAGATAGAGTTTTTCCAGTCAAATCGGGATGAGTTTTGGGGTGATCCTAAGGAGCCACTAAAGGCAGATAAGTGGTTGGAACAAATGGTAAAGACGTTTAAGATGCTCAGCATCAAGGACGAGGGCTTAAGAGTGACCTTGGCGTTCTTCCAGCTAAAGGGAGACGCAGGTCAATGGTGAAAGTATGCGCGAGGGCATATTGAAGGAACTTGAAAGGATTTCGTTGATGCCTTCCAGGGTAAGTTTTTACCTCCCATAGTTAGGGAGAAGTTGAGAGACCAGTTCTCTAAGTTGGTGCAGTTAAACACACCAATGGGCGCCTTGTAGAGGCGGTGGCCCATCTTGAGACCATCATGCAGATGGAGGAGAAGAGAATGAAAGGTTCTAGGAAGAGTCAGGATAATCAAGAGGACAGCAAGAGGCTTGGGTTCTAACCCCCAGACATCCCAAGGAGCTCAGTCGAGGTCCACTTTTCTAGTACGGAGTCCGGGTTCTGGGAGAGGTGGTCACGGGGATTTTACTTGTTTCAAGTGTGGTCAGTTGGGCCATTAGTCCCCAGCTTGCCCGCAAAGACGAGGAGGGCAACAGTTTGTTTCGCCTTCGGTTCGTTCACAGGGCTAGAGTTAGGGGAGAGGGCAGTTACTCACATATTATTAATGTGGGCAGGCATGGCATTTGAAGAGGTTTTGCCCACAATTGGATGGCACACGTTTGCCGTCTGGTTCGAGATGAACCTGACCACCACCTGATCGGCTCAATCCCAAGGTTAATCAGGGAGCCTTATCGGCTCAGTCAATGCATCAGACCTATGCTCAGAGATGTGAGCAAGTAGACCAGAGACCTACAGGGCGCGCGTGTGCTGTTATCGCGCCAGATCTTGTACCAGCGCCCTTGGTAGTGAGAGGTACCTTCTTGTTTTGCAATTCAATTGCTAATGTATTAATTGATACGAATGTATCCCATTCATTTATCTCATCTGCATTTGCATCAATTTTGGGGTTGGAGTTGGTATAGTTAGCATCTCCTATTTATGTAGAGTCACCTATTGGTGGTGAGATTATCTTAAAAAAAGGGATGTCGGGGTTATGACATAGAGGTTGCCGGTCGTCGGTCGCCAGCTTCCTTTTGCATTTGTATTGCTTGATATATCTAGTTTTGATGTTATTTTGGATATAGACTGGTTAATGTCATACTGAGCTGTTATAGATTGCTTCTGTCAGAGGGTTACTGTATGTACCTTGAGCAGTGACTACTTTTATTTCTTGGGGGACCAGGTGGATAAAGTCTTATCACTAGTGTATGATCCGCATGGGCAGAGTGAACTTAGTTGCCTTCTTGCTAGCTTCTTGAGTAGTGAGTGTGATGAAGTCTGGATGGAGTTGCCAAGGATAATTTGCGAATACCCGGATGTCTTTCCCGAGGATCTTACTAGTTTACCACCTCACTGAGAGATCAAGTTCTCTATTGATTTAGTGCCTGGCACGGCACCGATTTCCATGGCACCATATAGATTTGCACCTACCGAGTTGAGTGAGTTGAAGATTCAACTCCAAGAATTGTTAGATAAGGATTTCGTCCGCTCTAGTACTTCACCTTGGGGAGCACCGGCTCTCTTTGCTAAAAAGAAAGATAAAGCGTTGCAACTTTGTATCGATTATCGGAAATTGAAACGGGTAACTATCAAGAACAAGTACCCAATGCCTTGTATAGATGATCCATTTGATCAGTTAAAGTGGTCTTGTTGCTTCTATAAGATAGACTTAAGATCGGGTTATCACCAGTTGAGGGTAAAGGAGGAGGATATCCCGAAGACGACATTCCGTACATGGTATGGCCATTACAAGTTTCTAATGATGCCTTTTGGGCTAACCAATGCTCTAGCTGTGTTTATGGATTTGATGAACCGGATCTTCCATGAATTCCTAGACCGTTTTGTGGTCGTCTTTGTGGACGACATCCTGATTTACTCACCCTCTGAGGAGGAGCATGAGGAACACTTGCGAGTGGTGCTTGAGTTGCTTAGAACCCATGAACTATATGCTAAGTTTGGGAAATGTGAGCTCTAGCTGAGAAAAGTTAACTTCTTAGGCCATATGGTATCTAGATAAGGGGTGACTATAGATTCATCCAAGATAGAGGCAGTGCAAGTTTGGGCACAACCTAAGAATGCTTTTGAAATTCGTAGTTTCTTGGGGTTGGTCGGGTATTACCGTCAATTTGTAAAGGATTTCTCTTGGCTAGCCTCACCTTTGACTAGGTTGACGAGGAAAGAGATCAAATTTGTGTGGAGTGAGACTTGTGAGAAGTCGTTCCAAGAGCTTAAGGTTAGGCTTACCATTGCTCCGGTATTGATTATTCCGATGAGGGGATTGGGCTATTCGGTGTATTGTGATGCCTCACGGAAAGGTCTGAGTTGTGTTTTGATGTAAGAGGGAAAGGTAGTAGCCTATGGCTCATGGCAGTTGAAGACACGTGAGAGAAATTATCCTACCCATGACTTAGAGTTAGCAACGGTGATATTTGCCTTGAAGATTTGGAGGCACTATCTGTATGGTGAGAGATTTGAGGTGTTTTCTAATCACAAGAGTCTGAAATATCTGTTTACATACAAGGACTTGAATTTGAGACAGAGAAGGTCGATGGAGTTCATAGAGGATTATGATTTCGAGTTGCATTATCACCCAGGAAAGGCCAACGTTGTGGCCGACGCTTTGAGTAGGAAATCAATTAGTAGTGTAGCTTGTATCGCCATCTGAGAATGGGAGATGTTGGGTACTCTTGGTGAGTTTAACTTGTATCTTGGCGAGTCCGTTGAGTCTGTAGTGTTGTTTGTGGTGGTTGCATAACCCACACTTGTGAACCGAATGATAGAAGCACAGAGAGGTGACTTTGAGGTAGAATCCCTCTGAGAGAAGATTTCCAGTGAGAAGGAAGAAAAAGACTTGACTGTGTATCCAGACTGGAGTGTGAGATACCGTGACCGTTTGTTCGTGCCGGAGTCTTGCCAAGAGGAAGTAATCCGAGAGTTTCACCATTCATAAGTTGCAGTGCATCCAGGAGGCACAAAGATGTATCACAACCTTAGTCGCCAGTTTTGATGAAGAGATATGAAGAAGGATGTAGCTGTGTTTATGTTGAAGTGCCTTATTTGTCAGCAAGTAAAAGCCGAGCATCAGAGACTAGTGGGTTTGTTACAACCCTTGCCTATAGCTAAGTGGAAGTGGGAGCATGTCACGATGGATTTTGTTGTAGGCCTTCCGAGGACTCAACGAGGTAGTGATGCCATTTGGGTAGTAGTTGACCAGTTAACCAAGTCTACGCACTTTATACCTATGCACGTGGGTGATTCGATAGATTGTCTTGTCGATCTTTACATTAGGGAGATAGTGAGATTGCACGGGGTCCCTGTGACGATTGTTTCGGATAGAGATCCGTGTTTCACAGCTTAGTTGTAGCAAAGCTTGCAAAGTGCTTTGGGCACTAGACTGACTTTTAGCACAACGTATCACCCTTAGACTAACGGGCAGTCTGAGCATACTATTTAGATCCTTGATGATATACTTCGAGATTATATACTTTACTTCAAGGGGTCGTGAGAGAGGCACTTACCCTTAGTGGAGTTTGCCTATGACAATAGTTTCCAATTGAGTATTGGCATGGCACCATTTGAGGCCTTGTATGGTCAACCGTGTAGATTTCTGGTATGTTAGGCCGAGGTAGGTGATGCACCTTTGTTGGGGCCAGAATTGGTTCGAGAAATGACGGAGAATGTGGTACTTATCCGTAAGCGGTTAGTTACGGCTCAGAGTCGCCAAAAAAGTTACACTGACTGTAAGAGGAAACCTTTGTCTTTTAAGTTGGGGGATCATGTCTTTTTGAAGATATCACCTAGACGGGGTTTGATGAGATTTGGAAAGAGTGGGAAGTTGTCCCCTCGATTTATTGGGCCTTTTGAGATCCTTGAGCAGATCAAGGAGATAGCTTACCGTTTAGCGTTACCGCTACAACTTTTCAGGGTTCATGATGTGTTCCATATTAGCATGCTTCAGAAGTATAAGTGGGATCCATCACACATGTTGGATTGGACCGACCTAGAGGTAGATGAGGATGCCTTGTATGAGGAGAGACCGGTGAGAGTCTTGGATACCCGGGACCAAGTTTTGCGAAGCAAGACGATTCCCTTGGTTAAGGTATTGTGGAAACACCACGGAGTTAAAAAAGCAACTTGAGAGCGTGAATTGGAAGTCCGAGAGAAATATCCGGACTTATTTATTGGTGTTTGAACATATATTGAGATTTTGATTATGTTAATGAAATGTAAAAACATTGTATATGTTTTAAAATACAAGAACATTGTATATACTATGGGTGTCGTGGAAATATGGATTCAATATAATCATTGTATATGTTTTGAGAATATGGAATATTGCGTGTGTTGTATCACTTTTGGAAGCATTGTAGATGCTTCTTAATTTTTGAAAACTTGGATTTTGATTAAACATTGTAAATGTTTTGGGAAATTGTAAACTATACTTTCAATATTGGAACTTGTGTATTGAGTTGATGAGAATGGATGACTGGAAAGTAGGTCATGGTGTTGAACTTGTTAAATTAACATTGTTGTGGGTGCTTTAAAAATGACCTTGAACTTGATTTATAATTTCGGGGACGAAATTCCCTAAGGGAGGAGATTATATCGATTTCGGCTTTGACCCGACTCTTATTGCATTCCAGACTTGAGCTAATGGTTTCTAAATGTCATTCATTGTCGTTTTTCCCCTTATTCCTCCTTAAATGTGGTTATTGGATTGCAGTTGTGTAATTAGAATAGATTGGTTGCTTGATTTTCTAAACCTTTGTTGCCCAAATTTTTTCTCCTCCGCTCGAGTGGTCATTCTTATGCTCGAGCAGGCATTGCAAACTTTCAGTATTTTTGTAGACCTGCAAAATACTGGAGGAGTGTATTCTACGCTCAAGCGGCGTTTCCTACACTCGAGCAAGTGGACGCTTGAGCATCTAATCTTGAGCTCGAGCGATGTCTTTCATCTGCAAAACTTTTGAAAGTGTGCCTTCTTCGCTCGAGCATCACTTCTTGCACTTGAGCAGAACAATGTGTTTGACACTCGAGTGGACTGCGTGTATATCAGTCCGTAAGATGACTTTTTAGTTCACTTTTTCATTCCTCTTTCTCTCTCTCTAAAACTTTCCAAAAACCTAGATCTTGAGTTTTTCTCTCTAAAACTCATCTTCTCTCTTCTATTTCTCCTAGATCTATTGGGATCTTCACCTTAGTACCTTTGAGAAAAAAGCACCTCAAGAGCTCCGTTTTGATCCGAGTAGAAGTTGGTTTCAACATCTTTGAAGTTTCTTTTTTATTGCTTTGGTCTTCTAAGCTTGAGGTAGGGATTTCTCTATACTTTCATATGGTTTTTAGCTTAGTTATTGGTTGTTGTGTGACAATAGTGGGATTTGGAAGTATGTTGGACAAACCAAGGGTTTGGGTTAAAAATAAAAAAAGGGGGTTTGTATGTGAATATGTTATGAAGGATTATGGAGTTTGAAAATGAGTTTGTATTGTGGAAAAATAGTTGACTTTGGCATTTGGGTGATATTTGGGAAGGGGGGAAGTTTGCCGTAAAATGTTACAAATATTTATTTTGTATAAATAAATGGAATTGGTGTTGTAAAGATGAAATTGGATGAATATTGAAATAAACGGTGGGGTTGGAAATATATATCACCTCACACCCATGGAAATTTGAATAAATTATCTGTCTTGAGATTGAATCTACATAGAAATATCCGTATTGGTCTATTGGTGGAGGATAGCTATGATTGTTGTAGAAATTACATGAGGATTATGTGAATTGAAACTAATCTTTTGTTGGTTGTCATTAAATATGAGCATGTTTTAAATACATTATATATGTTTGATTATTTGGGAGGAAAAAAGGGATGTACTCTATTATTTGGGAGAAGATATGAGATGGACTCTATTGAAATTAAGTTGGCTGGAGTGTCTTGAGTGAAAGTCCCAAAACCACGCGTATACATGGGTGCTAATTCCCTCGGACGAAATTTCCGTAAAATGGCTGATTAAAATGTTTGTGTGGTAATTGTGTTAATTGGAAAACCACTGAGTTGTAGTCTCAATTGGGTTGTTGAAAGATAATGAAATTGGCTCAAGGATTGAAATGAATTGAAGGAAAATGGGTTAAGATATGAATTTGATACTTTATGATTATATTAAATGTTTTGTCACAGGCATCGTATATGCACATTATACTTATATCTTTGTTAAATCTCATATATTATATTAGATTATTCCTACTGGGTTTTGGCTCACCTTATTTTGGAAAAACTATTTTCAGGTGTTGGTGATATGCCTCCGCCAATGCAATAGCTTGAAGGGACTTTTGGGAGCAAGAGCTTCTTTCTTTTGTTGTATTTTTTTTTTTTTTGTATAGTCAAGGGCTTTAATTGTATTGAGCTAGGCTCACTTTTGTTGTAACCAAGCAACGACTTGGAAAGATATAACCTCATAGGGCATATGATTATTTGTTTTGTTTTCATTTTTTTCTATCATTACAACACATGCTGTAGATTCAAGATAAATAGTTTGTGAATGTATATTGCATGTGTTATATTTTGTATACAAACTCTGATGAATTAAAGTATATTATTTCTATTATTTTTCTACTTATGGGTTGAATTTATTGTATTATTTTGGGGGCATCACAAAATTTAAATTTAAATTTATTAACTAAGCGCCCTTATTAATATTGATAATTTTTTTCACTAACGTATAATTATTTATAGAGAAATATATTGATATGTAATTTTTCTTTTTATTAACAAGTGAATTAACGAAATCCAAGTTAAAAAAAGCTCAAACCTTTACCTTGATCTTCTGCAAGATGATTTATTTATTTATTTATTACCATTTTGTTTTATTCTTGATTTATTTTTGGGCTCTTGGAGACAAGTTATTTGGGTTTGGGATACACTATATAAGTACACTTTTTATCTTTTTTGGGTCACATTATCTCTCTATTTTTTGCACATATTTTCATAAAAAATTAAAAAATACACTTAAATCATCCCAAATAACTCAATGCAAGTGTATATGTTTTAACAACTCAATAATTTATTGCATTAAGACCTTAGACTAACAAATTGTTAATACATAAGTTTTTATAAGCTTCAACGCATTAAGTTCCATCACTTTAAATTAAAGGCGGACATACGTCGGGTCGGGTCGGGTCGATATCACATAATAAGAGATTTTATGTCTATCTAAACCTGGTCTGACCCTAATATCAGTTCTCTATATCTGTCCAAGTTTGATCCAAAAAATAATTATAAATTTCAAACACACCCATTGGACTATATGTTAATTTGTTTAAAACATTTCATAATTAAATTTGCTTACAAATTATATTTCTTAAATAAATATATTGACATCATTATAAATTAAAAAATTATGCGTATAAATTCAAGGATTTCTTAAATAAATTCAATCACACATCACCACAAATGTGAATTTTAATAAAAATTACAAAAATATATATATATTTTTAATATATTATAATTAATTAATTTAATAGCAGATCAGACCGGACTGGGTTGAAAGGATAAATCTCAAGCCCAGTCCATTCATATTTTGGGTTGAAAATTTTAGTCCACTCTAGCCATATGAGTAAAACAACGTTTCTAAGCCCTAAAAAAATAAGGCTAGCCCGGCAAGTTGAACAGGTCAACGGGCCAATGCCCACCCTTACTTCAAATTAGAACAAAATTGTTAATAAATCTTATAGTTTTAGAAATATTATTTCCATATTAATTTTGAACAAAGTTTTCATATAACTTTTAAATCAAATAAGCAAATTATCCGAAGTTCTAATTTTTTGAGGTTGGTTGCCAAAAAAAAAAAACACTAATCTAAATTTTATTTTCGATTCAATCTAAAACAATCATATCTTTCCTAACCATCTCTAATTTCATCATGTATCACATTAAAAAAAAATCTATTTAAATTTGGAAAATCTGCATATAGTAATCAACACCTACTATATTAGAAATTTGAGTAAATTACATTGATTTATTTCTCTTAAGATTTGATAAAAATACTACAAGCTCCACGATTTTGACCTAATCATATTAGGCATCTTAAAATTTTAATTTCAATAACATTGAATGTTTTTTATATCAACAATTCAATTTTTATATAGAAATATATATTTTCTTATTTATTTTTATGTCTTCACACTATTTGTATTAGTTTCAGTAATCTTACTAATGATGCTAAAACTGTACAGCTTCCTATATTTTTTCCAAACCTCAGAGAATATTAGCATAATTTACACTAAAATTTTTATTTTTTAAGGACACCTCTAACTTTTAACCAAACTTATATCAAATTTAAATTTAAATAAAAATCTATCAAAAACCTCTCAACTCATTGGTTCAATTTTTTATCAAATTAAATATTACTATTTTTTTTATAAAAAAAAATCCAAATCAACCAAGACTTGAATGTTTTCTCAAAATTATCAAGACTATTTTGTAATTTTAAAATTCACAACTATGTCATTACTAAGATTTTTATTCAAAATTATGCTTAAATATGAATTTATCTACTAATTTTTACTCAATTTGAAATTGAATTTGAATTTGAAAAAAGGCTGACTTAATATTATATTTAAAATTTGAAGTTGGGGAAAAATGAATGACATATATATATATATATATATATAACTAGCATTCCACCCATGTTATACATGATTTGTGTTTATAATTATTTGCATATATACAAATTGCGATTTTTAAAAAAATTTTACACAAACAAAAAGAAACATAACAAATGCAGCATATCTTCAATAAATTATTTTATGTTAGCTTTTATTCAAAATTTAAAAATAATGCACAGACAAAATTTATAACCAAATTAAGAAAAAATTTATTCCTAACGGCATTTTTTTAACTTAAAAAAATAAATCTGAAAAAGGTAGCCAATATAAATATTATACCTTAGGTAAACAAATGTGGTTAGCAATTATACTTACATAAGTTTACTATAGTTTTAATTTTAAATTAAATATATGTATATATATATATATATTATAAAAGCATTTTATTTAGCTAGTATCAAATAGAATTTTCTTAACAAAAAGGAAAGTTATAAAATTTTGTTGCAAATTTTCAAATGTCTATTGTTAAACATTCTATTATGCTTGCTTGTTTATTTACTTGCTAGCTTTTAGAGTTTTGATCTTTGATCTTTGCTCTACATTCATCATATTATTTTATTTATTTTTCTTTTTCTTGCTTAATTTTCACATGATACTTTTTTCATAATGCATCTCCGAGTATATTAGTAAAAACATCATACACTTAAAATGCACAAAATTACAATATATTAAAAAAAAAGTAAGTAATTTCCCATAACTAAAACTACTTTAAGAAAAAATAAAAAATAAAAACAAAAGTGAAATTATTTGAAATAGAAAATAATTTATTTATTTATTAATTAATTTTCAAGAAGATGTACAAAAACTATATATACAAAATGTACAAAAACTAAACATAAAATATAATACAAAAAATAAATGAATTATAGGATTTTCAAGAAATGAGACTCACAAACAAATTTTGTAAAATCTTGTCTATTCACATACATTTTGTGTATGTTTTTATACTTCTAATCTTGAGAATGACATTGAAATAGTTTGTTGTAACAACCCCCATACCGTTATCGATAAATTACTGAATTACATACTGATTGTCGCTAAACTGGACTGCTTATGACTGATAATTGAACTAACTGAAGTACTGAACGGGCTGATTGAAAATTGAAAACGAATTGACTGAGCATGTTTATTGAATTGCATTTTTATCTTTTTGTTTGTTTGATTATCTGTTGGTATTTTTATGTTTACATTGCAAATTGAAGGCCTTATCGGCGGCCGAACTGAAAATTGTTTAGTGTTTCACGATCAGTATAATTTATGTGATTTTATGATATATTCATTGAAATATTGATTAGGAATGATTAAATTAGATCAAATAGTGATAAATTGCTAACTTGGACTTATTTACCAATTAGACTACTTAGTGGGCCACTTAGTCTAATATTGTTTGAGCCTTACACTTAGAGACAACATTTCCCTCAGCCATATTTTGAGTGTATAGCCGACCAAAGAAGAGAGTTAGAGTGAGAGAGTGATTTCATCTTGTGTATTGGCTTACTCTTGAAGAATTGCTTGAGAATTGAAGTGTAGATTGCTCATTTAGCTCCCACACCTTGATTACAAGACTTAGGTAAGAGAATTCATCCCTCTAATTGTGAGATTAAACTAAGTCTTGCATGTTTTATACTCTATTATAGAATTAAGTCATGAATTAGTTCATACATGTTGAATTAGAGCATAATTCATGCATGCATGCTTGTATTGTTGATTCTTGAGGTTGATTTTATGGAATTGGTACATGCATGCCCATATTGTTGTTATAGTTCATGTTTTCATCTTGTTTTCAAAATATTGAGCTCATTAGAGCAAGCTTTGAAGCTGGAAATTGGTTCTAAATTCATGCATGGCATGTTTGAAGTTTATTCTTGAAAGTGGGTTTGAAAAATGATTTAAATTGACTCACTCTTGGGCTTTGAATTCACAAATTGAGCTTTGGAACTTATTGTACATTGAATTTAGATGTATTTTCCAGAATTTGGGCCCAAGAGGTCAAGTTTTGAGTGAAAGAATGCTTGGTTTGAGCTTGGAAGGCAAATTTGGAAATTCCAGATTTGGCTTCGCTCGAGCGAAGGATTCCTCGCTCGAGCGACCAACGTTTACTCTGAGCTACACTCGAGCGAAGGATTTGTGGCTCGAGCGTAAAATTCGAGCATCCAGTAGTTTTACTGTTTCATTAGACCGCTCGAGCGAAGGATTGTTCGCTCGAGCGAAGCCTTTGATTTTGGAAGCTCGCTCGAGCGAAGGGAGGCTCGCTCGAGCGAGGCTCCTATTTTCAGCAAAACTTGCAAAATGTTTTCTAAGTGTATTTTTGCATCCTTATTCCATTCTAGGCATTCTTAGGCCTAGTTTAAGACATCTTAATGAGGATATAGATGTAGAACACACCAAGACAAATTAGGGATTAAATTATGACATTTCCCAACTGTGTAGCTTAGTGTGTGTTCAACCTGTGAACTGTGTAGGATTGGCGACTGGGGAGACACGCTCTAGCATATCGTAGCCCAAACTCTGTGAGTAACAACTGTGTAAAGATATGTTCGAATGATGAATTTCTGAACACTAAACTGAACTGTTTACTAAAATGTAACTATTTATTGAATGAATGTATGTCCTTTATTTCTGAACTGTACTGTGGCATCCTTAGCACCTCTTATTCTTTGCATCTTATTCAGAGATCTCTGTCGGTTCCTCGTGGAACCATTATCGCATCTTGATTGATGGCCATCATTCTTGTTCGGTCTTTAAGACCTCATTTCTCGCTATGCTAATGGATGTACCACATATGGTGAATAAGCATTACATTGAAAGACTGAGACATTGTTTAATGAACTGTTTTTATTACTGTAAGGACATTTCATTCTTAACCTCTTTACGCATTATGTTATTCACTGGGCTTTAGCTCACTGTTTATATATATATGTAGGTGCTCAGCCACTAGATCGGAGCTAGGAGCGTGGGTTAGACTCCAGTTTTGTCAAGCCAGCCTATGTGCCTCACTGCGAGGTTCCGAGTTGCCATGTTATGGCTTTGGGGTGCTTTGTTTCCCCTCGTCTGTCTCCATACTGTTTTGGATTATTGTATAAACTGTTATCTACTTTACTGTACTGTTGTCAAGGGATTAGGTCCCTGTACCGACTGACTGTAAATATTTGTAGAAACTGTATTGTTTTGAATGTGTGAATGCATGAAAAAAAAATTTGGCATATAGACTGTCACAGCTCAATGGACATTATTTATTTACTGTATTGGCTTCCGCCAGTTCGAACTCGCTTTTCTTGTACTCTTGTTAGCGGACCTTGGTAATCTCGGATTCTTGACATCGCCGACATGCTAAACCCATAGGGCCGGGTTTGGGTCGTGACATTTGTACTTCGTGCATTAGGTCTATCTAATAACTTTAGTAAGTACAGATGAAATAAATTTCATAAGACAAAACACAAACAATTGTGAGACAAAGTATCTAAAATAAATGAAACCAACGTTCAATGATGATGTAGAAGTATACCTAATGTTTTAATTAGAGGTATAATCAGATAAATTGTCATAGAAGAGGAAGACAACCTTTGTTTTTTATCACAACAATTACATAACTCAATATATAATTTTAATGTCTCTCACTCTTCCACACGTCCAATTCTCTATCAATATTAGAATGAATGCATGAACTAAAAAAAAAAGGAACATTTGAGAAGACAAAGAGATGTAGTTGAGATTTTTTAATTGCTGAATTTTATTAATTAATAGTTATTAGGTTTCAATGGTAAGGTTTCTAATATTTGTTAGCCATTAAAACTAAATTATTTGGTTTCATCTATATTCACTTGATAATTTGGGAGTGGATACGTGTCAAGCCTTTACACAAATACTTGGCATATTTCTTGAGCATTATTAATGAAATACATTGTGTAATTTTTTTTTCTCTCTTTTTTCTTCTTCTTCTTCTTCTTCTTCTTCTTCTTCTTTTTTTGTTGGTTTCTCTCGCAGTTGCAACCTATTATTTTTTAATAAGATTTTAGATTTGTTTCAAATATTTTTTTAATATACAAATTATTTTTTACAATGTAATTTTTTTCTCTTTTTTTTCTCAATTGCAACCTGTTAATTTTTAATAATAATTTATATTTGTTTTAGATATTTTTTAATATAAAAATTATTTTTTTTTAGATTTTAATGAAATGAACGGTGTAATTTATTTATTTATTTATTTTTTACAATTGCAACCTGTTATTTTTTAATAAGAGTTTATATTTGTTTTAAATTGTTTTTTAATATACAAATTATTTTTTACAGTGTATTTTTTTCTTTTGCTTTTTTTTCCCACAATTGCAATGTGTTATTTTTTTAATAAGAATTTATGTTTTTTTTTAAATATTTTTTAATATACAAATTATGTTTAAAATTTTTTTATAAAAATAATTTAACAATTTCGTCGCTAACCATAGTGTATGGGAAAAGTTGAAAATGATACGGCAGTAAGTATAAGAGAAGTCAAAAAGGCTTGTGGGTTAGGAGAAGTCAAGAAAAGTTAATTTTTTTTTTTAAATTTAAAAAATTAAGATTGGGATATTAGAGATCCCACAAGATTTGTGGGTTAGAAATTCTATTTTCCTTATAATAGATAGATAGATATAGATATAGATTTTAATTATTATTATATTTTCAAACCACAAATCCAAAATTCAATTTCCAATGCATGAGAAAATGAATAAATAAAAAAAAAAAAAAGGAAAAGAAAATTGAGGTAGAGAAATTGTGGAATATTTTCCCCATAGAACACTCCTCTTGGAAGGGTTTAGCTTTCCTCCTGTCTGTGATCAGATTAAAAGGTGTTGTTAGGATCGTGAGACTCCATAACGGGTTCGATTTTGATAATCTGAACTGTTCAATGTGTAGAACTCGTCGAGTACTATATACTTATAAAAATTCACGTTGATCGAATATCGACAATTACGTTAACAAATCAATTTTGTATAAAAAAAAATAAACAGTGAAAAAATAAACGATTGACGAAAATCTGATCTGATAAAATAGCTATCGATATCCGATCAATGTGATTTTTTATAGCCATATAGTAATTGATGAGTTCTACACATTGAACGTTTCGAATTATTGAAAAGGGACCCGTGGTGGACCCTCACGGGCCCAACAGCACCTTCCAATCCGATCACAGATTGAAGGGAAGCCAATTCTCACTTGAAAATAGACCATTTAAGCATTTCCCAAAAAAAAAAAGAAAAAAGAAAATAAATAAAAATGTCAAAGATCTCAAAAGTTCTACCAAAATTTCTACCAATTTTGATAGAACTTTTGAAATTTCTAATCTTACTCAAAAAAAAAAAAGAAAAAAAAGAAAAAAAAAAGGTGGGGCTCAATATGCCAGCTATACATACATATATGATATATATATATATATATCTTTTTATCCCCTCCTCCATAAGAGTATCTCCAACGCAGCCTCCATAACTTCAAATATAAATGATTTACTCCTCCAACCCATCCTCTAAATTTATCTCTATTTGAGAGGAGGATGAGTTGATCTTCCATATTTGGAGAGAGGATAAAAAAATAGAGGATCCCCTCCAAAATACTATTCATTCTATATTTTTTAGTATATTACAAATAACTTTTAATATGTAAATTTAATTTTTATAAAATTGTTATCATTAAAAAATATGAAATCATACATTTAAAATGAGTATAATATTAAATATATTTTACAAAAATTTTAAAATTAAATATTTGTTAATGAACAAAAATTACTTTTTGATGAAAATATTTTCCAGATAAATCTTTAGAAAAGAAAATGATCATTAATGTTTTAAAAAAAATGCCCAACAAGTAAAAAAAAAAAAAAAACAATTGCTATTAGCTGGCCGGACTTCCGGGCAGACGTCTGGTGACAACCAATCCGGAAGAAAATGAAGGTTTGTGATTGGAATTTGAATGAATAGTGACATACTTTATATTTACTTTTTAAATAAAAAAAATTATTTTCATCCTCTTGGTGAGAGGATTGGGTTGGAGATGCTCTAACACAAAACAAAACTCCCCTCTTCACCACAAATGGAAAAATGAAAAAACTTCCAAAACCTTTTCTCTCTCCTCTTTCTCTCACTTTCTCTCTCTATCTCAGTCTTTCTTCTCCCTCTATCTCTGCCGCTTCGTCTGCAATCTTAGACACCACTTTTCACTTTCTCTCTCTAACACTATGTTTGGATTGAGTGATTTGGAGAAAAAAGAAAAGAAATTGAGAGATATGCATTTTTTTTACTTGTTTGGATAACTTAAATAGAGAGAAACGGAGAAAAACTCATTTATCTTATAATCCTCATTTTCGATCTCCCCAAAAATAGAGAGATTAAGAGAAAAAATAAACTATTAGATTCTTATATTTTCATAATATCAATTTTGTCTCTATAAAAATAAAATAAATAAAATGATTAAAAGAAATATAAAAAGGTTATTTTGATAATATAACATAAAACATTTTCTTTCCTTTTCTCTTATTAAATCTAACCAAACAAGAATGAGAGAAATCACAATCATTTTTTTCTTTTATTTCTTACTTATCCAAATAAGAATGAGAGAAATCACAATCATTTATTTTATTTTATTTCTTACTTATCTAAATAAGAATGAGAGAAGTCACAATCATTTTATTTCATTTCATTTCTTTTCTCTTATAACTTAACTAATCATTTTTTCTTCTTTTTTTTTTCTCCCTTAAGTTCTCAAACATAATGTAAAATTCACATTTTGATCCAACAACCCCCCAATTATTTCTTTTCTTTTATTTTTTACTTATCAAAATAAGAATGAGAGAAATCACAATCATTTCTATTCTTTTCTTTTTTCTTTTAACTTAGCTAATCATTTTTTTTCTCCCTTAAGTTCTCAAACATAATGGCTTCGTTTGGTAGAGTTGTGAAAAAGTGGTTATAGACTACAGCTTAACAAATTATAGCTTATAGCTGTAAACATAAGCTATTAACCTGTTTGGTGCAACTGTGAGATTATGGATTTAAGCAGCAGAGTAGTGTTTGGTTGATAAGCTGTAAAATAACTTTTTGTATGTAATTGTCCTTTTTGCCCTTATATGATATAAAAATGATTATTTTGTTATTTTTTTCAATTTTAATTTTAAAAAAATTATTTCATTAATAAAAGTTAATATAATTAGTATTACAAAAATTATTATTTTCATTAATAGTATCAATTAGTATAAAATTAGTTTATTTTTTCATTATAAATTAATTAGTGTCAATTAATGGTTTAATTAGCATCAATAACTTTTTTCTTCTTTTTCTTCATTTTTTCTCTTTTTCTCCTTATTTTCCTTTGTCTTCTTTCTTTTTCTTTTTGTTTTTCTGCTCTTCTTTCTTTTTGTTAATTTTGTTTAATTTATTAATTCATTACAATTAATATCCATGTATGTATATTATTGCTATTTTTTTTCATTACAATTAATAATATAACAATTGTATTTGTTTTTAATATCCATGTATTATTGTTATTTATAAGCTGTAAATTTGCACAATTCATTTCAATATTAATTGAAATATTTTTTTTAATTGTTGTTTTTTTTCTCTCTTTTTTTTAAAAAAATTTATTTCAACTTATTTCAATATTATTGTTTTTCAACAATTGTTTAAATTTATTTCAATTTATTTATAACAATTGTTTTTTTTTTAATTGTGTTTTATTTCTTTTTATATTTATTTCAATATTAACATAAACTGTAAATTTATTTCAATATTATTGTTTTTTTTTCTCTATTTTTTTAAAATTTATTTCAATTTATTTCAATATTATTGTTTTTTTAACAATTTTTAAAATTTATTTCAATTAATTTATAACAATTGTTTTTTTATTTCTTTTTATATTTATTTCAATTTATTTCAATATTAACATAACCTGTAAATTTATTTCAATTGATTGCAATATTATTGTTTTTTTTTCTCTCTTTTTTTTTCCTTTTATTTCAGTACAATTTTGCAAAACCCTAGATCTGAATAGCTGGAGCCACCGTTGTAGGTGAAGAAGCCCTCTATCAACTCATCCATCTCATCCACCACCACCAGAAACCCTCGATCGTCATCATCATCATCATCACCATCACCATTTTCAGATCATGAGAGAGAGAGAGAGAAGCTCAGCAATGGCGACAAAGCAGCAATGGATTACTGTGATGCGACGGCGATGGTTCGCAATGGCGGGGTGATGTCTTGAGACGCAACAAGAAGAGGAGAGCAGCGAGAAGGAGAGATCTAGGTCTGTGTTGCATTCTAGAGTTGAAGGAGGCGACAGAGGCACAAAGGCGACAGATGGCGATCTCAGTGCAGGTGAGGTAGAGGAAGGGGTTGCGATTCTGATTGTGAAGAGGGAGAGTGAAGGTTACGGTTTGGTTCTAGAATATATATATATATATATATATGTGAGGGGCAGTTCGACAGAGAGATCATCGTGATGTGCCACTGGAAATTGCCCCCCCTCTCTCTCTCTATGTGAAGAAGTGAACAATGTTTGGTTATAGATTTATATATTGGTTTTTTGGTAATATTTGAAGTATATGAGGGGCATTTAAGTCATTAGGCCCCTCAAAATTCAACTGCCCATTTAAGCTATTTTTATAAGCACCCCTCAACCAACTTAGAGATTTAAGCTGAAAATCACTTAAAATAAGTTATAATCCATCTCTGAAAAGTTATACCAAACACTCCAAAATCACTTATTTTAAGCTATAAGTGAATTTAAGCTGAAAATAAATCCGTTTAAGCTGTTTTTATAAGCACTCCTCAACCAACTTAGACATTTAAGCTGAAAATCACTTAAAATAAGTTATAATCCATCTCTGAAAAGTTATACCAAACACTTCAAAATCACTTATTTTAAGTGAATTTAAGCTGAAAATAAATCCATTTAAGCTGTTTTTATAAGCACTCCTCAGCCAACTTAGAGATTTAAGCTGAAAATCACTTAAAATAAGTTATAATCCATCTCTGAAAAGTTATACCAAACACTCCAAAATCACTTATTTTAAGCTATAAGTGAATTTAAGCTGAAAATAAATCCGTTTAAACTATTTTTATAAGCACTCCTCAACCAACTTAGAGATTTAAGCTGAAAATCACTTAAAATAAAGGGCAAATTACATAAATAGTCCCTATAGTTTAGGACTTGTGTCACTTTGATCCCTGACTTTTCAATTGTGACACATTTGACCCTGAATTTTTAATCTTGTTCCAAATAAGGACAATTGAATATATAATCAGATTTTTCAAGGGTAAAATTGTCAAATTGATAAAATATAAACTAATTTGACAAAAATAAATGTCAAACAAATATTTTTGAATTTTTAAAAATTATTTCTACCTACTAAAAATAAAATTATGTAAAATTGATAAATCTTTTAGACATTTATTTATTTATTTTTACCAAATTAATTTTTATTATGTGTTTAGATAATGATCATGTAAAATTAATTTTAAAAAATTAATCATGTAATTTTTATTAATTTTATATAATTTTATCATTGGTGGATAAAAATATTTTTTTGACATTTATTTTTGTAAATTAATTTATATTTTATCAAATTGACAGTTTTACCCTTCAAAAATCTAATAATATTTTCAATTGTCCTTATTTGAAACAAGATTCAAAATTCATGGTCAAATGTGTCACAATTGAAAAGTCAGGGACCAAAATAAAACAAGTCCCAAACTATAGAGACTATTAGTGTAATTAACTCTAAAATAAATTATAATCCATTTTTAAAAAGTTATACCAAACACTCCAAAATCACTTATTTTAACTATAAGTGAAACTGAAAATAAATTCTGCCACCCCCAAAACACATGCACACTTTCAAATCACTACCATCACTTTCTTTCTCCTTTTTTTCTCGAGAAAATGGCAAAACCTCCCAAATCACTACGATCACTTTCTTTCTCCTTCTTTCTCGAGAAAATGGCGCACACACAAATCACTACCATCACTTTCTTTCTCCTTCTTTCTGGAGAAAATGGCAAAACCTCATCTGGGTTCCATGCTTTTCTCTCTCTTCTTCCTCCTCTCTTTCCTCCTCCTTCTTTCTCGAGAAAATGGCAAAACCTCTTCTGGGTTCCATGCTTTTCTCTCTCTTCTCCCTCCTCTCTTTCCTCGTCTCGGTTCAGTCTCAGTCCAGCTCAACCGACGCTTCAGTAATGCAGGACCTGAAAACCAGCCTCAACCCACCGAGTTCACTCGGCTGGACCGACTCAAACCCCTGCACTTGGCAACACGTGGCTTGCTCCAACGACGGCCGAGTCAGCCGGATCCAAATCGGGCATCAAAACCTCCAAGGCTCTCTCCCTCCCACAATCAACAATCTCACTTCCTTACTGAGATTCGAGGTCATGTCCAACCAACTCACTGGTTCGCTCCCGAGTTTCGCCGGGTTGAACTCGCTCCAGTACCTCTTGCTCAACGACAACAACTTCTCTTCCATTCCTTCCGATTTCCTCTCCGGCTTGACGTCTCTCCAAGCTGTATATCTCGATAACAACCCCTTTTCGGCTTGGCAAATTCCGGTAACTTTCCGAGACGCCTGGACTCTCCAAGTCTTCTCGGCAGTTTCCGCTAACATCACTGGAAAAATCCCCGATTTCTTCGGCGGCGACACCTTCTCGAGCCTCACGACTCTTCACTTGTCTTTCAATTACCTCGAGGGTGAGCTTCCGGCGAGCTTTTCGGGTTCTCCGACTCAGTCTCTGTGGCTAAATGCGCAGATGAGTAGTTCTAAGCTCAATGGCTCAATTGCTGTGATTCAGAACATGACTCAATTGACCGAAGTTTGGTTACAATCCAATTCCTTTTCGGGCCCTTTATCTGACCTTTCGGGCCTTACCATGTTGCAGAACTTCAGTGTGAGAGACAGTGCGGTTACGGGTCCGGTACCGGATTCTTTTGTGAATCTTCCATCGCTTAGGGTTGTGAATTTGACCAACAATCAATTGCAAGGTCCAACCCCGAAATTTCCCCCTTCTGTTGTGGTTGATTTGATTCCTGGAACAAATAGCTTCTGCTTACCTGGTCCTGGAGTTCCGTGCGATCCCCGAGTGAATACATTGCTCTTGACTGCGCAATCTGTTGGTTACCCGACTGTTTTTGCGGCGAATTGGAAAGGTAATGATCCCTGCGCAGCGTGGTTGGGGATCAGTTGTAGTAATGGAAACATTACTGTTGTTAATTTTCAGAAAATGGGTCTTACGGGTACGATTTCTCCGAATTTCTCTTCGATTACTTCGTTGCAGATACTGATTCTTGCTAATAATAATTTGACGGGTACTATCCCGAATGAGCTTACAACTTTGCCTAATCTTAAACAATTAGATGTTTCCAACAATCAGCTTTATGGGAAAATTCCATTGTTTAAGAGTAATGTGCTTGTAAAAACTGATGGCAATCCTGATATTGGGAAGGATAGTGGTGGTCCGACTCTGGGGACACCTGGAACCCAAACACCCCCAGGGAGTACACCTAGTACACCCTCGAATAATGGTACGATGATTTCGGGAAATAGTGGCAATAAGTCTTCGACTGGTGTGGTTGTTGGTTCGGTGATTGGTGGTGTTTGTGTGGTTTTTGCTTTTGGGATTGGATTGTTCTGTGTTTACAGGGCAAAACGAAAGCATTCTGGTAGGGTGCAGAGTCCCAATGCCATGGTGGTTAGTCATGGAAGTAGTGGACCTAGTGACATTCGCGTTATTGAATCTGGAAGCATGGTGATCTCGATTCAAGTTTTGAAGAGCGTGACTAGCAATTTTAGCGAAGAGAATATATTGGGAAGAGGTGGATTTGGAACTGTTTACAAAGGGGAGTTGCACGATGGGACTAAGATTGCGGTTAAAAGGATGGAGTCAGGATTGGTAACTGAGAAGGGTTTGGATGAGTTCAAGTCTGAGATAGCTGTGCTTACGAAGGTCCGACATCGACATTTGGTTGATCTTCTTGGATATTGCTTGGATGGAAACGAGAGGCTAATAGTTTATGAGTACATGCCTCAAGGGACTCTTAGTAGGTTCTTGTTTAACTGGAAGGAGGAAGGGTTGAAACCCCTTGAGTGGTCTAAGAGGCTGACAATTGCTCTTGATGTGGCCAGGGGTGTTGAGTACTTGCATGGTTTGGCCCATCAAAGTTTTATTCATAGAGATCTTAAACCATCCAACATTCTTTTAGGAGATGATATGCGTGCTAAAGTAGCGGATTTTGGACTTGTTCGTCTTGCACCAGTTGGAAACTCTTCAGGTCTAACTAAATTAGCAGGAACTTTTGGATATCTCGCACCAGAATATGCAGGTACTCTTTCATAAACTAAAAATTATAGACATTGAATTTTGATACAAAAACTCAATCTGAATAATTTAATATGTTTTTATAATTCTGAGCCCAAGTAATAGCACCTTCTTTTGAAAATGAGAGAACCACAATCTCCAACATTTTTTTTTTTTTTATAGAAATTTTGTATCGAAGTATTTGTTTATCACAACTATTTTCATTTTTTCTCTATAAGCTTTTGAAAGACAAAAAAAAAGAAAAAAAAAAAAAGTATGTTATGCCTGAAACAAAACAACCATCAATGTGATTTTTAAATTAAAAAATGACGTTTACAAATAATTATTTGGACAAATTATAAAAATAGTCCTTGTATTTTGATTCTTCTGTCATTTTGATATCTATAATTTCAATTGACTTGATTTTGATCTTGAATTTATAATTTTGTTTCAATTTAATCTAGTTGATTATAACTCTTAGCATTTTTTTATGAAACAATATATATATATATATATATATAAGTGGCATGTTTTATATTTTTTAAAACAAAATTATAAATTTACTAAATTCAATGAGTCAAATTTAAGTAATTCAGTGATTTATTTTTGTTGTTAAAATCACTACGGCATTATTAATTGGACGAAATTAATACAAAATTTAAAATTAAGAGTTAGAATTGAGCCAATTGAAGATAGAGGGACTAAAATAACACAAGAAATAAAATATAAGAACCACCGATATAATTTATTTTAATTATTTTTTTTATATATTTTGTGTTAGAATTGCATTTTTCAAAAAATTAGCTAACAAGTCACGAGTTTCCACATAGTTGAACTTAAGTAAATGCTTTTACTTTTCCATTCTACAAAAGTAATTATTCAAGAAAATATCCTTGATATGTTTTAGAAATAATAGGATTGGATTTATATTACTGTGTACAAAGTGGTCCCGTTTTTTGGTCTAACTATCGCATTCAATGTTTTACTCAAACAAACTTAAAAAAATTTAGAGACAATGATTTAAGGAAAACACTATGGTATGCATTTCTTAAAAGATGTTCCATATATATTTTATAATTAAAAAATAAAATAATATAATTTTATATTTTTTGAATTATAAATAAAAATATTTTTTTTATTATAACTAAACATAATATGAGCCATAATTACAAATCTCATGAGTTATAACTAAATAATCTTATAATTAAAGAATAAAATGACATAACTAGGAGTGCTTATAGTACACCCTACGTTGCATAGACTTTAGTGCGGGTATCGGATGCGAGTGTGTATCTAAGAATCGGATATTTCAAAATTAAAAATGAAAGATACATGGATATGGATCCAAATTTGAATACTGGTACGGGAATACGTTAAATATTTATTGTTAAAATATATTTATTATTTATTGTCTTATGTATTATTTTTATTGATAATATTTTTGATTAATTTATATATATATATTTTATTTTTAATTGATATATATATATATATTATAAAAAAATATAACAAATAAAGAATAACAAATTATGTTAAAATAAATAAAAAATAAAAAATGGATGATTTGTTTTATAGATTTTATTAGAATTTTTATTATTATATATGATCTCTATTATTAGAATATTACAATTCGCGATTCGATTCACGATTCAATTCACAATTTTTGTAAAATCGATACAAATTTATGGGTGAATCTATTTTGAAAGTGAATCTCTAGTCAATCGCACGATTTACAATCGATTTACGATTCTATTCACTTTTTACAATTCATGCAATTTTGAAATTATTGTGTCTGATATATTTTCGACTATTTTTTCTTCATATTTTTAGTGAAAATGACATAATATAATTTTTAATAGCATTTAATACCAAAATAACTGACATGTACATGCATGATTTGTTGTTATTTTAGTGATTATAAAATTTTTAATAGGATTCAATCAGATTCAGTCACACTTAACATATTTCTAACCTTATTTCTCATTTTTTTCTTTTTAAAAATTCATAATATATTTTCTAAAGATATTTAAGATTAAAGTTACACTGTGAATTATCTATTGCTATTCTATTAAATTAAATATAATTGAATATTATATGTGAGAGGTCAGTTATATCTCTTAAAATATTTTAGGCTTTAAAATGAAAAATTCTAAATAATTCTTTCTTATTATTTGCGACACGTTAACTTAGAAAAATATGTATACTTATTGTCTAAATATCAATATTATCATTGTTAATTATTGTTACTTTAGAAATTGATAATTTGTCTATCTGGTTACGGTCTTTATTAATAATAGTTGATAAGAAATATCTATAATAATAAAAAATAAATAAAAAGTAAGATGGTGATCTTCAATAGAAACCTTTGTTAATTTCTTTTCTATGAAACTACGTGATTATTATTCAAAATAACATTTTTATTGATTGAAGTTTAAATATTTCATATTCATAAGATATATTTAACACTAAGTGTGTAAATATATATTTTTAATTAATTTAAAAAAAGTGACTGAATTTTACGATTCACAATTCGATTCGATTCGCGATCCTTTACGAGGCCATGTCGATTAACGATATGAATCTTGATTTGATAACTATTTATATGATTTTATGGAATTTCTTTAGAGAGAGAGAGAGAGAGAGAGAGAGAAGATAAAGGCGAATGTGAAGTTGAAGGGGCCTTGAAGTCGAATGGGAAGTCGAAGCCAACGACAAAGGATCGAAAGGGCCATGCTTGTCGAAGTAGTCGAACAGAGGATCGAAGCCAGCGACGGGTTCTCTCTTTGCTCTCTCTTTTATTTCGTCTACATTTAGGGAAAAATAGAGCTGTATCTATTTGTAAAGGTTTCGACCGTATCCCGCACTCATACTCGTGCCATATCGTTTCGATATAGTACCTCCCAAATTTCATAGAGTCTGTGTAACATAGAGTACACCTTTTTTAAGGATGTGCATATTAGAATTTCCCATGATTTAATGACACTAATAAAATAGATATAAAGTTGAACTCAAAAAAAGGATTCATGCCACAAAGTTTAGTTCTAAAAAAATGTTTCATCTAATTAAATAGACTCTTCTATTTTTTTAATTGATATTTAAAATTTTTACTTTTGTGATTGCATCGTCTATTAGGGTGCGCACTATACAATTTACATTAAATAAGTGCCATGATATTGGCTTCTATATTATATGGATTTAGGTACGAGTGTTGAGTTTGAGTGTGTATCTAGAGGTCAGATTCATTAAATCTCAAAGGGTAAATTACACTGATATCCCTTGAAGTTTCTGTTTAATACGGATTCCCCCATCACATTTGAAAAATTACACTTACTCCTCTGTCAGATTAAAATAACATATTTGTTTATTAGCCTTTATACATGATATCGGTGAGCCCACAAGAGGGTTCGGTCCACGACTCAGGACCCAGCCCACGGACTAGATAATAAAGCCCAGTAATCTTGAAAAATCAATGATGGACCAGGACCAATAGCATTCAAACACTTGTTAAGCAGAGGTCTAGCCATATAAGTAGACAAAGATCCTACAAAGTTATTGCACCCATATATCTACCATTAATAAGGCTCTCACAACATTAAATACGACAACCCCTTCACGTCGGAATCTACAGACTCACCATGAACGACGCAAGCTAGAATATAGACTTTCGGCCAACACGACAGTCTGGAGTGGACAAGGATCCCCCCGGTTGCTCCACACCCCTCCCCGCCCTGTACTACTCCGCCAACTCTACCGCATCATCCTCTCATAAAGATTCTAAACCCATAGTTGCTACTTTGTCTTAGGCTATCTCTGCTACGTTTTTTACTATCGCTTCAGTTGCGGGCACTAGGAAATCTACGATTTGTAAGAGGGGAGCGTCCACTGCGACGAAGGAACTTAAGTCTGGAATACGATGATTTTTCGCAATTAGGTACGTAAAGTGTATTACTCCAAAGGCCTAGGGTTTGCCTATTTTCCGAGGATCGCTGTTAAAATTTTCCAGTTTAAAAATTTCACCAAGTTCAAACCCCTGCCTTTCCCACGTTCTATACTAACTCTTCGTTTCCTACTAATGCATCACCTCCCCCACCACTAGCCTCGATTACCCCACCTGTACGGCCATGATTCGTCTATCACCTCATCCCTCCTCTTTCCTCTCCCCCGTCTATTCCACTTCACATCATCACTTGCTTCATCGCTCCTAGATCCCCATGCGCCGTCACTGCCTCTTCAGCTCTCTTCACAATCGGTCATCCTATTTGGCTACCTTCGCGGTTGGCCCTTCTCACGATCGGTCATCTCGCTCGCCCCTCTTTCGCAGTCAGCCTTCTTCATGATTGGCCATCCGGCTCCATCCCCATTCGCGTTCGGCCCACCTTACGATCAGCCATCCCAATCGGCCCACTTCATGGTTGGCTCTCCTCACGATCGGTCATCCCGCTCGACCCCTCTTCACGTTCAGCCCACCTTACGATCAGTCATCCCGCTCGGCCCCCTTTTGCGTTCGGCCCACCTTACGATCGGTTATCCTGCTCGGTCCCCTTCATGGTTGGCTCTTCTCACGATCGGTCATCTCGCTCGACCCCTCTTCGCATTTGGTCGTCCTCACGATCGGTCATCCCGCTCGGCCTTCTTCGCGGTCGGCCCTTCTTACGATTGGTCGTCCCGCCCGGCCACCTTCACGGTCGGCCCTTCTCATGATCGGCTCTTTACCTATTTCCTTCATTGGACTAAAGCTGCACTTGGGAATGGAGGACTATTAATATCGGTGGGTCTACAAGAGGGTCCGGCCCACGACTTAGGACCCATCCCACGGACTAGCTAATAAAGCCCAGTAATCTTGAAAAATCAATGATGGACCAAGACCAATAGCATTCAAACACTTGTCAAGCAGAGGCCTAGCCACATAAGTAGACAAAGATCTGGCAAAGTTATTACACCCATATATCTACCATTAATGAGGCTCTCACAGCATTAAATACGACAACCCATTCACGTCAGAATATACATACTCACCATGAACGATGCAAGCTAGAATATAGACTTTCGGCCAACATGACAGTCTGGAGTGGACAAGGAATTGATGAGTAAAGAATATAAAGAAGCTTCTGACACGCATTAAAGGTTAAGTTCTTTGTTCCCTTTTTCTCTTTCTACACAATCAATCTATCCTATTCTAACTCAATTGTCGGAGGGTCCGCCAGGGGGATTATCTCCCCCTTTGGACCTTTTTGCAGGCACATCCTGTGGGCTTCAAGACGAGCAAAGCCATTAGAAGTGTGGATCAGTCCGATCCATCTTTCATTGGAATTATCGCATCATCAATGCATATAAAATAATAAAATAATGCAGATATTTTATTCATGTTATTTTAAGGGAAACAACAATTATCTTCTTTTGTTTAACTCACACAAAAATTTGAGTTTTATTTTTTATTTTTTTTACTAATTTTTAAAAATATATTAAGCTATTTTTATTTTTTAAATACACCTAATTTAAATATACTTAAGAAGTATAATATTTTGTATTTTTTTTAAATTCACCAAATACAAAAAAATAGAAAAATACAAAAAAAAAAAAAAAAATCAATATATTATCTTATTTTGTTGTATTCAATGATTTTTTTAAAAGTTTTTTGTACAAATCTTATACTTATTAAGGTCAAGTTTGGCATGAACTATATAATCCATCTTTTTATCTTTTTTCCATCACATCACCTCTCTACTTTTCTGCACATCTTTTCGTAAAAAGACAAAAAGTACACTTTTTTAGGACACCCCAAACCAACCCTAAATATATCTATATTAAGGCTTGGTTTGGCATCATCTATAAATAAGTCAAAAAGTCAAAAAGTCACTATCGTATTTAAATCACATCATTCTATTTAAATTACATCACCTCTCTAATACCTCACATCAAACCCAACTCAAACTCACCAATAAGTCAAAAAATACACTTTTTTAGTACATGCCAAACCAACCCTAAATTAATCTAATCTAGATATAATGGTGGAAATAAAAATGAAAAATTATATTCATATATAAAAATTTATACAAAAAAATATCATAGAAATGTTATGATAGTGATAATGTTGTAAATATAAATCATGCTTATGGGTGTTTTGTTTGAATAAATTACATTGACAAGATAGTCATTTAGAAAAAGGACAAGATAGTCATTTAGAACGTAGTCATAATGATAGAAAGAATAAATGGTAGGAAAAAGGACAAGATAGTCATTTAGAAAAAATTTGAATAAATTACATTGACACCCCCTGAGGCTTCTATTTAATACAGATTCCTCCCTCGCGTTTGAAAAATTACATTCCCCTCCCTAAGGTTTGTAATCTCATTACAAATTGCTTCCTGGATACCTGATGTCATGTCCTAAATTTTTTTAAATGACCATTTTGCCTTCTTTTTCTACCATTTCTTCTCCTTATCATCATGATTATATTCTACAACTTTTCATCATTAAATTCTACCTGAACATATTCTTATTGAGTGATGACATACAAATATAAATTTTATATGAATTTTTAAATACAATGATATAGCTTAATGGTGACTTTTCACTTTAAAACAAAACGCACCTATAAACATGATTTATATTTACAACATCACTATCAAAATAATTTTATGATATTTTTTATATAAATTTTTATATATTAATAGAATTTTTCATTTTTATTTCCACCATCATTTTTCTTTGTCATCTATTCACCCAAATTTATTACAGTATTATCAAATAGCGCCATTTACATTTATTACAGTATTACTGAATTTTTGTATTTTTATATTTTTCTTGTATGTGGTAATTTTTTTTTTAAAAAAAAAATCACAAAATATTATACTTCTTAAGTATATCTACATTAGGTGTATCTTAAAAATAAAAAATTGCTTAAAATATAAAAATAAAAATAAAAAAACACAAAAAATAAAGAAATTCACTTTTTTATGTGAATTAAACTAAAGATGATGATTGTTATTTTTTTAAAATGAAATGAATAAAATATTAGCATTATTTTATTATTTTATATGTAGAAAGGCTAAGGGGTAAATATGGTATTTTAATCTGACAATGGTGCAAGTGTAATTTTTCAAACGTGAAAAAGGAATCTGTATTAAACAGAAATCTCAAGAGGTGTTAATGTAATTTATCCAAAATTTTAAGGCATGATATCAACAATTCATGAGGCAATTTATAATGAGATTACAAATCTCAGGGAGGGAAATATAATTTTTCAAATGTGAAGGAAAATCTGTATTAAACAGAAATCTCAATGGGTGTCAGTGTAATTTATCCAATCTCAAAATTAAATATATGAAACTCTGCGCGCGCACAAGCACACAAAAAATAAAATAAAATAAAATCATATTTTTATATTTTTATTTGAGTATTATGTGTAATGGTAAAAAAAATTTACTTATTGTAATGCATTTATACAACAATTTCACTCATTTTACCAATGTCCAATGTTGAGTATCCGACACAGGATAATTGATTTAATTTAAATAGCTTGGGTAGTGTGTGTATATATATATATATATATATGTGAGTAAATTTCCATCCACACTGCCAACTCAATATTCAGCTGGAGAGCACTGGTAGAATAGATGGCACCTGGCTGACCTGTCACAGAAAGAGAAGACTCCGACGGTGGTTCGTCCACCCGGGGGTACTCCGACGATCAAGTCAGTATATCTCTCACAGATAATCAATAGTACTAAACTCACTATTCAGAATGTAAATTGCGTACCTTAGACCCATGGGGGTGCCTCTCTTTTATTGAAAACTCAATCCTTGTCCCAATAGAAGCCTTGCTTCAATGGACTCTTGCTCAATGCTTATCTTGAACTCTCCTATGGATAAAGATAAACTCCCTAAGAGCTTTACCCTTATCTTCACTGAGAGTCTTCCTCATTCTAGGACTCTGGTCCCTTATTTGCTTATCTCGGATTTCGATATCTTCGGAGATAACCTCGGCCTAGCCAAAATTACCTCGGCGTCATGACCAGGTAACGTGGCACCTCAGCTGACACGTCGGTGTCACCTTGGCCACGTGTTGGTACTCAGAAAATATATCCCCACAACTGCCCCCTAGGTTCTATTACCTCGGTATTCTAAGGTGATGAAACCTATAACGGTACTTCTTTCCAGTACATCGGCTTAAAAATTTCTCGATCGATTTCAACGTTAAGGCCGACATGTCTCTTTAAAGAACAAGGACCCCAAGATCTTCTTCACGCGCATGAGCTGTCATACACAATAGCTCAACTGTTTCAGCCACGCGTTTTTCTTTTATTGGATCGTACTTCATACGCGCTTGTTAGTCGTCTCACGCCTGTATGCGCCGTCTGACGAAATCGTATTTCTAGGTCCATCAATTCCGTTTCGCCGCCTTTTCGCGTTTTTGACAAAATTTGTTTCCTTCCCCCGTCTTTTCACTCTACATCATTGTTGTTCGAACTCCCTCTCTCTCTAGCTTTTTCAATCCTCTATTGTTTCTAAGCTTCCAAAGCTCTGCTATCTGCTCCGTTAATCTCCTCCGGCAAGGTTCTTGCTAATCTTTTCTACTGCCGCCGTTCTTCTGACTTCGGCAAACTCAACATCGGCTTCTTTTTTCTGGTAAGTCACCGTTCCTCTTGGTTTTAGTTTTTGTAGCTCTTCAAGAAGTTTTGCTTCATTACATGTTGCCATTGCTATCTTGCTTATGTTCTTGACTCATAAATCATGCATTTGAATATGTTTATTTCACGACCTTGCTCTTTGTCCATGTCTTGAATACACGCACTATTCACAACTTTTTTGCACTTTTGCCACTGTTCTTGACCTTATACCATTTGTAATGTTCTTGATAGTCCATCTTTGTTCTTGATTCTAAAGCGCATTCTTGCTTTTCTGTGTCTTTTCCAGATTCTTGCGTTCAGTCTCTATTTGTTTAGACTTAGGTTTGGGATTTGCCCTAGAACATACAAATCGTAGGGAAAACTGGAACAAATCCCTCTCTGATCTTCCACAACTCTTACCCAAGCGAACTTTAGGTTTTGCGGAGATATTCTGAGCCCTTACAGCACAATTTCCAATTTACACACCTTCTCCCTAAGCCGACGTTATGGGAATGTGGAAGCACAGAGTAGACACCCCGACCAAATTACACCATTTTAGGAGAGAGTTTGACATCCCAGCCGACGTCCGTCTGAGGTTGGCTAGGGATGACGACTCTATCATGCCCACAACTGATTCCATGCCTTTCCCTGTGGTAGCCTTTATCGAGTGCGGACTTCGGCTCCTACTCAACACCCTTTTTCGTGAGATACTTCACTATTATAAGTTGAACCAGATGTAACTTGCAATCAATTCCTACCGAATTATCAATGGCATAATCGCCTTAGCCAAACAAGAAAACGCTAGGATCACCTTAGCCGACGTCCAGTACTGCTACACCATGTGTGGCCTTAAAAAAGACACGGGCTACGTTTATTACCTTAAGCCGAGGTCCACAGAGTACAAAATCATTGCTGATCTCCCTAATTCCAACAAGAGAGCTGGGGACGATTATTTCATTACCTCGGGGAACTGAGAATTTGCTCCAGATAAGGACCTTCACCTCTACCCTCTTCCTTAGATAGTTTTTGTAGAGGGCAATGGTAAGAGCCCTGTGTTCATTACTAACTTGTTTCTAAAGTCTTCAATAAAGAAGTTGTTCTAATGTTTATTTTTCCTGTAGCTCTTCTTCAGCCGCCAAAGGGCTTCTGTCAGTATTTTTTTCCCAGCAAAGACTTGAGGAAACTCTTAGATTTGCCAGTCTAGAAGCGGAAGGCCCCTCTTCTACTCAACTTTATTCCCACTTACAAGTCTGCTCTTCCCGATATTCCCAAGAAGAATAAGAAAAGCATATCGCCCCCCTTCTGCCACAACTCCTCAGGTCGCCTCCTCATCTCGGCAAGATCAAGGATCGACTTCTGATCCAGCCAAGCATCCATCAACCTCGGCTCCATACTTGATTCTGATATCCCAACGCCAACGTCGGCGACGAACCGTTTTTGCTGCCGAGATGGGTCGCCAAAAAGCAGTCGCCAAAGATCTCTTGGCCAGCATTCCATCAACCATTGATGCTCCATCAGCGCAATCCCAGTCCCCACCGAAGCTGAAAAGAATAAAGAAGGCTCAACCAAAGACAAAGGTGACTCAGGTTGATACTGAGGACACCTTGCCAAATTCCAAATTGGCTGAGAGCGAGAAGACCGCTTCTGTCCTTGAGAAGAGGTCTGCTGAAACACAACCATCTGACTCCACCATATCAAAAAGGCCGAGGTTATCTTCGGCAACCACCTCGGGGTCTCAAAAGCATGATTTCCCCTAGGCCCCCCAAATCACGCTGGAAGATAAGCCAATTAGGGCTAGTGACAGCGCTGATGACATTAACATCGGCGTTGCCCTTAGTACTGCTCTACTTTTCCCTGGCGATCTCGACCGAAACGCCGAGTTGAGCGAATATGAGAACTATGCTCTAATGCTTCAACGCTTTGTTCAAGTAAGTGTCTTTATTTCGTAATTTTTCTTTCTTTCTTTCTTGTTCTTAAATTTTTTTTTTTAATAATTTCTGTCTTGTTCACTTTCAGGCCATCCAGCATGCTCATTCCTTCTCAATACAATCCTTTAAGAATCGGAAAGAGCTAGCCGACAAGAAGAGAGAGGTCGCCAGTCTGCAGAAGGCCAACAAAAGTTTGCAATAAAAAATGAAGAAGTTGGAAGACCAAGCCGAGGCTGCTGTCAAGGCCAAAGATGAGGCCGAGGAGAAGGCTGATTCTGCTGAGGCCATCAACAAGGTCCTTATGGCCGAGAAGAAGGAAGCTGAAGAAAAAATGGCCCAAGCTCAGACGGAACTGCAAGACGCTTTAGCCACGAAGGATGCCGAGCTCAAGGCCGCCGATCAGAAGGGCTATAATGAGGGGGTGGCCGACGTCACGGCAGACTATGAAAAGCAGGTAAAGTAGGCATGCAACAAAGGTTTCGCCCTTGGTTGGATGACCTTGCTGAAAAAGCTTGAAGTCCCTGAGGACTCCCCCCTCAGGAACGCCGATGCCATTCCTGTTCCATTCCCTCAAACTCCAAGTCAATCCGACGACAAATTTGAGTCTGAGGAGGAGACTTTGGTGAGGAAACCAAAGGAGACTGCTGGGATCAAGTTCCCTTCTTTGGATGAGCAAGTCCTGAACTTGACTCAAGATGGGGAGAGTGAGGAGGTTCCCAAGGAAGCTACCCCTGAGCAAGCATCATCGGTTGCGCCTCTCGCCGACAAGAGCCTCGATGAAACCCTCCAAGAAATTGACGCCGAGCTTGCGGCTGAGAAGGCCGCCGAGATGTCTTCTCAGCAGTCCTCCGAGGTCCAAACCCAACCATCTGCTGTTGCTGAGGAGTCTTAATTTTGATGTTTACCCTTTGTTTTTTGTACCTTTACTTTTGTTCTTCTTCTTTTGAAACAGTGTAAGCTTCAGCTGACATGTAGGCTTCTGAATGTTTAATACAACTTCCTTCCCTGAATGATTGTATCTTCTTTTCTTTACTGCCCTTGCATGTTTCCATACTTAGAATAATTTTCATATCTCTAATGCATACTTTATCTGTGTAATCTTCTCGGGGAGAAATACCTCGGCTATACCCAAAACATGGTTTACATTGGCAAGTACACAAGTACTTAGTTTAACGCAATCTTGGCCTTAATTTGTAAATTTTTCACAAATTTCAACAAGTGTATAGCCTTGATTTAACTTCAACTTGTAAATTTTTCTCAAATTTCAACAAGTGTTAAACATTATCTCAGTTTAACTTCAACTTGTAAACTTTTCTCAAGTTTCAACAAGTGTTAAACATCATCTCGGTTTAACTTCAACTTGTAAACTTTTTTCAAGTTTCAACAAGTGTTAAACTATTTTCCAACTCTCTGCCCCCTAATGTGAACCTAAGTTCTACTTGGGTTCTCATTATACATGTATTCCAGAAACAATGTCAAGTATTATTGTCAGTCACAAGTGTATGAACAAATAAATGAAGCTAAAACTTTATTGATTTACTTCGGCAAATAACAAGAGAACAAGAGATTCTAATGGTAGAAAAACTTCAAATTGCATGTGTTCCATGGTCTTGGCAACTCTTTGCCTTCATTATCCTCAAGCCGATATGCCCCATTACCCAATACCGAGACGATTCTATAGGGTCCCTCCCAATTTGGGCTATGTTTGCCCTCTCTGGGGTCCTTATTGTTACCAACGACTTTCCTCAAGATGAGGTCACCAACTTGGAACTCCTTTGTGTTGACCTTCTTGTTATAAGCTTCTTTGGTATGTCATGAAATGGATTGCTTTCTCTCCTTCTCTTCTAGAAGATCCAGATCTCAGGCTAAGAGTATATCATTAGTTCCGTTTTCTACTCCTTGGGTTCTGATTCCTAGGATGCCGACTTCCAGAGGAATGACTGCTTCTGTGCCATAAGCCTTGGCAAACGGGGATTCCCCAGTTGATCTTCTCGACGTAATCTGATATACCCAGAGTATGCTTGGCAATTCGTCCACCCATTTCCCTTTTGCTGCTTGTAGCCTCTTCTTTATTCCATCCAAGATAACTTTGTTGGATGCCTCTGCTTGTCTATTGCTTTTGGGAAAGCTTAGGGTTGAAAAGTAATTCTTGATCTTGAATTTTGCACAGAAGTTCTTGATTAACATACTATCAAATTGTGTTCCATTGTCTGCAACTATTGCTTTTGGAATCCCAAATCGGGTGATGATGTTCTTCCATATGAAGCTCTTGACATCCACATCTCGGATTTTGGCAAGGGGTTTAGCTTCAATCCACTTCATGAAATAATCTGTTGCCACCAGCAAGTACTTCCTTTATCCAGTTGCTTGGGGCGGCAGTTGCCCAACGAGATCTATGTCCCATTGGGCAAATGGCCAAGGACTGGATACTAGGTTCAGATCTGCTGTTGGTTAGTGTATCAGAGGTGCAAACCTTTGACATTTTTCACATTTCTTGACATAGGCTTCTGCATCTTTCTGCCTATAGGGCCACCAATACCCCTAGGTAATGGCCCTATGGGCAAGTGATCTGCCCCTAACGTGGCTTCCACATACTCCTTCATGAATTTCGTACAAAAAATCTTCGACTTGGGAAGGATGTACACACCTCAAAAGCGGTCCAGTGAATGATCTTCTGTAGAGATGTCCCTCTACTGTCAATCTGAATCTTACCGACCTCAATTTAATCTTGTGTGCTTCTTTGTGGTCATCTGGTAGCTTTCCTTCTTTCAGGAATGCTATAATTGCATCCATCCAACTTGGTTCTCATGTCTACGCACATTGCTTCGTACTCTGTGGTTTGTGTTTCAATGCTCGGGCCCGACAAGTAGTCGACCATTATTGTCCTTGCTTTTCTAGGTTGTATTGCACTAGCCAGGTTGGCCAGCGCATCGGTGTGACTGTTGTCATCTCGGCTAACCTGATGTAGTCGGCAATTCTGAAATAGGGCTACCAACCTATTAACCTCTTTTGCGTAGGCTGACATTCTTTCATCTCGGGCTGCAAACTCGTCTGTTGTCTGGTTGACTATGAGCTGCGAGTCACAAAAGACTACTAACTCATCTGCCTCTGCTGCCACTGCTAGTTTCAGTCCTACAATCAGGGCTTCATACTCTGCTTCGCTGTTTGAGGCCTTAAACCCCAAACGGATGGATTGTTCCAGTATCTCACCATCTAGAGATACCAGTACAACTCCTGCCCTCGCTCCTTGTCTGTTTGAACTCCCATCAACGAACAGTCGAAAGGAGTCGCCGATGTAAATGCTGCAGGGTCTGAGTTTTTCTTCATTTCTTTGTTCTGTTACCTTTGCCTGGTCTTCTCCTTACTTACTTGGACATCATTCACCTCGGCTCAACGGAGCCTAATATTCGATGGATTCCGGTGTGAACTTGGCCACGAAGTCAGCCAAAACTTGGCCCTTGATTGATGTTCTGGGTCTGTACTCCAGGTCATATTGGCCCAAGGCCACTGCCCATCTGGCTATTCTTCCCGTCAGGTCCCCTTGTTGCAGCAAGGATTTCAAGGGGTGCTCAGTTAGCACCATAATTTTATGGGCTTGGAAGTAATGATTCAGTTTCTTTGAAGCCATTACTAAAGCCAATGCCAATTTCTCTAAGGGTAAATACCTAGTTTCTACATCGGCCAGGGTTTTTCTTACATAGTAAACCGCCCTCTGTTTCCCCTTTTCTCTTCGGACTACTACTGCACTTACCGCATGTTTTGAAACTGCCAAATACAGGAACAGCTCCTCTCCTAGTTCTAGATTTGAGAGAACTGGAGCTGTGGTTAAGTAACTTTTCAAGTCGGCCAAGGCGGTTTCACATTCCTTGGTCCATAAGAAGTCTGTGACTTTCTTCACTAAGTTGAAGAAAGGTCTGCATTTGTTTGAGCTTCTACTTATGAATCTATTCAGGGCTGTGGCCCTTCCAGTTAGCATTTGCACCTGTTTTACCGACGTCGAACTCTTTAACTCTATAATGGCCTTGATCTGATCTGGGCTGGCCTCAATGCCCCTTCTGGTTACCAGATATCCTAAGAACTTGCCAGATCCAACTCCAAATGCACACTTTGATGCATTGAGTCGGAGCCTATATGTTTTCAGGATATCAAAGATTGCTTTTAGGTCGGCCAGATGACCTCCAGGCTCCTTGGTCTTCACGACCATGTCATCGATATAGGCTTCCACTGTTCGGCCAATCAGGTGCTTGAACATCTTGGTTACCAACCTCTGGTAAGTTGCTCCTGCGTTTTTCAACTCAAAGGGCATCACTCTGTAGCAATACAGTCCTTTTGGGGTGATAAACGCAGTCTTCTCCTCATCTGGAGGTACATGGCAATCTGATGGTATCCCCTGTAGGCATCTAGGAAACTCATCCTTCCATGCCCTGAAGTGGCATCGACCAGTTGGTCAATCTTTGGTAGAGGAAAGCTGTCTTTGGGACAGACTTTGTTTAGACTGGTAAAGTCTACGCGGACCCTCCATTTACTATTCTTCTTTTTTACCACCACTGTATTTAATAGCCATGTCGGGTAGTTTACCTCTTGAATGGCTCTGGCCTCTAGAAGTCTGTCTACTTCTTCTTCCACTGCTTCGACGTGCATCAACGTCGGTCTTCTTGCTCGTTGGACTGCAGGTTTGGCCGACCTGTCAACGTTCAGCCTATGGCAAGTGACTTCGGGGTCAATACCAAGCATCTCGTAAGGTGTCCAAGCAAAAACCTCAATATTTGCTCTCAAGAAAGCTTACAACTCTTTTTCTTCTTCTTCGGCTAAGCTCGAGCCGAGAAGAAAGAAGCGTTCTTCATCCCCCTCCTGGACGAGGATCTTTTTCAGTGCTTCTTCACTCTTCTCGGCTGGCTCCTTGCTGACATCCTCTAAAACCTCCACGTCTTCGTCTTCGATCTCTGCCTCCTATGGTTCTCATATGCTGCAGGTAGATTTCATTGCCGTCATGGAGCAGTTCTTTGCCTGCAGCTGATCTCCTCTGACTTCCTCTATCCCATGCTCTGTTGGGAATCGCAATAGTTGATGCAATGTTGAGGGAACTGCCTTCATTGAATGCAACCATGGCCTTCCCAAGATGATATTGTAAGGGGAGGGTGTGTCAATCACGGTGAATTCTGTCTGTATCTTCCTGGTGCCTGCTTGCACCTCCAAGCTGGTCGTTCCCAGTGGCCATGTTGGCATTCCATTGAACCCGACCATTGAGTTGTTAGATTGCTCCATATCATCTGGGTGAAGGCCAAGCTCTTTCTAACACCTGACGTACATGATGTCATAAGAGCTGCCTTGGTCAATCAAGATGCGCTTCACTTGGCATTCCCTAACCTGGAGGGATACTACCAAGGCATCGTTATGCGGATGCTGCACCATCTCAAGGTCGGCTTCGGTAAAGGATATTACTGGGCCCTAGAACTCCTCAACTCGATGTCTTTTCTCCCCGACTTGATAGACATGCTACAAGTGTTTTACTTTCTGTGTTTCCCCCCGAATTTCGTTCTCGTTGAGCTTCGAGTGAATTACATTAATTACCCGAGGTCCTCCTGCCTGAGGTTGCTGTGCTGGGGGAGACAGAGCTGCTGGTGCCTGAGGCAGTCTTGCATGTTCTTCCCTCATCCTGGCCTCATCTACAAGGTCTCCCAGGTGGCCTTGCCTCACCAGGTCTTCTAAGTGTGTTTTCAGGGCTCTGCAACCCTAAGTCATATGCCCATCTTCGTTGTGGTAAGCACGATGCCTACGAAGGTTTCTTCCCATAAACTCTCCTGGTACCCTAGCTGGCGCCCTGTAATAGGGTTGGTTCCGTATTTTATCCAGGACTTTATGGATTGGGATTCGGAACACAGTTGTAACTACCTAGGTAGCCCTCAGTCCTACTTCCTGCTTGTTGGGTCCATTATTACCTCGGCCTCGTTTCGGCGAGCCGTTGTCTTTTTCTTACTTTGCTTCCTTAGCTCCTAACGTATCTTCCTCAGCTCTGGCATACTTCTCAATTCTGGCCATGAGCTCTTCCATACTTTTTGGCAATGTCTTTGCCCAAGACTTTCGTAGTCGGCAGTTATCTTTGAGGCCGTTCTTGAAAGATACGACTGCCACCTCTTAATTGCACTCGGGTATTCGGTTGAACATCTCATAGTACCTTTTTGTGTAGGCCCTAAGGCCTTAATCCTTGCTGATCTTCAGAGCCATCAATGCGTCCACCCTTAGTGGCTGCAGTTTGTTGGTCATGAACCTAGCCACAAACATCTCGGCCAGGCCTTCCCAGGTCTTTACACTTCCCTTTGGCAGTTTGTGGAACCAATCTGATGCAATCTCCCCGAAGGATGAGGGGAATACTTTGCAGAGCAACGGCTCGTTCCCACTATATAATGCCATTGAGTTCAGGTATAATTCAACGTGAAAATTGGGGTCTGACTTACCATCATATATTTGGAACCTTGACATATTGAATCTCTTTGGTGCCTTAAATTTGTCCAATTCCACTGAGAATGGTGTTCTCGGCTTAACAGGGAAAGTTACCTCAGCATCGGCATTCTGTTGCTTCCTCTTGAGGTAATCTCTCAAGTCTTCTTTGCTCTGCCCGGGAGCTCGGCTATCTTTTGACTTTAGTCTTTTCGGCACACTACTTTCAGCTTCGTTGTGAGCCCTTTTCGATCTTTCTTCATGAGTTGTGTCGAAGCACAGCTCTTGCCTTTGAACATGCCGATGTTCTCGGGAGTCTGTCTCCTTTGTGCGATGTGTCCTTCGGGATTCTTCCCTCCTCGGCTCCCTTCGCCCGACCTCTCTGGAAGGCCGGTGAGAGTACTTCTCGCTCATGGTGTGCTAGGGGTCTACTGGGATTGTCTTTTGTCCTCCCTTCTGGGCATTGGCCGCTGGCATCGGCGTGTCCTGCAACGGGAATGGTGGCTGCATGACGTTATTTTGCATCATAAAATTGACTACCGATTCCAGGTCTGCCAATTTATTGGCCATCTCTTTCACGTCTTCGTCCCTCCGACGACATCTGTCCTTCCATACCTGGAGGTCGTCCTCGTTGTAGTACCCGCTTCGATCTGGTTTCTTAGGCACGTCGCCATCCTGGTCGACATTTTTCTTGCCGTGACTCTGGTCCTGAGTCTCCTCGTTGCAACCACCTTTCTCCATGCTAAGATCAATGTGCTTTCCGTTCCCTACTGGGATTTTATCCCCAACCTTATCTTTCTGTCCATCACTGGCCATCTATTCTCCTTTCTTTCCCACAGACGGCGCCAAATTGTGTGAGTAAATTTCCGCCCACACTGCCAACTCAATATTCAGTTGGAAAGCACTGGCAGAATAGATGGCACCTGGCTGACCTGTCATAGAAAGAGAAGACTCCGGCGGTGGTTCGTCCACCTAGGGGCACTCCGACGATCGAATCAGTATATCTCTCATAGATAATCAATAGTGTTAAACTCACTATTCAGAATATAAATTGCGTACTTTAGACCCATGGGGGTGCCTCTCTTTTATAGCAAACTCAATCCTTGTCCCAATAGAAGCCTTGCTTCAATAAACTCTTGCTCATTGCTTATCTTGAACTCTCCCATGGATAAAGATAAACTCCCTAAGAGCTTTATCCTTATTTTCACTGAGAGTCTTCCTCATTCTAGAACTCTTGTTCCTTATCCGCTTATCTCGGATTCCGATATCTTCAGAGATAACCTCAGCCTAGCCGAAATTACCTCGGCCTCATGACCAGGTAACATGGCACCTCGGCTGACACGTCGGCGTCACCTTGGCCACGTGTTGGTACTCAGAAAATATATCCCCATAATATATATATATTTGGGGGATCTATATTGGCTCTAATGTTGAAATCTTGGATTTTTTTATTATTAATTTTTTTTTAAACAAAAGTTGAGTCCCTTGAAAGGGTCATTTATTCATAAACCCCTCTTCATCTCTTTATGTTTCACTTCGTCCAAATTATTTTTTTATATTTCAATAAGTCCTATGGTTGATATAATTACTAAAATACTCCTAATAATAATATTCACATTGATAGTGTGAATATTCTGTAATGTGACATTCACACTGTCAATATGAATATTCAAGTTATTAAGGATTTAAAAAATATTTATAAAGATAAAATCATCCATAAAATACCTTAAATATGAGAATTATGATTTGATAGATCAAATATTTAAATAATAAGACATGTTAAAGTGCAAAAATACTTTATGGATTAATTGACGTACAACTATTTGAAGAATGATTTCCTAATAAGGCCTAGTTTGGCATAATACAAAAAAGTCAAAAAGTCAAAAAATAACTATCATATTTAAGTCACATCATCTCATTTAAATCACATCATCTCTCTATTACATCACTTTAAACTCAACTCATATTTCACTTTTTTTTTTTTGTATAAAGTCAAAAATGTACTTATTTAGATCATTCCAAACAACTTTTGAATACATATTACCGAAAGTCTTTGCACATATTTTCAAACCCATGTTCCTTTTGGAAGTTGGGTATGGAAAATATGATTTCAAAGTAAAAGTAAAATCGTGTTTTAAATGCATAATTTTGATTAATGAATTTTTTACATTCGTCCATTTGAAACACAATTTTAAATCTAAAGTCGTATTTTGACAACACAGTTTAGGATTTAAAATATATAAGTTCAAAAGTACTTGCATTTGGTAATTTTTTTTTAATAAAAAGCTGCTTTTGATCTTGAAATCTTTTGTATGATTAACAGCAACGGGACGAGTGACAGTTAAGATTGATGTGTTTAGTTTCGGAGTAATTTTAATGCAATTGATTACTGGAAGAAATGCCGTATTTGAACTTGAGCCCCAGCAGAATGAGTACATTGATCTCGTCACATGGTTTCGTAAAATTCGTATTTACAAAGGTTCATTCCAAAAAGCTATCGACCCAACAATTGATCTTGATGAAGAAATACTTGTGAGTATCAACACTGTTGCTGAGTTGGCTGGTCATTGTTGTGCAAAGAACCCCTCACAGAGGCCCAACACGGGCCATGTAGTCAATGTACTTTTATCGCTAGTTGAGCTTTGGAAACCATCAGACGCTCAGGAGCGATTTGAATTCTCTGGAGAGGTCAAGCCGATGCATGATAGCCATACATTCCAAAATGAGTGGCCACAATTTTGTCACGACACTGAAAATTCTAATCACAATTTTGGGGAATCATTACAGGCTCATGGTCTTAAAATACCACCATCAAAGACAATTTAAGTGGTGATCATGGGACCAAAAGTTTCCTAAGAAACATATGTAGAGTGTCTTACACTTTGTTTTGACAAAAAAAAAAAGCTCACGAAAAATATTTTTCTATACTTAGTTACAATCTTGAAACTTACATGTTAGCGATTGTATGAAAAAGTATTTAAGAATGTTTGAAAAGTAAGCTCTCCAAATTTTAACATCAACGGGTGTACAATGGAAGAGAGTGTGTAATATGTAAAATACAAAAAATTATATTATGATGTTTGGGTAAATATATGTATTTTCTTAACTTGATTTCTATTGATAAAAACAGTAGGTCCTAATTTTTCGTGTTAGTTTAGAAGAAACAACATCATAGATATAAAGAGTGTTTAAATTATCAAGTGAATCGAAGAATCAAATCAAATCAATCTCTTTAGGTTGGATTGATTTGGTTTTTTAAGTGCATTGGCTTGGTTATGAGATTTCAAATCGTTAAACTGATACGATTGGGTTGGTATTTGGTAAGTATGTGCAAAATACTTCCCAATCAGCATCGATTCGCCCACTAACCATGGGTTAGTTTGATGTGCGATTTGAAATTTATAATTTGCCTCCGAAACTATCTTGCTTTGCTATAATTGATAAATATTTTTTTTATTATCTATAATGATGTAGCATTTCAGGTCTTAAACCCGACTTGAACCTACATATATAGATGCACCGATACACTTTCGGATCCTTGACTTGAAATACAATCCATCAAACCTCACCTAGTGCGGTCGCACTTGCAAAGAGGGTGTCCCGCACAAGCGGATTGGTACAGGAAGTGTGAAATTTGCTGAGCAGAACCCCACACATGTGGTGGCTCTTTCTGCATGTACGACTACCAGCTCTGCACATGTGGCAAGGGTTGGCAGGGCTAGACTTGGACTGCGTGAAACTACAGGTGCAGCCAATGAGCATGTCACGTGTGGCAAGGAGGCTCCGCACATGCGGCAACCAGCTTTGCAGATGCAGCCAAGGTTGAGAAGCTGCACATGGTAGCCTCTCAGGCAAGTGTTTTACGACCCCCTTTTTCTATTTCAGCACATTTCTCCCTTTTTCCTTATTTACTCTCTCTCTCTCTCTCTATATATATCTTCTCTCTACATTCTCTCTCTCCACTATAACTCTCAACTTCAATCTTCTATTTGGAGCCCTTAGAGTTGGAACCAATCTTCGACCCTAGTATTAACGTTGTAGAGATCTGTGCGTACCGGATTCCGCACTAGATGAAAGTGGATCGGGGCTCCGCGCACAGTTGGACCATCCAGGGACTGGGGTTCCTGCAACGAGAAGCACCGTTAGAGCTGCCCGGCCGGGGTTGGCCGAATGACCCCTCCGGCGTGGTAATCAATGATCGGTGAAGGAGTATAGAGTCGAATGGGTATGTATGTGTGGTGTAGATTGGAGTTGTTCAGTTACCTTCAATGTAAAGCTCTTGTTATATATATAGTGTTCCTTACTTGCTTCTCAAGGTGAATTCATGGAGTATAGGTGTTGCCAGGTGTCCTTTCAGCAATGCTCCACATGGTGGACCACTTGATAGTTGCCATTCATTGTATATTCTCATAGTAAGCATGTTGACAACAAACAACATTCCCTTGGCTCAACAACTTTCGTGATTTTAGGCGTGGGGGACCAGCTGAGGTGGCATCCTGCACATGCTTGCGCTCACAGATCCCACGTTTCTTTGCGAGGCCTCTCCAGCTCGGTACTTACGTTTTTCAGTTCGGTACTGGTGTACATTAGCTCGGCCTTTTCCAGGCTCATTTACAGAGATGGGCTGGGTGCTTATCTGTTTGGCCCACTCACCCCGTCCTGCAGCTCGGCCTAGACCAGCGCTACGGCTGGGCTGACCTTTCCACTGCGAGGTGGGCCCAAGTGCTAGAGGACTTGGGCTTATTATTGATCACGAAGCTGGGCTCAATTGATCGGTCCGTATACTCATCTGACCCACTTGTATTTGGGCTTTGTCGGATTGGGCCGGCCCAAGGCTTGGACCTGACCCATTTCACATTTAGCCCCTTCATTTGCCCCCTAGCTCGCGTTAAGGTTCCCTTGGGGGGAGCTACTGTTCTGCCTTCCAAGCGTCACGTCATTTCGGTTTCTCCCCAGTTCGGCCTTGGTGGCGGTTCAATCCTGACACACGATTTCTGCATGCTTCCTTTCGTGTGACGCGTGGCAACGCGCGATAGGTGTGCAGAGCTCATGCGTCGATTCCATACCGAAGATCGTGCTTTGTATGCCTGCGCGCCGACTAGTGCAATAAATGCTCAGGCCATCAATTCAAATCCCTCGATTTGATCTTCTCATTCCTTTAGTGAGTTCCAGAGAGAGAGAGAGAGAGAGAGAGAGAGAGCCTCTTCTCATTCCGCTGGATCGATCTCGTCGGTGCTCCGCTTGGGCTTCTTCGCCGCTGTTTCTTGCTTCGTGGTTGCTGTTGTGATTTCTGTAAGTTTTCTTACGATTCTTCCTCTCTTTCTGTTTTAATCATCTGGTCCTGTGTGTTTGCCATCTGCGTCTCGTATTCCGCTATCTGAATCCCGTTTCTGTCCCACTAGTTTAATCAAATGGGGAAGTTCCGTTCCTTAGTCGATACCCCAGAAGCCATGGCCATGTTCCGTTTAGATTACAACATTCCTCATGATGTTACCTTGTCACTGGCGAAGGTGGATGCCAAACGCATGGGCACGAGGAACACCGTTGCCTTTCCCGTCGCTGCGATTGTCGAGGGAGGGGTTCGGTTTCCTCTTGACCCGTTGGTGCGCCGCTTTCTGCATCAGGTCCAGTTGACCCCGATGCAGGTGTCTGTAAATCTTTTCCGTGTTGTCTGTGGCGTGTCTGCCCTCAATAGACGACTAGGTTTGAACCTTGATATATGGGATATTCTGGGATGTTACACCCTCTCTCACAACAAAGACCATAGTACATACTACCTGCGTGTTCGTTCCGCTGATTGTCACCTAGTCACTAGACTGCCGGACTCTGATAAACACAATGATGATTTCTTGCAAGTTGGTGGGAATTGGGAGTTTCCTGCTGGGACCGAATTTCAGTCTGAGAGGATGCCACAGAAAGACAGCTACCCAGGTCTGGGCCTCCCTTTCTAATGCCTTCTGCGTTTCTTACTTCGTTCTGAATATTGTTCTGATGGTTTGCTTTCTTTTTTACAGAACCTTCCCGTTTCCAGCGAAGACCGAATCGGGAGAATGCTGAAGCCATCAAGGCTGCCTTGAGGTACAAGAGGAGATCTGCTCCTAAGTTGTTGGATTATCAGTCAAGTTATCGCTCTGTTATGCCGAAGAAGGCGAGACTCGCTGCTATCCTTTTGGATTCTGATACCGAGAGCGAGGTGTCTCTTACCCCGCTGGTTCCGAGACGCCGCACTGTTCAAGATGCACCTGAGGGAGCGCCCTCCCCTGCCCCCAGTTTCGCAGGGAGCGGATCAGTGGCGAAGAGGAGGGTGCTGGTGGACTTAGAGGCTGAGGCCTTCGGAGCCCCTATCGCTTTGCAATTCCCTATGGAGAAGATCGAGACGAAGAGCCTTATGGAGGTGAAGATGGAGGTTGGGGCATCTGGGGCCCCGGTAACTACCGCCGAGCCCTCCACCTCAGTCGCTGCCCGAGCAAAAAAGAGAAGGTGGGAAACTGGCAAGGCCGTGGTGGGGGAGATTTCTCAGGATCCCATTGAAGATGAAACTTTTGAGAGATGGGCGCCACCGATATCATATGAGGGCAGGCCCATCTCCACTTCTGGTTCAGTTGTTGCTTCACAGGATTTTGCCTTTAGTTTGACCAAGTTTTTGTTGATGCCGGTTGATATGGCTGGACATAATGGGCCTCGTGACATTCCTATCCTGAAGGGGACCCTCCAAATGTTGACTGCTGTAGGCTCTTTTTTCTTCGCTTTTCTTGACCTTACTGTTGTATTGCCATCTTCCTTTTTTCTAAGTTCTTTGTCGTCCTTTGCAGTGTATCCAGAGAATGCACCTGTCCATTACCCGTGCTGAGGAGCTGGAAAGGGCCGTACTGGAGGCTGCAATGAATGCGGAAAGACTGACAGTAAGCTTGGAGTCGGAGAAGGAGGGACGCCGAACCGCTGAGAGGGAAGCCTTCCGTTTGAACAAAATTGTCGCTTCCGCTGAACAATCGAAGGAGGTTGCCATTGAGACCCAGGCCCAGCTTGAGGGGAAGGTGGCCGAGCTGGAGGTCGTTATTGCTGTGATGGCTGCCGAGCGTACTGCGCTGGAGGCCAAGCACCGCAATGGCTGGGATGAAGCTGGAGCCGCCTACAAGGAGGAGGTTCTAGTGCTGCGAGACAAGCTCTTTGTGAAGGGTTGGACAAGTGCCTTAGCTGCTGCGATGGTTCCTGAAGGCTCTTCTCTATATCATGATGTCCCTGTTCCTTCGAAATCCTCAGGTTTAAAGACTACTCCTATCCTTGCTGTTCTGCCAGACAATGTTTCCCCTGAAGATGACCCTGTGAATGAGACCCAGAGCATGAGTGTTGCCACTAAGACGATGGTCATTGAAGGGGTTGCCACCCTGGAGACCGAAGCCACGGAGGATGTGGTTAAGGTGGCTCCTATTTCTCAGGAAGTTGGAGCTCCCTCTACTGCTCCTCCTGCGGATGGTCTTGACAAAATTGCTGATGCTGCTCCGGAACTGCCCACTGTTGATGAAAGTTGATTGTTGAAGTGATGAGAGTTGAAAGTTGAACCTTTTATATTTCTGTTCTGATGAAGACAATTTTTTCCTTTCCCCCCCTTTTTTTTTTCTTTTTTTTTTTTTACTGTTGGTTATGAGGCCTTCTGTGCCCTTTGCTTGGATGATATGATTTTCTTTTTGAACTCTGCAATTTGATGTTGTTTAGCTTCTATGTTTGAACATTTCCTATACTTGCTTGCCCCCGGCCGAGCATTGTTGGGACCTCGGGGCCGAATAGATGCTCGGTCTGGCTCTGTGTTGCCTTTTAATGGATGTTCTGCGATTCTATCTGCTTGCTTGCCCCGAAGAATTGTTGGGACCTCGGGGCAGGTGGCATTGCACTTATTTGCCCCACGAAACCTTGTTAGGACCTCGGCGCCGAACTAGTGATCGGCGTGGCTAACGGATATATGGAATGGCTGTGCTTTGAGTTCATAAGTGGGTCTTACTTAGGTCCAGGTTGGTTTTGTAAGAAAACAATTGTTTGCCCCCACCTGGAGCTAAGTAAGATCGAAATAGTTTTGTAAGAATTGCTTGAGTCTGTTTCAACTTTGATAGTACAAGTGTTACTGTGCTATTACTTAAGAAGTTCTGTAAGTGCACAGATGTGTGCTTAGGAGATGTCAGTGCAGCTTCCACCAAGCGATGCCACTTAGCTAAAATAGGGGTGTTTACTTAAGACATGTTAGTACGGTTTCCACCAAGCAATTTCACTTGGCTAAATAGAAATGTTTACTTAAGATACATTAGTGCGGTTTCCACCAAGCAATTCCACTTGGCTAAATTCTAATCCAGTTGCCAAACATTTTCCACCAAGCTATACCACTTAGCATGTTTGAGTGCTAACTGAATTTAAATTCCGTTCGGTCGTTCTGAAACTGGGCCATTTGGGTTAAAAACCAAAGTTAATTCCGTTTGATAAACATCAAAGCTAATTCCATTTGGTAAAAACCAAAGCTAGTTCCGTTTGGTATAGACCAAAGCTAATTCCGTTTGGTAAGAACCAAAGCTAGTGCCGTTTGGTATAGACCAAAGCTAGTTTCGTTTGACAAACATCAAATCTAATTACAAGAATTGAATAAATCTGAGAGGAATGGGAAAACATTTGTATTGGTCAACAAATAGGTGCCTTTACATCCTGATAACGAGGTTGGGAAATGACCCTACTGGTAGTATTTCTTGAGGTTTGCTATGTTCCAGGGCCGAGGTATTGCTTTGCCATTCAGATCCTCTAAGTAGTAAGCTCCATTTCCAACTACGGCTGTGATTTTGTATAGACCCTCCCAGTTCGGCCCAAGTTTGCCTTCACCAGGCATCCGTTTATGATCCATGACCTTCCTCAAAACCAATTCTCCTGGTATAAATTGCCTTGGGAAAACTTTTTGGTTGAAACTTCTGATGAGTCAAGGTCGATATGCTTCAAGCCCGATCAAGGTCTTTGCCTCTCTTCGGCCCTCTGCCATATCCAGTGCTTGCGCGATGGCTTCCTCGTTACTGGAGCTTTCAAATAATTCAGACCGAAGGGTTGGGAGTCCTACTTCAAGTGGGATGATGGCCTCCATTCCATAGGTTAAAGAGTAAGGTGCTGTAGTTCGGTAGGCCCATAGTACATGTGGTAACTCCTCAACCCACTTGCCTTTGGCGTGCTCAAGCCGCTTCTTCACTCCGTTGATGATGGTTTTGTTCGACGCTTCTGCCTGACCGTTGCTCTGTGGGTACCCTGGAGAAGAGTTCCTATACTCGATTCTGAGGTCGGCACAAAATTTCCTGAAGATCTTTCCATCAAACTGAGTTCCGTTGTCCGCGATCAGTACCCGCGGAATGCCGAAACGCACTACCACACTTCTCAAAACGAACCGCTTTGTGTCCGCCTCCTTGATATTTGCCAGTGCCTCAACTTCAACCCACTTGGTGAAATAGTCGGTTGCAGCAATGAAGAATCGCCTATTCCCAGTGTCTCGCGCCAATGGTCCAACAATATCCAGACCCCATTGCGCAAAAGGCCATGGGCTGGTAAGTGGAGTGAGAGTTTTGGCCAGCTGATGAATGAGTGGAGCAAACCTCTGACATTTGTCGCACCTTTGCACGTACTGCTGTGCATCTTGCTGCATTCGTGGCCACCAGTACCCGTGAGTTAGGGCTCGGTGTGCCAGTGACCTTCCGCCAACGTGGCATCCACAAATCCCATCGTGAATTTCGTAGAGAACATTCTCAACGAGATTTGGATGCACACATAAGAGGTAGGGGCCGAGGTAGGAACGTCTGTAAAGCTTCCCAGACGGTGAGATCCAAAATCGAGCTGATTTATGCCTGATCTTGTTGGCTTCCTTTCTGTCTTCGGGGAGTTTACCAGATTTCAAAAAGACCAATATTGGATCCATCCAGCTCGGCTCTAAGTTGTTGCAGAGGACCGGAGATGCAATACTTGGTTCTGGTATGAACTCAACCCAAACTCTTCTGGCATCCTTTGTGTCCACTGATGAGCCTAGGCATGCCAGAGCATCTGCGTGGCTGTTTTTATCCCGACTGATTCGCTCCACTCGTATGGATTGAAATTTTCTGAGTAGGTCTCTGGCCTTGCCTGCGTACATAGTCATTCTTTCATCCCGAGTTTCGTAGACCCTGGAAAGCTGGTTTACTACTAGTTGTGAATCGCTGAAAACAAGAAGCTGTTCTACACTGAAGTGTTCGGCGCTCCGCAAGCCGGCTAATAACGCTTCGTATTCGGTCTCGTTGTTCGAAGCTTTCCGTAAGCCCGAGAGCCTGTCCGAGATAAATCCTACGGAGAAATAAGGACTACTCCACTTTTGAGCCTCGGTTATTGGATGAACCATCGACGTAGAGTTGCGGATGTTTCCAATAAAGAGTTTCCACGCCCGGTTACTGGTTTTTCTTGTTCGGCGGTGCATGGCACTGTGTCGATTTCAGATTCGGTACTCACGGGTGAGGGTCTGCGACAAAGTCCGCCAAGACACAGGCCTTAATTGTTGTTCGGTTGATACCTAATGTCAAACTCACCAAGCTCTCATCGCTTACTTCATTGTCGCCGGAGAAATCGGCTCGGTGAATCTGATCTGAGGGGAATTCGGTGAGGACATTAATGGTATGCCTCGAAGTAATCTTTGCGACTTTCTCGAGGCAATAAGCAGCGCATAAGCCAACTTTTCCAGTGGTAGATACCGTGTCTCGGCATCTAGTAAAGTCTTGCTGACGTAATATATTGGTCTCTGATCTTTACCAACTTCTCGAATCAATACTGCGCTCACGGCATGATCGACCTTTGCTAGATAGAGATACAGCTCCTCTCCCGGTTCTGGAGTGGATAATAGAGGGGGTGTACTGAGGTATCTTTTGAGATTCTGCAGTGCTTCAGTACATTCGCTATTCCATTCAAATGCTGTCTTTTTTCTCAAGAGCTAGAAGAAGGGCTTCATCCGATCTGAGGATTTGTTGATAAACCGGTTCAGTGCGGCTACCATTCTGGCTAGTTTCTACAGTTCCTTAGACTTTGTTGGCACTTCGAGGTTCTGTATAGCCTTGATCAGATCCGGATTCGCTTCAATTCCTCTACGAGTGACCATGTATCCCAAGAACTTCCCTGTTCCCACCCCGAAGGCGCATTTCGAGGCGTTGAGGCGAAGCTGGTGGGTTTTCAGGATGCTAAATACTTCTCTCAAGTCTGTGAGGTGGTTTGTAGCGAACTTGCTTTTTACTACCATATCGTCTATATAGGCTTCCATGGTTTTCCCCAGTTGATCTTTGAACATCCGAGTGATCATTCGCTGGTAGGTCGCTCCGGCGTTCTTGAGGCCGAACGGCATTACCATAGCAGTAAGTCTCTCTCGGAGTAATGAACGCTGTCTTTTCTTGATCCGGGCCGAACAATGGTATTTGATGATAACCGCTATAGGCATCCAGAAAACTCATGCGCTCATGCCCTGCTGTTGAGTCTACTAGTTGATCAATGTGAGGCAGTGGAAAACTATCCTTAGGGCAGGCTTTGTTCAAGCAAGTGAAATCGACACAAACTCTCCATTTTTCGTTCTTTTTCTTGACTACAACTGTGTTGGATAACCACTGCGGGTACTGTACTTCTCTGATTGTTCCCGAGGCCAGAAGTTTTTCGACTTCGGCAATCATTGCTTCGGTGTGCTCAACTGAGGATCTCCGACTTTTCTGTACGATAGGCCGAGCTGAAGGATTGATGTTGAGCTTGTGGCAAGCAAATTCTGGGTCCAACCTTGGAGTATCATATGCTGACCACGCGAATATCTCCATATTTTCCCTCAGCAGTTCCAGCAGCTGAAGTTTCTCATCAGCGCTTAGCGAGGTATCGATAAGGAAGTACTTTTCCAGGTCGGCTTCTTCTATTAAGACTTTCTCCAAATTCTCCACCATCTTTTCCTCTGGAGTTCCTCCCATATCTTCCAAGACTGGTTGTCTGGCCACTTCCACTGTTTGTACCCGGTTGCAGAGTTGCTTTGTTTTTAACGCTGCCATGAAGCAATGTTTGGACGCAACTTGGTCACCCGAAATCTGCTCTACTCCATGTTCCGTAGGAAAACGAATGAGCTGGTGATAGGTTGAGGGGACCGCTTCCATTCGATGAATCCACAAGCGGCCAAGTATGGCGTTATAAGGGGATGGTGTATTAATAACCAAGAACTCTATCTGGAGGGTTTTGGTTCCCGCTACGACTGGCAATACTATTCGGCCGAGTGGCCACTCCGGCTGTGAATTGAAACCGACCAACGGGGCTGTCGCTAGGGTGAGATGCTGCTCGGAGAGGCCAAGCTTTCTAAATAAATCATAATACAGTATGTCTGCTGCACTGCCCTGATCTACTAGGACTCGTTTCACATCAAATCGTTTCCCAATCCCAACAGTTATGATCAATGCATCAGTGTGTGGGTGCTGTATGCTTTCTAAATCTTTGCTAGTAAATGAGACAGTACATAGGGGGATTTTGATGCAGACGTACCTTTTTCGATCTTGGCTCCTTGACATGATTTCTTTGAATTTGGCGACTTTAGCGATCTCTTCTTCGATGTCTCCTCAGATTCGGCCATGTCCCATGGATCACATTTATTATCAGCCGGGGTGGATGCTCTATGTTTACTTCTGGAAGTGGGTTCCCCTGCTCGGCCACTTCCTTGCCCTAATCAATGTATTCCCTTAAGTGCCCGGCTGCCACCAGGTCCTCCAAGTGTTGCTTTAGTGCCCTGCAGTTCTGAGTCATGTGTCCCCTGTCTTGGTGGTAGGTGCATCTTAGCTTTTGATTGCGCCGAGCTGGATCTCCCATCATTTTCGGCGGCCAAACAAAGAAGGGCTCTCTCTTGATCTTCTCCAGGATTTGATAGATTGGCTCTTTGAACACGGTCACAACGGCTTCATGGGATTTAGACTTATCTACCTCATTCACTGCAATTCCTCGGTGTTCTCCTCGATCCGTTTTCTTCTTCTGTCGGGCTGCTTGCTCCGCCGATACTACCTCAATGGGAATCTGATCGTCCTCCGAAAGCATCTTGCTCAATCTGGCGCAAGTCTTTCAAAATTGTGGGCGTGGCGCTTGAGTGATTGTCTTAACTTACTTTCCGGACGCAAACCATGTTTGAAGGACATGACGGCCATTTGCTCGATGCACACATTTTCTTCCAGATCGTTATACTCTACCCAATATCTTCTAGCATAACTGCGTAGCGTTTCCTCTTGCTCCTTCCTGAGGCCGAACAGTGTGTCCGGTTCTTTCGAGATCTTAGTATTGGAAACGAACCTGGCCAGGAACTCTTCGGAGAGCTGCTTCCAGCCATGAATTGATCCAGCGGGGAGTCGATCGAACTATCGGAGTCCGGTTTCTCCCAAGCTGGATGGGAAGACTTTGCACATCAGTGCCTCATCTCGGCTCCAGATGGACATCATCTGTCTGAAATGGCTGATATGCGTCAGAGGGTCCGACTTCCCGTCGTAGGAAGTGAACTTTGGTGGAGTAAACTTCTTTGGAGGTCTCATGGTCTCTATCTCTGGAGAGAATGGCGAAAAGACGAGTCATCCGGTAGCCGATGTTCTCTACGGTGAACAAGACGTCCAAATGATCTCGATGTTGTTCGTTCTGTCTATTGCCAATCAGCCAAGTACGAAGGTCCTGAGGAGGGTATTCAGTCTGTTGACTACCCGTCTTCTGCCTCTTGGCCCTCTTCCGGCGTGACCCACGGGTGTGACTACTCGCTGCTTCGTTCTAAGTTGGGATTGGTTGGCTTCGTTGCCCGGAATCATTCCTAGGGAGTTTCCTCATTGATAACTCTCTAGATGAGCTCCTTCGTTGCAAACGAGAAGGCTCTGCTTCTGTCCTCTTCTCCGTTGGATCACCCAACACCCTCTTAAGTTGAGCCTTCAATTCCTGTATCTCCATTCCCATGGAATCTATAATTCGATCTCTATAATCCTTTTCCAGAAGGAAATGATGGGAAGAACCTCCGGCGAAGGGCAATCGATGCTCGACAGATTCGGGGGTCCGATTATTGTTTCGGTTTCTTCTAGAAGCGGTTGAGTGCCAAACCTTTTTCCTTTGTCTTTTCCGTCTGCGGAGTATGTGATGAAGGCGGAACGTCCTCAATCCCCATCGCCGAAACTGAATGCAGAGCTCAGAGATGAAAATGATCCACGCTTACCGCACCAATTGTGTGTACCGAATTCCGCACTAGATGAAAGTGGATCGGGGCTCCGCGCACAGTTGGACCATCCAGGAACTGGGGTTCCTGCAACAAGAAGCACCGTTAGAGCTGCCCGGCCGGGGTTGGCCGGATGACCCCTCCGGCGTGGTATTCAGTGATCGGTGAAGGAGTATAGAGTCGAATGGGTATGTATGTGTGGTGTAGATTGGAGTTGTTCAGTTACCTTCAATGTGAAGCTCCTGTTATATATATAATGTTCCTTACTTGCTTCTCAAGGTGAATTCATGGAGTATAGGTGCTGCCAGGTGTCCTTTCAGCAATGCTCCACGTGGTGGACCACTTGATAGTTGCCATTCATTGTATATTCTCATAGTAAGCATGTTGATAACAAACCACATTTCCTTGGCTCAACAACTTCCGTGATTTTAGGCGTGGGGGACCAGCTGAGGTGGCATCCTGCACATGCTTGCGCTCACAGATCCCACATTTCTTTGCGAGGCCTCTCCAGCTCGGTACTTACGTTCTTCAGTTCGGTACTGGTGTACATTAGCTCGGCCTTTTCCAGGCTCATTTATAGAGATGGGCTGGGTGCTTATCTGTTCGGCCCACTCACCGAATCCTGACTTGGGACGGCCTTCTGGTGGTGACCTTTCCACTGTGAGTTGGGCCCAAGTGCTAGAGGACTTGGGCGTATTATTGATCACGAAGCTAGGCTCAATTGATCGGTCCGTATACTCATCTGACCCACTTGTATTTGGGCTTTGTCGGATTGGGCTGGCCCAAGGCTTGGACCTGACCCATTTCACATTTAGCCCCTTCAAGATCAATAAGGGTTATGTTTTCATCCAAACCAAAACTTGATTTAGGCAATTTCAAAATTTTGTCTCTCTCCCCTTCTGTAGGGTTTTCCTTTCATTTGTTTAGTATGGGTTTATGGATGTATATGTGGTATTTTGATACACAAATGTTGAGTTATTGATAGAGGATTATGGTCTGAGAATAATTAAGTATTTCTCTATAATTTTCTTACTAAACCTATTTTTATTGTATAAAAGTGCATGAGGATGCTTAAAATTGATAAAGCCCTAATTTTGTGAAAAGTCATAATTCGTGAAATTGTGCAAAATGAGAAATTGATAGTGTTATATTGAAATTGGAGATGAATTTGTATAATTTATGAAATTATATCATTGTTAGAGATTGTTATTGGTCATTGGTAGAGAATGGCGTTATTGTAGAGATTGATACATTAGGATGACAAAAACTTATTTTTATGCATTATGAATTGTTGAATTCATGAGATAAAAATTTATTATTGAACAGAAGTGCATTGAATACGTTTTGTCAAAATTGATTAATGGAATGAGTTGCAGTATATCATTTAAATGTTATGGTTTAAATTGAATGGAAATGGTGTATTCGGATCATGTATAGATGAGATTGAGAATGAGATAATTTGGCTCAATAGTCCACAATGAAAGATCGGAAACCTGCTCAGTGTAGGTCCCAAGTTTCCAGTTAGAAACCAATAAATTTGGTAATGTTTAGGTGATGCTTAGCAATGGCCACTGGTAGAGTGTTGCTTCCGATAGAGCACTAGTTTAGGTAGTGCTTAGTGATCACAACTCACATATACATGTACTTGAGAGGTTTCATCGGGTTAATTATAATGAATGTGAGAAAATGTTGTCTTAATGAAAAATGTTTGGATTTAGTCACTGAAACGGATGAAAACCTTTTACGAAATGCGAAACCATTTTGAACATATTACATATGCAGCATCATGATCATATGCATGTATTGATACATAACACATGATCATGATGCTGCATTAAATAATGCTTTACCCTTTGTTTGTGTTATGTTTAAATGTTAAAGACTTATTTATTTTAATTATTTGTTATTGATTGAATCACTTATATAATATAGTGGAACCATGGTTTCAACACAAACTAACCCAAGCTACATTGGGTTGGGTCGGGGGTTGGTTTTATTGCATGATTATTGGCAAGGGTGCAACTTGGATGGGCTCAACCCAAGCCCGGTTTGAAATTTTTTAGGACTTGGGCAAATATTTTTAAATTCGGAACGGGTTTGGGTAAAAATTTTGAAGCACGACAAGAAAATGCACTTAAAGTAAAGTTCGTAGTCGCCGAAGCCTTTTCCTGACTAAATATTTTGGTTGCTAGATTTGTCGCGAGAAAACGGTCGGGGAAGGTTTTGGCGACTAAATTCTTTTTAGTCGCCAAAAGTCCTATAAATGGCTACTAATGTTTTAGTAGGGAAAAGTACGAGGTATTGGCGACTAAATATTATTTAGTAGTCAAAAGTCATAAATTGGCGACCAAATATTTAGTCACCAAAAGTTTTCAAATAATATTAATTTTCATTTTCAGCGACTAAAACTTTTAGTCGCCCAAAGTATCATTTATTATTAGCTACTAAATATTTAGTCGTCAAAAAAAATTAATTTTCATATTTTTTTTTAGCTACAAACTATTTAGTCGCCTAAAGTCTCATATATATTTGACTACTAAATTTTTAGTCGCCAAAAAATCTTTGGTTTGTTTTGGCTACTAAATTTTTAATAGCCAACAAATTTTATTTTTTTTTTGGCTACTAAACATTTTGATAGTGTTATTTTTTTTTATTATTATTAATTTTTGCACAATCTGTATTTATTTTGTGCAACCTGCACCCTGTATATAAACAAAACAATACATATGTCTATTTTTATTTCACTTTCAACCATCCAAAAATTTGGTCTTGTAACATCAAATTCTATACAAACCAAATATAATCCAACCCCAAAAAATAATTCTATACAAACAGATAATCATACAAAAATAATGTCCTTCATATACAAAAAAGAAATATCCACTAGTAATCTATGCCACCAGAAAATAACTTCGTCTCTGTTGGATGAACAACTATTGCAGTAATTGGTAGTAGAAAAGCTTGAGTTTGTAAACGTCTTCCAATAACAAGGTCCCATACCTACAATACAAAAATAAGTCATTAGATAATTCACCCATCGAAGTCTACAACTTTTCTCAGACCTTAACAAACCAGAAAAATGAGAAAAAGAAAGAAAGGACATGTGTTAAGTGTAAGACAAACAAATGCACGTTATGTATTTAAAATTGCTTTTTTTTTTTGACATTATGCATTCAAACTAGTAATGTATTAATTTTACCACCTTTTTCATCACTTAAAAGAAGTCAGTTTTACAGGTTGGGAGAAATAGTACATAATTATTTTTATTATAGAAAAGAATCAAAGCCATGCCCCAAGAAAGCTTACATGTATTTGAGGAAAGGTAAGAATGACCAACCCATTCATCTGAATAGGTCAACTGCCATTCTTAACACTCAAAAAATTCAGCCAACTTCAAGCACGTTTAATGATTGATATAAGAATCATCACTCCTCATTACAACTAGTGTCATCAAATAAAGTTGGAGAAAAACCAAAATATTTTAATCACATTTTTTTTAATGAATTGCATTAGAAGTTAAAATTCATAGAATCAACCAAAACTCACCAATAATCAAGAAAAATCATCGAAAGATGTAATTGATGTCGAACAATCTAAGATCATCCATATAAATCATACAGCAGATTGTATATATATTACCAATTTGAATTCATAGAAACCTGAATAAAATTTCCATGAAACATCTAGGCATCCACAAAAGTATAGCCAAGTAGAGATGAAATGGATATTGGACACATGAACTGGGAGAATCAACAAATAATTTTGAAAATATTTGCATCATTTCATAAGATGCAAATCGAAAGACACTACTACATATACAAATATTTTTAAAAACCACAGAAAATAAATTATCAAGCAACACCTTCCTTCGCCATTTCTTCAAGAACATTTTATTTATATATTTTTCTCCATCCCCAGAAGTCTGCCATACAGTAATTAATAGGAAAAATGCAAGAAAGTATTATGAACCAGCTTGACCAATATTTAACTTAGTGCTATTTAACAAAAAATAGTAGACTCACAAAAAAGATAGAAAACATCTGATGCTAAGAATTTAAAAGTAAACTGTAAGCAATTATTAGTAAGAGAACCAGATGGTTTTCATACCAACGTTGTTGCATCACTTGAACATTTCAAGAGAGAGTGTGGGGCAATATCCTTCAGTTCATCATGGTACCTAGCTGCATCCTGGAAAAAAGGAAAAGTCAAAAACAGGAAAACAGAACAGTAGAAAGTTAGCAGATGCAAGGGCCTCAAATGAACATGCATCAGATTATAAAACATATGCTAAGTACATATTTTCTAAAACTCAAAAAATTGTAATGTAGTTCATGCCCCCAAACAAGGATTGCAGTTAAGAGTCAACATTTGGTTGCATGCTCAGCCAGATTGAATAAAGATTAAAGAGTGATACTAGCAATTAAGAGACAAAAATATTGACATGTTTCGAGAAACCAGCAATTTATGCAACTTCATTGCTGCAAGAAATGATAGTCCAGCAAGATGTATAATTTAAGAAAGATATTAAGAGACTGAACCTCCAATTTGTGTGCATCACCTCCAAAGAGACAATCTCATTGTGTGCATCACTTGAACACATTAATTATCTAAAACTAAACTAAACCAAACACTGCAGTAAAAAATTTCCCTAAGTAGATCTTTCCAATCATAATTGGAGCATTAAAAATGAAAGTCCACTATTCAAATGCCACACAATCAAATTGTTAATAAAAGAATGATCTATATTATTACTGTAGCCAACACTCGTACTGTAGCCAACATCTATATTATTACATAACCTAATTATGACTGAAAATAATTTCGTTTTGACATTTGTGCTAGCTTGCATATGATATGCACTCCATTAAGAGTGTATAGTAGTATTTGGCAAGATGGTTGGGATTTATTTAGACCATTAAAAGATAAAATAAGTTAAAAAGTCAACAAAATAAAATGTCATTCAAAATTTGACTCTCTCCTATGAAATTACAAAAAAAAAAAAAAAAAAAAAAACCAAAAGTTTAACATGCAAAATCCCAAATCAATAACAATCCAAAATCATCTAACTTGTGCAGCTTAACATGCATAAACATTCTAGGTATGCAATGAATAACAGAAGCCATGCACAACAGAAAAAGAAAAACAATGACTGTGAAACAAAGTTGTCTAATTTGTAAGTAGAAATCTTCATGTAATATTAGAATAGTGATGCTGGACGTTCAGCAAAAGAAAAAGAAAGGCTAGAAAAACAAAAAGAAAAAGAAAAGAAGAAACCCTTATTCTCTTATCTCAATATCCAAAATTCAACTCAATATCCCAAACCATTACACAAAAAGCCTATTTATAGGTATCCAAGAAACCCTCAATTAAGAGATACCAAAAATAAACTACAATATTAAAGTTTAATAAAACAATAAAACCTAATAAATAAAAACGAATGCTAAAAGAAATTATTAAATTCCTAATCTTCATCCAATTTCTTCTCATTAACCATCACATAGTTCGTAACAAATAGCAAAATCATTTGAGAAAGAAAACAATCAAGAGTAATACAACATCAGTGTTCTTATTCCTACCATCCAAACCACATATAAAGTTAATAGGGATTGGATAGTAATATCAACCAAACGGAAAATATTCTCTTTCTATAGCTTCTCATGAACAAAACATGGCAAAATTATGAATATCTTCAAGGAGACATCATTTCTTTAAGTTCCAGGAATTAGCAAAATAATAGACGCATAACTTCTATCAAATGGATTAATAAGTCCTACCCACAAATCTGAAGGCAAAAATGCTAGACCACAACTTCTAGTTGGAGTTTTCACATTATAACTTATGCTTTCTGATGAACCCCATCCTTATTAGAATGAATGAAACGGAAGTTGTAAAAAATGATCCCTATTTGGCCACTTTTGTATTGAAGGAACCTTACAGAAATTTGTCTTCTTTTATGACTCCATGGGGCTTGGCTAATTATGCAGTGGTTTGATTTGCTATTAATGTCTATCTTTCTAATGATCTTCATTAATGTCTATCTCTCAATAAAATCACAATACTCTGTAACAGAGTTACAATGGTGTACATATATTGGTGACCATGTTCAATTGTGAAAGCAGATTCAAACAGATTCAAACACTCCATGTTCCAATTGTTTCTGATAAATTTGTCACTTGAGCATAGAATCAAACACTTGGTGGGCAAAAAATTTAATAATCCACATATCAAACAAACAATCACCTAAACCAATGATCTAAATTCAGAGTTTATGATCTAAATTTTTTAGTCGCCAATTACTTTTATAAATCCCTCAAAACTTTAAGGCCTCAAATGCAATGGCATAAAAATTAATATAAGGGAAGTTATATGATAAACGCATAGATGAAATCTCTCAAAAGAAAACTCATTTATCAATGTCTTCCTCCCTCAACAAACAAGGATCTTTCCTCAATCAACTCATCAAATTTGTGATTGATCATATCGCTGAGTTTCGAGGAGCAACAAAAATAATAAGAGTACAATAATTTATTAAAAAAAATCAAAGAAGATCAACAAATCATTTAAAAGGACATAGATTCATGAGATATCAACAATTCAGCACAATCCCAGAAAGAACATCATCTAATTAATCCCACAATCATTCCTGCATCGATTTAATCATAACCCTCTTGCAAAATCAACAAATTAACTGAAAAAGAATAAACAAAATCTGAAATTTGAAAAAGATCGAGAGTAACAACCCATCAAATAAGATAAACCAACAGTGTCTTTTTGTCGAACACTTTTTAGGCAAACAAACCTATAATCCTAGAGCCCATCATGATCTAATATATAACAGGACAGGAGATAACAGTGTAAATACACCTACCTAACAAAGTATAACCATGAAAATAGTAATAAATTAAAAATATAACTATATAGAACCCAAAAACCAAAATTTGAACTAATCAAGTGAACCCAGAAAAAAAATAATAATAGACCACAGATAATGAACGCAACAAAATACTAAAACCCAGATGAATTAAGCAAATGGCATTACTAATCCGTAAAAAAATAAATGAAAACCTGGAAGAGCGGGCATGGTGCAAGAAGCGACGGGCTTGAGCGACTTCTCAACCTCGACAAGGCCCGTACGGCAGTTTCCGGCAATGGAGAGGCGGCTGTGGTAGCAGAATCTGGGAATTTCGACGCCGGCGACCTCGCAGGCCTGTAGAACGGTCGTCCCCTTTGGGATTTTTATAGCCATCCACGAACACCTCGATCGCATCTTCCGGGGTTGGAGAAGTGGACCCTAGCTCCTCCTATTGGGGTTCGATTTTGGAGATCATCTAGCGGAGGCTGGGCTTCAGCAGCAGCTTCTGGCTTCTGGAGCTCAGCTGTGGAGACGATGGTTCGAATGATGGCATATCTAGGGTTTGGAGATTTGAAACTCAGGGCTCTGGAAGCTAGCAACCCCAACCCCATCTCTCTCACTCACTCACTCTCTCTCTCTAATAGTGGAAAAATGTTTCTTGTGTCTGTTGTGTTGGCAAATCGAAACCAAATATATATATATATATTTTACACCATTAGCGACTAAATTTTTTTGTCGCCAATTACTTTTATAGATCCCTCAAATTTAAATTAGAAATGTCTCCCTCCAAATTTTTTTTTTATTTTTTGGCGACTAAACTAATTTTTAGTCGCTGAAAATATGTTTTGGCGACTAAACTTTTGGTCGTCAAAGATAGTTTTTTTTTTTTAATTTTACATTTGGCGACTACATATTTTAGTAGCCAATACCTAATATACGGTGACTAAACTAATTTTTAGTCGCTGAAAATATGTTTTGGCGACTAATTTGGTTGCTAAAGGTAAAAAATAAAATTTTAATTTTACACTCGGCGACTAAATATTTTAGTAGCCAAAACTCAATATACGGTGACTAAATTTTTTTTTTGTCGCTAATTCTAGTATTTTTTGCAACTAAATTATTTTTTAGTTGCCAATAATCAATATATCCTGACTAAAAAAATTTAGTAGCTAAATATTATACTTTTGGTGACCAAAAAAAATTTTAGTTGGCAATTCTAAAACTTTTGGCGACTAAATTTGTTTTAGTCGCCAATTTTAGTCACCAAAGGTGTATTTTGTTGTAGTGAAGCCCGAGTTAAATTTGGACGGCCTTGGGCAAAGATATCAAACAACTCAAGTAATCCAAAATCTGAATATTATATATATATATATGTATATATGTATATAAATATATTGAATATATATAAATTATTGGGGGAATTACTTACCACTTGGACAGACAAAAAAAAAAAACAAACAAACAAACTTGGATGGGTGCTTGAGAGACTTGCACTCCTATAGTTTTTTATTTGCACCTTATTACAAAATCACTTGCACTCTTAATGTTTTTGTAATTTTTTTTTCCTATCTCACTACTAAGTAATTCCCCCTAAATTATTAGCTATTAGATGATATTAAAGTAATGTAGATCATTAGATTCACAATACAAAATTTTGCTTATTTATTTTTTCTCACTCATAAATTGCAAAGACCATCATAACGGCATCTTTATTACATTATATAAATTTTTTTATATTATTAATGATTTTATAAATAAAAAAATTGTAAATAGTCAAATTTTATCAAATTAATTAACTTAGCCGCACTAAAAAATGGAAGGAAAAAAAAAAAACAAAAATTTATGTGCAATTTAGATTTAACTTGGGTCGGGCTTAGGCAGGCAACCTCAGGTTACAATTCGGGCTTGAGTGGGCTTGAGCAACTCTTAACACAATTTGGGTTGGGCTTAAACAACCTCTCAACCCGTCCTAACCTGCCCGTGTTGCACTCCTAATTATTGGTTTGGTTCTGATTCCAACCACTTAGAACCAATTGTGTTTGGGTTGATTCTAAATTTACCAAGCCAAACCAAAATGACACATGAACACCCTTAATACATGTTAGGTGATGCATAGTATAAAATATTGCTCCAAAACTACCAAATACTCTCTCCTAAAAACAACTACGGAAGCCTAGTTAAATGAACATTTTGGTTAAAATAACCAAGACCAATTGAATTAGGTTGGTTCTACCGGGGTTAATCTCGCACAATCACAATGCCTTTGTGATGGGTTGCCTCATTTATGATAATGTTATATTGGCTCGTGAGGTTATAGAATACATTCGTAAACACAAGAGGGACAAGCAATCGTTTTTTAGATTTAAACTTGACATGAAAAGAGCCTATGATTGGATCAACTGGTCTTTCTTGGTTAAGATTTTACGCTTGGCTGGTTTTAGTGAGAAGTGTATTCAACTAGTCAGTCAATGTTTTTCCACTATAACCTTTTCGGTGTTGGTCAATGGGCAACCATCTAAATGTTTCTAGCTCAATGTTGGCCTTTGTCAGGATGACTGATAGGACGCGAAAGGGGTGTGTTCCCAATTGTGTTGGTACACAAAGTGAGGAATGGAATGAATAAACAAACTTTTATTCAATCACACAAACAAATTAGACAAATAGAGCAAACTCTCTGTATCTCTCACAACTCTTTCAGATGTCTCCTATACTGGAGATTTATTTCTCCCACTCTATCTAAAACAATCTATCAACACATTTATTTCTAAGTTTTTTGCTTAGGTATAAACATGAGCTGGGTACATCTAATTCTCCACGTTTTTCTTCTCTACTTCATTGCTAAGCTTTGACCATGACAACCTCCATGCAGCTTCTTCTTATAGAATTCAACTTGGTCTTCAATTTTTTTTAATTTTCTAGCAACTTCAGGACTGCTTCAATCTTCAATACCAAATTGAGTTTGGATTTCGAATACCTTTATCACCATGTCTATTCATATTAGTAATGCAAATTCTTTTTGAAGGTTTTGATCATCTATGCTCTCAGAGCATTTACAAAGGCATTGCTTTGAGTCATACTTCCCCACCAATTTCGCATCTACTTTTTGTGGATGATTGCTTCATTTTTATGAAGTTTAATAGAGAGGAGGCATGGCTTTTGCTTTGGTTTCTCAATGATTTTTGTGAGTATTCTGGCCTTAAAATTAATCACGAGAAATCTAAGTTGTTTTTAAGTCCCAATACATTGCCTGAGCATAGAGTTTTTGAAGGTATGAAAGATGATCACACCATAATTTGGTGGACTCTCTTACACCTAATCGAACCTTGCTTTGGTTGGAGAACCTTCCCATACAAGATGAAGTTGTTAGAATTGATTCAAATTCAAATCTTAAAGGGCACAACTCTGTGAATGAAGTCTTAACCTTTAGGAATAGATGCATTCAACATCTATAAATAGGTGATGTCATCGGAATTTTTTTTTTTTTTTTTTACTTCCAACTATTTCATCCTTTTGCTTCCATTGTAGTCCGAATCTTGTGGGAACGTCGATCAATTTACCATTGTAAAGTTTATCTTTCAGTGGTATCAGAGCCTTGTTTACACATAATTGCATATGTCGAACTGCAGTCCAGAAGAACAAAAATATGCCGAAATCTTTTTACTGAAAATTCAAGAAGTAATTGATCGACAAACTCTGGCATTGGTTAATTCCATTTGTGTATTTAATCATCACCAATGCATTGTATTCCTAGAGAAATATCCAAAGAAAATAACAGTTGGTGGTGATATTGTAGAAAGCCTTGCTGAAAGTATAGCCGAATTATACCGTTGGAATAAATTTTATGAAATAATTTTTAGTTCCATTAATGTCTCCACATTAGCATAATCTTGTTCTTCTCAGAATTTCATCACAACAGTGAAATTCGTTGTGAAAAATGGCAAAGGATTGACCAAAAATATTTGAATTTCAAAATTTGGTCTCCAACACCTATCAGAGGAAAAGACAACCAAAGTAACATTGCTGCATCCTGTTTTGAAAATCAAGTCGGCCATATCCAAAACCAAATAAGAAAGGTCCAAAAATTAGGCATACCGTAAGAAAATCTATTGCATTGAGCTTAATTATTAAAAAGAATCAGATTGGGCCAACCTAGCAGGAGGCCCAGCCCAGCACAATGGCACAACCCAGGAACGCACAGCCTAGAAGCCTAGAGCTATAGCCCATGCAGCACTCAGACTCGCGTATTGACCCGCGTGTAGGCCTTGACCAGCACCCGTCTGCTCTGCCCGACTCGTGCTCATCTACTTCGTGCCTTGACCTGTGCGCTGACCCGCATGTCAATCTGACCCATTTCCAGCCGGTTCAAGCCGGTCCATCCCAACCCTTGAACCGACAGAACCCTTTCCAAGAGGCTTTTCTGCTTGTTCTTATTTATTTCAAAGTCATTTGCAGTCATTCAAAAGCCAAAATCTCCAGAATTCTTTTAAGATGTTTTCTGTGGATCATTTGTATTGAATTTCCCAAAGATATAATCAGACAAGGAGGCTATCCAAGGGTGTTACCTACGGAAAAATAGGAAAAGGAAATATTGAATAGGTGCTATTGTGTTCCGTGGGCTCGTATCTGGTTTTATAAGACGCATAAGAAGAGAATTGAGTTTAATTAGCCGTTGGGTTTCCATCATTCTTCTTATCCAAGGCAAGGAGATCGCGTTGCTCCGCCAAATTGATATTTTGCTTATCACGGGGGCCGACTCAATAACTACAAGTCTCAACCTTATTAAAAAAAAAATTGTGTTTATTTTAATTTAATCTTATTTTATTTTTGTGTATCCACACTTGTTCCTTTTATTGTAACACATTTTTAGAATGGCTATTAAAAGTGCTATTGATGCTTCAAGAATTGATATGCTTAATAGAAATAATTTTCGAGCATGGAAACATCACATTTCTTATCTTCTTACACATGAGAAAACTTTGTGTACTTTATCCACTTATAAACTAGATGATGATACTAATTGGTTTCAAAACAAGTGGATAGAGAATGATGCAATGGCAAAGGAAACTATGTCACATAATATGAAAGACAACATTATTCCACTATTTGAAGAGCATGAAACTGCAAAACAATTGATGGAAGCACTAGACAGTAAGTATAGAGTTCGATCAGACACTCAAATTCAATTGCTCTTGGACAAATACAATAACACTCGTATGAGTGATAATGACAGTGTTGGTGATCTTTTTAATCAAATGGAACTAATTGCCAATACTGATTACTCTATGTTGGACAAGATGCAAGTCACTATCATACTTAATAATCTTCCATTGTCTTAGGATCATGTTGTTACATCTTTAACTCATAGCGGACGAGAGATTTCAATTGTGACATTATCTGTACTCTTAGTTTTGGAAGAAGAAATAATGAAGCGAAGACACAAAGAAGGAATGTCTTCTAACTTGTTGATGGCACAATCTTCGACACAACCACAAAATAATTCCCACATGCCATTTAACAAGAGGAAGACTACTCATTTCAAGAAAATATGGAAGAAGGGGTTCCAGAAAGGATAGCAAAAACAACAGAACAACAAGACCCAAGTTGGCCCATGCTATAATCGCAATCACAAAGGTCACATCAAAGCCATTTACCCTAAAAATAAGCAGAAAAAGGATCCTAACCCCATTGTCATGAAGGTTTCTGAAGTAATGGTAATTGAACATTTATCAAATTCATGGTGGATTAATTCTGATGCAACTAGACATATAGTGCAAAGCAAAGAAATGTTTGTGGATTTTACTGAAAAGAAGATTGGGGAACACATAGTCTATATGGGCAACAACTCTTACAGTGATGTTTTGGGCATTGACAGCTATCAATTCTTTATTAATGGATCTTCCATCATACTTCATGATGTGCTTTATGTATCCAGCATCTGACGAAATTTAATTTTAGTTCCAGTGTTAACCCAAAAGGGTTTTAAGATTACTTTTAGACTTGACGAAGTGTTGATCAAGAAAGGAAATGTATTAGTGAAAGGTGTAAGAGTGAAAGACATGTACTCTCTTCCTATTGATAATAATAAAGTATATATTTTTTATTATTGGCATGTTTCTATTAGTAATAGTTTTTATTTATGGCATTTAAGATTATGTCATATTGATAAAAATAAAATGTCCAGAATGATTAAAAGTGGCCTATTGCCTAAAGTATGTTTCGATGATTTTGATACATGTGAACCATGCATCAAAGGGAAAATGACTAGCAAGCCATTTTCAAAACATTCAAAATCATCGGAATTACTTGAAGTAATTCATTCTGACATTTGTGGCCCTTTAAGAACTAAGATTCATTGAGGCATGAAGTACTTTATTACTTTTACTGATGATTATTCAAGATATGGACACATCTACATTCTTAAACACAAATAAGAGGCAATTGAAAATTTTCAAGAATATAAATTAGAGGCAAAAAAGTAACTTGGTCGGTCTATTAAAAACTTGAATAATGATAGAGGTGGAGAATATAACGCTATGGATTCTTTCTGCAAGAAGAATGGCATCAAACATTTGTTTATAATGCCTTACATTCCACAATAAAATGGGATTATAGAAAGATGAAATCATACTCTAATGGAAATGACAAGGTCTATGATGACTCATGCTGACCTTCCTATTCATTTTTGGAGAGAAGCCAAACCTCTCACTCTCGCGTACATATTAAATAGAGTTGAAACAAAAGCCAAACCTCTTACTCTATATGAACATTGGAATGGTACTAAACCTAATGTTCTAAATCTAAAAGTTTGGGGATGCAAAACATGCATGTACTTATTCCCAAACCTTTAAGGGATAAATTAGGAAGTAAAACTTGGGAATGCAAGTTTATTGGTTATGAAAAAAATAGGAGTGGTTATCATTTTTAGCATCCCGAGCGTGGATTAATAGAAAGTAGAGATGCTATTTTTCTTAAATCCACTGATCTTGTTACTCTAATTAAGCAAATTGAATTGCTCTCTATGGTAGCTCTAGATTCTTCTCTCCCCTATTTGTCACAAGACCCACTAGTTCTCACCGATCAACCTCATAATGGGAGGAAAAGAAAACAAAGTGACATTTTGCCTAATTGGAATCCTGAGATAAGTAGGAGTAAGAAAGCAATACATCCATCTACATTTACATTTTTGAAAGACCATTATGTTTTTCAAGTTGAAGAACTCAATAATTTGGAAGATGATCCTACTAGTTATAACGAAGCAATGAGTAACAGTGACACTACACAATGGCTTGAGGCTATAAATGAAAAACTTGATTTGATCAAGAAAAATGATGTTTAGGAATTAACTAATCTCCCAAATGAAAGAAAAGCAATTGGTTGCAAGTGGGTTCTTAGAAAGAAATTCAAAGTAGATGGGAGTTTTGAGAAATACAAGGAAATGCTAGTAGCCAAGGGATTCACTCAACAACCTAGAGTAGACTTTGTAGATACATATTCTTCTGTTGCAAAATTTGCCTCAATAAGGATTTTAATGGTAGTCGTAGCTAGGATGGATCTAAAATTGCATCAATTAGATATTAAAACAGATTTTCTCAATGGAGAATTAAAAGAGGAAATTTATATGATTCAACCTAATGGTTTCCAGATCCAAGGCAACGAGGATAAAGTCTACAAGTTAAAAAGATCCCTGTATGGACTCAAACAATCTTGAAGACAATGGTCCTTGAAATTCCACCAAGCCATTTTAGAAATGGGCTATGTTATGAGTCCATTAAATCATTGTGTTTATATTTGGAAAAATGATGACAAGTTAGCAATATTGTCTTTATATGTGGATGTCATATTGTTAGCAGGAAATTATCCAGATATGATTATAAAAACTAAAACTTTCTTGGCATCTATATTTGAAATGAAAGACATAGGTTTTGCAACCTATGTTCTAGGAATTAGAATTTCAAGAGATAGAAATTCAAAGTTATTATATCTAGATCAAGAAAATATCTTGAAAAGGTGCTCAAAAGATTTAATATGGATAATTGTAATTCTTTAAGTACACTTGTTTGCAAGGGACAAAGTATACAAAATTTGCACGATAAGGTGGTAACTAGTGAGATCCTTAGGAAAAATATCCGGGTATTCATAAACTATCTTTGGCATATCAACTCGAACTTTATCACACTCACTACCCTCAAAGGTTGCAAGAAGACAATTAAGCTCAATCCGACCATGCTGATCATACACCGGCGACAAGACTCTATCAGCTCGATCTCCCATAAAATAAAAATAATCACCACTCGAGGTTCATATAGTGATCCTCTGACGGTAACAGTCAATAATGGCCTGGTATGAAGACAACCAATCTATGCCCATGATGGCATCAAAACTCGACATACCAATCAATGAAAATGAAAAAGGAAGTCGGCGACCGGCAATCTCTATATCACAATCCCGACACCCTTGGTCCAAAACAACTTCACCACTAACAGGTAACTCTACCCTTAGTGGAAATGCTAACTGAGCCACTTCTAACGCCAATGCCGATGCAAATGTAGACAAGATAGATGAATGGGATGCACCTGTATCAATCAACACATTGGCAATAGAATTGCATAACAAGAAAGTACCTCTCACAACTGATGGTGCTGGCACTAGGTTTGGCGTGGTAACATCATACACACGTCCCGTAGGTCTCTGCTCCACCTGCTCACCCTTCAGAACATAAGTCTGATGCACTGACTAAGCCAAAGAGGCTCTTTGATTAGCCCTTGAGGCCTGTACTGATTGGGTAGACTGATGGCTTTATGTCTGCCTCGAACCAGACGCACTAGGTGTGCCACCCAACTGAGGGCAAAACCTCTTCATATGCCCTGACTACCCACACTGATAACAGGTAGGCGGCTGACCTCTCCCTAGACTCTGGCTCTGAGGACAAGCCGAAAACAGTGCAGACTGTTGCCCTCCTTCTCTCTACAGGCAAGCTAGAGACTTGTGACCCATCTGGCCACACTTAAAACAAGTGAAACCTCCCTGAATACTTCTCCCTAAACCCAAACTCGGAATAGGAATGATGGATCTAGAATTTGCTACCTGGGACTGCTGTGGGTTAGAACCTCTCTACCTCTTACTATCCCTATTCTCTCCCTGAACCTCCTGACTTCTCTGCCTAGAGCCCCTCATCCTCGATCTAAATCACGGTCTCTAAGTGAGTTCCCATCTCCACAAGATAACCATAATCCCTAATCATGGACATGACCACCTTGAAAAGGAGTCCGACCCTTAACCTCTTCTCAAACTCCAAACAACGGTGTTCCCCCATCGCTACCAACTCCGGTGCAAACCTCAACAAGCTAGTGAAGGTGGCCTCAAACTCAACCATTGGGGTGTTAAGCTACTTGAGTTTCAAGAACTACTCCTTCAACATCTCCCTAATAGTGTGAGGCAAAACCTTTGTCTTGTAAAGCGTTGACAAAAGCCTCTCAAGTCACTCCGATGCATCCTCGCACAAACTTCCACCACTGACCCGCATCTCTTTTCAGCTGGAAGGATGCCAAGGTCACTCTCAACCCATCATCCTCAATGCCAAGTGTCTCGCATGTCTTCACCATTTGCTCGACCCATTCATCCACTTTTAAAGGCTCTTTAGGATCCTCCAAAAATTTATCTGGATTTAATCGGAAGAACCCCCTATTCAAGAAGGATGGCCTTGTCAACATGGGCTTGGACTTGATTCTCAGCCTTAAGAATGTCCATGGATTCTTGCAAAGCTCCAGCCATTTCACGGGCCAAAGCACCCATGGCCTGCTGACCAAACAATTCGGCCACATTGGCCTGACTAACCCGTTCTTCTTGAGTCGGAATCTCATTCGGTAATGGCACCTCATGCCATCTAGGCCTACCATGCCTACCACCACCACCACGTCCACGTCCTGACATCCTAATAAAGGTAACACCCAAGATTAGCACATTTACAAATGTGCCGAAACTAACTCATTCGTGTCCTAAAGCGACAGACAACAATTAATTCATTCCACATAAGCATGTAGTCACATAAACACATACGAATTTCCTTCCTAGATAATGATCATCCCATGATACTGCTAGAGTTCTAATTAGAAATAGCAGTGATCAAGTGCTCTTCTAGGCTTGCCACACCTACCACCACCACGTCCACGTCCACGTCCTGACATATTAATAAAGGTAACACCCAAGATTAGCACATTTACAAATGTGCCGAAACTAACTCATTCGTGTCCTAAAGCGATAGACAACAATTAATTCACTCCACATAAGCACGTAGTCATATAAACACATACGAATTTCCTTCCTAGATAATGATCATCCCATGATATTGCTAGAGTTCCAATTAGAAATAGTAGTGATCAAGTGCTCTTCTAACAGGACTTTTAGAAACTCATAGACCCAATCAATATCTTAGAAAATAAATTCCATACCCATCTTGTCACATAAGCATATTATCACATAGCATATCAAACATACAAATATCCCTATCAAACGAGATAAATCCATTGTAGTGAGAACCACTTTCCACATACCCAAAGTATTCAAACCTGGTACACTCTGATACCAAGTTGTAACGCTCCGAAAGTATAAACGATAAACCATGATGTATAATCAAATAAGACAATGCGTTTCCAAAATTAATATCCTTTCTATTCATATATGATTTGAATTATACAAAAGATGACACATGCATTCACACATTCACAAGCCCTAACCCTGAATCTGTAGCATGTGTCACAACAAAAGATATAACATGAAAGTAAAACAAATAACAAATACCCTAAAGGCTTACAACTTTGCATGACAATGCTTGGTTACAACAAAAGTGGATTTAAATCCAATACAAATAAAGGCCCTTAGCTTGTACAAAGCATATATAACAATTAAACAAAAATCATCATCACCTAAAAATGTTTTTTTCACATAGGATGAGTCAAAACTCAGTAGAAATAATCCAACACAGTATATGAATCTTAACAAAGATATATGGTGAATGCATATCCAATGCTCGTGCCAAAACATTTATATCTTTTTCCAAAACCATGCAATGTAAGGTTAGAAATCATGATTCATAAACCGTTCCCTTTACAATAGAAAACAGGGCCGTGAATCACACTCTGGGAATCTCAAACAATACAACATTTTACGAAAATTTAGTCCGCGGGAAACCGTAAACCATCACCCATGTAAACGTAGGCTATACAAGCACTACTGTTGCCATTTCACGGAAATTTCGTCCGCGGGATCAGCACCCATGTATACACGTGGTTTTTAGGACTTTCACTATAGACACTCAGGCCAACTTATTTTAACAAGATAACACATACTTCCCAAATTCACCTATTTTCTCAAAATGATAAACATTGCCAATGTATAAACATGAAATAATGCTTGGTGCCAATGTATGAGAAAATAGTTTCAATTCTCTTAATTCTCATGCAATTTCTACAACAATCATAGCTATCTTCCACCAATAGTTGAAAACAGATATCTCTAAACAGATAATTAATTTCCATAAAGATAAACTTTCCAAATTTCAAGATGTAAGTGATAACACATATCCAACTCCACAATCCTCATCAATATCAACCCAATTTCACATTTCCAAAATCAATTCCAATTATTTATACAAAATCATAAAAGAGTGTGGAGGATCCCTACCTCAAGTCACAATATAGTCTTAGAGATAGCAAATACATAAGTTAAAAATCATAAAAGAGTGCGGAGGATCCCTACCTCAAGCTTAGAAGACGAGAGAAAGAATGGAGAAACGAAATCCAAACTTTTTCTGATTACAACGAAACTCTAGACGTGCTCTACCTTTTTCTCAAAGGTACAAGGGTAGAAAAACCAATAGATCTAGGCGTATTTGTAGAGAGAAGGTAAGTTTTAGAGAGAGAAAGAGAGAGTCTCAACTTAGGGTTTTGAAATGTTTAGAGAGAGAGAGAGAGAGAGAGAGAGAGAGATGAAAAAGTGATGTAAAAAGTGACTTTTACAGATTGATATATGCGCAGACCACTCGAACGTAAGAAGTGTCGCTCAAGCATCCAAACACAAAAGATGTGACTGCTCGAGCGCAAGAAGTTGTTGGTCGAGCATAAAATACAAACTCCCAGTAGTTTTACAGACAAAAAACCATCGCTCGAGCACAAGAAGTCTCGCTTAAGCGCAACAAGTTTCGCTTGAGCTAAGAATATCACCTCCTAGTAGTTTTGCAAACCTACAAAAGTACTGAGAGTTCACAAAGACTACTCGAGCGTAATAAGTGCAGCTTGAGCGAAGGAGCAAAATTCTAGGCAACAACAGTTTGAAAAACAAGCTACCAACTGTAACACGCCCGCGAGGGAACTCATGGGTTACAGTTCGGACCCAATTTGTCACAGTTCTAAATCTGAACCAAAGAGTCCAAATCTGGCAAATCGTTTTGAGAAACAGATTTTTGAAAAGAAGTGCCAAACATGGACTGCTTTGCTAGATACAGAGTCGCCACCTAAATATTTTTTAATGGAGAAATTTAGGAAACCCTGACTTGGTGCCAAAGGCCACGTGTCCGTCATCACCAAAGTTGCCTCGGCTCGGGAACTTGGGTACGATCGGGGAAGGTCAGCTATGAGCACCCCCTTTCGCCCGGTCCGAAGACCGGCCTCTACTAACCATGATATCCATTTTTGAAAACTTTATGTGTTCTTATTCCGATTAATTAGCCAGAATTACTATGTTATGCGTGCAACAAACAAGTATAGACTAGATCGCCTAATTTGGAACAAAACATTGCATATCCGCTTGTTTGGAAAACGCTTTGGGATTTGCTACTCACAAGTAGGCTAAAACACAGATTTCAATGAGTCGTTCCAACTCAAACAATCCAACCTTCACCCACAGGCATTCAAACAGTTTATCACATAAGCATCTAGCCACATGGTAAGCATGCTGTCATGTTAGCATTCACACGCATGCGGCATGCTAAAGCATAAAAGCTTACCTAGTACTCCGTGTCAAAACAGAAACTAGTTAGTAATCAATGCATGATCCTAGTTCATGTTAAGTGGCTAATGCATCACAGGCAAAATGCAGCTATAATAGGCTCGGCTATCCTAAACATGGCATGTGAAATGCAATCATTTGGTGCACGTATTCAAGTTAGATTTGAAGATACGATGCGGTTTGTTTGATGTACCGAGCCCGGTGCATGTCAACAAATGTATAGATGCACGCATGCATTGCATAAGATATGCTAATTTAAATATGCCATAGTCTACCATCATAAGCAGGTAAATAAAAGGGAAGAAAGACGTGGGATTGGAAGACATACACACACTCACGCACACTTATTACAAATACGCCATCACACGGAGGGACCAAACGAATATACAGGCCGAATAAATAATACTGAATTAATTATTACAAAACCCCTAATCTAATTAACAAATTAAATACAAAAAGAAAAGTGGCCACAGCTGCCCGCCTCGGGATGCGTGAATGATGCATGCTCGATTCGTCTTGCCCGGAAAACCCGCACCATACCACTGCTGCCTCTGTTTTCACTGCCTTGCCCCTCTGAAGACTGCCAAAGTCCCAGGGTACCTTCTTTGAGTACTGTGGGACACCACCGGCTGGATGAAATGGCCACCGGCCATGTAAAATGCCTGTCGGCTGCTTATGATGTTGTCGGCCACCAATACGTTGCCGGTCGGCACTCTTTACTGCCGGTCGGCAAACAATTCCTGTAGAATCTGGTTTTTGACAACAACAAGGACATACAGTGTATGGCATGGAATTTCAAGCGAATGTGGGCATGGACACACTCCCTATCATGCAATGGACTCAAGGGAGCATGGCCCTCGACCCTCGGGCCATCAATCACGCATTTCGATGCATGATGGCCTAAAAGCCCAGTTAGCAACTTTGATATCAAATGAAATGCAAGCACAAAACACATCAAAGAGCCCCAACCTCTATCATGATTGATCAAGAGGCAAGGGATGCATGCTTAATGAAATGCAACCTAGGCATAGAGGCTAAGTATGCAACATGAACATGCAAATGAACAATGTACGCTCGGCGCGCAACCTAAACATGTAAACAAACATGGCATGCAACAACATGCAACGATGGACTTAAACTAACATGGATAGCTCGCAAGCATGCCAAAATCAGTGGCCATAATGAGGCAAGTGAGGCAACACAATACATGGAATGCATGCACAATGCATTAACCAAACCTAAGGCACAAAAATGCAACTTTACCAAAGCATGGCAAGGGATGCAAGATGGCATACAAGCATGTGAATTTCAGCGCTGGAACATGATGCCAAATGGTCCCAAAACATGGAAATATGTCACCCAATGCATGCTATAGGCCCCGAAACCCAAGATTAGGCACATGAAATGACCTATAGCTCTATCAAACATGCATAATCTGGACATGAAGCATGAAGGCAGAAGCAAGGAAGCCCCAAAACAAGCATTTTTATAGTACAAAGCATGGCCAAACAGTGAGCAAAAGTGGGACTAAAATGGCATACAAAAAGGGGTCCGCAAGGGAGGCAATGAGGCAAGTGGTAGATGCAAAGCCCAAAAAAAAAAAAAAACCCTTCTACAACACTGAAGAGGGACCAAAAATATGATGTTTTTAGTAGATGACAAGCCCCAAATCAGTATATAAACATGCTCAAAATGCAATGCAAGATTAAGGCCAATAAAGGGGCAAAGAAGTAACTGATATATGGAGGGCTCAAACAAGTGAGGGACCTTCAACAATGTTGAAGAGGGTCCCAAGATATAGCACTTTACAGTAGATGATCAAGCGTAAATCAATATACAAACATGCTTAAAATGCAATGCAAGATTAAGGCCACAAGAAGGCTAAAACACAAAGTATACAAAATATTCATCAAACAGCCAAAGACCCTTAATGAAACATGAAAAGAGGGTCAAAATATGGCCATTTTAAGCTCTGATCATGGCCAAAAAACAGAATCAAGGTAAGCTAACAAAACATGCAAAAATAGGGACCAAAGAGGGGTACAATGGAAAGTGATACATGGAGGTCCCAAACAATGGTGAGCCCTTCTTCAATGTTGAAGAAGGGATCAAAATAAGCCTATTATCAGTTTACATCATGCTCCAAAACAGATTACCCATAGGCCAAAAATACTACTCAAGAAAATGGCATACAAAGGGATAATGAAGGAAGTGCAAGATGGGGGTCCCAAACAGGGTAAGACCCTTAATGAAAGATGAAATAGAGCTCAAAAAAATGGCACTTTCAGTTTTGGTCGGAGCTCAAATGTGCAAGAAAATATGGCTTAGATATGAACCAAGAAAATGGTAGTTTAGGGAAAAGTGTGCTTACCCTTGTAGACCAATAGACCAGCAGGTTTTGATCCAAGGAAATAAGCTCCTAGCCTCTGCAAATGGCCTCCAATGTGCTGAAATGAAGTGTAGAGGTGTGGTGCTATGGATTGGTGAGGAAATGGCCCAAGAACAAGGGTATTTGATGGTTGAATGAGAGAGATATGGAGAGGGAGGTGAGATATATCAGATATATATCTATATATCTCTTGTTTTTTGCTCAAAAATTCAACCTTTTACAATGGAGGGGGAAGGCTCTTTATATAGGCAAAGGCCAAGGCTTAAAGCTTATGAGACAAGCTAAAAGAAAGGGTTAAGGGGAGCAAAGAGGGCAAGGCTTATTAGGGAAGCCAAGCTGGGGGTGCAAGCTTCTTGAGGAAGCCAAGACAAATGGGTCAAGGCTTCCTCAAGAAGCCTTGAGCAAAGGGTCCAAAATGGGGGTCAAAGGCTCCAAATAGGCACATATATGTATGGGGGGTCGGGTCTGTGCATCCCAGCTGGCACAGCTGGCATGCACCATGCCTGCAAGAGTCAAAAGGGCCAAATCGGCCAAGAAAAAGGGTCATCGGCCAAATAAACTGCCGGTCGGCACAATAAATTGCCGACCTGCAATTTGTACTGGCCGGTCGGCTAAATAGAGTGCCGATGGGTGGCTAATAAGGTCAAAAAGTGCCGGTGGATGTCCAGATTGAAGCCCCGGAAGTTAGCTTTCCAATGGCGCAAAACTTGCATTAAAATTCCTCCTGTGCAAAAAGTTATGCCCTTTTTGGTGAAGCCGCGCAGATTCGATCCAACCGGACTGATCCCCTGCTTCAACCAACCATATCTTCCCCATCCGGACTTGGCTTTAAGAGATTCTTGAGTGCAAAGTGAAGCCCCGGAAGTCTTCTTTCCAATGGTGGTGGCCTCATAGCTAAACTCCAAGTGTATAGATAGATGAGCTTGATTTAGCGAGGACTGCCCGTCCCTCTCTTAGCGGTTTTTGCCTGTCTTCTTCTCCAACTTGTTTTCTCAAACCCCTAAGCAAGGTGTTTTGAAAGATTTTTCAAAGATTTCATCTCTTTTTCATTCATCTCCACTTTGTCCTTGCTCGGTTTACCGAAAAGCGCACCATTTACCGAAATGCGAGCGTCGGAACATCGTGGGAATTTTATTTCAAAAATGTTTTGAAAGAGAGGGTTTTAAGGTCTAAAAACCATCCAAAATAATTTTGGTTCAAAATGGGGTGTGAAGTTGAGATTCGCCTCTCTCCTTGTCGAAGAAATTGGAACTGTGCCCTACACACCTTTCTCCACCAAGTAAACCATCAGTAGTGCCCAAGTCTTGTGGGCGGTCAAAAATGGGTTGTCTACAGTTGCCCCTCTTTGACAGAACTCAGAAGTCATAACAATGACGGGAGTGAATGTTGAAGCCCAGAGACGACCCATTTTTGACAAGGCCAAAGACTTGGACAAACAAAGAAAATATCGATAAATAAATGGTTGCGCCCGCAAGCTACCTACGTATCCCTTTGCAAGGAATCAAACCAGCGTAGTTTAGGGGCAGGAAGCAAAGTGATGCACAATGCAAGTGCATAACTTATGATCATGCAAAGAATGCTGTGATGAAGCAATTATGCAAAATAAATACAACATTTTAAGCGAATACTATGCAAGCAAGTAAACATGAACCAAGCTACATCTCATGCAGAAAGGATGTAAGAAAATTATGCAATTCTGACTGCGTCTCACGCGGAGAAGGCTAAAAGCGACTACCGAGAATACCCGGAGTCTCAAACACAACATCTCTCAGCGTATCGTACACAGGAGAGGAAAGAGCAACATTTCTCAACGTAGCACACACGAGAGAGGAAAAAGGAAAGCCTCTCAGCGTAGTACACGCGAGAGAGGAAAGAGGAAAGGAAAAAGAAACCTCTCAGCGTAGTACACGCGAGAGAGGAGAGAGAAAAGCAAAAAGAAACCTCTCAGCGTAGTACACGCGAGAGAGGAGAGAGAATAGCAAAAAGAAACCTCTCAGCATAGTACACGCGAGAGAGGAGAGAGAAAAGCAAAAAGAAGCCTCTCAGCGTAGTACACGCGAGAGAGGAGAGAGAAAAGAAAAAAGAAACCTCTCAGCGTAGTACATGCGAGAGAGGAGAGAGAAAAGCCTCTCAGCGTAGTACACACGAGAGAGGGAAGAGAAAAGCCTCTCAGCGTAGTACACGCGAAAGAGGAAAGAGAAGAGCCTCTCGGCGTAGTACACGCGAGAGAGGAGAGAAAAGCCTCTCAGCGTAGTACACGCTAGAGAGGAAGGAACAACAACGCAAGTGAAAAGGCGCACAACAATGCGGGTGAAACATGCGTGACAACGCAAGTGAAATGAGTGCATAATAATGCAACTGGGATGTGCATCACGATGCAAATGAGGTGGGTGCATAACAATGCAATTGGAACATGCAGCATAATGCAAGTGGGACGAGTGTACATACACATTCTGTGCACAATAATTAATGCATATTCGATGCAATCTCAACAGTGTGTTTGAAATAAAATGTTGAATAAGGAAATACACGTCTTAATGAGACCAATTCAAACACAACCTCTGATTTACCTCTCGGAGGGGTCACAATAGATTCCAAAAGGATACAACTTGTGCATGCAAACTGACAATGAGCTACGCATCGGAGACATGAGTTGATTCTTCCGCAGAAACATTTTGAGCTTGAGGTAGAGGCACACCCATACTTCGGAGCATTGACAAGGCTTGAAGGGGTACATCCCACGGAATTTGTTGGAGGTGAAACACACTTAGATGCTTCGATTTTTCCTCTTTTCTTTTGCTTTGCAGTCTGGAACCTATATAGCTTCAGATAAATCCTGATTTTACTGTTCTCACATGACCTGGATTGAACCCTGCAGTTTTTGAAAGAACAAATTCCTTTTTTGCACAAATGTGGAGAATGGCACAGCACTCTAAGCACACAAGATGATTTTTTTTTGAAATTAAGAAATGAGTTCTTAACCGGGTATTGAGCCTACGACTGAACACAGCGAAAAAGACTCAGCAACGGAAAACGATAGGTAAACAACCTAAACACATTGAGACACGCTCGGAACGACTCAAAGCAAGAATCGAGACAATCAAAACAAAAGACACGACACACAGACGTGTTACAAAGACGAGAGACCTCTCAGTGCACGAGGAGCCAGTTTCTCCGGGTATTATTTCCCACCATTTCTCATTTGTGATTCTCACATCACTCGGCCCTCAAGCTCTGTTTTTCACAAAAAAAAACCCTTTTTCTCACTTTTTCTCTCAACGTACATCTCTCTATTCTTTAATCTCTCATTTTTTTTATCCCTCCCCTGGGTGGTTGACGGATAATCAGGAAGTTGCGGGGTCTTGCCCCTAGCATTCCGCCAGATTCTTCTTCTTGTTCACAACAGTGAGTTTCTTCCACAGAGGGGCCGCGCTACAATTAGGTGTATAGCGTAGCGGCATCGATTTGGACGATGCTCTGCGGGGAGTTTGGACATGGTTAGATCTGTCTAGGTAAGGGAGTGGAATATTTGGCCCCATTCCAATTCGTGCTTCGCACTTGGCTCGATACCTCGCTTGGAGGATGTGAGAGCTCTCGCCTTCTTTGTTGACTTCATGTGCCCTCTTCTGGTAGGTAGAGTGCCCTTCTGGCAAGTATGTTGAAAATGGGGGAAAGACAGGAAGCCTGACTCAACTGTGCCCCTAGTTCATCATTTCGACCATTTTTTGTTGTTTTAAAACAATTTTGACCAACATGAAAGTTAGATTAACATGCTTATTCAACTTTTTGATTTTGAAAATCACGCAAGTTAGGTTGTGAGCACTGAAAATTTTCCTTTTTTGGGTCTAAGAAAATGGTCCGGTTTTGGAAAAGATGGAATAATTTTCGAGAGAATTAGTCAACCTCAGTAAAAATTCTCAACAACTATTTTTGCAAATGGCCAATGCTCAACAAGCACGGAACCTACTCTTGAGATGCGCAACCTCAGATCCATAAGCAACGGAAAATTGCCCCTTGTCTGAAGGACACTGCATGGCAACGAAAAATTGCCCCTTGTTTGAATGGCACCACAGTGCATTGAATGGCAACGGAAAGTTGCCCCTTATCTAAATGGCACCGCAGCGTATTGAAATCAATCCTTCAGAGTGACGATCACAACCGAACTCTCGGATACAGAGAAGGCAAAGATGATCAAAACCATTTCATGGACACAATCGAATTTGAATTGTTTTACGACTGGACTTCAGAGTGAAGTTGCCTACGTATCCCAAACATGGGAATCAAGCCTTACGTAGTTCGGGGTTAAGGTATACTCGGGTATTTAACCTCTCCTTTTTATCCTCTAACTTTTGCCAAGGCGCCTGTTGCAAGTTTTCGACCTTGCGAGCTTTGTTCTTCTTTCTTTTCTTTTCTTTTCTTCTCTTTTGTTTTGTTTTGTTTTCTTTCTTTTTTTTTTGCATTTTTTTTTTGTATCTTTGCATTTTTTCTCTTTTTTCTCTTTTTTTCTTTTCATTCTTTTTTTTTCGCTCTAACTTTTGCTTGGGTCGCCCTTCCGGGTTTTCGGCCCAGCGAGCCTCTCAAAGGGTAAAAATGTCACCAGTCCATGCCAAATAGTTTTGAGATTGAAGCCCTCTGTATCCAGGAGAGTGACTATCGTATCGATTTGCAGAAGGACCCATCTTCGGCTCTTCGAGCACATCGGACATTTTTGCCCCTAGTTCGAAGGGTACTCCTGTTCTAGCTTTGCAAGCTCCTTCTGATGAGATCTGTTCTTCTTGATCTGACTTTGGTGCCTCTTGTTTGAGGGCTGTTTCAAATCTAGCCACACAGGCCTCACATCGTAGTTGACCGTTGAACCTTCTGAATTCAAGTTCAAGGTTTGAAAGCAAGGGCTCAAGTCTCGAGGCTGAGAGTGATCCTAAGCTGCACAATCTCAAGAGCGATTCCACACAAGTCTTCGCAGGATTGCGCAAAATATATTTTTTGAATTTTTGAAAGTTTTTAAGAAGGCAACGAATCGCTCACGCTAAAGATGGTGTGGAACCAATCTGGATCAAAGCTAGGGTCCTTCTCAGTACTCACACTAACAAGCATGATTTCATTCATTAAGGGCTTAGCACGCCTCTCTTTCTCTCAGTTGATCAAAGTTTTGCAAATCCCGAGGAATTCCTTCCTCTGTGTTTTCACCGTAGTGTTCAAAAAGGTTTTGAAAAACTCAGGTCATTACAATGACTTAAAAGGCACAGAAGAGCAGGTGAAAAGTACTGCCGGTTCATTCCAAAATTTTCGCAATAACTGCACACTACCAAGCACAAAGGCATGAAAAAAACCACTGTTGTTTCATTCAGATCTTCTGGTGTAACTGGCTCCAGGGCAGAAACAAACTTAAAAGAAAGCAAAAAAAGACAAACACAAAATGAGAAAGGGGTGTCCGAGGTAACATCCCCGGAATCACCCGACTCTTACACAACAGGACTGACTCGATATGACAAGACAGACCTAAAACAAAAATACTGACTCAAAACAAAGAGACATATTCGAAATAACATAACAAGACTGACCCACTACCCAAGTCAGAATGTACAAAAACCAGCATTCACAAATGCTCAAAACAGTGCGTGCCATACGCCACATCTGGAGTAAATTGAGTGCGGCCCGCAGGTGGTCCAACCTCTGATCACATCACATTATCCCCCACAAGTTCATTGATCAAATGCCGATAGACTTTGTAGGACCTGGTGCAGGGATGACCCCGTTGTCGATCAGATTTTGTATCTCATGGCGAAGACGAAAGCACATGTCAGTGTCATGGCTATTCGGCCGATGGAAAACCTGAATCAATGGGTTATGTGAGGGAGGGGGTTTCTTTGGTAACGGTTGTGGCTCCAGTGGCTTCAGATACCCTTTTTTGATCAAGGCCCTCAGGGCCGTTGATAGAAACATGTACAGTGGGGTAAACACCCTTTGGCCCTGAGGTGGGTGTTTGGCTGTTTGTGAGCTAGTTTCGGATGTACCGGCAAATGAGGTGGTCATTTTTTGTGTGGTGGTGGTGACTATGCCCACATCTGAAGTTATAGTAGCTGCGTCACCACTAGTGGTCGCATTCGAACTGTGGATAAATTCCCTCCTAGGCTGCTCCTTCTTCTGGTCAATAAGGCCCTGCTTCATAGCGTCCTCAATCTGTACCCCCATCTCGTGTAGGTCTGCAAAGGTAGGAAAGGGTAAGACTATCATTTTTTGCATCAGTTTGGGCTGGAGGTTGCGCACAACCATCCGTATCTGGTCTTTGTCAGAAGGCCTTGTAGTCATCATTGAGGCCTTTGCTCTCCATCTCGTCACGAACTCTGAGAAACCCTCCTTTGGTTCTTGGCGGGTGGCTTCGAGATCACGAGTTGTGACCTCGATCTGTGTGTTATAGGAGTATTGAGCAATAAAGGCCTCAGCCAGCTCTTCCCAATTCTGTTTCACAGAGTCCTTCAATTTTGTATGCCAGATTGCGGCTATCCCAGACATGGTTCGGCCAAAGAGGGACAACTTTTGAGCTGTGGTCAAACCCATTGGCTTCAAGACATTAGAAAACAGGTGGAGGTGTACCCTTGGGTCTCCAGAGCCATCAAAGCGATCGATATGTGGCATTTTAAACCGCTCCGGCAAGGTAACTGCAAATTCAATATACCCGTCCCCTAAATCCGGGATGAGGTTCACTCCCTGTGTTCGTCTGAACAACTCCTTCAGTTTATTGACCTTAAGGGCAGTTGGGTCAATCTCAAATTCAAAGGGCGTGTTCACTGGATTAGCTGGTGCTTCGGACAACTGAGGTGGGATTGGCAGTGGGACTGGCCCTGTCGGAACATCCGTACTTTCCTGGACGTGAACTGCCTCTTTGGGTATTGGAACCATAGGTGGGGGTGGAGCCTGGCGTGAAGTAGATACTCCGGTTTGCTGCCCTAGCTTGGCAATTGTCTCTGCCTGTTGGGTTATGACCACGGCCTGTTGCTTGGCGGATTCTGCTTGACGGCGTCTTCTTGCTGCATGGCTTTCATACTATCCTGGAGTTGGCGCACCATCTCTTCCAGACTAGACATATTGTCCTGGTCTAGCTTAGCAACCGGTATATCTGTTTCTACAGTAGGCTCGGAAATCTCAATCTGACTGCCTAAAGATCACTGATCTAGTAGCTGTTGTACTGGTGGTCTATGTCTGACTAGCCTTCTCTGGCCCTGATTACCCTTGAACTGAGTCTCTGACCTGACAAAGTCTATCAGCACAAATCCAATGTACCCGGGGGATAGTGGAGCCTTCTGAAGCTATAGTTCCAGGACTACCCTAGCAAAAGAGAAAATAGACAGCATCTCAGCTCAACTTCACTGGAATGGAGATGAGCAAAGCTGAACGACTATATTCTATTACTGATCACTGTTCCCTGAAATCACTGCCCCAAATTTGAATCTGATACCCGCAGATATGACTGATTCTTAAAATACTAATACTGGTGCCCGCAGGCCGGATACCCAGGCCCGCAAACTGGTATATGCATTCCCTATAGAGATACACTCTAAAAGCACATAGCAAATAAATGAGAGCCAATACACCCCTATGTTGGGGTAGGGTTTCCCTGTCCTATTTTGTCAGGAGCTAGGGTTTCACTACGCACGCAGTGGTTTCAAACAACCTAACATCGGGTAAGCAACCTATCTTAGTTTGGAATGGTCACTATGGATTCCGAATATGCACTAGGTCGAATGGTCGAAAAGGGTGCCCCGGTAAAAATCGGGGTTTGTGCTCCTATATTGGCAGAGCCCGTAATCGGTCAGCCTTATGGTCATGCCTTGACAAGACAAGCCTCCAGCAAACCGCTCAGGAATCGCAGATGGCCAACACGGTGTCCTAGGCGCACCAATGCACATGAAATGCAAAGAAACACATAAATGAAATCAAAATAGGATATCACGAGTTCGAGTCAAGCTCTCTAAGTCCCCAGCAGAGTCGCCAGAAACTGTAACACGCCCGCGAGGGAACTCATGGGTTACAGTTCGGACCCAATTTGTCACGGTTCTAAATCTGAACCAAAGAGTCCAAATCCGGCAAATCGTTTTGAGAAACAAATTTTTGAAAAGAAGTGCCAAACATGGACTGCTTTGCCAGATACAGAGTCGCCACCTAAATATTTTTTAATGGGGAAATTTAGGAAACCCTGACTCGGTGCCAAAGGCCACGTGTCCGTCATCACCAAAGTTGCCTCGGCTCGGGAACTTGGGTACGATCGGGGAAGGTCAGCTATGAGCACCCCCTTTCGCCCAGTCCGAAGACCAGCCTCTACTAACCATGATATCCATTTTTGAAAACTTTATGTGTTCTTATTCCGATTAATTAGCCAGAATTACTATGTTATGCGTGCAACAAACAAGTATAGACTAGATCGCCTAATTTGGAACAAAACATTGCGTATCCGCTTGTTTGGAAAACGCTTTGGGATTTGCTACTCACAAGTAGGCTAAAACACGGATTTCAATGAGTCGTTCCAACTCAAACAATCCAACCTTCACCCACAGGCATTCAAACAGTTTATCACATAAGCATCTAGCCACATGGTAAGCATGCTGTCATGTTAGCATTCACACGCATGCGGCATGCTAAAGCATAAAAGCTTACCTAGTACTCGCATCAAAAGCGAAACTAGTTAGTAATCAATGCATGATCCTAGTTCATGTTAAGTGGCTAATGCATCACAGGCAAAATGCAGCTATAATAGGCTCGGCTATCCTAAACATGGCATGTGAAATGCAATCATTTGGTGCACGTATTCAAGTTAGATTTGAAGATACGATGCGGTTTGTATGATGTACCGAGTCCGGTGCATGTCAACAAATGTATGGATGCACGCATGCATTGCATAAGGTATGCTAATTTAAATATGCCCTAGTCTACCATCATAAGCAGGTAAATAAAAGGGAAGAAAGACGTGGGATTGGAAGACATACACACACTCACGCACACTTATTACAAATACTCCCTCACACGGAGGGACCAAAAGAATATACAGGCCGAATAAATAATATTGAATTAATTATTACAAAACCTCTAATCTAATTAGCAAATTAAATGCAAAAAGAAAAGTGGCCACAGCTGCCCGCCTCGGGATGTGTGAATGATGCATGCTCGATTCGTCTTGCCCGGAAAACCCGCATCATACCACTGCTGCCTCTGTTTTCACTGCCTTGCCCCTCTGAAGACTGCCAAAGTCCCAGGGTACCTTCTTTGAGTACTGTGGGACACCAATTTGGATGAAATGGCCACCGGCCATGTAAAATGCCTGTCGGCTGCTTATGATGTTGTCGGCCACCAATACGTTGCCGGTCGGCACTCTTTACTGCCGGTCGGCAAACAATTCCTGCAGAATCTGGTTTTTGACAGCAACAAGGACAGACAGTGTATGGCATGGAATTTCAAGCGAATGTGTGCATGGACACACTCCCTATCATGCAATGGACTCAAGGGAGCATGGCCCTCGACCCCCGGGCCATCAATTACACATTTTGATGCATGATGGCCCAAAAGCCAAGTTAGCAACTTTGATATCAAATGAAATGCAAGCACAAAACACATCAAAGAGCCCCAACCTCTATCATGATTGATCAAGAGGCAAGGGATGCATGCTTAATGAAATGCAACCTAGGCATAGAGGCTAAGTATGCAACATGAACATGCAAATGAACAATGTATGCTAGGCGCGCAACCTAAACATGTAAACAAACATGGCATGCAACAACATGCAACGATGGACTTAAACTAACATGGATAGCTCGCAAGCATGCCAAAATCAGTGGCCATAATGAGGCAAGTGAGGCAACACAATACATGGAATGCATGCACAATGCATTAACCAAACCTAAGGCACAAAAATGCAACTCTACCAAAGCATGGCAAGGGATGCAAGATGGAATACAAGCATGTGAATTTCAGCGCTGGAACATGATGCCAAATGGTCCTAAAACATGGAAATATGTCACCCAATGCATGCTATAGGCCCCGAAACCCAAGATTAGGCACATGAAATGACCTATAGCTCTATCAAACATGCATAATCTGGACATGAAGCATGAAGGCAGAAGAAAGGAAGCCCCAAAACAAGCATTTTTATAGTACAAAGCATGGCCAAACAGTGAGCAAAAGTGGGACTAAAATGGCATACAAAAAGGGGTCCGCAAGGGAGGCAATGAGGCAAGTGGTAGATGCAAAGCCCAAAAAAAAAAAAAAAAACCCTTCTACAACACTGAAGAGGGACCAAAAATAAGATGTTTTTCAGTAGATGACAAGCCCCAAATCAGTATATAAACATGCTCAAAATGCAATGCAAGATTAAGGCCAATAAAGGGGCAAAGAAGTAACTTATATATGGGGGGCTCAAAAAAGTGAGGGACCTTCAACAATGTTTAAGAGGGTCCCAAGATATAGCACTTTACAGTAGATGATCAAGCCCAAATCAGTATACAAACATGCTTAAAATGCAATGCAAGATTAAGGCCACAAGAAGGCTATAACACAAAGTATACAAAATATTCATCAAACAGCCAAAGACCCTTAATGAAACATGACAAGGGGGTGAAAATATGGCCATTTTAAGCTCTGATCATGGCCGAAAAACAGAAGCAAGGTAAGCTAACAAAACATGCAAAAATAGGGACCAAAGAGGGGTACAATGGCAAGTGATACATGGAGGTCCCAAACAATGGTGAGCCCTTCTTCAATGTTGAATAAGGGCTCAAAATAAGCCTATTCTAAGTTTACATCATGCTCCAAAACAGATTACCCATAGGCCAAAAATACTACTCAAGAAAATGGCATACAAAGGGATAATGAAGGAAGTGCAAGATGGGGGTCCCAAACAGGGTAAGACCCATAATGAAAGATGAAATAGAGCTCAAAAAAATGACACTTTCAGTTTTGGTGGGAGCTCAAATGTGCAAGAAAATATGGCTTAGATATGAACCAAGAAAATGCTAGTTTAGGGGAAAAGTGTGCTTACCCTTGTAGACCAATAAACCAGCAGGTTTTGATCCAAGGAAATGAGCTCCTAGCCTCTGCAAATGGCCTCCAATGTGCTGAAATGAAGTGCAGAGGTGTGGTGCTATGGATTGGTGAGGAAATGGCCCAAGAACAAGGGTATTTGATGGTTGAATGAGAGAGATATAGAGAGGGAGGTGAGATATATCAGATATATATCTATATATCTCTGGTTTTTTTCTCATAAATCCAACCTTTTACAATGGAGGGGGAAGGCTCTTTATATAGGCAAAGGCTAAGGCTTAAAGCTTATGAGACAAGCTAAAAGAAAGGGTCAAGGGGAGCAAAGGGGGCAAGGCTTATTAGGGAAGCCAAGCTGGGGGTGCAAGCTTCTTGAGGAAGCCAAGACAAATGGGTCAAGGCTTCCTCAAGAAGCCTTGAGCAAAGGGTCCAAAAATGGGGTCAAAGGCTCCAAATAGGCACATATATGTATGGGGGGTCGGGTCTGTGCATCCCAGCTGGCACAGCTGGCATGCACCATGCCTACAAGAGTCAAAAGGGCCAAATCGGCCAAGAAAAAGGGTCATCAGCCAAATAAACTGCCGATCGGCATAATAAATTGCGAACCTGCAGTTTATACTGGCCAGTCGGCTAAATAGAGTGCCGATGGGTGGATAATGAGGTCAAAAAGTGCCGGTGGATGTCCAGATTGAAGCCCCGGAAGTTAGCTTTCCAATGGCGCAAACCTTGCATTAAAATTCCTCCTGTGCAAAAAGTTATGCCCTTTTTGGTGAAGCCACGCAGATTCGATCCAACCGGACTGATCCCCTGCTTCAACCAACCATATCTCCCCCATCCGGACTTGGCTTTAGGAGATTCTTGAGTGCAAAGTGAAGCCCCGGAAGTCTTCTTTCCAATGGTGGTGGCCTCATAGCTAAACTCCAAGTGTATAGACAGATGAGCTTGATTTAGCGAAAACTGCCCATCCCTCTCTTAGCGGTTCTTGCCTATCTTCTTCTCCAACTTGTTTTCTCCCCTCTTCTCCTCTTCTCTTCAACTTCAAACCCCTAAGCAAGGTGTTTTGAAAGAATTTTCAAAGATTTCATCTCTCTTTCATTCATCTTCACTTTGTCCTTGCTCGGTTTATCGAAAAGCGCACCATTTACCGAAATGCGAGCGTCAGAACATCGTGGGAATTTTATTTCAAAAATGTTTTGAAAGAGAGGGTTTTAAGGTCTAAAAACCATCAAAAATAATTTTGGTTCAAAATGGGGTGTGAAGTTGAGATTCGCCTCTCTCCTTGCCGAAGAAATTGGACCTGTGCCCTGCATACCTTTCTCCACCAAGTAAACCATCAGTAGTGCCCAAGTCTTGTGGGCGGTCAAAAATGGGGTGTCTACACCAACCTGTTCCAAATGCAACCAACATATCCCAAAAGCCACACTCAAAGAGAAATAAGGGGAAAACAAGGCATGAACAACTATATAAGACAATGAAACCCAGATTCAAGACAACAAATGGGTCAGATCTAAACCACAACCATTATAAGCACAAGGCCTGATATCTGTCGTGTAGTAGGATTGGTAAGTCGATTTCAATCCAATCTAGGTAAGGAACATTGGCAAGAAGTTAAAAGAATATTCAGATATTTAAAGGTACCAAGGGTTTAAAATTGTGTTTTGGTTTGTATGATCTTGACATAAAAGGATACATTAACGTAGATTTTGTAGAAGATGCAGATGATATAAAATCTACTAGTGATTATTTAGTGGAACAATAGTTTCTTAGTTAAGTAAGAAATAGAGTTGTGTTGCAAAGTATATTATGGAAGCTGAGTACATAGCTTGTAGCACAACAGTTAGTAATGTAGTCTGGATAAAGCTATTTGTTGGCAGTTTACAATTAGGTATACCTACCAAACCAGTCAATGTGTTCTGTGACAATCAATATGCCATCTCATTAATAAAAAGTGGAGCAAATAGCTCTAAGGAAAAACATATTGATGTAAGTTATCATTATATTCAAGATATAGTGGAGAGGCAAGAAATAAAAGTTGACTATATATCTTCAGAAGAGATGGTGGCCGACCCTATGACCAAAGAGTTGTCTCTGGAAATATTTAGAGAACATGTAGCTAATATGAGATTGAAAAATGCCTAGCTAGGTGATTTAGCTACTTATATAAGAGCATAGTCAGATGACTCTAGGGACACCTGGATAATTGAAGTTATGCAACTCTATCTTGCATGGAAACATCTGTTTGGTCAGGTAATAAGGTAGAAGAACTAACAAGGTACAAACATCATAGTTAGCATGAGATGTAAAGTCCATGATATGCAACATGCTGACTAGGTGATGTTGTCTGCTTGATCAGCAAAAAGTCGCTGATAAGGTGTGTTAAGGAAAACCTTCAAGAATAAGCCTTAGAAGGAAGTACTTAACAATAATTTCGGCTTAGGTTGACACATGAGGAATGTGTGTGCCTGAAATCAATGGTGATTGGGTATGGACTATGAACCTAACACTGAAAATTGATGTCGTTCACTTGAAATATAGTAAATTGAAGTCATCTGGAATGTGTTGTCAGTGGGAGAACACATTTGTACGGATGCGGTCAGATTGGTGGCAAAAACGTGTGCATGTATAGCTAGGTCACAATCAGACGTCGATCTATGAGGTAAATTCATAGATGAAAGTTGGCATGAGGCAACATTCAGCTACCAACATTTTGGTACCAAGATAAACATGTCCAACTCAATTTCTATCACATTGGTATAGTGTAATCAAGTGGGAGATGAAGGTATGAGAGATGATCATACCATAATTCGATGGACTCTCTCACACCTAATCAAACCTTGCTTGGTTGGAGAACCTTCCTGCACAAGATGAAGCTGTTAGAATTGATTCAAATTCAAATCCTAAAGGACACAGATGCATTCAACATCTACAAATAGGTGGTGTTATCAGAGTTTATTTTATTTTGGTTTTTACTTCCAACTATTTCATTCTCTTGCTTCCATTGTAGTCCGAATCTTGTGTGTGATAAATACCCTCATGGGAACTCCGGTCAATTTATCATTGCAAAGTTTATATTTCAGTTTTATTGGCTTGAATTTTTCAAATTAGGATAGTTCCTCATCAGGGGATTTATTTAGGAGCCAACCTAAACTTTGTGTAGCAGTAAGTCGGAGCTTTTTCATGATTTGATAGTAAGTCGGAGCTTTTTCATGATTTGATAGATCGCTTTCACTGAAAACTGAAGGAAATGCAAATGCCTTAGTTTTGCAGGCAAATGTACCTTGGTCAAACATGTTCTCCAATCTATTCTTATTTATATTGTCTTTCTTTAAATTGTTGGGATTTTTTCTTAAACAACTTACAACTATTACTTGTAAATTTGTTTGGCAAGTGAATCGAGAGAAGGGTATTAATTGGCGTAAATGGATTAATGTGTGTCTTCCTAAGTGTTGGGGGGTTTTGAATTTCAGGAATTTAGGATGCTTTAATCAGGCCTGGCTTGCCAAATAAGCCTGGCGTATAATCAATAATTCGGACTCTCTTTTCTCCAAAGTTTTAACGAGCAATTGCTGCCATTCCAATTATTTTCTCTCAGCTAGGGCAGGTAATAATGCATCTTGGGGCTGAAAAGTATTCTACGTGGTAGAAATCTTTTGAAATTTGACTACAAGATTTGACTGGGCTGAAAAGTATTCTAGATTTGACTACAAGACCAGAGATTTAGGAAATGGAAAATCAATCAATCTCTACAAGACCAGTGGATCCCATCAATTCATAACCCTTTACAAGAGAAAGATTTCTCTAGTTATTTTTCATCACTTTCGCTATCACAGTTCATTGATGAAGAAAGTCGTTCTTGGCGATTAGATCTTCGAGTTTCCAAAAACATGCATTTCTCATATATTGGGGATTCATACCCTGACTCTTACACTTGTTTGGATTGAGAGATGAGAAAAGGAAATAAATAATTGTGATTTCTTACCTTCTTGTTTGGATGGATTATGATTAAAAGAGTAATTTTGGTTTCCCACTAAATCTCACCACTTTTGGTGAGAAACATGACTCAAGTTTGGTGTGATTTGGTTTTCTCACAATTTCTCTCATTTCTCACCATTGCTCACCTCATTAAACCATTCAAACAACTGATGAGAAATCTCATTCTCTCCATTTATTTTCTCACCAAATCTCTCAATCGAAACAAAGTGTTACTGAGGAGGACAAATTAATTTGGAGTCCAAGTAATAATAAATTATAATCGGTTAAAACAGGGTATATGACGGCGGTAGTATGGAACATTTAGTTCACTGCTTCAGCCATTGATTTGCAATCTCTTTGGAATAAAATCTAGAAGCTACAAGTTCCACCCGAACGGTCTCTTTTAATTTGGAAATGTTTGCATAACATCTTGGTAGTGAAATAGGTTCTTCTGCATCGGGAAATCGAGGTTGATCTGAAGTGGTCAAGATGCCAGGGCAATATACAAACACTTGAACATACTTTTTTTGAATTCCAACATCACAACAGATTTGGCACGGTTCCTCTCTTGAGATGGATTTCACTTGTGGAGAGCCAACTACTTTCCTTCATTGGTGGCAGAATAGGTTGTTGTGTGAAAAATGTTGGTATCATCATACCAACAATTTAAATTCTGTGGGCAATCTGAAAACAGAGAAATAGCTCTGAGTTTGGGACTTCCCTTTTAACCATCCCACACTCACTTACCCTAGCAAAGGAGTTGCGGTGTCAGATGGCTCCACGACTTCGTCTTAGTCTGTTAAATAGTATATCTGTTGGTAACAATGATGTTGATTCCAATAAAACTAGTTGCATACTTGTGAATTCTCTTTGTACTGATTCAGATTATCAGGTTTGGACCTTCATAATAGACGAATCTTGGAAGGCAATACATTGCTACGCTCGACAAAAATTTTACCAATATCACCACTCTTACCTCCACCACTACACTATCATCATCACGGCCACCGCCACTATCACCGTCGCCATCACCCTACTACCATGCTACCACCTCCATCTCCACCTTTATTCCACCACCACCATTATATACATAAATTTTGTATGAATTTTATCTATGTATATCATTGCTTAATTTTTTTGGGGTAATTACACTTTTACCTCTATAGTTTGACCCGAATTTCACTTAGTCCCTTTATTTTAATTTGAATAATTTGATCCCTATATTTTAAGTCTAGTTTTTAAAATTTTCAAACTAAACAGAGTGATTAAATTAGCAAACCTAAAATTCATAAAAGCAAATTAAGAAACTCAAGCCTACTTAAAGATGCTTACTTTTAAAAGCAATAGGCAGATAAATAAACTAAAATAAAAGTAATGTTCTGCATGTAGGTTTAAATTTGACTTATCTAACCAAATCTCTTAATTGCTTGTAAGATTCACACATATATAGATTTGTGTAGATTCTATATTTATATGAGAGTTTTGATAGAAAATTTAATAAATTATTTAGAGTCAAGCATTTTTCTTAAAATTTATTAGTTATCCAAAATAAATTAAGCTAATTGAAATGATTGGTTGTGAGCATCTCCAACTTACTAGGTATATAATGTTTATTAGTTAAAATGCTTAGTATAACTCATTTTTTCAACTCCCATGCACTAAACATATGATTAGGCATTTTATCTCAACTCACATTCACCAGGTATATGTAGTCAGTCTTTAAAGATTAAGCAAAATGTATTTAATTATTAGGATTATTTTCTTTTATTTTTGTTATTGATGTGACATTTTATAAAATTAATAATATTTGAATGAAACCACCGAAAGCAAAATGGCAGATTTCTGTGATTTGTAAGAAAATATTGTTTAGGTATAACATTATTTTTTTTTAAGAAAATGAGTGGGAGCACTAATAAGGACTCCCACTAATAATGTGGCAGTAGGCCCCACCATGAATGATTTAATGTTTTTACCTTGGTATTGTATTTTTTTTTTATTGAGTGCCATGTCATTAGTGGTCTTTTTAAAGTTTCAAAATTAATAGTGTCTATCATTGTCCTTTTTTTTTATTAATTATGAAAAAATTGTATAAAAAAATAAAAATAATATAATTTAAATAAGTAAATAAATCAATAAATAATTTATTTATGATGTTGGTGTTGCCAAAAGGGTTTATATATATGTTTTCAATTTTGTATACATGCATTAATGGTATAGCAATCATTTTGGTTGGAACCATCGTACTTTTTGAATATAGAATTTACATATTTCAATCAGTAGGTATTTCAATCATATCATTTTGTTTGGTTTTAATTTTTTGAAAAATAAATTATTTATTTTTTGTATTTTTTTGTTTTTAGTAAATATTTTTTAAATTTTAAGCAATTTTTTACTTTTTTAGATACATCTTATTTGGATGTACTTAAATAGTAAAATATTTGTGAAAAAATATTTTAAAAAATTAACAACTACACAAAAAAACAAAAAAAATGTACTGAATTTTTGTTTTTTTGTTTTGTTTTGTTTTGTTTTTTATTTTTATTTTTTGTATTTTTAGGTATTTAGTGTATTTTTTAAATATTTTTTTTATAAATATTATACTTTTTAAGTGTATTATGTTGGGTGTGTCTAACAATTAAAAAAAAAATTGTTGAAAATATTAAAAAAATTCATTGAAAAGATTAAAATATGAAAAATAAAAAAGTAGAATTTTTTGAATTTCATATATATATATATATATATTTTTGTAATGACTGTTTATTAACGGTTTTATTATTTCATATTTAATATTGATGATATTTTTTATTAGTCATTATTAGATTTTGCTAAACGTGATCAATTCTTATTTGCTCCAAATTTGACGGAATGATCAATTATGAAAACCACGAGTCGGTCCTGAGATTTTGGAGATTCAAAGCATACCTCCAACATGACGCCTTCTGTACATTTTTCACAATTATATATGTGGTCACTGCTCAATATTGAAAAAAAAAAATTCTAAATTCAGGTTGCTTGGTTTTCAATTTTCAAAAGTAGTCTTTTAGTTTTTATTTTATTTTAGTTTATTTTATTGTATTGTTTTTACTGATTTTTTTCATATTTCAATTAATTTTTAATTTTTATTTTTTAGATTCACTTTCTTTAAATGCATTTGTAGTTAAAAAATAAAATATTTTGTTTTCTTTTTAATTTAAAAAAAATAAAAAAAGAGGCTCAGACCAAAAGTTTAAAATTAGATTTTTTTTTAGGAAAATGCTATAGGTGTCAAATTTTCTACTAAATATATGAATAAATATCTCATATGGGTGTGAAATCTACAAAATTATAGACACTATACCATGTGAGATATTTGATTATTTGTTTAGTAAAAAATTTAATATTTCTAACATTACCTTTTTTTTATCCAAAAGTCCAGGCGTCATTTTCTCTATCCATAAGGACACACTTAGGCAAAATGATTAAAATACCCATCCTTTTATAGGTTCGTTTGGGAAGTGGCTTAGCTTTTTGACTTTTTAGCTATATTAGCCTTGGCCTAAAAAGTCTCGTTGAAAAGAACTTTTTGAATGTTTTGACTTTTTGTAACAGAAAGAATGTAATGGTTAATGGTTAGATATAATATTTTGTCTTATTGAACTAAAAAATATATTTTGTCTTTTTGTGACTAAAATAGTCCTAAACCCAACCCAACCTAACCCAACCCAACCCATCTTCCCAAATAGAGGCATATAAATCATGTACACGGTTTAAGGCCTCATTTGGTATAGCTGTTAAAACAGATTATAGATTATAAATTATGACTTTAATTAGAAGTTGTTAATCTATTTGGTGTAACTATTGGATTATAGATTTAAGTTGCTGAGTAGTGTTTGTTAAATAAGTTATGAAGTAACTTTTCAATTAATTTTTATTTTTTGTTATTCACTACTTCTCTACATTTCTCATAAAAAATAAAATAATAATAATCTATTGTTCATTTTGGATCTTTTTCTATTTTTGAAAAAATAAAAAAAAATCTAAGAGTATAACCATAAATTAACATGTCCATAGTAGAAGCTGATAATCAAAAGTAAGGGTGAGCAACTTCTCAGAATCATCTTTTTTTAGTTAAAATAAATTGATAGAATTACAATCTGTTTGAAATAAGTTTAACTAAACAGTCTAAAATAACTTCTTAAAAGCTAAAAGCTATAAGTTGGCTTAAAAAAGCTCAAACAAACACCCCCTAAACCTAACCAGACGTACACTTCCTCTCTCTCTCTCTCTCTCTCTCTCTTCCCTCTATCTCACACAACAATTTCCATTCCTCCACCAAACCTCACTGCCGATCAAGAAGTCTCAACTGGTTCTTTAGATCGTAAATCTATATCGTTTTCTCTCTTTTCAACACGACGACGATGATGACGTCCACTGCTGGTCAACGATAGCTCACCGCTGAACTCACAGCACTGAGTTCTTTTGTGTCATTTCATCGCGGAACTCTCTCCATCTCATCGATCTCTCTTCAATCCCTAATATCGCCGATCTGAAGCATCAAAACCCTAGCCGCCGATGATGTAGATGGCAACAATGCTTCTAGGCTCGTTGTCTGGGTTTATTTGCCAAGCTTCTCTAGATCTGTCGTTGTCTCCACTCGCTAAGACTTGTCGGATCTATTGCCTCCCTCAGATCTGTAGATACCTCGCCTACTCCATTCACTGGATGAAAGGATTGAATGTTGAGATTTGAGCGGAGAGGGCACCAAAAGTCGCTAGAGGTTATGCTTCTCTCACTCTCTCTCTTTTCTAAATGTCTATATTATTATTGTTGTTGTTGTTGTTGTTGATGATAATGATGAAACAAATTACAATAGATAGAGGATTCCTATAGTTAAGTTTAAACAGATAAGGGACCTCTATGGCTTTGATCTGTTCAAAATGGCTCTGATATTTCAACAGATAGTTTTTTAACAGATATGTTAAAATAAAAGAACAAATAATTTTTTTTTTTGAATAGATTAGAATTTCAACAAATAAAAAATTTCAACGCAAAAATAATTTGAACAGATAAGGGGGAAAATTGAACATATAATTAAAAAATTAAACAGATTAAAAAAATTTGAATACATAGTTAAAAAAATTTAAATAGATGGAAAATTTTTTTTTTTTGAACAGATAGATATAAATTTGAACATATAGTCAAGAAAAAGCCAAACAGATAAAAAAAAGGATTAGGGGGTAAAATTAAAAATAAAAAGACTTCTTACTAGACTATTCCACAAAAAGTAGACCTCTCACTAATAAAAAATTATCTACTGGACCTCTTAGATAATTGTTGGAGTGGATTTTTTTACTAATTTTCTCTAAAAAATTTTATACTTTGTAAGTATATTAAGATTAAGTTGATCTAAAAAATTAATATATATATATATATATATTAAATTATTAAAAAAAATTGCAAAAAATTTAAAAATGTTTATTGAAAATTTGAAAATTATTTTTAAAAATTCCAAAATCAAATAAACGGATCTCAAACATCACAACAATCACAAATCTTTATATCTATACTATTATATATGTGAGTATTAGATTTGGTGTCCAAATATTTGGTAGCTTATCCTTTTGTCACGTGAGAAATTTTTATATCCTAAAATAAAAACTATTATATATGTGAGCACTGAATTTAGTGTGGCTTCTCCTTTTGATACGTGACAAATTTTTATTGGTGAAGCATCAATAAATCTTATAATGTGATCTGGTGAACTGTTTAGTCTTTCCTTTTTTCTTATGAACTCAAATGTCTCATTAAAGTAAAAATTACATAAAAGGTAGTCCCTTTCATGTTTGAATTTAATTTTTTAGGATAAAAGTAGGTTTCTCAAAATGTAAAATTACATATTTGGACAATTTGCACTATAGAAGTTTTGGATCTTCTGTCATTCTAGAACAAATCCCACATTATGAACAAAAAATTTAACACTCTAATATAACATTCCAATAATGTAACACTTTGCAACACACTAAAAAACTCATTAATATACTTTTCCTAAACGTAATAACGTAACACTAAAAGAAACTCTTTGGTGTACTTTTTTCAAATGTAACGCTCCAATGTAACCATAAAAAAAAAAAAAATTCTTTAGTATACTTTTCCCAAACGTAACACTCTAATGTAATATACAAAAACACTAAGAAAAACTCTTTGGTGTACTTTTTTCCAAACGTAACATTAACAGTTTGAAATTATACATTTGTCCAAAACTTACTAAGGAATATTTGTACTCCTTTTAGAATGGTTTGAAAAATTTCACATTTTTTTTTTAGTGTTACATTGGAGTGTTACGTTTATAAAAAGTACACTAAGAATTTTTTTTATTTTTTTTATATTGAAGTTTTACGTTTAGAAATAAGCACACCAAAGAGGTTTCTTTTCTTTTTGGTTTTTTTTTTTTTTGGTTACATTAAAGTGTTAAGTTAAGGAATTTTTTTGTAGTATTATATTGAAGTGTTACGTTTGGAAAAAATACGCTAACGATTTTTTTTTTTTTTTTTTTTGTGTTACAATAGAATGTTATACTGAGGAGTTTTTGTGTATTATATTAGAGTGTTACACTAAGAAGTATTTTTAGAGTATTATATTAGAATGTTACATTTTGAAAAAGTACACTAAGAAGTTTTTTTTCTGTGTTACGCTAGAATGTTACACCGAAGAGTTTTTGTGTGTGTTACATTAAAGTGTTATACTAAGGAGTAATTTTGGATTGTTATATTAGAGTGTTACGCTTGGAAAAAATAAACGAATGAGTATTTTTGTGTGTTACATTAAAGTGTTACAATATAAGGAATTTCTTTGTGTGTTACATTAGAACGTTACACTAAGGAGTTTTTTTCGAGTGATATACTGGAGTGTTACATTTGAGAAAAATATAATAAATTTTTTTTTTATGTGTTGCATTAGGGTATTATAGTAAGATTTTTTTTAGTGTTACATTAGAGTGTTACGTTTAAATATTACATTGGAATATTATAGTTTGAAATTATACATTTGGTCAAAATTTACCAAGTAGTTTTTGTAATCCTTTTGAAATATTTGAAAAATCCCACATCCTTTTAGAATATTTGAATAATCCCATATTTTAAGTCATTTTTGTATTCTTTTTGAAATGTTTTCCAAATAAAAAAAAGATTTTTATATAAAAATTCATCCTAAATTTAATTCTCATATATTGTGTATCTACCTTTCTAACACAAAAGAAAAAAAGAGAACGAACATAATAGAAATAAGGGTATAACCGTAAATATAATTTTTAAATAATATATTAAATCTACATTTCCAAAATCTATGGGATTAATTGGTCTATAAAAAAATCTTTAGGATTAAATGGATTACCATTCCTCAAGATGGGATTTATAGGTAAATTTTTCAATTTTTATATCTTAAAATAAAAAATTATTATTCTAAATAAAATTTGAACCAAAAACCTTTGGTTTCATTAAAAATGGTCTTATCACTTAAACAACATACATATTATAATGTTAATTTTTTATTATTTATTTTTATTCTTACATATTTGAATTGGTCACCCGCTAGTGTATGTATATATGAAAAGCAGAAAAATTCCTAACATCACAACAATCACGAACCTTTAAAAAAAATTAAAAAAAAAACCTTAAAAATTCTTAACATCACAACAACCATAAACCTAAATAAAAATAAGTTATTGTACGGGAAAGAAATAAACCTTCTCGTATAATCCTGTTGATCAAGTCTGCGCTCCTCTTTCCGTCGTCGTTTTATCACCTGAAAACATAAACGTGAGCTAGCCGGCGGGTGTGTGCCGGAAACCTCTCCGATGCCTAAATCAGTAAGCTTGACAAATAGACAAAAGTTCTGTGTATTCAGAAAACAAAGTTGTGTTACCTCTCCATAGGTGATGTCCGTGAGCTTTTATAGGTTTCGAGTGGCATAATCCTAGTAGGACTTTTACTCTTCCATGTAGAGTCCTCCTAGGATTCATACTCCTGAAGGATAATGCTTATCCCCCAACACCCCCCCCCACTGCTTGAACCAAGTGAGATGGTTTTACTTCGGCAAGATGCCATATAACCGAAGTAAGATTACCTTGCCAGACCAGTTGTATGACCGAAGTAAACATGACCATGCTTGGCTGCAGAATAGACCGAACTATAATTATTCGGCTCTTCCCTCTACTACTCTTACTTCGGCTTCTCACGTACAACCCATGGTATGGCTAGATAGAAATAATACGGCATGACCGGTCTAATTCTAAGACCGGTCTAACTTCAAAGTATCTTACACCGGTCCAACATCAATCTTCCCTTGGACCGGACTAACTCCAAAACATCCATAAGACCGGAGTAACTTATATGGCCATTTTACTTGGCCCTTTGTACTGCGGCCCATAACGGCCCATTACCCAGCTCGGCCCACTTTGCATATAAATTACCCTCTCAATTGCCCCTTAATTCCATTTGCGCAGCATGATAGGGATTACCTGACTATAAACCGAGCTAAAGTTTTAGCCTATTCAGCCGAGCTAAAATAACTATTTAGCTTTTCCAGCCGGACTAACACTGAAGCCTTTAAAGCCGAGCCACACTTAAGCCGAACTATCCTTATCCGGTCGAAGTGTCGCTTCAATCACAGAAACTGAAACGCTTCCCTTTCCAATGACACGTGGCAGGTTCTGATTGGTCTTTCGCAGCTGTCACGCCGCCCTCGTATTCCGAAAATTTTGAACAGTTCCTGCCTCCAGCTTTTCACAAAAACAAGTCCCTTGCATTTTGAATCCACTCTGTTCATCTTACTATCCACCTTACTCTCTCTCTCTGAGCCTCAACTGTTCTTCAAACTCTGAGCTCGTGTTCGCCATTACTGTTGTTGTTTTCACCTCCAGTTCTTGCCTCTTCATCTGGTAAGTATTGCACATCTATCTTACTTTCCTTGTTTTTGTACTCTGTTGTGCGTGTTTTCACAAAACATATCTTTTCCATTTTGCTTTATTGCTTCTGAAAACACCATGTTAGAACCTCTGGTATTCATGAAATAATCTGTAGAACACTCTCGTTGATCTAAAATCACACACAACCGAACTAGCAAACTGTTTGTAGCTTTAGTGCCAGTGAGACTAGACTACACAACCGAACTACCACTTGTATTAGTAGTTTTAACATATCAAAGCATCTTGTGATTGCCTTTAGCCGAGATAAAATGTACCGAACTAAGGTTGAACTTAGCACACTAAAAACCTTGGTCATCAACCGAACTAAGCTTTCGGGGGCTAAGCCAGCTTTCTTAGTTTCTAGACCGAACTCAGAAAGCTGCCCCTATAGGCTTAATCCGAAGTAAAAAAACGTAGTTTAAACTGAGATAACCCACCCCTTGTTCAAACCGATATAGATCATTTAGCATCCCATGCAGCCGAAGTAGGACTCTTTTTTCTTGCTCTTATTTGTAGCACGGTCCAATGATCTGTGCTTAACCCCTTTGTTTTTCACTTTGCAGACTTTAGGTTGCCCAAGCCATCCTTTTGAGCGCTCGACCGAGCTTCTGAGCACAACTTCTTAACCGAACTAATTTATTTATAACTTATACAATAAATGGGGAAGTATATGTTTTTGGTAGAAACCCCAGGAGGCCTTGCCAAATTCCGAAAGGACTATAAGATACCTGACGACGTGCACCTTACCCTAGCCAAACCAAATACCATTCCATGGGAGAATGAAGGCTTTGTACCTTTTACCCTGCTTTCAATAATAGAAACCGGACTAAGATTTCCAGTCCAACCCTTGATTTGTGAATTCCTTAGACAAACCAGACTATGCCCAACCCAGCTTTCCACCAACTCATACCGTATAATAATGGGTATAGCCGAACTAAACCGCCAAGCCGGTCTAAACCTCGGTCTAGCCGAACTGTTCCACCAATATTCCTTAGGTTCAAAAGAGGATGTGTGGGTATATTATTTGAGAATACGCCGCCGACGTGAAAAAATAATTAAGGATACACCGGATAAAGACTTGAACGGCGACGATTTTTTCTGGGTCTCTGGGAATTTTGAAGATCATCAAGCCCAGATTCCTGGCCGACGTATAAATTGGAATAAAGGGATACTCGGTATAGTTACTTCGGTTTCCATGCATTATACTCTTTTTACTTCGGTTTCTGGTTTTAAACCGGACTAACAGTTGTCTTTTTCATGCAAATCCAGCCCACATTCATTCATTGTATAGCCACCCCAACTTAGGCGTACTTCGCACCGCACTACGTGTTGAAGAAAGAAGTTGGGCTAAACTCCTCAATTTTGAGCCGACATACCGATATACCGGTCGCCGAAAAGGCAGAGTCACCGACTTTCTCTTAGAAGACACGCCAGAATCGGACCTTACCTTGCCCCAGATCAACCTAGTGCCTCTCACCGTCAAACAAGAGATGGCAAAAAGGAGCAGGCTGAAGGCCCTGTTAACCGTAACAACTCCAGCCGATGTACCACCAACCGGCCAAACCACTGAGACCGTGGTGGCCCTCCCATCCCAACGGCCGTTGTCATCTCGCCCAAGCAAACGTGCCCGGACCAGCCAAACTGAGCAACGACTTGTGGATGAGACCGTTGCTCCACCAAGCCCTCATCCAAGCCCCCAACAAAGCCCTCAACCGGAGAACTCCGACCGAGCTGGCTCCTCAAAATGGGTTCCCAATCTCACCTTCAACAACCGAGATATACTGGCTTCGGATTCGGTTGTCGCTGAGAAGGACCACTCGATGGCTTTCAATCTAGCCAAGAGTGTGTGCCTTCCAAAAGACATGGAGCACCACTACAAACAATCGAACCGAAATTTGAAGTCCATCCGGTCTTCAACTAAGTCAATGATCCTGGTAAATAGCTCTCTTCTTTCTTTGTAATTTTTTCAACTTTCAGTCCGGCTAAAAGAAAAGTTACTACTCCTTTGCAGGCCATCCAGAAAAACAATGTTACACACAGGAGAGTGATGAAGCTCAGGAGAAATACCAGGGAGGCCATGGCAGAGGCCGAAGCAAAAACAGCCGAGCTGGAGGAGGTAAGAAAACAAATTGCCGAACTACGCTCTGAGAACGGTCGACTGACCGAACTGGCTAATTCGGCCGAAGCCGAAAAGCAGAAGGTTGCCATTAAGGCAAAAGACAAGTACCTGCGCCTGCTGGCGAAGATTGAAAAGAAGAAAGATGCCGAGATAGCCCAATTGAAGGAGGGCATGAAAAAAGCCGAAAAACGAGGCTTCGAGAAGGCAGAAGACGCCTACACTCTCCAATGTGATGCCGCCAAGGATCTGTTCTTCAAATGCGGCTGGAGGAGTGCTGTGGAGCAGCTCGGTTGTACACCCGACACCGAGGTCTACAATGCTCCACAGTATTCCATTCCGGCTTCACTGGCGCAGTATGCTGCTGATCTTCAGAGGCAATTTCTTGAAGGGTCTGAAGATGATGAAGATGATGATGAAGATGATGATGAGGATGCGCCAACTGATACTCCGGCCGTTAATGAGCAACCCAACGATTAAACAGTTCGATTGGAGCCGGTAGTTGAAGACCTAACTGATGAGCTGCTGACTGACAACATTCAGCCGATTGATACCGAGGTTCATGCTGAAACCGAGCTCCCACCTCAAACCGTGTTCCCTCTGAAACCGGACTTCGGGCAAATGCTGATGTTGAACTAGACGCTGAAATTGATGATCTCTTGAATTTGTAACCGGGCTGCGGCCCCTCAGTTGTATTTGTTTTTCACTTTAATGAATGAAAAAAATCTTCTGAGCTAACTTTTATTCCGGTTCTGTACTTGTAATGAATTTTCAATGTTTCCAACTGTGATCTCGGTTTGAATGCTGGCTTTCTAACTACTATTTGAAATATTTCTGGGCCGATATACCATATTCCGATTTTAGCTACCTAGCTTACTAGCCAACCACTCTTTAGCCGATGTCCTTACTTCGGCTAAAGAGTACCCAAAGTTCGTTTAATCCAGCCAACCATTCTTCAGCCACCCTTACTTTGGCTGAAGAGTACAAAGAGTTGGTTTCATCTAGTCAACCACTCTTTAGCCACCCTTACTTCGGTTGAAGAGTACAAAGAGTTGGTTTAATCCAGCTAACCACTCTTCAGCCATAAACTTACTTCGGCTGAAGAGTACAAAGAGTTGGTTTAATCCAGCCAACCCCTAAGTTGGTTTTTCCAGCCAACTTAGAATATAGTGTTTGGTTATTCTGACCAAACGTCCTGCAGCCGGGATCCTTATCCTGGGCTTAGGAGGGGTGTTGGTTTAATCCGGTCAACCTTTAAGTTGGTTTTTCTAGCCAACTTAGAATATAGTGTTTGGTTATTCCGACCAAACGTCCTGCAGCCTGGATCCTTATCCTGGGCTTAGGAAGGGTTCATAGTTGGTTATTCCGGCCAACTATGTTTACAATGCTCCTAACTTACTAAAGTTACTGTCTACTGAAAACAATTATACTGAAAAAGAATCGACTTGTTTTATTGAGAAAGTAAAAAATTACATATACTTAAAAGAAAAAGCTAGAAATAAAACAACTTGAGATTGGCAGTGTTCCACGGCCTGGGAATTGCTTTGCCGTCCTCATCTTCCAAGTGGTATGCCCATTTGCCTGCTAATCCGACCACCTTGTAAGGTCCTTCCTAATTAGGTCCCAACTTGCCATCTCCTGGAACCAAGGTGTTTTCCATCACTTTGCGCAGCACCCAATCTCCGATCTTGAATTGCCTTAGATGCACTGTTTTGTTATACTTTCTGGACAACTCTTGTTGGTAGGAGGCGATGTGGACCAATGCTCTGTCTCTTCTTTCTTCCGCAAGGTCAAGCTCCAATGTTATGGCTTCGCCATTTAAGTTTGGATCAAAGTTTTCACTTCGAATTGTGGGGAGGCCAACTTCTAATGGGATGACTGCTTCCATGCCGTAAGCTAAGGAGAATGGTGTTTCTCCTGTTGATCGTCGAGGCGTGGTGCGGTAAGCCCATAAAACATGAGGGAGCTCTTCTGCCCACTTGCCTTTCGCTCTTTCTAACCTTTTCTTCAATCCATCCAAGACTACCTTGTTTGATGCCTCTGCCTGACCATTTGCTTGGGGATATGCCGGTGTAGAATTGTAGAATTCTATCTAGTACTCTTCACAAAAGCCTCTGAAAATTCTGCCGTCGAACTGAGTGCCGTTGTCTGAGATTAATGCCTTTGGTATGCCAAATCGAGTGATGATATTCTGCCAGACAAACTTCTTTACATCTTTTTCCTTGATTGACGCCAAGGCTTCTGCTTCCACCCACTTTGTGAAGTAGTCGGTTGCGGCAAGAAAGAACTTTCTGTTGCCTGGTGTTGTTGGAAGTGGGCCTACTATGTCTAATCTCCACATTGCGAAGGGCCATGGGCTAGTTAGAGGTAGAAGTTCTCTGGCAGGTTGGTGTATTTGATGTGCGAATTTTTGGCATTTTTCGCACTTTTTGACATATTTCTTGGAATCTGCTTGCATGTATGGCCACCAATATCCTTGCGAGATTGCTCTGTATGCCAGTGATCTTCCTCATTGATGGCTGCTGCATACACCCTCATGTATTTCGAACAGGAATGCTTCCACTTTGCTGGGGTGAACACACTTTAAGTAAGGTCTTGAGAATGACTTTTTGTACAATGCCAAGGATGGAGAGAGCCAAAATCGCTGTGACTTTGCTCTTATTCTGTTGGCTTCTTTCTTCTCTTCTGGTAGGGTGTCGTCTTTTAGGAACAGTATGATGGGGTCCATCCAAGAAGGGCCTAACTCTGCACAACATACCTCTTCTGTTTCGGGGTCTTCTATGCTTGGTCTAGGTAGGTAGTCGATTAGTAATGGATGAGGGATAGAGGTGTCTGCCATTGAGGCGATGTAATACCCCTATTCCGTAATGTGCTAATTGGTCCTTAATTTGTTTATGGTTATGTGTCTAGCATGATTTTGTGTGCCATTATGTGATAATATGTGATTTTGAATTCATATCTGTTCGCCGTAGGAATATCTGTTTGAATAGTCCCCTTCGGGAATTAAATTGAGGGCCTTATCGGCTACAGAAACCGAAGTTAATTATGCCGTTGCAATTGGCATAGTTTTTAGAGCCTACGGTGAAATTTAATGGGAAATAGATTCTGGTCAATTTAAACCGATTAAATTGATGAATCATAGCCCAATTATTTTATTATTATTATTTTGATTTAGTGGGGCTTGTTGTGCATTAACACTCACTTCCCTTTTGCTCTACTCAACTCAAAACATTTGAGATATACACTTGAGGGACAAGAGAGGGTCGGCTAGAGAGAGGGGGAGTGAGGGAAATTGGGATTTTGGCCTCAAAGCTTGATCATTTGAAGATCAACTCAAGAATTAACCATAGATTGGGCTTCTAGGTAAGCATTGATTCTTGAATCCATGAGTTTAATGTGTAATCTTGTGTGTTCAAAGTCAATTAATGGTCAAGAGCATGTTTTGAATTGGTTTTGTTGAGTTGGAAGACCATATATGCATGCGTGTATGTAATTGTTTAGAATTGGCATATTTGAGCTTGAATCACATGACTTATGTTGCATTTTGGTTGAAAGCCATGTACTTGACCATCTTTTCATCATATGAACTAAGGATGAAAGTGATATACCACATGCATGTACAATTTATGAATGATAGAAGTGAGTTGGTGTTAATTTGAAGCATGCAAGTGTTTGATCCTTGAAATTGAGCTTCCTAATGGTGTAATCTTGTAAGGGAACCATGTTAGCATGATTATATTTGAGATTTGGGCCTTGCATGCAAGAATGGCAGCTGGGAAATTGGTTTGAAGCTCAAGAACACATTCTGGAGTTTCAGAATTTGAGTCCTTCGGCCGAGGGGAGATCGACGCCGAGCGAGAAAACGGCTCAAAGATTTTCCTGCAGACATGGCTTCCGCCGAAGTTGACGCCGGAGGGGGGAGCTATGTAGGCAGGGGGTCCGCTCGAGCGGTAGATTTCACGCTCGAGCGGGGAATTGAGGCAACCAGTACTTTTGCAGACTTAAGGGTCCGCTCGAGCGGCAGATTTCACGCTCGAGCGGGGACCCTGTTTCCAGAAAATCTGTTCTTGCATCTTGTGTTCGGTTTTCCGTTCTCTTTCACTTGCAAGCACTCTTAGGCATATGTTAAGCATTACAAATAAGTTAATGGGCTATGAATAAAGCCTAAGGAGGAATATGTGAATTAAAGAAATGAATTGAACTGTTAATGACCCTTTTGTGTTTATGAAATGTGTAGGGTCAAGCTCCGGGGCAAATCCACGAGCCGATCACTGTGAGTAATATCGACATTTGAATGTTTGTGAATGTCCAATTGGTCATTCCCTTATAAGCTTGATTAATTGCTAATCGGGATTGTGGACGTAAGTCTGACACGAATAAATGAATGGACCAGAGGTCGTTTTGATAAGTATAGTGGACCCAAGGTCGTTTTGACATGAATGGGTGGGCCAAAGGCCATTTTGAAATGAATGAATGGGCCGAAGGCCGTTTTGAAATAAATGAATGGGCCGAAGGCCGTTTTGATACAAATGAATGGGCCAAAGGCCGTTGTGACAAATGAAAGGGCCAAAGGCCGTTTTGGAATAAGTGAATGGGCCGAAGGCCGTTTTGACATAATTGAATTTGACATTGAGGAATGGGCCGAAGGCCGTTTTGATACAAATGAATGGGCCAAAGGCCGTTGTGACAAATGAATGGGCCAAAGGCCGTTTTGGAATAAGTGAATGGGTCGAAGGCCGTTTTGACATAATCGAATGAGCCGAAGGCCGTTTTGACAAGAATGAAAATCTGAATGGGCTAAGGGCCCGAATGTTTGGAATCATGACTACTTGATTGTATTTCGTACATATATATATATATATATACATGTCTAGCTGTTAAATGGAATTACGAATTGGGCCCAAGGCCGTTCGGAATACGTTGTGCTACAATGTTGTATAAATTCTGCATTTGATATTATTCACTGGGCATTCGCTCACGCTCATTCATGTAATTGTAGGTGAGCCAAGTGAGGTCCAACCCCCGCCCCAGTGAAGTCAGCCAGGAACAGCAGGAGTTTTGGGAGAGTCAGCCTTGGGTCTCACGCGCGAGACCAAACCTTGCCCCTTTTTGTTACTCGTTTATATCCTGTCTTGTCGGCAAGGATCTTGTGTATATTGTATATAGTTTGCTATGGGTTGACTCAGTTTAGATGATCCTGTCTGTAAAGAAGTTTATGCTACTGAACTTTTGATGTGGGTTACTAACGTATATGCGCATGGTTTGTTTTAAAGTGCATATAAGCACGGCTCTATGGACAAAGTCTTTAATTATTGCTTCCGTTTGGCCCCTTTACTCTGTTGAGTTAAGCCTGATTTGTATGGAGGCCGTAGGTAATCTCAGGATTATTGGCCGGTTATGTCTTTAACCCTTAGGGGCGGGTTCGGGTCATGACAGGCGAAGCCTGCTAGTTCGTCTGCTCTGCTGTTTTCCTCACTGCCGATTTGTTCTATCCTGACTACATCAAATTTTTTGACCTCTGTTCTGACCAACTCTTGGTACTTGGCCATCCTGTCATCCTTTGCTTCATAGTCGCCAGATATTTAGTTTACCACCAGCTGTGAGTCGCTGTAGACCATTAGCTCGGTGGCCTTCATGTGGAATGCTGACTTGAGACCTGCAAGAAGCGCTTCATACTCTGCTTCGTTGTTTGATGCTGGAAAGCCAAGGTTGATCGCCTGTTCCACTACCAGGCCGTCTGGAGAGATGAGGACTATGCCAAGCCCTGCTCTATGCCGGTTGGATGCTCCATCTACAAAGAGCTTCCACATCTCTTCCACGAACAACTTCCAGCAAGTAGAGGGATCAGATGATGCCTTGGGATCTTCCTTGTTGCTGGTGTCTTCTTCAAGGTCCATGCTTGCTGTCTGCTCCTCGCCATCTGGTTGTACCAAGTCTTGTTTTGTTGGTGAGTCTTGACTTGGTGCAGCATGGTTTGCTTTTTCCTTCATTTCTTTACTCAGTGCGCCTTGGGGCCCGATCGAGTAACCAAGATAGGGGTTGCGTTATTCCGACGTCAACTTCCATCCCTAGTTCGGTTGTTTCAGTTAGGTCGATTGGGCAGATGTGATGACTTCCTGGTGTGAATTCTGTGACAAAATCTGCCAATGCTTGGGCCTTTACTGTGGTCCTGGGTTGGAACTTGATGTCAAATTGTCCCAACTCTACTGCCCACTTCAAGATTCGCCCAGAAAAGTTCGCCCTTTCAAACAAAGCTTTTAATGGGAAGGCTGTGAGGACAACTATAATGTGGGCATGAAAGTAGTGCGGCAACTTCTTTGAGGCCATCATCAAGGCCAATGCTAGTTTTCCCAGTGGTAAGTACCTTGTTTCAGCGCCCAGTAATGTCTTACTGACATAGTAGATGGGAAGATGTTGGATTCCTTCTGCGCGGACCAACACTGCGCTAATTGTATGCTGCGAGACTGCCAGGTATAAGAAGAGTTCTTCTCCAGGGATTGGAGTTACGAGTAGTGGTGGAGAAGACATGTATTCTTTTAAGCTTTCCAGAGCTTGGTCGCATTCGTCGTCCCATTCAAACTTGGCTTTCAGAGCATGGAAGAATGGTCGTAGTCTGTCTGACGACCGGCTTATGAATCGATTGAGCGCAGCTGCCATGCCGGTGAGATGCTGCACTTCTTTTACTGAGTTTGGTCTCTCCACGTCCTGAATAGCCTTGATCTGAGAAGGGTCTGCTTCTATACCTCGGTTGGTCACCAAGAAGCCTAGGAATTTGCCAGATCCTACTCCGAACGCACACTTCGACGCGTTGAGGCGCAACTTGTGCTTCTTCAGGATCTCGAACATCTCTCCTAGGTCCTTGAGGTGGTCATTCTCATCTTTGCTTTTGACCACCATATCGTCGATGTAAACCTCCATTGTCCTGCCTAACAATGGTTCAAACATCTTGGTGACCATTCTCTGAAACGTCGCCCCTGCGTTCTTCAGGCCAAAGGGCATGACCTTGTAACAGTATAGTCCTCTTGGAGTTGTGAAGGATGTCACTTCCTGATCTGGTTCATGCATGGCGATTTGATGGTAGCCTCTGTATGCATCCAGAAAGATAAGTCGGTTGTGCCCTGCCGTTAGGTCGACTAGTTGATCTATCCGTGGTAGAGGAAAGCTGTCTTTTGGGCACGCCTTGTTGACTGTTTTGTAGTCGACGCAGACACGCCACTTGCCATTCTTTTTAGGCACTACGACCGTGTTGGAGATCCATCTTGGGTAGTGCACCTCTCTTATCGCTCCTGCCTCCAGCAGGTTTCCTACTTCTTCCGCCACTATCTCGGCGTGGTGGAGTGCCGATCTGCGGGTGCGCTGTATGATTGGTCTGGCGGACGGGTGGACGTTGAGTTGGTGACAGATGAAGTTGGGATCAATGCCTGGCATGTCGTATGGTGTCCAGGTGAACACTTCGATGTTAGAGGTCAAAAATTCTAAGACCTCTAATCTCTCAGTGCTGGATAACGATGAACCAAGCAGAAAGAACTTATCCGGGTTCTTTTCATCTATTCTTATTTCTACCAAGTCTTCCACTGCTTTCTGGCTAGCCGCTTTGCCAACATCTACGAATAGTTCATTACTCTCAGGTTCTTCCACCGAATGAACGTATCCTTTGGCAGCGCGGCTGCCATTCACTGTGACGAAGCACTGTTTTGACATGATCTGGTCTCCATAGACTTCTTCTATTACTCCGGTGTCGTTGGGGAACCGCATTACTTGGTGGTAGGATGACGCCACCGATCGCATGGCATGCAGCCATGTTCTGCCCAAAATGATGTTGTAAGTGGAGGGGACCTTCAACACCCAGAACTCCACTTGTTTTGTCACACTCCCTGCTCTGACTCGGAGGATTATTTTGCCGACGGGCCATTCTAGCATGGAGTTGAATCTGATCAGGGAAGATACGGCGGGTGCCAAGTCTTTATCTTGTAACTTCAATTGTTTAAAGGTTTCGTAGTACATGATTTCACATGAACTACCCTGGTCAATCAGAATCCGCTTGACGTCAAAATCCTTGACTCGGAGAGTGACGACTAGGGCGTCATTGTGAGGGCAATATATCCTTGCCAAGTCTTTATCCGAAAAAGACATGACATTCGCGGCCTCTGTCTTCCCCTTCTTGATGGTGGGTTGCGTACTTAGCACTTCTCTCAAAGGTTTCGGCCTTTTTAATTGATCCTCGAGCTCGTGATACACGCCAGTTCGAAGACTCCATGTATCACGTTAATTACGCCTTGAGGTGGGGCGTTAATTGGCATACCATTGGGGTTATTATGGTCCTGGGGGGCTGGTTGCGCCCCTCCTTCGATATATTTATCCAGGTGGCCTGCTGCCACCAACTCCTCCAAGTGCTGTCTCAATGGCGTGTAATTCTCAGTGCGGTGCCCTTTTTCTTTATGGAAGGTGCACCGTGACCTGTCGTCGTAGTCCTTCTGAGCCTCGCCTAGCTTGGCTGGCCACTTGACAAAAGGCTTGTCTCGAATCTTACTAAGTATTCGGTAGATCGGTTTCTTGAATACCGTAGTTATGGCAGTGCGAACTCTCAGCCATCTTTTGTCCTGGTCTTCTCCGTTGTTTCTTCTGCCACGTTCGTTTCTGTTCGGACGGTCTACCGTGTTGACCTTTGCTGAGGTCTTCTTTTCTGGTGCTGTGGTCGCGCCAGATTTTGCTTTGGCACGTGCGCCATCCTCTTCCACCCTGATGTGCTGATGCACTCTTTCCATCAGGGCTTCCATGGTGAGGGGCGGTGTCATGGTGATAGAGTCCCTTAGTCTGTTCCCGACTGGGAGGCCTCTTTTGTACTGCGCAATAGCGAGATTGGTGGGACAGTCCCCAATCTGGTTGAAGGTCTCCCAGTAGCGACTGTTATAGGATCTCAGGGTCTCCTTGTCACCCATGTCGATGGAGAGTAGCTGGTCGATCTCCACCAGGGTTTTAGTGTTTGTTCGGAACCTTGTTACGAACGCCTCCGCTAATTTTGCCCAAGAGGCTATGCTGCCCTCCGGAAGTTTCTCAAACCAAGTCAAGCCTAAGTCGCCAAGGCTAGATGGGAAGAGGATGCACATCAAGGCCTCGTTCCGTTGGTATACAGCCATGACCTGGCGAAAGTGGCTCAGGTGTGAGTAGGGATCCGTCTTCCCTTTGTACGTGCTGAATTTGGGCTGTAGGAAGCCTGACGGCAGGGGTGCATTATCTATTGCCGGAACGAACGGTGAGGTCTGCAGCCTCGCCAATGCCTTGTCCGTTGGTTCATAGGCAGGGCGCTGTATTGGCATTCCAACCTCGACGCTTCCGTGCGTCCGAGAAGCCAACCGCTGCAAGGCAGAAATTCTATGTGGATCATGTACCCTGGCGTCCTCCCTTCATCGTGCCTTTTCTTCTAGAACGGATCGTAGGTCGGACGATCTGGGCAACTCCGTCTATCTAGACCTTGTTTGGTGCGTATGTGAGGGCCAATATGTGCTTCCCTCAGTGTATGACCTTTCAGATCTCGTCCTTTCAGACCTGGAGTGACGAGTTCTGGAAGATCTGGATTGCGTATCGCCTATCCTGAGGCTCTTGTTCCCTGCTTGAGAGGGTGTAGTATTCCTACTACGACTTTTCGAGTGGCGAGAGGGCGTCTTGTTTGTGCGCCCCTCTCCTGTCGCTACTTCTTTTCCTTTTACCTGGCACTTAAGAGATTCCATGTCCGCCGCCATTCGACGAATCAATTCATCTTGTTCCCTGACGCGATCCTCCAAAGTTTGAGGATCAATTCTTTGCCTTTGTCTTTCTAGGCTTTGCGAACGAGAGTGATGGGGACTGTTAGTCCGCCTTCTACCTCTCGCATCCCTCCTAGAATTTTGTCTTTGTGGTTCCAGGCTTGCCATGGGAGTGACCAAGGATAGACCTTCGCGCCTCGCACCCCCTTCTGGAGTTAGTCCATCAATGGCGGATTGGGGCAAATCTTTGTTGTGCGCCATTGGTTCTAAAGAAGAAAAGTTTGATCAAGAGGTTTTGTTCTTATCTGATTTCCCATAGACGGCGCCAATTGTACGGGAAAGAAATAAACATTCTCGTATAATCCTGTTGATCAAGTCTGTGCTCCTCCTTCCGTCGTCGTTTTATCACCTGAAAACACAAACGTGAGCTAGCCGGCGGGTGTGTGCCGGAAACCTCTCCGATGCCTAAGTCAGTAAGCTTGACAAATAGACAAAAGTTCTGTGTATTCAGAAAACAAAGTTGTGTTACCTCTCCATAGGTGATGTCCGTGAGCTTTTATAGGTTTCGAGTGGCACAATCCTAGTAGGACTTTTACTCTTCCATGTAGAGTCCTCCTAGGATTCATACTCCTGAAGGATAATGCTTATCCCCCAACACCCCTCTCACTGCTTAAACCAAGTGAGATGGTTTTACTTCGGCAAGATGCCATATAACCGAAGTAAGATTACCTTGCCAGACCTGCTGTATGACCGAAGTAAACATGACCATGCTTGGCTGCAGAATAGACCGAACTATAATTATTCGGCTCTTCCCTCTACTACTCTTACTTCGGCTTCTCACGTACAACCCATGGTGTGGCTAGATCGAACTAATACGGCATGACCGGTTTAACTTCAAAGTATCTTACACCGGTCCAACATCAATCTTCCCTTGGACCGGACTAACTCCAAAACATCCATAAGACCGGAGTAACTTATATGGCCATTTTACTCGGCCCTTTGTACTGCGGCCCATAACGGCCCATTACCCAGCTCGGCCCACTTTGCATATAAATTATCCTCTCAGTTATGTATCAATTTTTTATGATTATACATAAATATATATACATACGTGTGAGACTACAAAAAAAGAATCCATTTTACATTTTTTTTATTTTCTATTCTGTTTGCTTTCTGTAGAAACCCAAATCTACAATTGTTTCACGCCTATATCATTTTTTTTAAATGATGAATACTTCATGTTTTAATTTTAAATGATAAAAAATTTAAGTTGACACTTAGTCGTGATTTATAATTTGAATTAATTTTTAGTTCGATATCAAATTATGAATAAAGGTAATGAGATTTTTATGAATAAATTATAAGGGTCGCTATCTATAAAATAAATAAAAAAACTATAAGGATAAAATTGAAAATTAAAAAATTTCTAACATAATACATTAAATGTTGTTTATTTTAATTTGAAAAAATAATTATCATTAATTTACACCATATTAAATACAAAAATATTATGTTAATCTCTGCTATCAAACTTATTTCATCCTTTTAGGACAAAATCTAAATGCTTAAGTGAGCATTTGTTATTTTTACACTGTGCAATTAAGATTATGGTCCTGTTTGATAGAGTTGTGGGAAAGTGATTATAACTTATAGTCTAACAACTTATAGCTTATAACTGTAAATATAAGCTGATTTTTGACTTATAAATTAAGCTTCTCATCTCCCACTCAAAGAATAAGTTGATTTTTGACTTACAAAAAGCTATAAGCTGTATTGTTAAGCTGAACCAAACACATTAAAATAGCTTAAATTAAGCTAAAAGCTAAAATAAGTTGGAAATAAGTCTTACCAAACAGGGCCTATAGCAATTCCATCATCTAATATTAGGGATGCAAACAAGTTGAGGTTTGTAAGGCTCGAACTCGACTCGTTTGTTTATTGAATTCGATAATATAGCTCGAGGCCTTGAAACTATATTCTATTATTATAAATAACATATTTATTCTATTATTTCAATAAATAATAAATGTGGCTCAACTTCATTATATTTTGTAAAAATCAACTATCATTAATTACAGCCCAACCAATTTAGATATCATTAAATACAAAAATATTACATTAATCTTTGCTACCAAACTTATTTCATCCTTTTATAACAAAACATAAAAAAAATGGGGGAGGAAAAAAAAAACAAAGACAAGAGAAATAAATATTTTTTCAATCGTGCTACGTGCATAGAAAATTCCTAACATAGAATGCATATATGTGCAACATCGGTGCATTTGTCATTGCGAACATATGTGCAACATTTGTGCATTTTGTATTTGAAGTTTTATGTGCACCTAGACTTTTTCTCTTTTTTTTTTTCATTGCACATAGTTAACTACAAGTAGTTTTTTTGCACAAAAATTCTTGCTTCATACACTAATACAGTTCAGTGCAGATAATGTGAAGTCATGTGTAGCTAGATTATCAACTTTTGAGTGCTAATTTATTTGTTTCTTGATATTTTGTTTTGTTTTTTTGTTTTTGGTTTTTCCTTGTTAATGTTTACTTTGATAATAAACAAAACAAAAAGAACTGAAACTCAAGTGAACTAGTCCAGGTATTCTATAGTCATAATTTAGCTGGATTATTAAGTGTTGCAAAGCTGGTTTGTTTGTTTGTTTCTCTGGTTTTTACTCTTCATTTCGTCTCTGGCTGATTTAATTTTTAACCAACCATTTACATATTAAGTTCAAGTTTGTTTTACAAATTTGAGTTCAATTTGATAGGAAAACAAAACCCATTACACTAAGGTACCTCACTTACACGAGTTCATCATTACCAACAAGCACACGAAGACTAATAAAACCACAAAGCACAAAACAACAAAAACGAAAACAAAATCTTAGCAGAGATTCTTCTTCACCGATACTTCAAACCACACCACCACCATCATCAGGGACGACCCACAATTCTAGCAATATATTACAAAGAAAAATTTTAAAATAAAAATATAAAGTACAACATTAATTTCTACTAATATAAAATGTGAAAAATATCATGAAAATATATATCAATAAAATATTTTCTTATATTTATGTTGAGTTATAAATAATAGAAATTGTAAGACAATCATAAACATTAGTTTTGAGAAATCACTTCTTCTTTTTTTTTTTTTTGGGGGGGGGGGGGGAAGGGGTATTATATTTTGTCTAAATTGTTAAATTTTATAGTTCAAATCCCATGTTTTCATAGATATAGATGTTTGGACTGTGTAACTACTTAATTCTTTTTACAACTTAGAGGGGACGAATATGTATAATTTTAAAAAATAATATTAGGGAGTATGAAAAAAATATCATGAAACAAATCATGACTTTTTTTTTTTAATCATTTGATTAGAGTGTGGTGTTTTATTATATATGTAATCCAAAGGTGAAGAATCTTTCATGATCATTTTCATAATTTCTAACAATTTAAAAATAATCAATAGGTAATTTTTGGAATTGTAGGGTGGTGATTGCCCCTCTCTTGTTTCCCTTTGGGTCCATCTTTGACCACCATGAATCCATTTTTGGGGCAAATCAGATCCCATCGGCTGGTGACACTTCACTAACATCCATGTACCTGCGGCGGTTGTTCCTCATCCAAAACTTGAAGACTTGAACAGAATTGAACAAGCTCTTCTTCATTGTGTCCCTAGAGGCTCCACCCTAATGTCTCCGTTGCATACTCTCTCATCATCGCTTTCTGCTCTCCGTGAGACTAGCCCTTGCCCTCTTTCTCCTCATTAGCTCCCTCTCCTCTTTTGTTTCTCCATTGCCCAAATACTCATTATCATTTGGGTTTACATCACCACCAGCTGCCAGAGCAGTCGGGGGTGGGTCAGACCGAGGATGGGTAGTCAGGGAAGAGGAGTGGCGGCTGCCATCTCCCCGAAGATGTGGTCCATCTTGGGGATGATGCAGATCAACACGTCCTCTCTCTTGTGGAAGTTCTAGTGGCATCCATAGGAGGCGCAAAGTGTAACGTCGCCACCTGGTTTCCCCCATTGTTCTCCTTGACAACATTCAAGAACTCAAGGCACCTGTCAAAGAGGCGGTGATGGCGGCCTCCTGGTTGTGTGATGGCATGCTTTTGTAGCATTCACAGTAGCCTAATGACCTAGATTGCCATTGTTGTTTTCCATGAGTGATAGAGAAGAAAAAGGCAAGAAGACTGTGAAAGAGAGGAGTTTTGTAAATCGCTTACGGTGAATTTGGTGTGCTAATGGCGTGCATTTATAGTGAAAAAAATAGAGATGGGATTGAAGAGAGAGAGAGAGAGAGAGAGAGAGAGAGAGAGGTGCTTTTTGGCATGAGTTTCTGGTGCCAATGAAACAAAAGAAGACAACGAGGCTGTGAAAAAGAGAGTAGTTATGTAAATTGCTTACTGTGAAATTGGGTGTGCTAATGGTGTGCAGTTATAGTGGAAACAGAGATGGGATTGGAGAGAGAGAGATGGGTGCTTTTTGGCATGTGTAGTGGCGAAGCCAAAGAAAGGCTAGGGTCCCCTCCCCTCGAGTAAGGATCCTCGGCCACCCTTTCCTACAACCCTTCCTGCCGCCCTCGCGAAAACGACGTTGTTTTGGCGAAAACGACATCGTTTTGGTTAGTTGTTTTTTTTCCCCCAAAAAATTTGAGTTTCCCGTTTTTTTCACTTTCATCTTCCTTTATCATCTCATATGTTCTGTTTAGCCCTAACAAGTAGACAGCGACGAGAGAAAGAGGCACTAGATGAAGAGAGAGAGAGAGAGAGAAAGAGAGAGAGAGAGAGGCATAGAGAAATGAATGGAGAGAGATGGTGGATGATGGGGATGGTGATGGAGACGGCGAAAAATGGAGGATGACGGAGGGAGGAGACGATGACGGCTTCACGAAATTGGACCCAAAATGTTACTTGAGATTGAAAAAACAAAAAGATTTGGAATATGGAGAAGCAGATAGTGTGTTGTAGTACTTTTGTAAAAAACTGTAGAAAATCCATCATTTTATTATGCAGTCCAATTAGATTGTGAAGAGCAGATAAGTAATGTATTTGGGGCCGATGCTCAAATGATAATGAACTATGCTCAATTGGGGGATGTAGTGACCTTTGACACTACTTACAAATTAAATAACGAGCATAGACCTTTTGGAGCCTTTGTTGGATTTAATCATCATCGAGAAACAATTATATTCAGTACAACGTTGATGTATGATGAGACTGCTGAATCATTCACATGGTTGCTTCAGATTTTTTTAGAGACAATGTCAAACAAAGCTCTGAAAACTATTTTCACAAATCAAGATGCTGCGATGACTAAGGCCATTCCAATTGTTATGCCTAATACAAACCACCGACTTTGCACATGGCATTTGATGCAAAATGTTGTAAAGTATGTGAGTTATCTTCTTGAAGATGTAGGGGTGAAGGGTGTGTTTTTAAAATTTATGCATTAAATTGATGACGAAGAAGAATTCAAAATACAATAGGACCAAATGCTTGATAGGTATGATGCACGCAACAATCATTGGTTGGAGCAAACTTTTGGTGTGAAGGAGAAATGGGGATGGCCATATATTATGAATTCTTGGGCAGTTGGAATGAGTACTACTCAACTAAATGAATCCTTCAATGCATTTTTGAAGGATTATCTCAATTTTGATCATAGCTTGCATATGCATTCTAAACAGGTAATTACATTTGTATATGATTAAATGATATTTTGTTATGTGTTATGTATGATCGTTATGTGTTATGTGATATGTGCTACCAATTTTGTGTTATGTGTGTTGGAAAAATGATGAATTAAATAAATTAGTCGTTTGTAGGGTGATGCTTTTTGTACTCTCGAAGGTCAATCTGAGCCTTCTGTCACCATGGGTAATAGTTCTATTCAGGTAATGTTTACTATTATATGCAACCTTGTATTAATCTTGTTGGATTGGTTATTCTTGCAATCTAGTAGGGTGATAATTATTATTTTGGGTCTTTTTTGATGCATGTAGGGTGGTTCTTTTTGTGCTTCCCAATGTCAATCTCAACCTTCGTCTGCCATGGGTAATCATTCAATACAAGTAATATTTAATCTTGTATGCAACCGTTGACATGCATAGACTTTAAGGACATTGAACCTCATACGGAACCATTGTTTTACTTTATTAATGTTGTTGGATAACTAAGATTCCCACATATCTTCAATTAGTTCTTCTTGCAATCTAGTCATGTGATTTTTTTTTTTCTGCATTGGTTATATAGGGTGTTACTGTTTATACTCCCCAAGGTCAATCTCAACCTCCTTTCACCATATGGATAGTAATTATGTTGAGGTAATATTTCATATTGTATGTTTTTTTAACTTGTTCATGCATTATTAATTTTGTTTTCATTTCATTTACTATTTTCTTTGTGTTGGTTTACTTTAGGGTCATGGTCATGGTGTCTATATTTCTCAATCTCGACTTGAATCTTAATCTCGACCTCCCTTTGCAATGGGTCGTACAAGTGTTCATCATGTCATGTATCCTACATATGATGTGAGTTATAATTGCTTACATACTTGCATTGAAATGGTAATATACATTGTATCAATATTTTAATAAATTTAGCACTATTGTAGGGAAATATCACGCCACAGTCAATGCCTTTAGTCTATCACACTCAGACATCATTTCAGGAGTTGCTTCGAGGTACTAGTGTTTAACACTTTGTAGTCCAAATGTCGCAAGCCTCACATAGTCTTGTTGACAGTCATGTAGAGGGACATCCCTGAACGAATGATGATGTTATTCTATTTTCAGATTTGGGTATATTTTTTTATGTTGTTCGGATTTGATTCATTTTTCTTGTTATTTTTTGCAATGGGAACAATGTTTGGAAATGATAAGTTTGGGAACAATGTTCTTCTCATTCATTGTAATGGGAACAATGGGAACAATGTTTGGAAAGGATTTGGGTCTTTTTTTATGCATATTATTTTTTTATGATGGTATTTTTTGATTCTTATGCATAGAATGAGAAGAATATTTAAATTTTATTATGTTGCGTGTTCGCTGTATGACTGAGATAGGGACTTATAGGTTTAAATATTAGGAGCAGATGTCATGACCCAAACCCGCCTCTATGAGTTTAATATCGTAACCGGCCAGTAATCCGTAATTACCATAGGCCTGTTTCACAACAATGACAATAATACAGTAAAAGAGTCTGGCAAAAACCAACCAAAATATACATACATTGTCTAATGAGTTGTGAGGACCTGAATGTAAACAAACTTTAATATACTTAGTTATATACACAAACATTTAAGTCTAAGAAACACATACGTACAAGCCAAAACACAAGTTAGGGATTTAAATCCCATTATCAAAAACAGTAGTAACAAAAAGTCATAAAACATTCATTGACTCCTAATAACATTCAAAAAGGGTAGGTTGAGATCACTCCAAAACAAAGCCTTGACAATAACGGTTCGGAATCTCATGGTAAGGCGCAATAGGTTGGCATGACAAACCGGGATCAGGTTAATGCCACTAACACCTACATATATATAATAAACTGTGAGCTCGACCCCGATGAATAACAAAACGTGTAAAAGGGTTTTTGAATGATGTCCTTATAATAATTCAAAACAATCAGATTCAATAGTGAATAAATTCACAAAGTAGTATTTCAGGCATTTCATAGTCATATGGATTCATAGCAGTCATACGTGATACATCCATTAGCAGAACCGTATAATAGGTCTTAAAAGACTGAACAGCCAGTTGATGGCCATCAAATAGTAAATAGTAGTTCTAAAACTTGGAACTGACAGAGATCTCTATAACAATAGCAGTTACAGTAACAGTAACAGTAACAGTAACAATCAGTTGCTATGGATGCCACGAGTACAGTTCTCAAAACAAGACAATCATTCATTCAGTAAACAATGGCAGTGTTTGGGAAGTCCTCAAGTAGGCTATTATAGCCTCAGGATGAAAAAAAGCCATTTAGCCTACCACTGTAGCTAAACCATTGATATAACTATAAAAAATAAAAAAAATAAAGAAAATAGCTCGGCAGCCTATAGAAAATAGCTCTGTAGCCCGCCCCTGTCACTTGATGGCAGTCCCACCGGTACAAAATGACACTTTTGCCCCTTTACACTAATTTTGAAAAAAATAAGATTAGGGACAAATTTGTCATTTCAACCTCAAATATCATTTTAACACACTTTTCAATACAACAACTCAAATAAAAATAAATCTCATCTTCCCAAACACAAAAACTAAAATAGCCTACTAAAATAGCCAAAAAGCCAAAAAACCTCTAAAATAGCCACTTCCCAAACGAGGCCAATATCATTTCAGTAAACAGTACAGAAGTATCGATCGAAAAATAATTATATATGAACATAGCTTTATAACATTATTACTCACAATGGGCTCCTTGAAACACGTGCTAAAATGCACTAAGGATGCGGCGTCCGATCTAAACAAACAAATCCAAGCACAACAACCCAATTACATTCATATCGCTAGCCAATTCTATTTGATTCAGTTGTTACCTATTCAATTTCCATTCGTTTTTACTCGTTCGGTTTTAATTTTTCATTTGTACATTCTAACGCACTCATGAGATGTAAATGCACATGAAAACACTTTAAAACTATGCAAACGGAGGCCTAGAAGGTGGAAAAGAGGAGCGAAAAACAAACTGGGCCTGCCTAAAAGGGCCACACGTGCGGTGACCACTACCGCATCTAATTCCGCTTGTGCAATGCATAATACACCATACCATTGCCCTGTTTTCTGCATGTGTGGGGCTCCGAGCCCCATGGGCGACACTGGGTGAAAAACTGTCTGAAATGCTATTCTTTTTGGCAATGCCTTCCTTTGCAAAATCAACCCAATTTTCATGAATTTCACTTCCAAAAACTTGACATAACAATTTGAATTAAACATATTTAGCATGAAACAAAATTCATAACTTCAATTGAAGCTTCAAAACCACGCAAGGAGTTTAAATTCTTGAAGTGGAAACACAAGTTCGTAACTTATACAAAGTTAGCTCCAATTCTTTAAAATGCATGAAGTTTTCCTCCCAAATGTTGAAACTCAAAGAAGAAGCAAGGAAACAATTAAATAATCATGAGTTCCACGGAAAATATGCCATGCATGGTGAATTTAGGGGCTAAATTAGCCAATACTCCCATTAACAAGTGATGTGCATCCTAAGCTTTCATTTCATGAACAAGACCTCTAATTACTTGTAAATTCATTCTCAATTAAACTTGTATCTTGGAAGATGATGAGTAGAGGAGCTTGAAGTTGAAGAAATTGGAAAGAAAGGTTTACCTTGTGTTGATATTCAAGCTAGTTTCTATCGTACACCAAGTTCTTCATTTTTTCATCTTCTTGATGAATTCTACTCTAGCACTCTCTTTCTTTCTCTCTTTACGTGTGCTATTTCTAGCTCAACACCAAGCACCCACTCTCTTTCTTTGTTGATTATAAAATAGGCCTATGGATATGTAACGAGCTTCTAATTTTCAAGACTTACACTTTAGTGGCAAATTAAATTAAATTCAACTTCACTCAAATTAAATTAAGCTCATCATATTATGATCTCAATTACACTGAATTTGAATAAATTAATGTGAATTAGGCTCTAATTGCATATCTCAATAATTAATTCTACCTTGCTCAAATTAGCGAATTAGACAGGTGTATTTTTCACTCTATAGAAATACTGACTATAGAAATACTGTCCACATTAGCTTTAGTATCAGCAGGCACAGTCAATACACAATACAAATACCCTTGACACCCCTTCTAATCAATTTGTATGCTTTTATAGATGAAATCAAGTATGGGAGAGGTACGACACCAACTCCGTTAAATATAAATTCAGGTAAGTCAGGTGGACGAAAAATAACTTGTTTTGTTACACAATCAATAGAGGCATGATATTTTGTTAACCAATCCATTTCCAAAATTACATCAAAGTGATCAAGATTCAAAGGTAATAAATCAACATATAAAACCACATCTCCAATAATAATCTCACATACAGGATACACATAAGCACAAGTCATGGACCCTCCAGCAGGTGAAGATACTACTAATAAAAAGTTCATGGGTTCTAGTGGTCTATTTAATTTTTGTGAAAAAGCATGTGAGACAAACGAGTGTGTAGACCCCGAATCAATCAAAACATAAGCATTTTGTGCACATATTGGAAGTATACCTGACACTACTATCTTAGTATTCTACACATCTCCTGGTACAAGTGCAAACACCCAGCCTTGCCTTAAAGTTTCTCTCCCGGTAGCTTTCGAATTTGGTTTTGGTGTGGCGGTTGATGCTGCAGCACTAGCCACGGGTATACTAGTGCCTTGAGATGCGAGATGACGGTCTTTGACTATATGGCCCACCTTGCCACACCTATAACATGCCCCAGAAATTTTATAACAAACCCCTTTATGTCTTCTGCCACATTCTAGACACGGTGGTATATAATTGTTCCTTTGGCTAGAAGTACTTGACCCTATATTATGTTTCTTACTTAGTGAGTTATTCCTGCCCTTTTTGAAATTAAAACTATCTCTTACCTCGCCATTCAGTCACTGGCGTCTGAGCCTGCTTTAAAGCTGCAATATTTACCTCAGCTATGATAGCTCGGTCAAGAACATCCACATACTTGAGTAATTTCAAAACATTGATTCGGTCAAGTATCTCCACATTAAGTCCTCCATCAAATTTTCGAGCCTTTTTGTAGTCAGTATCTACCATGCGTGGGGCATAACGCGCAAGCGCAGTAAATTTTGCTTCATATTCAGCCACAGACATATTACCCTGCTTTAATTCCCTAAACTCGGATACTTTACGGTCACGGACACATTGAGGAAAATATTTATCATAGAATGCTTCCTTGAATTGAGCCCAAATCAAATCATAATAGTATTATTTTCACGCACAAGCATCTACCATCGCCTTGCCTCATCTTCTAAAGTGAAAGTGGCGAACAACATTTGAACACGGAAACACTTCAAATAGCTTTTCAATTTCTAGAATCCATGCTTCAGCTTTCAGTGGTTCTAGTCCTCCCTGGAATGTCGGTAGCTTCATTTTGTTAAACTTTGGTATTAAAGCAATAACATCATCATTGGCATTTGGTTTAGGTTGCACTGGTGGCAGATGAGGAGGTGGAGGTTGTTGATTTTGTTGTTGTCTTAGAGCTTCAGTCAAGAGTTCAACCATTCTCTCCAATCTTGCAATTCTTACTTCGGGTGATTCATTTTCATCTACATTTCTTGCATTCTCCATTGCACTATATGAAACATGGTAATAATAAATAGAGAAAAAGATGGTTTTTACATTCATATTATATATATACATATAACATGTCCACACACACTTATTTATGCTCATGGAATGCAATAATTGCTTTTCTAGGATATCCTATAGCTCATTGGGACACGTGTGTATGGTATAACTCGTGCTTTGATGCCACCCTGTCACGACCCAAACCTGCCCCTATGAGTTTAGCATCATAACCGGTCAGTAATCCATAATTACTATAGACTTGTTTCACAACAATGACAATAATACAGTAAAAGGGGCTGACGAAAGCCAATCAAAATATACATACATTGTCCAATGAGCTATGAGGACCTGAATGGAAACAAACTTCAATATACGTAGTTATATACACAAACATTTATGTCCAAGAAACACGTACGTACAAGCCAAAACACAAGTTAGGGATTTAATCCCATTATCAAAAACAGTAGTAACCAAAAGTCATAAAACATTCATTGACTCCAAATAACATTCAAAAAGGGTGGGTTGAGATCACTTCAAAACAAAACCTTGACAATAACGGTTCAAAACCTCACGGTGACGCGCAATAGGTTGGCTTGACAAAACGGGATCAGGTTGACGCCGCCAACTTTGCTACGGTGCCTGGCCACCTACATATATAATAAACTGTGAGCTAGAACACAGTGAATAACAAAACGTGTAAAGGGGTTTATGAATGATGTCCTTATAACAATTCAAAATAGTCAGATTTAATAGTGAATAAATTCACAAAGCAGTATTTCAGGAATTTCATAGTCATATGGAATCATAGCAGTCAAATGTGGTACATCCATTAGCAGAACAGTATAGTAGGTCTTAAAAGACCGAACAGTCAGTTGATGGCCATCAAACAGTAAACATTAGTTCTAAACCTTGGAACTGACAGAGATTTCTATAACAGTAGCAGTAACAGTAACAGTAGCAGTGACAATCAATTGCTATGGATGCCACTAGTACAATTCTCAAAACAGGACAATCATTCATTCAGTAAATAATATCATTTCAGTAAACAGTATAGTAGTATCGATCGAAAAATAATTATACATGAACATAGCTTTACAACATTGTTACTCACAATGGGCTCCTTGAAACACGTGATAAAATGCACTAAGAATGCGGTGTTCGACCTAAACAAACAAATCCAAGTACAACAACCCAATTACATTCATATTGCTAGCCAATTCTATCTAATTCGGTTGTTATCTATTCAATTTCCATTCGTTTTTACTCGTTCGGTTCTAATTTTTCATTTGTACATTCTAATGCACTCATGAGATGTAAATGCACATGAAAACACTTTAAAACTATGCAAACGGAGGCCTGAAAGGTGGAAAAGAGGAGCGAAAAACAAATTGGGCCTGCCCAAAAGGGTCGCACGTGCGAGGGTCCCAGCCGCACGTGCGGTGACCACTACCACACTTGCTTCCGCAGGTGCAATTTAAGCAGAATACACCACACCACTGCCTTGTTTTCTGCACGTGCAGGGCTTCGAGCCACACGCGCGGCACTGGGTGAAAAACTGTCTGAAATGCTTTTCTTTTTGGCAATGCCTTCCTTTGCAAAATCAACCCCATTTTCATGCATGTCACTTCCAAAAACTTGACATAACGCTTTGAATTTAACATATTTAGCTTGGAACAAAATTCATAACTTCAATTGAAGCTTCAAAACCATGGAAGGAGTTCAAATTCTTGAAGTGGAAACACAAGTTCATAACTAATACAAAGTTAGCTCCAATTCTTTAAAATGCATGGAGTTTTCCTTCCAAATGTTGAAACTCAAAGAAAAAGCAAGGAAACAATTAAATAATCATGGGTTCCATGGAAAATATGCCATGCATGGTGAATTTAGGTGCTAAATTAGCGAATACTTCCATAAACAAGTGATGCAGGTTATAATGACTCGGATTTTAAATTCACATTGGATTGGTGTAAAGTGGTGCCCGTCACCTTAAAACTTGTATGGTTGTCGGACTCTTGATATTGATGAGTTGGTAAGTGAACTTCAAATATTGTAATTGAGGACCCTTGGGTGATATTTGGAACCTCGATTGAAGCCTTAACAAGGTATTTAGGTAAGATTAGATAAAAAGCCCCAAGTTTGAGTTTGAGTTTGAGTTTTTAACTAGCTATCACTCTTTTGCCCTTTTCTCCTTCCATACCTTAAATTTAAATGTGAGACTAGAACCATTGGAAAGCTTGTTTCCGGGGCTTCAATTTGGACATAAGAACGACCTAAAACGGAGTCCGGATGAGAGAGTTACGCATGTTTGAAGTTTCGGAATCTGTGCTGGAAGCAGGTACGTTCGAGCGGGAAAAGGGACGCTCGAGCGAACTGCCCGAGTTCAGCAGCTTAAAAACGTGTTTTTTAGATCATTTCTTACATTTTCTTTTCCTCTCTTCTTTTCTCTCATTCTAGGTCCGAAAACCTAGCCCTAAAAACCTTGATTTCCTCTACTTTTATCAACAAATCCACCATGGATCTTGCATCAAGGATGGAGAACAAGAGAAGATCAACAGTTTCAACCGATTGAAGCTCGGATTTGTGACGGATTCTCATCAAAGCTTCGCTCCTTTGCTTGATTCTTGAGGTAGGGGTTCTTGTTCTTCCTCAATACTTTCATAAATAGATAGATTTGTGGTATTTTGATTATATACATACAAAACCTACATTTTTGGGCATCTAGAGTATATTATGAGAATTGGTGGTTTAGGGTTTGAGATATTGGGAGTTCAATTGATGGGTTAAAATGGTGGATTATGAACCCTAGGTGTATAATCAATGGGAAAGTTGGAATAAAAAGTAATGGGTTAAGAAGTTTGAATTTTTTCTTGAAATTTCTAGATTTTCTAGAAACCCTAAGTTGATTCATGATGATAATCAATGATTTGGCCCAAATTGAAAGTAGAATCATAAAATTGGTAGGTTGAATTATATATGTACAAGTTTAATTGGAATTTGGTTATATTTGAAAATTATGTTTAAAATTTGCGAATGAAGTTTGTTATGAGCATTGTAAATCATGTTATAATGAGAAAGGAATTGGGAGAAATGATTTATTAATGATATAGATGACATAAACTCGGTTCTGGAATGTTGAAATGGGATTTAAGAGTTCCTCTTGAATTATGTTGAATTATATTTAATGGTGTTGAGTTAAATCATGTTGATTTTGGTTTTTGTGATCTAAAATGTAGAGTTTTCGAAAGGGGTTTAATCTCAAATCATTTTATTAAATTCCTAGTGGGCTTGTTTAGTCATTCAACTCAAGAGGATGATTCAATGGGGTTTCTTTATGGGGATGGGAAATGTTTGGTCTTTGGTGAAAACCCTAGAAATTTATAGATTTTTGGGGAACACGGAAATGTTCATAAAACTCCTTTCTTTCTTTGAATAGAGGATGAATGGGTGTAAATTCCATAATGTGTTTTGCAAGAATGGTAATCTTTTAAATATATTGAGTTAGAGAAATAATTTTGAAAACTTCATGTGTAGTCCTTGATGAGACCATGTTGCTATGACTTGTGAAATGAGGAAGTTGATGGTATATGGTTGACTTAAGAAGGAATGTTATGAACCATAGAAATTTTTGCATTTGCATATCATTTCATTTCCTTTGGCCTTTGTTAAAGTTGTGTTGATCGTCGAGGGCTTCATTTTGATCCGTGGATCTTGGTGTTTGGAGCATTTTGGTTTTCTTCAACTTCTTCCTTGAGCTCTGAAATTTGAGGTAGGGATTCCTACTCACTCTTATGAGGTTTAACCTAGATATTGAGTTTTTGTATAAATGGTTTTGGGTTTTGGAAACTAGGGTTTCAAGTGTATATTTTTGAAAAGAGGGTTTTGATAATTTTGAATCATAAACTTGTATTTGGGTTTCAAAATGGGTTTGTTGATGTTGTTTTTAATATCGGGCTCGTGGAGTCAATGTTGATAATAAAGAGAAATATGCCATGCTTGGGTATATCGGGGTCATTAGTGTAATAAATGACTTTGTTGTGGTTGTATGGAATTGAGCTGGAAATTATGAAATTGATTCATTATATTGTGAAACGGTGGAGTTGGTTTTATTAATCGATCACTTTTGAAAACATTGATAATTTATCAGTTGGAGCTTTTATTATCTGTTTAGAAATAATTTCTTGGGCTACCGGTAGAGGATAGTTTGATTGTTATAGACAATGCATGATGATTAGGCAAACTAAAACTAATCAATTGGACGTGTCGTAGAGTACGACAGTTGATAGAATACATTAACGTTATGTATTGATTGATTGTGTATATGATTCATATGTATATACATTATGTGTATGTGGGAGGAGATAGGGGATGTACTCCACGGTTTAGGGGAAGATGGGGGATGGACCTCTAAACCAGATGTTATTTGGGAGAAGATAGGGGATGGACTCCACTAATACAGCTCATATGCTTGTCAGTTTATATGTAGATACTGCTCATATGCTTATCTTTGGAAGTGTTGATATAGCTTATATGCTTATCTGGTGATTTGTTGATACAGCTAGTAGGCTTATCGATTGTGAAATGAGAACCGTTTAAAATGAGTTTTGTCTCACGTAAATTGTTGGCCAGGTTCTTAGTCATCGTTGTGAATTGTGGGCTTGTTAAGGGATGGGAAATGAAATGAAACACAGACACTGTGGTCATGTAATGGAATTGGTGTATGAATTGATCTATGGGAATTAAACATTTATCAATTGCTGATGTCTTAGTTATTGTTCATATTGTGTTTAGCATATCTCTACTGGGCGTTGGCTCACCCTATATGAGACACCATTTTCAGGTACAGGTAGCATGCCACTTCCAAGGACATAGCTTGGATGATGAGGATGAGAGTTGAAGACTCTTTTGTTTCTTTTGTTTGTATTACATGTACATCAAGCCAAGGACTTCTTCGGTTTAGAGTTAGTACTTTTTTTGTGTGTAACCAAGTGTTAATTTGGAAAGCTGTAAGCCCGTAGGGGATTTGCTTTTGTTGTTAACATGTAATACTTTTGTAGGAACTACTCTGATGAATAGAAATAGTTGATTTCTCTTATATCAATTCTTGTCTTTAGTGATGGGGTTTATGTATTATTTTGAGGGTGTTACAACTTGGTATCAGAGCGTACCGGGTTCGAATACTTTGGGTACATGGGAAGTGATTAGTATCACAATGGGTTCGTCTCGCTTGTTAGAGACTTAAGTGTAATGTAATGTGTTTTTGTGATAGCATGTTTATGTGACTATTTGGGTATGGGATTTGATTTCTAGGATATTGATTGGATCCTTGGATTTCTGTGAGCCTTGTTGGAAATGCACTTGGTCAATGCTGTTTCTAACCGGAACTTTAGTAATGCCTTGGGACTGTCATTATCCGGGAATGGAATTCGTAAGTGCTTATGTGTTTATGTGCTTATGTGCTTACATGGAGTGAATTACAGTTGTCCATGCATTGGGACGCGGGTGTTTAGTTTCAGCACATTTATGAATGTGCTAACGTCTTTGTTATCTTTAATAGGATGTCAGGACGAGGTGGTAGGCGCGGTAGACCTAGGAGCCAGGAGGTGCCTTTACCGGATGACATTCCGGCGATGCAGGAGGGAGTTGGCCAGGCCAATGTGGCCGAGCCAGTGGGTCAGCAGGCTATGGGTGCTTTGGCCCGAGAGATAGCGGGAGCTTTGGGTATTCTCAGAGCTGAGCATCAGGTTGCAGAGGTAGGGCCTTCTTTCTTGAAGTGGGAATTTTTCCGGTCTAACCTGGACGAATTTATTGGAGATCTGAAAGAGCCACTTAAGGCTAACGAGTGGTTGGAACAGATGGAAAAGACATTCGAGATGCTTGGCATCGAGGATGAGACTCTAAAGGTGACCTTGGCATCCTTCCAGCTGAAGGGAGATGCGGGTCAATGGTGGAAGTATGAAAAGGCCCGTGTGGGTGGTGCATGGGGGGCTTTTGTAGAGGCTTTCCAGGAGAGGTTTTTATCTGCAGCTGCTAGGGAGAAGCTGAGGGATTAGTTTAGCCGGCTTAAGCAGCAGGGTTTGTTAGTGGCCGAATTTGAGGCTACTTTTACTAGCTTGTCCAGGTTTGCACCTGAACTAGTGGTGTTCGAGAAACGCCGTTGCTATGAGTTTGAGCGGAAGTTGAGGTGGGGCCTCAAGTTGAGAGTTGGTGGGTCTTACATCCGAGAGTATAGATATCTGGTGGATGCGGCTACTCATATGGAAATTATGGTGCAGGAGGAGGATGATGAGAAATAGCAAGGTTCCAAGAGGAGCCAAAAGGGCTAGGGTGATGGCAGGAGACAGAGGGGTTTTAACCCTCAGCAGTCTCAGAGTGGCTTGGCTAGATCGACTTTTTCGGTACCGAGTGCAGGCTCCGGGAGAGGTAGTCAGGGAGGTTTGTCTTGTTTTGCATGTGGCCAGCTGGGTCACAAGTCTTCGGTTTGCCCTCAGAAGGGAGGGGGTCAGCGAGCTGCTTCTTCTTCAGCCAGACCTCAGGGCGAGTCGAGGCGGGGCGGCCTTTGTCTTGTTATCGTGTGGGCGGCAGGGCACTGAAGAGGTTTGCTCCGCGATTAAACGCCACTTGGCGTCTGGTTCTAAGCGAGCAGAAGTTATCGGCTAGCTCGGTCTGTCTGCAGCCTCGAGGCCAATCAGAACCGTCTTCCCGATCGTGCATCGATCGTTTGCTCCTAGAGGTGAGCAGTGGATCGAGGGCCTCTGGTAGCGTGTATCTTTATCACAGACCTAGTACCGGCTCCATCCGTAGTGAGAGGTACCTTTTTGTTTTGCAACTCGGTTGCTAATGTATTGATTGATACGGGTGCGTCTCATTCTTTTGTATCTGCTGCATTTGCATCTGTGTTGGAGTTAGAGTTAGCACTATTAGCGTCTCCTATTTGTGTCATGTCGCCTATTAGGGGTGAGTTGATCTTGAAACACGGATGTAGGGGTTGTGATATAGAGGTTGATGATCATAGACTTCCGTTTCCTTTTGTAGTTATGCCCATGAAGGGCTTTGATGTTATTTTGGGTATGGACTGGTTATCGTTTTACCGGGCAGTTATTGATTGCTACCGCCAGAGGGTCACTTATTGTACCGTAAGCGGGGAGTGCTTCCATTTCTTGGGGGATCAGGTTGGTGGTGTCCTGCCACCAGGGTATGGTCCGCGAGGGCGGAGTGAGCTTAGTGGTCTACTTGCTAGCTTTGAGAGTGGTGAGTGTGATGAGACCCAGAGTGTACTGCCGAGGGTGGTTTGTGAGTATTCGGATGTTTTTCCCGAGGATCTTGTAGATTTGCCACCCCACCGAGAAATAGAGTTCTCTATTGATTTAGTGCCCGGCACGGCACCAATTTCTATGGCACCTTACCGTTTTGCTTCAGCAGAGTTGGTTGAGTTAAAAGTTCAGCTCCAGGAATTGTTAGATAAGGGCTTCATTCGCCCTAGTGTTTCGCCGTGGGGAGCACCAGCTCTCTTTGCTAAAAAAAAAGATGGTGCCCTGAGATTGTGTATCGACTACCGAAAGTTGAATCGGGCTACGGTTAAGAATAAGTATCCTATGCCCCGTATAGATGATCTATTTGACCAGTTGAAGGGTTCCCGTTGTTTCTCTAAGATAGACTTGAGATCGGGTTACCACCAGTTGAGGGTCAGGGAGGAGGACATTCCGAAGACGGCATTCCATACGCGGTATGGCCGTTATGAGTTTCTGGTGATGCCATTTGGGCTCACCAATGCACTGGCAGTCTTTATGGACTTGATGAACCAGATCTTCCGAGAATTCTTGGATCGTTTTGTGGTCGTCTTCGTGGACGACATCCTGATTTATTCACCTTCAGAGGAGGAGCACGAGGCACACTTGAGAGTGGTGCTTGAGCTGCTTAGAGCCCATAGGCTATACGCCAAGTTTGGGAAGTGCGAGTTCTAGCTAGGAGAAGTCAAGTTCTTAGGCCATGTGGTATCCGGGGAAGGGGTGTCTGTTGATACATCCAAGACCGAGGTAGTGCAAGATTGGGCACAGCCTAAGAGTGTGTTTGAAATCCTCAGTTTTCTAGGATTAGCTGGGTATTACCGTCGATTTACGAAGGATTTCTCCAGGTTAGCTTCACCGTTAACTAGACTGACTCGGAAGGAGTCAAATTTGTATGGAGTGAGACTTGTGAAAAGTCGTTCCAGGAATTGAAGATTAGATTGACCACCGCTCCAGTCTTGATTATTCCGAAGAGAGGGTTGAGTTATGCGGTTTATTGTGATGCCTCACGGGAGGGTTTGGGTTGTGTGTTAATGCAAGAGGGGAAAGTGGTAGCTTATGGCTCACGTCAGTTGAAATTCCATGAGAAGAATTACCCTACCCATGACCTAGAGTTAGCAGCGGTGATCTTTGCCTTAAAAATCTGGAGGCACTACCTGTATGGTGAGAGATTCGAGGTGTTCTCGGATCATAAGAGTCTGAAATATCTGTTTACACAGAAAGACTTGAACTTGAGGCAGAGGAGGTGGATGGAGTTCATTGAGGATTACGACTTTGAGTTGCATTTTCATCCAGGGAAGGCCAATGTTGTGGCCGATGCCCTTAGCAGAAAATCTATAGGTGATGTAGCTTGTATAGCCATCCGGGAGTGGGAGATGTTGGGGGCACTTGGTGAGTTCGACTTACATCTGAGCGAATTTGTTGAGGCTGCGACCTTGTTTTCTGTTGTTGCGCAGCCTACACTTGTAACTCGAGTGTTAGAGGCACAAAGGGGTGACCTTGAGGTAGAAGCCCTCCGAGAGAAGATCTCCAGTGGGAAGGTTGAGAAGGGTTTGACGGTGTATCCCGACCTGAGTGTGAGATACCGAGACCGTTTGTTTGTGCCGAAGTTGTGCCGAGAGGAAGTACTCCGAGAGTTTCACCATTCGCGCCTTGCGGTGCATCCGGGAGGTACTAAGATGTATCGGGATTTGGGTCGCCAGTTTTGGTAGCGGGGTATGAAGAGAGATGTGGCAGTTTTCGTGTCTAAGTGTCTTATTTGTCAACAAGTGAAGGCCGAACATCAGAGGCCAGCGGGTTTGTTGCAACCCTTGCCTATTGCCAAGTGGAAGTGGGAGCATGTCACTATGGACTTCGTTGTAGGTCTTCCGAGGACTCAACGGGGTAGTGATGCTATTTGGGCGGTTGTAGACCGGTTGACTAAGTCGGCGCACTGTATCCCTATGCGCGTGAGAGATTCGGTAGATCATCTTGCCGACTTGTATATCTAGGATGTAGTGAGATTGCACGGGGTCCCAGTGACGATCGTCTCAGATAGAGATCCTCGTTTTACTGCTAGGTTGTAGCAGAGTTTGCAGAGTGCCTTGGGTACTAGGTTGACCTTTAGTACAGCTTATCATCCTCAGACTGATGGGCAGTCCGAGCGTACTATTCAGATCCCTGAGGATATGCTTCGAGGTTGTGTCTTTGACTTTAGTGGGAAGTGGGAGAGGCACTTGACATTGGTGGAGTTTGCCTACAATAACAGCTTTCAGTCTAGTATTTGTATGGCACCGTTTGAGGCCTTGTATGGCCGACCGTGTAGGTCTCCAGTTTGTTGGGCCGAGGTGGGTAATGCACCTTTGTTGGGCCCGGAGTTGGTTAGAGAGACGACGGAGAAAGTTGAGCTTATCCATAGGAGACTGGTTACAACCCAAAGTCGTCAGAAATCTTATGCCGACGTAGGAGACGACCTTTGGTGTTTGAGGTAGGGGATCATGTTTTCCTGAAGATACCACCTAGACAAGGTTTGATGAGGTTTGGGAAGAGTGGAAAGTTATCCCCTCGGTTTATCGGTCCCTTTGAGATCCTTGAGAGGATCGGGGAGGTTGCTTATCGTTTGGCCTTGCCGCCGCAGTTGTCCGGAGTGCATGACGTGTTTCATGTGAGTATGCTTCGGAAGTATGAGCCGGATCTGTCCCACGTGTTAGATTGGACCAACTTAGAGGTAGATGAGGATGCCTCGTATGAGGAGAGACCGGTTTGGGTCTTGGATAGACGGGATCAAGTCTTGCGAGGCAAGACCATTCCTTTGGTAAAAGTTTTGTGGAAACATCACGGAATGGAGGAAGACACTTGGGAACGTGAGTTAGAGGTCCGTGAGAAATATTCGGACATGTTTGTTGATGTGTAATCATGTGATAAAATATTGTAATAATATCAAACTTTAAGAACATTACATATGTCTTAGGTTGTAAAACATTGTGAATGTTTTGGTAAATGGAAGTTATGTTAACATTATATATGTTAAGTGTTGTGGAAATGCAAGTATAATATTAATGTTGCATGAGTTATGAAATTGAGGAAAATGAGTTGAAATTGGTAAATTTCAAAGCGTTGCATGTTAATAATGCAGGTTGTTATGCGTAATGTGAAATGCCTCTTGAGAAGAGATGAGATTGACCAACAATGGGTCAGAATGCTTAATATAACGTTGTAATATTATTGAGAATGGAGAAAACTTGTTTTTGACAAACTTGTGCTCAATTTCGGGGACGAAATTCTTTAAGGGGGGCAGCTTATAGCGATTCCAGTATTCCCTCTACTGTTTAGTTGTACTCCGGACTCGGTTCCGTGGAGTTGGTAGTTGTGTCTATCTTGTTGTCGTCCTTTAATTCCATTTGTGTGAGTTTTGGGATGTTTTGGACAGGTGTGTTACAGGTTGGTTGAGCCTGAGTCTCAATTCTAGTCCCCCAGGTTTTTGGTGTTGCGCTCGAGCGGCTTATTCTACGCTCGAGCGGAGTTTGGTTATGGGTTGTCCGCTCGAGCGGGCCTTCTTGCGCTCGAGCGGGGTTCACACTTTTCCAGTATTTTGTGTCCCTGCAAACTTCTACAGGTGTGTTTTCGGCGCTCGAGCGGGTTTCCTGCGCTCGAGCGGGTTACGCTCGAGCGGGCTTGTTGGCGCTCGAGCGGGTAGTACATTGTTGGTGTAAGTTTTGGGAGGGGGAAATCCTCGCTCGAGCGGACTGGTTTTCGCGCTCGAGCGGATGTACTTTATTCTTGTGTCTTGGCACTCGAGCGGTACTTATTGCGCTCGAGCGGGCCCAGTTATTTGTTCTTTACGCTCGAGCGTTGTGTTCTCCGCTTGAGCGGGAATGTCGTATATCAATTGACAATTGGGCATTTTTGAAATCACTTTTTACATCTTCTCTCTCTCTCTTACTTTCCCAAAAGCATTTTTGAGAGCCTCTCTCTCAAGAAACTCCCTTCTCTCTAGGATTTGATCTAGTTAGAGTGATTTCCTTTCCTTTGGCCTTTGTTAAAGTTGTGTTGATCGTGAAGGGCTTCATTTTGATCCGTGGATCTTGGTGTTTGGAGCATTTTGGTTTTCTTCAACTTCTTCCTTGAGCTCCGAAATTTGAGGTAGTGATTCCTACTTAGTCTTATGAGGTTTAACCTAGATATTGAGTTTTTGTATAAATGGTTTTGGGTTTTGGAAACTAGGGTTTCAAGTGTATATTTTTGAAAAGAGGGTTTTGATAATTTTGAATCATAAACTTGTATTTGGGTTTCAAAATGGGTTTGTTGATGCTGTTGGTAATATCGGGCTCGTGGAGTCAATGTTGATAATAAAGAGAAATATGCCATGCTTGGGTATATCGGGGTCATTAGTGTAATAAATGACTTTGTTGTGGTTGTATGGAATTGAGCTGGAAATTATGAAATTGATTCATTATATTGTGAAACGGTGGAGTTGGTTTTATTAATCGCTCACTTTTGAAAACATTGATAATTTATCAGTTGGAGCTTTTATTATCTGTTTAGAAATAATTTCTTGGGCTACCGGTAGAGGGTAGTTTGATTGTTATAGACAATGCATGATGATTAGGCAAACTAAAACTAATCAATTGGACGTGTCGTCGAGTACAACAGTTGATAGAATACATTAACGTTATGTATTGATTGATTGTGTATATGATTCATATGTATATACATTATGTGTATGTGGGAGGAGATAGGGGATGTACTCCACGGTTTAGGGGAAGATGGGGGATGGACCTCTAAACCAGATGTTATTTGGGAGAAGATAGGGGATGGACTCCACTAATACAGCTCATATGCTTGTCAGTTTATATGTAGATACTGCTCATATGCTTATCTTTGGAAGTGTTGATATAGCTTATATGCTTATTTGGTGATTTGTTGATACAGCTAGTAGGCTTATCGATTGTGAAATGAGAACCGTTTAAAATGAGTTTTGTCTCACGTAAGTTGTTGGCCAGGTTCTTAGCCATCGTTGTGAATTGTGGGCTTGTTAAGGGATGGGAAATGAAATGAAACACAGACACTGTGGTCATGTAATGGAATTGGTGTATGAATTGATCTATGGGAATTAAACATTTATCAATTGCTGATGTCTTAGTTATTGTTCATATTGTGTTTAGCATATCTCTACTAGGCGTTGGCTCACCCTATATGGGACATCATTTTTAGGTACAGGTAGCATGCCACCTCCAAGGACATAGCTTGGATGATGAGGATGAGAGTTGAAGACTCTTTTGTTTCTTTTGTTTGTATTACATGTACATCAAGCCAAGGGCTTCTTCGGTTTAGAGTTAGTACTCTTTTTGTGTGTAACCAAGTGTTAACTTGGAAAGCTGTAAGCCCGTAGGGCATTTGCTTTTGTTGTTAACATGTAATACTTTTGTAAGAACTACTCTGATGAATAGAAATAATTGATTTCTCTTATATCAATTCTTGTCTTTAGTGATGGGTTTTATGTATTATTTTGAGGGTGTTACAATTCTCTATAGAACATGGAAATTAATTACAAAAATGGATGGTTTTTGAAAATGTTTTGGATGCTCACATCCCGTTATATAGTAGCCGGCAAATGTAGGGGATGGTTTTAAAAAGTTGAAAAATGGTTTTTGAAAGAAAATGGCTTTTATGAAAATGGTTTTTAGGAGTTCACTTCCCGCCGTATAGTAGCTGGCGAAAGGTGGAAAGTGTTATGAATTGGGTGCCCGCTATCCCGCCGTAGTAAGTCGGCAAAAGGTGGATTATGTTGAGCTATGTGTTGAGAAGTGTGTTGAGTTGATGATGTTATTTGTTGCTTGTGATGAATTTGTGAAATTACATATTGATATGTAATTTGGTTTAAAGTGGAAATGTGCATAGGCATTATTTGTAAATAATGGAAACCAAAAATAGATATGAGGATTATAGACTATGATGGTAAACTTAATGAAGTAGTTGTGTTAATAAAAGTAAATTGTGAGCATTGTTCTATAATTAAATAAAAGATTAGATTGAAAGGGGTGTAGATGCGCTCGAATGTCTCGGGAAAAATCCCGTTTTGTTCAATGGGCTTGTTACAGTTCGGGCTCAAATGTCACGGTTCTGAATCTAATCTCGCAAAGTGCAATGCAAGACCGATAAATCACCAAAGAGTCCAAATCCGGAAAATCGTTTTGTCAAACTGATTTTTAGAAAGAAGTGCCAAACATGGACTGCTTTGCCAGATACAGAGTCGCCATCTAAATATTTTACTTTTGGGAAATTTAGGAAACCCTGACTTGTGCCTAAGGCCACGTATCCGTCATCACCAAAGTTGCCTCGGCTCGGGAACTTGGGTACGATTGGGGAAGGTCATGCAATGAGCACCCCCGCTCGCCCGATCAAATATCGGCCTTTACTAACATGATATCTTATTTTTGAAAACACATGCGCTCTTATTCCGGTTATTAGCCTAGAATTACTATGTGATGCGCACAACACATACAAATATAGACTAGATCGCCCAAATTGGAACAAAACATCTCATGTTTGTTTGAAAATAGTTTGAAGGTGCTACTCGCGAGTAGGCTAAGACGTGGATTTGCCACCCTCAAGTGGGCTTAAAAAATATGGTGATGTTGCCACTCTTAAGTGGGCTTAAAACTCGTAATCAATGAATTGTTCCAATTCAAGTAATCCAACCTTCACCCACAGGCATTCAGGCAGTTATATCACGTAAGCAGTTAGCCTCATGATAAGCATGCTATCATGGTAGTCACTCACACACATATAAGGATGCTAAAGTATAAACACTTACCGAGTACTCCGAGCAAAAACAGAAACTAGTTAGTAATCAATGCATGATCCTAGTTCATGTTAAGATGGCTAATGCAACACATTCAAAAATGCAACTAGAAATATGCTCGGCTATTCTAAAATGGCATGTGAAATGCAACAAATGGTATACGTATTCAAATAGGAATTAAAATACGATGCAATTAGTATGATACGCTGAGCCCGGTGCATGCAAGACAAATGAATGGATGCAAACATGCGAGCATAAGGATGGTAATTGAAACATGCCCTAAAACTAACCATCGTAAGCTAGTAAATAAAAGGAAGAAAGCAATGGGGGTTGGAAGATATGCATCACACACACGCACGCTTATTTACCACAATTGGGCCCTCTCGATGGAGGGTCCGAATGAATAATATAGAACCAACTAGCTAATCTAATTAAACTAGTTATTACACAACAGAATGAATAACAAGCTAGAGCTAATTATTACACAACATTAACTAAGTAAGCAATCTAAATGAGCATGTAAACTAAATGAATGTGGGCTGCCCCAACTCTGCTTTGAATGACAACGGATGCGTGTATGCTTGAAATGCCTTGTTCGGAAATCCCTCGCGACGCCTCGACTTGCCTTTGTTTGCAATTGACCTCAGAACACTACACGAAGCTCCAGAAGGTTGAAACTCCACCCTGGAAATCTGTGGGAAGGCTGCCGACCAGCTATTGGCCTTGGAGACCACCTACCGACCACTTTTGTAGTGAAAAACCTGAAAAAGTGGTTGGCTCACACTCAACTGGTCGTGACCGGTTTTTGCCCAGTTTACGGTTTTACGCAATGAAGGCAAGAGAGAGAGATGGCAAAGTATCCGCAACACATGTGTGCATGACCGCTCTCCCCATCATTGCATAAGCTCAAGGGAGTGTAGTCCTTGATCCTCGGGCCACCCATCACACATCTCGATGCATGATGGCCGAGGAGTCGAATTGAACGAGTCAATGTGAAATGAATGCACATACAAGCACCTAAAGCCAATAACTCCATCATGGGTAGTCAAGAGTGTCGGCGACCAGGAATCGAGGTACGTTTCATCATCTCAAGCATGAAACGTCCCTCATTCTCCGTGTTTGGACTAATCCCTATTCCAAACACAATGCAACAAACAAGGCATGCACCAATGCAACTCTAGCATGCAATCTAAATGCAATGCAACTAAGTCATGCAAACATGCAAGGGATAACATGCAAACGTGCAACTAGTATACACAATGCTATGAACTAACAATGGCATACTTAATGCATATGACACTTAACATATACAATGCACGTAGAAACTAACATACACAATGAGATGAACAAGGCATGCACAATGCAATGATCAATCATGCGACAACATGGCATACTCAATGCTATGAACTACAATGGCATACTCAATGCAAAATGGATTTAAACCCAAATGGATGGGCCTCAGCCACACCCAAATCAGTGGCCAATAGATGATGGAAAGAAGGCATCAAAACACATACGATCATGCACAATGCAACGGTCCCAAGTCTAAGACACAAAACACAACTTTCCAAACGCATTGAAAGGATGAAATATGGAGTGCAATGACACCTGTTTCAGCTCTGAAATGACATACAAAATAACTTCAAATTATGCAAACAACTCATGTAATGCATGTTTAATGGCTCAAGCATCGAAAATAGTGAAGTGTATTACACTATAGGCATGCAAGGCAATGCTCAAATGGCCAAACCAACTCCAAACAGACCTTATGAAGGCCTAAAACAGTAGCAAAATGAGTTGGGATGATGGCTTGAAAGGCACAAAAATGAAACTCATGCAATGGCTCACAAATAGGGCATAAAAGCATAACTCTAAAGAGCACTTAAAGGGTGGAAAATATGGAAGTATAGCAACCCTACATGCTCTAAAATAACATTCCCAATGATGCCAAAACATGAAAATACCTCAAGTTAAGCATGCAAGAGACTTCAAAACTCGAAGCTAGTCAAGGCTATTACACTACAAGCATGCATGGCAAGCATCATTCGACCAAGAGGCCTCAAAATAGAGCTAAGGCAGCCCAAAATATGAACAAAATCATGTTGGAGCATGGCCAAAATATGCTAGAATAGTAAGCCAAAACATCATGCATTCTAAGCTAGTAAACGAGATTTATACTACAAGCATATGAAGCATGCGAGAGACTACCAAACCAGCCAAAAACAGAGTCATGGCATGCCAAATAATGACCAAAAACCCATTGAAATATAGCCAATACATGCTAAAATGACATGCTACTTTGATAAGCCACAAAAGGGATTACTCTACACATGCAAGAGGCAAACCCAAGGTGACCAAACCAGCCATAGACAGAGTCTAGGCAGTCCCTAAAAGTCACCAAAAAGTGCTTGAACTGAGCCTTGAAAGTATGAAAACATATGCTCCTTTGATAAGCCAAAAATGCAAGCAAACAAGACCAAAAGAGAGAGGGTCACCCCTCTCTGATTTAGGGCCTCAAAACTACATGCCAACTACTGAAAATCCACTGGATTTTAGTGGCTAAAAGGCCATGCAAGGGTTAACTCAAAGGCCTTATGGCATGGCACAAAACAAGGCTAAATAGGGCATGCAAGAAGAAAGATGACCTTCAGCACCAAAAGGGCCTTAAACAAACATGAAAAACACTTAAATATGGAGCTTTTTTTAGTTGACAACAAAGCTCAAATAAGCATGCAAGTATGGCTAAGAGAGTGATCAAGACAAAGCTTAAAAAGAGAGAAAAGAGATTACCCTTGAAGCTCAGCAAAACCAGCAAGTTCCTTAGCCAAAAACCACCCTTTTAGCCTCAAAAAATAACCTCTAGGAACCTCAGTTCAATGGTAAGGATGTATGGCTAAGAGTTGGGGTGTTAAAGGTCAAGAACAATACACACTTTTGGCTCAAAATATAGAGATATAGAGAGAGATATGTGTTTTGCCTTAGGAAATTTTTCTGAACCTGGTTCAAGGAGAGGGAGAGCCTCTCTTATAGAAGAAACAAAGGGTTCAAGCTTCTTAGAGAAGCTAAGCTTGGATGCAATCTCTCCATACACGCGTATGGAGGATACAGTCTGTGCACTCCAGCTGGCACAGCTGGCATCCATTCAGTCAGACAAAACAGGAGGAAACCTATCGACCAAAAAAGGTGGTCGGCCTGCTACCTTTAGTGGTCGGCCGACCACCCAAAGTGGTTTCCCAAAAAAGAAAGTGGTCGGTGGAGGTAATTGGTGGTCTTCACACTGAAATCAAGCCAATAGTGGGGTGGGAAACCAGAAAATGTGGCCCAAAGACCAAGAAAACCAGTTTCCCGACCAGAAAAATCGGCTGGCGGGGAGAAAAGTGGTTTCCTAGGAGAAAGCTGGTCTCCAATCCTTGTACCATCTTCCAAACAAGGAAAACAAGGTTCGTGCCAAGAATGAACCAACACGGATGCAAAACGAGAGTTCGGGAGGCAAGACGCGTGGCCGAGGGCCTCGAAAACAGGCTGTTGAGCACAAAAAGTGGCGTATGACCACAAAAGTGGTCTCCCGGACCACAGTGTCCCTCTAGACAGAGAAAACATGGTGTGTTCCAAAAAACGTGCCAAACGGAGAATGTTAAGCGGTCTCGAACCGAGGCACACGGCCGACGGCTCCGAAAACTAGAAACTAGTCTCCAAACGGGAACAATGGCCTACGACCACGAAAAGTAGTCTACGACCACTGAGAGATGGTCTACAAGCCCTCTCCCTCTCTCTGGGAAGAGAAAACAAGACTTAGTCCGCAGTTCGAGTCAAAGTACAAAGAGTCCCGAGGTCTGGAGGTGAGGCTCTTAGCCAAGAACTCCGAAACCTCGAAACGAGCACAACATGCGCAATCACCGAGCGCTCAATCGATGACATCTGAGTCTTAAGGTCGGTCAAAAATGGGGTGTGTACAAGGGGTTATTAATATTGTGTTATCTTGAAATGAAACTTTGCGAGTGTAATTAACGGTGTGAATTGAGTATAGGAGAATTGTTGACGAGTCAAAAAGGAACCTGAACTTGAAGTTATGGGGTTTTAAATTAAAAATGAAGAGTAGAAAAGAAGAATGAAAGAAAAAGAGGAACATTAAAAATGGAAATTTAATGAGAAATATTTTGGGAATTGGTTAATAATCTTTAAATGATGTTGTTTCTTAAATATGGTTGTTTCACAAAGATCTATGGTTTTCTAAAGTTAATGGATGATTTTTAAGGCTGAAGATTTTTCTTAAAGTGTTTAAATAGTTTTTGAGAAAAAGGTACCTTACTTATGATATTTTGAAATTATGAAAGGTCACCCTACTATATGGTATCACTCTGCATACATGATCATTTCTATCTGTATGTTAGTTATTGAGTTATAACTATGAGATTCCTACTGGGCATTAGTGCTCACCCTGTTGTTATTTTATCTTTTTACAGGAAGAAAGTTTGGATTATTTGATTGAAGATGTATGGAGTTCTTGAGTCTATTTGTATAACTTCATAGTAGATGTAAAGGAAGTGGATTTTATATTTGTATTTATTTATTTGTAACAAAGTAGGATATTGGCATGTATGATTGTCATTGTAATGTTCATTGAGAGAGAGAAAACAGGTATCATTGTATTTCTATTACTCGAGTACAATAGATATTTATATAAAAAAAAAAATGGACCTAATTTTAAGGCTTTGGTAATGTTTCCGAGTAATTAAAATTGGGGCGTGACACAGGTCCTAAGCTTTCATTTCATGAACAAGACCTCTAATTACTTGTAAATTCATTCTCACTTAAACTTATTTCTTGGAAGATGATGAGTAGAGGAGCTTGAAATTGAAGAAATTGGAAAGAAAGGTTTACCTTGTGTTGATATTCAAGCTAGTTTTTATCGTGCACCAAGTTCTTCCTTTCTTCATCTTCTTGATGAATTCTACTCTCTCTCTCTCTCTCTCTTAGTGTGCTGTTTCTAGCTCAACACCAAGCACCACTCTCTTTCTTTGTTGATTATAAATTAGGCCTAAGGATATGTAACGAGCTTCTAATTTTCAAGACTTACACTTAAGTGGCAAATTAAATTAAATTCAACTTCACTCAAATTAAATTAATCTCATCATATTATGATCTCAATAACACTAAATTTGAATAAATTAATGTGAATTAGGCTCTAATTGCATATCTCAATAATTAATTCTACCTTACTTAAATTGGCGAATCAGACAGGTTTATTTTTCGCTGTAAACTATTCAACCAATGAAAATGCTTTAGACATGAAAATAACTTGAGGACTGCATATATTTTTGGAGGCAAATCGCTTTGTGTAGTTTCGCTTTTAAAATCTGTATTTTAAAAAATATTAAAAGTTAGTTTGATAAAAAATAATAAAAAATTAATGAACACTCATCAATTTCGTACCGTTCCTTATTTTTGTACAAAAATATTTTTTGAAAAATTTAATAATATTTTTTGCTGTTTATTTTCACCAAACAAGATTTTAGTATTTTTAAAAGAATAGATTCTGAAAACAAAATGAAACAAATTAATGTAAAAAATTGGGTCAAGTGTTTACGTGAATTTGAACAGCATAGTATTAATTTTAGGAGAAGTTACGAGATTGTATTGTGGACCGTACGTATTTGTCAAAATGTCTTATTCAATTTATTTACACTTTTCATAATATATTTCAATACAAACTAAAACAAATAAAATTAAAAATAAATCAAAACTTCACAAAACCAAAATATCCTAATCATTTATTACTTTAATAAATTTATTAGTACCAAATGATCATTCCAAAAACAGAAAACACATCTAAATTTTTTTTTGATAAAAATTCATTTTCAAAACAAAGGAAAAATATATAATAAAATTTAGGGTAAATTATGTAAATAATCTCTGTAGTTTACACGATGTGTCAATTTGGTTCCTGTAATTTTAATTTGCTCGATTTTATCCCTTTATTTAATGGAGTGTATCATTTTAGTCCAATAAATAATAGTTGTTAAGTTAATTTAACGGAATGTCAAACAATGTGTCAATTTGGTCCCTATACTTTACATGATGTGTCAATTTGGTCCCTTTAGTTTTAATTTTCTCGATTTTGACAAGGACTAAATTAACATATTATGAAAAATACATGGACCAAATTGACACATTGTTTGACTTTCCGTTAAATTAACTTAACAACCGTTATTTGTTGTACTAAAATGATACAATCCATTAAATTAAAGGACAAAATTGAACAAATTAAAATTAAAGGGATCAACTTAACACATTGTATAAACTACAGGAACTATTTACATAATTTTCCCTAAAATTTATACTAAGGCCTCGTTTGGAAACTCTCATTTTTAGTCAAAAAGTCAAAAAGTTACTAAATTAGCTAAAAAACCAATAACCCATACCAAAAAGTCAAAGATTCTCTTTTCTCTCTACTTTTTGCATATCTTTTCGTAAAAAGTTAAAAAGTCATCACAAACATACTAATTTTTTTTAGCTCATATTTTAACCAAATAACTAAAAAATTATTAAATTAGCATATTCCTAAACGAAGTATAAGAGAGTTAAAAAGTAAAGAAGTTCAGGGTAATTACTATATGATATTTTTCTAAAGGAAAAATGTCCAATTTAGCAAGTAATTTTGGGTCCCACTAATACTCAATTCTGAAATTATTTCTAGGCCCTACACGGTTGAGGACTTTTGAGCGTGTTTATTACTTTCCCGTATCGGTCCCAAATTTGACCTGTAGGTCAAGACTGAATTGGCGAAGTATTCGGAAAAGATGATAAACGCACGAAATGGTGAGAGGAATTCCCCAGGCTACAATACCTGGAAGCGTGGTCAAGGAGTTAAAAATTCTTTCAAAATCTATGGAGAAGTAAGAGTTAGGGGATGGAGAGAATTGGTAAGAGTTTCGTGGCAATGGCAAGGTTTCTGGCGAAGAAGAGTGAGAGTTAGCTTTGAGATCAATTTCTATCCTTCTCAAATGCCAACTTGAGCCCCTAGCAAGAGAACCCAACATTTTATTTGTAAATTTGATCGATGATTTTCTTCCTCTATTCTTGAGAAAATGGTGAAACATCATCTGGGCTCTAAGATTTTCACCCTCTTCTTTCTCTGTTTACTCTACCTTTTCGTTTTTGGTCATTGTCAATCCCATTCAAGCGATGCTTCAATAATGCAGGCCTTGAAATTGAGCCTCGGCCTCGACCAACTGGGTTCACTCGATTGGACTGGCTCGGACCCGTGCAATTGGCAAAACGTGGGTTGCTCCAAGGACGGACGAGTTATCGAGATCAAAGTCAGATATCAGAACCTCCAAGGGGGGTCTCTCCCTTCAAGCCTGGCCAACCTCACCGCCTTGCAAACACTCGATGTCGCATCCAACGATCTCAGTGGTCCACTCCCAAGTCTCCATGTCATGAACTCACTCCAAAACCTCTTGCTCAGCAATAATAGCTTTTCTTTCATTCCCTCAAATTTCTTCCTCGGTATGACGTCCCTGGAAAATGTTTATCTTGACAACAACTCCTTTTCAGATTGGCCCTTACCAGACAGTCTCCGAAGTGCATCGACCCTCAAGGTCTTCTCGGCCAACGACTCCAATATCAACGGAAAAATACCAGATTTTTTTGGTGCTAACACATTCCCAAATTTGACAACTCTTCACTTGGAGTTCAACAACCTTGAGGGTGGGCTACCTGCGAGCTTTTCAGATTCTACAATTCAATCTCTGAGGTTGCATAACCAACGGAGTATTTATCAGCTCAACGGTTCAATTGTTGTGATACAAAACATGACCCATTTGACTGAACTGTGGTTGCATGATAATTCCTTTTCAGGTCCATTACCAGACATTTCAGGTCTTACGAGGTTGCAGAGCTTCACTATAAATAGCAATTACATTACGGGTCAAGTACCGACATCTTTGATGCATCTTCCATCGCTTAAGATTGTGAATTTGACCAACAATCTTCTACAAGGGCCAACCCCAAACTTTGACCCTTCTGTGGTGGTTGATATAAACGAGTTTGATCAGACTAACAGTTTTTGCTTATCCTCTCCTGGAGTTGAATGTGATCCCCGGGTGAATACACTACTTTCAATCGTGCAATCAGTTAATTATCCGATAGAGTTCGCAAAGAATTGGAAAGGTAATGATCCTTGCATCCCATGGTTGGGGCTCACTTGCACTAGTGGAGACATTATTGTTGTCAATTTTCAAAATATGGGTCTTACGGGTACAATTTCTCCAAACTTCTCATCCATTACTTCGTTACAGAAACTAATTCTCGCTAATAATAATCTTACTGGTACTATTCCGAATGAGCTTACAACTTTACCTAATCTTAGAGAATTAGATGTCTCTAACAATCGGCTTTATGGAGAAATCCCGTTATTTAAGAATAATGTGATTATAAAAACTGACAGCAACCTTCATATTTGGAAGAATAGTGTTGCTCCATCACCAGGGACACCTGCTCCATCACCAGGGACACCTAAAACAACTCTGAATAATTTTGAAAGCAATGGTAGTAAGTATTCGATTGGAGTGATTATAGGCATCGTAATTGGTGGTGTTTGTGTAGCTTTGGTAGTTGGAATTGTTATATTTTATCTATACAGAGGTAGAATAAAGTATTCTAGTAAACGTCATGTCATTGAAGTTGAAAGCATGGTAATCTCTATTCATGTTTTGAGGAATGCTACCAACAATTTCAGCCAAGAGAATATATTGGGAAGAGGTGGATTTGGAACTGTCTACAAAGGAGAGTTGCATGATGGCACTAAGATTGCAGTTAAGAGAATGGAGTCCGGAATGGTGAGTGAGAGTGGTTGGGATCAATTCAAATCTGAGATTGTTGTTCTTAATGAGATTCAACATAGGCATTTGGTTTCAATTCTAGGATATTGCTTGGATGGAAACGAAAGACTACTTGTTTATGAATACATGCCTCAAGGGACTCTTAGTAGGCATTTGTTTCAATGGAAAGAGGAAGGGTTGAATCCCCTTGAATGGTTGAAAAGGTTGACCATTGCTTTGGATGTGGCCAGAGGAGTTGAATATTTACATAGTTTAGCCCATCAAAGTTTTATTCATAGGGATCTCAAACCATCCAACATTCTTTTAACAGATGATATGCGTGCTAAAGTTGCCGATTTTGGACTTGTTCACCTAGCTCCAGATGGGAAGTCTTCAGTTCTAACTAAACTAGCAGGAACTTTTGGATATCTCGCACCAGAATATGCAGGCACTCTTTTATAAACTGAAAATTGTACACATTGAATTTTTATGGAGAAACCTGTCCATAATGATATGACACATGCATTTTTAAAATTTTGTGCATAATTGATGAATCTTTCCTTTAAAAGTGAGAGAACAACAATGTTGAACGTCATTTATCAAAGAAATTTTATATTGAAATTTAGTTTGTATAGTATTATTATATCATAACTATTTTTACTTTTTCTCAATAAACTTTTGGAAGCAAAAGGTTTGTTGTTCTTGAAACGCCCATTAAACTAGGGGTTTTAACTTGAGTTGTGAAAAGAGAAAACAACAGAAACAGACATCCAACAGAATTCATTGAAACATGATAATAATAAATAAATAAATATTAGAGTAATGCATTGCAAACAAAAAAAACTATACTAATATTTGTACGAAGTCATGTGGCCAAACTAGGAGACTTTCACTTGAAAGAAAACAACCATCAAGGTGGTTCTTAATTTAAAATTTTCCATTGACTAATCACTCTAGATAGATCTCCTATATATATATATATATATATTTATGATAGAATAGTTTTTTCAGAAAATGAGCTAGCAAAGTATGAGTTTATAGTCATGTAAATCGATTTGATGCTTTTAATTTTTCATTCTTTAGGAGTAATTATCCAAGCAAAAAGCCCTTGTCAATTTTCAAAATAGTAGGATTGAATTTATATTATTGTGCATAATTAAATTATCCTGTATTTGTCTAACTATTACATTTGATGTTAATGTTTAAAATCAACTTTCCAAATTTGAGAGTGAATGATTTAATGACAAAATAGTTAATGGGTTAAACTCAAAAAGATGAATTCATGTCACAAAGATCTAGAAGGATATTACATCTAATTATATAGTCTTTTATATTTACGTGTTATTTATAATTTTTACTTTTGAGAGTATTCATCATCTATTGGGGTGCTCACTATAGGATTTACCTGAAATAAATGCCATTGGATCTAATAATTACTGTTATTTGTGTGTCTTATATTCACCCTAATATTGGAATGTTGGAAATTTTTATTTTATTTATTTATTTTTTTAAAAAGAAAATTGAGCTTTTCAAAAACATATTTGAAGTCGTTTACACGTAATTATTGAACCCATGTTCCTTTTTAAAATCGTATATTGAACGTTTAACTTCAAAGTAAAAATTATGTTTTCAACACAAAACTTGATTAAGTCGTGCATTAAACACACAATTTTTAATTAATTGATTGTCCAGTTTATAAAATTTGTGTTTTCAAAGCACAATTTAAAATCTGAAGTCTTGTTTTAACAACACAACTATGGGATTTGGAAAAATATAAGCTCAAAAGTATTTGCATTCGGTAATTTTTTTATACACAAAAATGTGTTTGATAAATAACTTAAAATCTCGTGTATTGGACAGTGACGGGACGAGTAACAGTTAAAATTGATGTGTTCAGTTTCGGAGTGATTCTACTACAACTGATTACTGGAAGAAAAGCGGTATTTCAACTTGAGCCCCAACACGATGAGTGCATTGATCTTGTCACGTGGTTCCGTAGAATACGTATCTACAAAGACTCATTCCAAAAGGCCATCGACCCAACAATTGATCTTGATGAAGAAACACTTGCTAGCATCAACACTGTTGCTGAGTTGGCTAGTCAATGTTGTGCAAAGAAACCCTTACAGAGGCCCGACATGGCCCGTGTAGTCAATGTACTTTCATCTCTTGTTGAGCTTTGGAAACCGTCGTTAGACCCTCCTTGTGATGAGGGATTTGGATCCTTTGGAGAGATCAAGCCAACACATCACAGCCACACATTTCAAAATGAGTGGCCTCAATTTTTCAACGACACTACAAGTTCTAGTCGTAATTTCGGGGGATCACCACATGCTCAAGGTCCAAAAGTACCACCATCAGTGACATGGTGATCATGGGCACGAAAATTGTGCAAATGAACATATGAAAAGTACCTGACGCTTCATTTGTTTCACAAAAAAATATTTCTACCGAAAACTTTTTTCAAAAAATGTTTCCTTATGATTTTTTTTTTTTTTTTTTCTATGTCTAGTTGAAATCTTGAAACTTATGTGCTAACGATTGTATTATTAGCAGTAGTGGTTGAGTGGCGGCAGCAACAATGGTGATTATGGTAGTAGAGGTGTAGGTAGGTGGTGGTGATGGTGGTGATGAGGTAGTAATGGTCATGGAGACGGTGGTAGTGGAGAGGTGTTGGTGGTGGTTGTTGGGATTTATCGCACATTCCTGAATGTGAATGGAATCACACCACACATACACCAAAGATAAAAATTAGCCGCACAAAGATTGACGTGGTTTGGCATATATTGCCTTCATTCGAGTAAGCCCTTTGTACCTCCATAGCATATGCTTGTGTCTTTGCATTGTCCCTATTAGTAGTCCAGGTCTATGTGCTCTTTATATACAAAATTATTTGTTTTTAATGTTTTGCTAAGTATCGTTTATTTTAGATTGGGTTTAAGGCCATAGATTGATAAAATTCAAATTTTATTTTAAAAATCATTGTTCTTTTGAAAATATGGTTTTATTTCTTCAGTCTAAAATGAATTGGTATTCATTTTTCTTCAAGTTACATAGTTTAGGTTAGTTAAGAATTTTTTGGTCTAAAATGAATTTATATGAACAATTGACCATTAAAATCATAAAATAGAGGGAGAGTAGAGGTCAATCTTTGAATTAGGCAAAATGAGTGCTTCCATGCAAATGAGTTTCCCCATTTGCCTCTCTCAACTCCCCCATCTGTGGTTGAAAGCTGCAACGAAGGACTTTCCATTCACTATTAATGATTTCTTGTACAACATTGGGCAGATTAGGTGCTGCCTAGGTGGTAGGGTTTAATCTGTGTTTTTTTGGGAGGTGTTGTGGGGTGAAGTGGGTTGGATTCTCTCCAACTCTTGGTGGTGTATTGGGGATGCATATGATTGGTCATGCTTTGGGTGTCAACCTTGTTGGGATGTTTAGCTTTGACAATGATGCAATTTTCCTAAGTTGTATTGTAATGTTCTATTTTAATAAAATTATCTGTTTGCCGTTCAAAAAAAAAAAAAAAAATGCAAATGGGTTTCCCCTTTTATAACTAAGCTCTCGAACCTAAAATTTTCTTGGTTGTGACGGATTATGCCTTAATTTAATTTTCATTGTTAAATATTTCTTAATTCTCCTTTAAAAATTAAGTAGAGACTCTTTGTTGGTTAAAACAAATCAGTGTGGGAAGCAATGCCTTAAACTCGAAAAAAGAGCGACGCCAACACAATGGAAGAGAGATTCCACTATATAAATAAGATAGGGAATAAATGTGAGATGACCAAAATAAATAAAGCGCACACACTACTATCCGAACCCCATATTCAAAGTTAGTTGAGCCCTTACTCACCCCAATATTACAAGGTATTTTTTTCTCTCACCCTTACATCTCTATTTTTCCTCATTGTTGTCTCACCAAAACATATAACTCCCATAGCTACTTATAATAGTTTACCCAAAAGAATCCTAGTTCTCATAAAATTAATTAAGTAACCGAATCTTATATGTATTAGGTTTCCAAGTAAATTCTGAATTTTACTATCATAACTTAAATAAATGTATAAACTAACCGAATAACTATATGGGACCTACATATATCACATGGGCGAACTAATTCTGCGAATGTTGGTGGTGGTGGTAGTGAGATGGTGGAGGTTGTGATAGTAGTGGTAGAATTAAGATTTTAGTTTGGAAAATGCATTCCACCTTTCAAAACTAAAAAAAAATATATTTTTCTCCCAAATAAGTTTGTATTTTTTTGTGAACCAAACGTATTGACCCTTTTTTTTAGAAATATTATTGACAAGTCTATTTCTATGAAGTAGTATGGCATTAGGTCCAAGAATTGTTTTATATAAGGATAATTTTTTTCATTTTTACTTATTGTTGTTAGACCACAACCAAAAAAGTTGCTAGAAAGTTCAATAGAAAAGTCATTGGAGGTAGCCACCGGTGACTGATGGTTATAGTGATATGGACCAATAGGTAGATTATTTGGAGAAATAGGTGATACTAGCTAGATAGATGACGTGGAAAAATAGGTGGAATAGTGAGCAGATAGACAGATTGGTATGACTAATGAATAATATTTGGGAGCCCTAAAAAACGCGGCTTAAATGGCTCAAATTGAGCAAAACGACGTCGTTTTGTGTTGTTTTGTGCCCAAAACGATACAGTTTTAGTCAATTTGAGCCATTTGAGCCGCGTTTTTTAGGGCTCTCTACCAGTGTTGATGACTAATATGGTTAGTATTTTGTAGAGTTTTCTAAATAAGATTTGATAATCGAGTTGTATTTTGAGTTTTTGAGTTTCGGAATTATGATTTGAGTATAGAAAATTTGTTTAGGTATGAGTTTTGAAAAGAGTTTTAAATTGAGTTTGAAATAAATGACGTGACATATAATATTTAATTCAAAAACTTATAACTCATAACTAAAAACACAACCCAAAATTCTATTCAAAACTCATAAAAAATTTAAAAAAATATTCTGGAAATATTTTTTATTTAAAATATATATTAAAAAAAAAAAAAGCCTTACATTATTCCGGTCAATTGACCGGACGTCTAGGGAGACAATCGGGTTAGCCCAATTTTTCCGTCTGGAAAGGAGTTTTCAAAAGTGGGTCCAAAATTAATTTTTAAAAATTACAATCAAACACCAAGTGCAAACCAAGAGGTGGAATTATAATTCCAAAACTCCAAACAGAGCTATGATCTTTCAAATTATTATTGCCCTTATGGTCCCTAAAGATTAAAGCTTAAGGCTTTGCTCCAAAAGTTTAAAACTAGATTTATTAGTGAAAACCCGTGCTATGCATGGATGTGAAAAGATTAAAAAAATATTTTTATATAAAATAATATAAATAGTTAGACTTTTGTATGTAAATTATGAAATATATATATATTGAAACCTACAATTTATGTTTCACAATTTTATCACAATTTATGTATTAATTTTTAATTTGTCAAAATTTCAATCATATAATTTTCAACCTTCTTACTAGAGTTGTAAACTTAGGAGAGTTGTAAATTTGGGCGAGTTCAACCCAAGCAACTCGAGTCTAAGCCTAAATTTTTTTAAAAATTGAGCAACATAATTTTCAATTGGGTGATAATGGCAAAAATGCCAAATAACTTGAGCAATTGAAACAAAATTGCATGTCTAAATATATAAAATTATTTGCTAATTTATTTTTTTAATAATAAATAAGATTAATTAAAAATTTAATATTAATGAACATAAACAAAAGCAATATGCTTAAGTTTTTTCAATAGATTTTTTTTTATTATGTTTCAAAAATACACCTTTTAGAAATAGATCATCGAATAAATTGATATTAAAAAAATTACATTTTATAATGGAATAAAATAATTTAAATAGGATTTTTCAAAAATTATTTTTAATTTAAAAATTAGAATAAAAAAATTAAATATTATAAAATTAAATTACTTACAAAATAAAAGTATTTGGATTAAAAAAAAAAATAAAGTAAGAAGAAAATTTAAAATGATATTCTCACTTGATATGAAAATAATTCTTGATGACTAATAAACTATAACCTATAACCTTATTTTTTTAATAAAAAAGATATTTCATGAACCATAACTTTTAATAGAAAAATAACATTTATTTCTATTTGTTCTAGCAAAAGTCATTTTTTAACAATTTGAGCCATAAAATTTTATTTTATTTTATTTTATAGTTTGTTTAATAGACAATTGAGATTTAAAAAAAAAAAAAAAAGTATTAATAGGAGTCACTATGTTTTTGCAAGTGCTAAAAAAATCTAGACAAACAATAAAGAAAATATTTGATACTCACAAAAAATACCCAAATTGTACCTACAATATTGTGATATCATATGTGTCAACTTTAGATTTGCTATATACTCAATAATATGTGGCCCAAGCCCTTGCCATATCATTGTGGGTGAAAGTGTGAGTTTATAACATTGCTGGAATAATAAATCATCACGTATAACTCTCAATTTTTTTATACATTTTTTTATTATATAAAAAAAACTAAATTTCACCGACCATCACTTTTAATAGAAAAATAATGTTTATTTCTATTTGATTTTAGCAAAAATCACTGCTTAACTATTTAAGTCAAAAAAATTTATTTTTTGTTTTAATACGTTTAATTGACAATTGAGATTTAAAAAATAATAATAAATAAATAACAGAATCCACCATATTTGGCAAGTTTTAAAAAAGTTACTTATTTTCTTAATATTTTTGTCTTTTGTTAAAAAAATTTATTGTTCAAGTTCTTATAATTTAGAACGGTATAAAAAAAATTATAAAATTAAAACCAAAAATGACAAAAAATAAAAATATAAACTTGTAATAGTGATTAATAATTTGAACATGTATATTTAATAAAATATTATGTTTATATCAATAATATTATGACATGTCGTTATGACATATGTGAATATTGATCTTATTCTAATTGCAGTAATATAATTTAAAGAAAAATTAAAAATTAAAATTTTATTTTATAATTTAATAAAGGATGCATGAATTAAGAAATTAATAAATATGGATCTTATTCTAATTATGGTAACATAATTTAAGAAAAAATCTAAATTTTAAATTTTATTTTAAGAATACAAAATTAATTTATAGAACAATCATATTGTGACACATATTAACAAAAATTAAAAAATTGAGAAAAAAATTGTAACTTTCAACCTTAATAAAATGATAACGTTTTACAATTACAACAGTATATAGATGATCCGAATATCCATTGTTAGATTTGTAATAAAAAAAACTTTTATCACTTATGTTAATATATTATATATACAGCTGTTAATATTCTTTTTATATATATATTTTTATTACATAGATTTGTATCTTTTCCTTTCATAGAATATAGGCTTCTCCCCTTTCGGTATTGATTGGCCTTTCCTCCTTTGGAGGTTCCTTGTATAGTACTTACATCCGTGCTATATATACTCCTGTTTTTTGTATTGTTAAGTTATATAATTGAGCTAGTATATATCTATGCTTAAAGGTACGGTGTAAATAATATTTTGTTTGAATAATTTTCATATGTCATTATCTCTTAAGTTAGGAACACTGAGAATCAAGTATACCTAATCTGTTTTACCATGATATATAAAAAATGAATAGATAACATACATTTGAGCAAGGGGATCCCCTTTATTATAAACACAACTTCAAATAAAAGGAACAACAAAATGGTGTTATCCTTTTGGAGCACACCATGCCAATACGAAAATAGTATTCTTGATCAAAATCTAAATAACAAACACCTTCAAATGTTTACCTCTCAAACCAAACCAAATCTATATAAATTTCTACAACGTCAATCTGCCATAATCTTTAACTTTATACAACGTCAATCATTTTCAAAGTTTGTCAATAATAAAACCAAAAATAGTGTAAATTCTACCATTGAGATTGTTGCTCACTTGAGATTGCCCCTATTTCAACACTCATCAATCAAAGAAGTGCACGTTTAGTTTATACAACAATAAATACAAAATCATTAGAGAGATAAGAAAAACTTAAGCCTGAAGAAATGTAGACTTGTAAAAAGGTAGTCAATATTACCATTCGCTTGTAGTCTTCATCCACCTGTAAAATAGAAAAAAAAAGCCAATATGATATGTAAATTAGAGAGCATTAAAAACGCAGCGAATAAAATGTTTAGATCATACCTTTTAGCGAAGAATCTCGTGGGTAAATCACGTACTTCCTGAATCTGATCAATCAACCCAGCAATGAGGTGATATTACAATAGTGAATATCACCCACACAAACCATAGTGCAAATAGCTTATTGATTGTTGTTTATGGGAGAGAGTCAGTATATGGGAGAGACTGTATATGGGAAAAACAGAGATGATACGTTGTTTTTGTCTACATCACCCATATCCCATATATAAGATATATAATCTAATTATCTCCTTTAACTATATTAGTTACTAGAGATAATATCATATATCTATATCATCTATCCATATTAGGATATGATAGATATATATCCAGAGTAGTTATCCAAATAGGTTTGAATTCAAATTCAAAACCCATTTGGATCAGGTTCAAAATGTTGGTCATGCCACGTGGGCGCCCATTTCTAACATCTCCCACTCGCACATGAGTTGGCATGACACTGCCACATCTTTATCTCAATCTCCCCAAAAAGAACAATCTCATACTAGCCAATGCACCGTCAAGCATCACGAGAACACCTGCATGTGGGAGCTCTATACTAGAAACTCAAAATGAGCCAGCATAGAGACATCAACCCAAAAGGAACAAAAAAAGTGTCTCATATACCCCAGACCCATCTAATTACACCGGTCCAAAAAACATCTCTAATCCCTCAAAAAGAGCATGTTTGACCCTTTCAATTATTGCAATATATTCACACTCAATTCGCCTCTCATACAGAGCGATGTGAGTTGCCGGCAGTGAATATACAATAGTGGTGTAATATTAGATGATCTTCCCTTTGCCCTCATGCCATTTAGTTTAGGATTGACCGCTTTTCCAGTGATGTCCCTTAAGGCCGAATCATACATGACCGCAGGCAACATACCAAAGTAGCAGAACATCAACCCCTTACCTTATGACATAGTCAAAAGTCACAAAAGGGTACATAAATGAAAGTCATATCAATAATGACACGTAAGACTTCACACGGTGAGGAAACAGGGATCCATTCTCTTACCTCATTACTTGGTCGCCAAGCACATGTAGTATGAATACATGCTACGGTGGAGTAACTCTTCCAAAAGAGTGACGTCATACTCGATACACCGTACAGATATTAGTCTAGTCGCTTTATAGCGCCTAACCCGAATTCTCTATTTGCTCGCCTTCTAGGCGCCAAATGAGATTTCGCATCTGGCTAATCATAACAGGCACAACATGGAAAGTGGGTACTAACATCCATGTTTGGTCCTTAACACGACCTCATCTTGGTTGTAACCAAGGCGACATGCATAGTGGATAATTTAAGCCTCTCTTGGCTCCAAACAAAAATAAACCACTAGTCTCAACCTTGCTTCCTCCAAGCGCCAAGGGCGATTGCTCGTGTGAGTGAGCCAATCTTGCCTGCTGACATCATCATCTGCTAATCATTATGACACAAACCATAATAGTGTCAACATCCCATCATCTCAAAATAAGTGATCGATTTTTTTTTATAAAAAAAATGACCACAGCTTGCGCAATTCTAGATTCCAAACATAAGCCTTATCAGCACCTTTTGCGATAAGTATATACAACGGAATCCACCATGTGCGCCTCACATGAAGTGATTTAAGATCACTACCTTTTGCGCAATATTCTCTCTAAAGATATTTTGGTGACCAATTTGCGTTTATTCTTGATGCGCCCAACTAGCGCAGATGCGCCCAAATAGCGCATAGAATCTTACAAGGAGCAAATTAATATACTACTAGTAAAGCATTTTATCCACAGTCTATTGAGCAAGGTCAATGTCTAAACAACTCAGTTGACCATTTACCAAAGATAACACTTATCATGCCGAATACGCCCACATAGCGTACTTTAGGCTCCCACCACAAAGCAAAAGATCAAGGAATATAGGTCATTTGTTTCTCCCAAAGACAATCCGAGGATACACTTAATAGCTAAGGCTCTGGCTTTTACCGATAGGTAAGTCAATGGGTTTGTAATTTTGCATCTAGAATCATTCTAGGATATTCCTTATGTAAGTCATCGAAGACAAAATAGGAATTCTCCCAAAACAACCCCTAAGGATCGTACATCCGAGCATATAAATTACATCACCCATCACTACAACAAAAAGCATTTTTGGCGACGTTTTTTAGCAACTAAATTGAATTTCGTTGCAAATTGTATGTTTTTGGCGAAAATATATGTGTTGGTCACCAAAAAATACACTATTAGCGACAAATGTCTCAATTGGTCGCCAAAAAAGGTTGGCGCCAATTTAATTTTATACGCGGGAGCGCTAAAAAAGTTTTGGCGACGAAATTAATGTATGGCGACGAAACGGTTTGTCGCCAATTGTGAGTTTTTGGCGACGGAATTAAAATAGTTGCTGAAAGATGAATAATATTTATGGCAACATAATTTTTTAAATGCTAATAAATACATAGTCAAAACGGCGTCGTTTTGAATATGTTTTTTTTTTTTTATTTTTTTAATGACCTTTAGGTGAACATTGACCTAAAATGACTATTGCTTCGTCTTCTCATTGCGAGAACTCAAGCGGCACAATGTAACTGAGAGAGGTATGTCTTCTCTCCCTCTTCGTCTCTCTTTCCCTCTCCCTCTTCTTCTCCCTCTCACTCTCACCCTCTCACTGTCTCGTCTTCCTCTCTTTCTTCTTTATCATCAATTTCATTCTCTTGTTCGGCATTGCTATTTGGGACTGGTATATTCAGAATTTCGGATTGATTTTGGAACAGATTTTTGGATTTTGGGACTGAATTTCTGTTTTATTTTGGTTCATGTTGATTTCATTTTCTGTGTTTGTATTGATTTTGGAACTGATTTTTGTATTGATTTTTGGATTTTGGGACTGCATTGTTAGACCGTGTTTTCTTGTCTTTCTAAGTTACGCCAAAAAGTTGAAATGCTCGAAAAATATGGACCTGAAGCCTTGAGAAATATTTGCAACTATGTACACCTTTCTTGCTCACAGAACACACCTTGCCATGAACCAGAGAAATTGTTGCTAGAAAGGTCCAAGGTTTGAAGTAGCTCAAAATTGCCTATGTTGCTTGGGAGATTGTCAGAAATTTGGTTAGATGAGAGATTGAGAGTTTTGAGTGAACCCAAAACCACCATTTTTGTGTCATAAATAGCTCTGGAGTCAGTTTGTGACTCCATTAAATCCATAACCACCAACTCCACCAAGTGGGTTGTGGATTTGGGGGGTATTAGCAAAAGATGATTACAGGATTTAAAACTCAATCCACCATTTTCCCAGGAAAATTGTGCCCTCGTCATTAGCTTATTATCATGTTACTAGGAAGTAATTGGGCGTTGGTTTGCTACTTGCAGAGATGGAAGAAGCTTGAGACCTAAATCGCCTGGGATGTGCTCTTTCATTGGGCTCCACACTGTTGGGGGAGTTTCATATATAATGATTTGAGTTGTTTGTATTCTGTTTTGATGGCCTCAAAAATGTATCTTAATTTTCATGTCTGTAACCTTCTGCTGTACACTCATTTTTTTTTTTACTCCATAGCAATGAAGAACACATTGGTTGTCTCAAATGTTCTTCAACATGTTGTGTGAGTGTGGTATGTTCAAATCATTTTTTTATTTTATTTATATCATTTAAGAAAAGGCAGAGTTTTAAGCTTTCTGTGCAATTTTGGTAACTAGTCAAGATGTCCAAAAAAAAAAAAAAAATGTCAAAATTTTGATCAAAATTCTCATTTTAGAAAAAAATGAAAGAAAAGAGGGAGTGTTTGAATGATGCTTAAGTTATTAAATGGAAATAAAATCAGAAAGGACTTGGTTTAAAGTCACCCCACTTTCAGCTTATTTTAGTAATTAGAACTGTTCACTTATAATATCTTTGAATATATTATTTTAGACACTCGGTAGGATTTACTCTATTAGTATTAAATTGATTGGATATCAATAATTATATTTGTTTATAAAATGTTGATGGTAAGTATGATTTTAATAGATAGATTATTTAGTTTTTAATTTTTTTTTTAGACACATTTGATTCTTTTAGGCAGTTGCTGATATATGATAAGTTCGATTTGCTTATATGGAAGATTTACTTGCCTCATATGAAAAGATGAATGTGTTTGGAATAGGTCAGAACCCTCAATTGGACCACCCTCCGGTCCAATAACACTACTACAAAGTTATGTTAAAGATCCTAAATAAATTATGAAATTTTTTATCAAATTTTTATATGGGTGTAGGATCTTCACACATGATTTGTGTTGATCCTACACCATGTGACAGATTTAGTAAAAAATTTGGTAATTTATTTGAGGTCCATAGCATTTTCCTAATTATCTGGAATAAAGTGGAGCTTAATTTTCGATGAACAATGTTAAGGATCTTAAATATTTTATCAAATGTCTCATTTGAGTGTGAGACTCACACGTAAGTTTTATGTGAGTCTCACATCCTGAAAGATTTGATAAAACATTTAATAAAATATAAATTCTAAGCATTACTCATTTTCGATCATCGTCGTTAGTAAAGATTGATTATTTGTTCATTATTGCAGCCTTTGTTTAGTTGTTATTATTATTTTTCATGTTTGTTGTGCTGAAATTTGCTGTGCTGTGCTCTGTTATGTTTGTTGGAAATCTTGTTTTGCTGAGTTGTTAAACTGATTTGAGCTGGAAATTTGTGGGCTGCTGGAAATTTATGGATGAATCTGCTGTGTAAGGTCCATGTATGCAAAGTTTGCCTTCCTCTCTGCTGTGTCTGCTGTGCTTGTTCTGTTCAGTTTTCTGTTCTGTTTTTGGTTCTCTTTGTCTGTGTTCTATTCTTCTGCTTTTTTTTTCCCTTTCGGGTTTGGTTCCTCACCAAACTCATTCCCTTTATTTGATGTAATCTCATATCTTGTATGATTTTCCATCTACAAAGTTCCTCTTTTTTTGCTGATAAAAAATAAATAAATAATAAATAAAAGAAGAAGACCTTCATATGGTTGTTTATTGACTTAGAAAAGCAAATGATAAGTAAGTTCCATCAATCACCAAATTAGAAAATTAGTTTCCACATAAGATTTTCTTAGAATACAACCAAATTTATTTTTTTGCTGTGTAGTCTGAAATTATGTGGCAAAATCTTGATAGATATTTTGTGTATCGGTGACCCTTTTAATAATTTCATCATATAACATTCATTTCATGTCCACTCTCCATTGATTTCATGTATAGTGCGATTTTAATTTAAACTTTGATTTACAATTCAAATGTTATAGGTTATTGGCTAATGCAAAGAGATAAAGAAGCTGCAATCATTCGTTGGGGGCAATTACTACATCAAGTAATCTTTGACCATATTTTAGGGCATTTTTAATTTATTTATCAAGTTAGTCATTTTATTTTCTACACCTATGATCTTGAAACTATATAACCTTATTAAATTTAATAAACACCTATGATCTTGAAACTATATAACCTTATTAAATTTAATAAGTCTAGTTGTCAAAAAAATGGGACTAGATACGTCATTTAGCAACTTGACTATTCTAGTTGTCAGAAAAAGTTGTTGATTAATGTATAGGACATGACATTTTGTTTTATTAACTATTTTTTTCTATTGACTATTTAGCCAAAATATAAGTCCCAAACAGGCCTAAAAAGAAAAGAGAAATAATCAGTTATCTTTTTGTAAAGTCTCTGTGTGAGTGTGTGACAACAAAGTTAAAATCACACGCTTTGATAAAAGGAAGTCCATAAACAATCCCATAAGGTAATAAAGAGAATCTTGCAACTTTGTTCAAAGTTTGGCTTTTCTGAGACAAAATATTATTATTTTTTTATTATTTCTCAATGTTGACCTAATGTTTTGAGCATTCAAAGGAATTTCACATAACCATGGCTTTGTAGGTGACCAAATATGGACAAGAGTTGGATGTTACTTAAGAATAGAATGAGTTCCCAGTATCGAGATGGGGTGAAGGCTTTTGTTCAGTTTGCAATGATGAATGTAGGGCCAAATGATAAGATTCGTTGCCCATGTATGGACTGTTTGAATTGTGAACGACATACTTGTAAAATTGTGGAATATCATTTAGTTGTGAAAGGAATGTCCCCTTCTTATAAGACTTGGGTGCATCACGGGGAATCTGTTCCCATGAATCAATCTCCTGCATTGAATGATGACAACCACAATAACTTTGGAAGTGTTGGGGATAGAATGGAAGCAGAGACTGGCGAAGATCAGGATGAAATCCTAAATTTGTTAGAAGATGTTTACATGGGGACTACCATAAATGATGATGAAAATGAAGAGGATGAGGATGACGGTGACAATGACGATGATGTGGCTAACAATGTTGAAAAAGAGGGCATGCCCAACTTTAACAAATTGTTGAATGATGCTCAAAGAGAGTTGTACCCTGGGTGTTGTAAGTTTTCTCTTTTATCATTTGTTGTTAAGATGCTTCATGTGAAGGTGTTGAACAAGTGGAGCAATAAGTCTTTCAACATGTTGTTGGGGATATTAAAGGACCTTCTACCGGTAAGTGATCAAGTGATTCCATGGACTCTTTATGAAGCCAAAAAATTCTTACATGCCTTAGGCTTAGGATATGTGTCGATTCATGCATGCAAGTATGATTGTGCACTTTTCTGGAAAGCGAATGCAAATTTAGAGAATTGTCCTATTTGTCAAGAGTCTAGATACAAGTCGAATTATGGAAAAGGTAAAAAAATTCCTCACAAGACCTTAAGATACTTCCCGTTGACATCAAGGTTGCAGAGATTATATATGTCGAGAAAAACAGCAATAGATATGAGATGGCATAAAGAGAAACGAGTAGATGATGGGATATTGAGACACCCGGCTGATGGTGAGGCATGGAAGGATTTTGATAGGCAACATCCTTTGTTTTCCCAAGAGAGTCGAAATGTGAGGTTAGGGTTGGCCACTGATGGTTTCAATCCTTTTGGAAACATGAGCAACTCGTACAGTATGTGGCCTGTGATTGTTATGCCTTACAACTTGCCTCCTTGGAAATGTATGAAACAATCATTTAGTATGCTGTCATTGCTTAACCCTGGACCACAAGCACCAGGGAGAGATTTCGATGTTTACATGCGACCATTAATTGATGAGTTGAAGGAGTTGTGGGAAGATGGTGTGCGTACTTATGATGCCTCAACTGAATTAAGTTTTCAAATGCATGCAGCTGTTATGTGGACAATTAATGACTTTCCTGCATAGGGAAACTTGTCAGGATGGAGTACGAAAGGTTATTTGGCTTGTCCCACCTGTAACAAAAATGCTTCCTCACAACGGTTGAGAGGTAAGATAGGGTACACAGGCGCTCGTCGTTACCTGCCTGATGACCACCCTTGGCGGAGGAGTCGACTTTATAATGGTAAGACTGAGTTCCTGTCAAGACCTTTAGAGTTATCAGGGGAACAAATCTTAGAACAATTGGATTCAGGGACATTCAAACCATTTGGAAAGCATCCAACCAATAAGAAAAGAAAAAGGGAAAATCTAGTATTGAACTGGACAAAAAAAAGCATCTTCTTTGAGTTGCCATATTGGAAAACACTTAAACTCCGACACAACCTCGATGTTATGCACATAGAGAAGAATATATGTGATAGTTTGCTTGGAACATTCTCGAGTATAGATGGGAAGAACAAAGACACGTAAAAAGCACGCATGGATTTGGAAGATATGAAAATAAGGAAGGAGTTGCACTTAAAAAAGGCGTCGATGGGTCTTTTGAAAAGCCCCAAAGATTGTACACTTTGTCCTCGGATGAAAGAAATGGTTTTGTGAGTTTTTAAAGTCAATTAAGTATCTGATGGTTATGCAGCAAACATCTCAAGGTGTGTGAACACAAAAGGTGATAAGTTAACAGGCCTAAAAAGTCATGATTGTCATGTCCTCATACAACGACTTCTTCCCATTGGAATGCGTGGATATCTTCACAATGATATTTGTGTCGCATTATTTGAGTTGGGAAATTTCTTCCAAGAGCTTTTCTCGAAGACATTGAAGATGAAGAATTTGGAAATATTAGAAGATCGCATAATATTCATACTATGCAAGTTAGAAAAAATTTTTCCACCAGCGTTTTTTGATGTGATGGTCCATTTGGCGATTCATTTGCCGCGTGAAGCCATTCTTGGTGGGCCTGTGCAATATAGGTGGATGTACCCCATTGAAAGGTACTTACTAACTTATTAAAACACTAGAATACTTAAATTGTAACACAACCTGTATATATATTTGTAAAAATGTGAGTGTGTGTGTAATAAGATTATTCTATTGTTTGTTTCATAGGCTACTTGGAACTTTAAAAGGATATGTTGCAAATCGAGCTCGTCCAGAAGGTTCGATCACAGAAGCTTATGTTGTCAAGGAGTGTCTCACATTTTGCTCAATGTATCTGGGTGGAATTGAAACTGTATTTAATCGAGAGGAACGAAATGTTGATGTTAGTGTGCATGAGTCGGGGTTAGAGGTCTTCGCGCAAAATGTCCGTCCTTTTGGGCTAATTACAAGGGTTTCTAACGTGTCTCAAAAAAAACGTGAAATGGCTCATTGGTTTGTCTTGAATAATAGCCTCGAGCTTGACCATTATCTAGAGTACGTTCTTAATATTGTTTTTTTTTTTTTTTTTGTGTAGAATTATGTTTTCAATATAATATGTTACTTATGAATCATATGTTTGTAAGTAGGCAACACAAGAATCTTTTAGAAAATGAAGGTGTACGTGACATCACAAATAGACAGAAACAGGAATTCCCCAAGTGGTTCAAAGAACATGTAAGATATAATCCCAAACTTTATTCAGCTACACTTATATGAATACTAACATAATGATTGAAATTGATGTCGTTATGTAGATGAACCAATTACGAGCTCAAGGATTACCAGAAGCAACTGATGATTTGTGGTCATTAGCAAATGGTCCTAGTGTGAATGTTAATTTGTATTCAGCTTGCATTTCCAATGGTGTTCGATTTCATAGTAAGGATTGTGATAATAGTCATAAATGCCAAAATAGTGGGTTAGTTGTGGAAGGGGAGCATGAGAGACAAACAATTAACTTTTATGGGTACTTGAATAGAGTGTGGGAGATGCATTACATGCTTGGACATCGAGTTGTTTTATTCCAATGCGAATGGTTCAATACCGGTAGTAATAGAACATTACATACCGATACACATTGCACAAGTATTGATGTTAGAAGTCGATGGTATAAAGATGATCCATTTGTCTTACCAAGTCATGCGAAACAAGTTTTCTACGTTGATGATACAAAGTTAGGCGGACATTGGAAAGTCGTAGAAAGACTACAACATCGAGGAATATGGGATGTACCAGAACAAGATGGCTTTGAACCTGATAATGTATTGCAACAAAATGAAACAACTGATGCTGTCTCAATGAGCGTTGAAGACCCCGTGACAATCTCGCTTCATAGGAATGACATTGATCCTCAATTATCCCAAGTGAGGTGGTTTTACAATCAATTAGTCGAGCACACAACGATGGTGTTGATGAGGAAGAGGGGTGCGATAATGAAGATGATTACTACGAGCATTGACTATCCGAGAAGATGAGCTACATAATCATTTTGATTGTAATATAGATTTTGACATAGAACTTTAATTGTTGTGTCATTTTTATGTTTTTATGACACTGTTGTTTAAGTGCCTTTGAGTTTGAGTACAATGACAATTCAAAAAGATTTTTTTTTTTTGTAGGATAAATTTGAGATTGTTGATTATGATGAAGATGAAGAGGTTCGGAAAGGAGTCAATAAAAAGTGTAAAACTCTTTACAGAAGTTGGCGTAACAAGATGAAGACTCATTACTCGAAGTTGGTAGACGCTGGTGTTGACCCTTATAGTAAACCATACAAAGAGGTCGATTCTGAGGCTTGGGTATACATGATCGATCATGTATGGCGTGATCGCGATTATCAGGTAAAATTTCCTAATTTAGAGAATCATGTTGTAATTTCAATTTAATTTTACTAATCAATTAATTTTGCAGAACTTGGCTCAAAAAGCAAGGGATAGTCGAGCGAGGTTACCATAGAATCATACAATGGGTTCCAAGTCATTTCAAGCTGCAATGTATAAACAGGTGATGCATTTATTATATCTAACATAATGATTGAAATTAATTATGTATGCTTACTTTTAAATGGAATTAGGGTACCGAGAAGACTGACTTTGTAGACTTCTACAAAGATTCCCATTGGAGCAAGAGAAAGTCGGATTGGGTAGCCCCAATATGTGGTCAATTACATGTAAGTATGCCAATTAATAGAGTTACATATTTATGTAAATGATGGTATTTGTTGAAGTTGTTTACAAATTGATAGGAAGCTTTGAAAAAGCGACATGAAGAGTCTTTAGAGCCTGGGGCAATACCTTTAACTCAGGAGCAGCTGTCAATCGAGATTCTTGGAAAGAAATTGGGATACTTAAAAGGCTTTGGAGTTGGTCCAAAACCATCATCATCCAGATCTTCTGTCACTGTACAAGCACATACTAAGGTGGTTTCGAGCCTACAAAAAGAACTAGAGTCATTGAAGAATTTGTCCAAGGTCCAGCAAGAACAAATTGCAGCCCAGAACCTGGTAGCACAAGAGCAAGCTAAAATGATTGCAATGCAAAACAAAAGATTTGAAGAGATTGAGAAGTTTATGAGGATGACCAAGGATCAAGCAGGCATGCAGGTTAATGAAAATGATTATTCATCAGAGGAATCTTATTGACAAACACTTTTGTAAGTATATTTTTCATAATTTACTTTTCAAATCACTACAAGCATTTCATTTAATATGTCTGGTTGTGTTGAACAAACGGGACCTCGATTGGATCAATGGTTAGAAAATTAGAAGGAAAATTGTAAAACACAAGACTTAAAAGGCACGTTAGGGGGCCGAAATTGCGAAATGACCACCGAAACCACCGAAACTTGGCACGGACAGCTTGTTTAAGCCTAAATAGATTTGCAGGAAAAAACGGGACCTCTATTGGATCCCCGGTTAGAAAATTAGAAGGAAAATTGTAAAACACAAGACTTAAAAGGCCCGTTCGGAGGCCGAAATTGTGAAATGACCACCGAAACCACCGAAACTTGGCACAGACAGCTTGTTCAAGCCTAAATAGACTTGTAGGAACAAACGGGACCTCTATTGGATCCCCGGTTAGAAAATTAGAAGGAAAATTGTAAAACACAAGACTTAAAATGCCCGTTCGGAGGCCGAAATTGTGAAATGACCACCGAAACCACCGAAACTTGGCACAGACAGCTTGTTCAAGCCTAAATAGACTTGTAGGAACAAACGGGACCTCGATTGGATCTCCGGTTAGAAAATTAGAAGGAAAATTGTAAAATACAAGACTAAAAAGGCCCGTTCGGGGGCCGAAATTGCGAAATGACCATCGAAACCACCAAAACATGGCATGGACAGATTTTTCAAGCCTAAATAGACTTGTAGGAACAAACGGGACCTCAATTGGATTTTCGGTTAAAAAATTAGAAGGAAAAATGTAAAACACAAGACTTAAAAGGCCCGTTCGGGGGCCGAAATTTCGAAATGACTACCGAAACCACCGAAACGTGGCACGGACAGCTTGCTCAAGCCTAAGTAAACTTGAAGGAACAAACAGGACCTCAATTGGATCTCCGGTTAGAAAATTAGAAGGAAAATTATAAAACACAAGACTTAAAAGGCCCGTTCGGGGGCTGAAATTGCGAAATGACCACCGAAACCACCGAAACTTGGCACGGACAGCTTGTTCAAGCCTAAATAAACTTGTAGGAATAAACGGAACCTTGATTGGATTTCCGGTTAAAAAATTAGAAGAAAAAATGTAGAACACAAGACTTAAAAGGCCCGTTCGGGGGCCGAAATTTCAAAATGACTACCGAAACCACCCAAACTTGGCATAGATAACCTTTTCAAGCCAAATAAACTTGTAGGAACAAACGGGACCTCTATTGGATCTTCGGTTAGAAAATTAGAAGGAAAATTGTAATACACAAGACTTAAAAGGCTCGTTCAAGAGCCGAAATTGCGAAATGACAACCGAAACCACCAAAACTTGGCACGTACAGCTTGTTCAAACCTAAATAGACTTGTAAGAACAAACGGGACCTCGATTGGATTTCCGGTTAGAAAATTAGAAGAAAAAATGTAAAACACAAGACTTAAAAGACCCGTTCGGGGCCCAAAATTGCAAAATGACCACTGAAACCACCGAAACTTGGCACGGGTAGCTTGTTCAAGCCTAAATAGAGTTGTATGAGCAAACAGCACCCGATTGGACTTCCCGTTACAAAATTAAAATCAAAATTGTGAAGTTCATATCGAGGTTTTTTTTTTTTTTTTTTTGTCAATCTAATATTATTTTTTCTTTTTTCATGTGACAGATTGGCAATGGTGGAAAATAGTTTGGGCTGCATCAGAAGATTTGATTGTGTTTTTGGAAATATTTTGACATAGGTTTTTGGTAAATGATTTATGGATTAAATGTTTAGCATCAAAATATTTGGTTTTGTGTTTTTGCAAATATTTTGACATAGGATTTTAGTAAAGGACTTGTTATTTAGATGTTTAACATCAAAATATTTGGTTGTAATTTTGAAAATATTTTAACATAGGATTTGGTAATATATTTATGGATTTGATGTTAGTAGTTTGTAAGTATTTTGGTATGCATGTTTTAGATTGTCAGAGAATTATAATTATGTTTATTGGGATTTTTCATAGCTATTAATTTTGAATTAGTATGAATGTCTTGCACAGGTGTATTATTATTTACATTACATTTGTGTATATATTGTGCACAGGAAAACAAGTGTTTTGGATTATTTTGAACAGGGAAATTATTAAAATCAAAATTTGTGTATTGAATTTTTAGTGACAGGTGGTATTTTGGTCGCTGTTAATATATTTGGCGACGAAATATTGTTTTTGTCACAAAAAGTTAGTGGTTATTCCAAGAACTTTTAGCAACCAAAACTTACTCGTCGTTAAAATGTGATTTTTAGCGACCAAATTAATTTTGTCGTTAAATAGTACTTTTGGCGACGTATTTATTTGTCGCTGAAACTACATAGCCTATCCAAATTGTAACCTTTTAGCAACAAATTGTAATTTTATAGCGACAAAATATATGATTTTTGGCGACCAATTTTGCTTGTCGCTAAATGTCTACCTACGGTGACAGTTTCTGATTTCGTCGCCAATACTTTTAGTGACAGGCCTTTGGCAACAAGTTGTATATTTGTCACCGATTCTTTTGGCGACGGAATGTGTACTTTTGGCAACAAATTTTTAGGTCGCCAAATGTGTTTTTTGTTGTAGTGCATGTCCATCATATCTAAAATAGAGGACTGCCCACCCTAGGTGGCGACAACCCTATAAATTCCTGGCTCATAATGACTAAGTAAGGAAAAACTTCTTTTGGACCATTGATCATGCCTCAGTGGTCTTCATCGATTATCGTTTGCCTATCATGGCTTGACGAAATCTAAGAACCACTATTTGGATAACTGCTTTTAGGTCAGAAAAGATTTATTGGAACTAGCAACCTTTTTGCGCTCCTAACTTTTCACCATAAAAACAGAAGGTAAATCCCTACGGATCTACTTATCCAATTTTCCAACGAGAAGTTGGGTCACAATGTCCACAAATTAATGTTCCGAACTTATGTCAATCACAGCCTAAGTCAAAATAACCTCACTCCCTAGGAGGAAGTTAAAATAACCTCACTCCCCAGGAGGAAGTCTTCTCATGGTCTACACTTTCCTCAACGGTGCGACTTTTCAGTGTCTAGCGAGCCTTATGCCTCAACAATGACTATCCAAATTACGCATAACTTTAGAACAGTTTCGCGTCATCATGGAAAGTCAACCAAATTATAGAAATGGTTAATCCTCAAAGACTTTGTCTTAAACTGCGCAACATTAATCCACTTTCTAAAAACAGGAGACTAGAGCCTTTGGCACCATCTTAGGCTCTTTATCATCTTGCGGAGCAATCATGAATGTTTCTTTCTCAATCACCCAGTGGTGACATGGAAAATTTTCATATTCGCTACCACGCAACTAAGAATGTAGAGTATTCTTCTCTAATGGAGTAATCCATTAGTAGGCACATCGCTCCCACTGTCCCTAGGATATTGGAAATTTCTTTCCATTCTCAACTAGGCTACATAAAAGCGCTATGCTTAGAATTCTCTATCTTATAGAGTTCCAAAACTCTATACACGTCACCTTTACTAAGAAAACTTTATGTGACTTAGTTACACTACCACAAAGCTGCTTACTTATATGCATATGACCCGAAGGATTTACATGACAGCATACAATAATGCGCCACATAACCCTATGTGTTTACAAGACAGCATACAATAATGCGCTATAGAACCTTAGGTCTTAACTTCACAATCTTATGAGAAGTAGAATGAAGATAAGCTGCTTAATGGTTACAGATCGCCCATAGATGGCTCTCTGCAAACCCATTACTCAAAATGGAGTGTAAAATCTGATATGGAGGGCACTGAGTTAGGGATATAGGCAATAAACTAGTGCAATTCCCAATTGGGAAACATTTTGCGCCATTATCCACCTAACATTAACAATATTTAATTCCTTATCTCTACTACACCATTGTGTTGTTGAGTATTAGGAATAATCAATTTTCTAAGCATCCATTTCTCTTCACAGAGTTCTCTAAAATAACTCAAATAGATACTCGCCACCTTGGTCAAAACTAAAAGCACAAAAGCTGTTATCTAATTGATCTCAACCTCATATGTGCAATGTCAAAAAATCATCTCAAAACTTTTGACTTATGGGAGATCAAATAGTCTTGACTCAGATGCGTATCGTAATCTATAAATGTGTCGAGATTGAGGCATATCTATCATACCCTTACACATATCTAGTCACAAAAATCATAGTGGACTAAATGCGCCAATACAAATGACCTTCTATGGCTTTCCTACTTACTTGTGCGTAACCATTGCGAACAAAGTTACACATTCACATGAGAACATGATGTCATAAGCGAGTGGGCCCGAGAAGGCCTACTCAAACCATCGTGTCATCATCTCATTAATGTGATTAAGTATAATAAGCCACCGGTTCATGACCAATGTCATAAACTAATTCCAATCATCTTTATGTGTGAGTTCTCGAAGACCAGTTTTAAAGGTTTAGGCCCAACTAGGTAATGACTCACAACTAACTCATATTTACTAGATCATAAAAGGATGTCATGGAGATTTCAAGTGCGCCTAAATCGCAAATTTAACTAGTAAGTGCTAATCCCCTGCACCTTCAAGTCAATTTTATTCTCCATACACTTTAATGCATCTAGTTGAAAAAAGACAATACTCCTCTTGCCATATCTATTTCTCACTTCATAGTTACTTGCAATTAATTCTACTATCCACAAGAATGAGAGAATAAGCTATCAATCTTTGATAGCTCTTGAAGTAACTTAAGCGGGAATTAGGCTAAAGAGTCTAATTCAACACAATGCTCTCACAAGCGATGCGTCAAATTCTTAGAGTCATAACAACCTTGTCGGCCTTGACCTTTTCATTACTATGCTGCAATGTTTGCGCTTAGTGGTAAATGTTATTCAAAAACGTTAGCCTAGCTAAGGAATCATACAAAGAAGCCCCTCCTCATGTCTCACACCTAAGTGTAGAAACAGTAAGTGTCCTGACTTAGACAAGTTGGCAATGCTCATAGATTTTGTAGCCACTAAGCGCTAATCTTTTCACTTAGTGTTAATAGATTTTGCAGCTTCTAAGCGCTAATCTTTTCACTTAGTGTTAATAGATTTTGCAGCTTCTAAGCGCTAATCTTTTAACTTCATGTGATATTTCAATGCACACTATAATAGTGCATGGAATTTTGCTCCATCCACTCCCAGTAATTGGGTAGAGAGCAAAAACACTGCTCATATTGGCTACTCGTCTTACACTTAATGACTAATTTATTTAAGCTCGCATTTTTTTTGGATGACGTGACTCTTGAATGTTACTTCATGTAATGATGCAACATTATTAAAAGTCAAATTATAAAGTCAATCCGCGCAGCTCAATAGTCAAGATCATATACAGATCTATTGAGGGCTTACTAATTTCATAACTCCAAAACTCGCCAACCAAAACTACGTAGCATGCCGCTAACCATAGCGCACACATTAGTTTTATTGTGCCAAACAAGGCAACAAAACCACGACGACTTTGAGTCATGTTTCCTTACTTTGGCCAATAAAGGTTTGACCTAAAGTCTCCAAGACTTTTGCTCATCTAAAGAATGAGATTAGTTTGTTCACATTTGAACATCTCTACTAAGTCTAGGTCAACCAAATTAACTTCCATAAGCTGAATTAATTTAGAGAGAAATTCGCATTAGGATTAATTTGATTAGCATAATATAATTTTGCCGCAAAAATCTAAATTAAATAGTGACAATATTACACAAGTCGCAAGATCGAAAATCCGCTAAGCTCGTAATCATCTCTTGCGCCACAGGTGACAATTATCCAAAATTTAATTTAATTTATGCGCAAAATATTGGTTTTTGGGAGTTAATCTACAAAGATTTCTCTCAACCGAATAACCTCCCACTGATTATGGCATGTTTAAAAGCATGATAAAAAAAATCTAATTCCATACAACAGCATCATAATGTAGATTCACAATCAATACATGCTATGTTACATTTAATAACGGAATTAAAATAAAAAACAATTAATCATGCTATTACAACAATTTAGAAATTCTAGGCAAAAAATGACAACATGCTGTATTTAATATTCAAATTATGCCATAACAGAAAGTATATCACTTCTGAAATTTTCTGGAATTTTCTGGTATTTTTCTGGAATTTCAAATAACTAATAAACACACATAAAATTAGAAATAAAAAAAAAACAGAAATTGATAAACTGAAATAATATTCAGATTATGCCATAATTAAGATGTATATCATTCTGAAATTTTCTGGAATATTCTGAAATTTTCTGGAATTTTAAATAACTAATAAACACACATAAAATTAGAAATAAAAAAATCCAGAAACTGATAAACTGAGACAATATTACCAGTAGATAGTAAAACATTTCAGAAGTCCACAATAAAAAATTCAACCCCAGAAAATTATTTATGCAATACCAGAATCATTTTAAAGCATAAAAAATGAATTATTAACACATAAAAAATATTTTTTATTTTCGTAAAATTTTCAAAAATTTACATAAGATACAAAATTTAATTCTGAGTCTAACGGTACCAACCATGCTTAAAACAAAGTTATAACGAATAAATTATAGCCATTTAACACGATTCAGAATTAAAAAAAAAACAAACAGAGCCTTATATCCAAGCCAGCTGGGGAAACGGCTCGGCCATGAGCGGCTCGGAAGCGGTCAGCACGCGTGGCGACGGCGTGGATCGCGTCATGCGTGAGGTTTTCACGACGTCCGGTGGCGTGTGAAGCCCACGCGCCGCATTCCAGGGTGTTTTCTGGTCCGATTTTTGTACTGTTGGACTCCATTTTTCACAATAAAAATATTTATGGCATTAAAAATGACATTTAAAGAACATAAAAATGAGGTATATCACTCTCTCAATCTAATGGAGTTAAAATACGAAAAACCGTGCACTTCATCTTCCTCCTCCATTAATATTCATACATATATCATGTATATATATATTTATATAAAAAATATACACATATTTTAATGCATAAAAATAAGCACGAAAATACCCATATTTAAGGCTCTGATACCAATGTAAATTAGAGAGCATTAAAAACGCAGCGAATAAAATGTTTAGATCATACCTTTTAGCGAATAATCTCGTGGGTAAATCACGTACTTCTTGAATCTGATCAATCAACCCAGCAATGGGGTGATATTACAATAGTGAATATCACCCACACAAACCACAGTGCAAATAGCTTATTGATTGTTGTTTATGGGAGAGAGTCAGTATATGGGAGAGACTGTATATGGGAAAAACAGAGATGATACGTTGTTTTTGTCTACATCACCCATATCCCATATATAAGATATATAATCTAATTATCTCCTTTAACTATATTAGTTACTAGAGATAATATCATATATCTATATCATCTATCCATATTAGGATATGATAGATATATATCCAGAGTAGTTATCCAAATAGGTTTGAATTCAAATTCAAAACCCATTTGGATCAGGTTCAAAATGTTAAATGGTCATGCCACATGGGCGCCCATTTCTAACATGATAATTAAAAGAGATTACCCAATTCAAAACAAACACACGCATTGTCACACTAATGAAATGTTTTTTTATAGACCACCCAATTCAAACCAAACACATACATTGTTGCAAAATAATAATTGGTTACCCAATGCAAACACTACGAACAAACACAACACATTATCAACACAAATACAAATTAATGATTGATAAAAATATTAATTTATAAAAATCAATAAATATTTTCTTTGGATTTTATTTTTTTCAACTCTTTCTTTTTGGAACTTCCTTTAATTGATCACATAAGGTTATAGGGAAAATTTAAGAAAGACGTGTTTTTAAGAAAGAATTTAATAAAATAAAATTCAAAAAGCAAACTCTTCGCTCGGTAATTCAACAACAAACTCTAACTAACTTAATTCTCCCATCATTTATAAATCAATACAACTTTAAAAACCCCATTTATTTTCTTCCAAAAACCCAAAGCCATTTATTATATTAGTTTACTCCCATCAATTTTGTGTATGTAACCCTCCATCATCTTCTTCAATCTTCACCTACACCTATTCAAATTCATTTTGCTTCTAACCTTAAATAAATTTTAAATATTTGTTAAGCAATACATGACCATAAGCAAAATATCAAACCAGCCCCTTTAGATCTATTTGGTAAGCTCATGGGCAGCAGCCAACAAAATTTAGATTGAAATTAAATAAACTATAAGACTAAATTGATATAATAAAATTCAATGGATAAAACAACAAATCAACAGCATACAGTAAAGGGACAATTGTTTATAGGGTATTAAAAAAGTAATAGGCAATGCTGAAACTATATATATATATTTATCACAGCTTACCAATCCCCACTCCCAAATAAAGGGGGAAAAAAAATGAGGGTGCGAGGAGAACAAACAAACAAACTGACTGAATCTGTACAATTTAGTGCTTATAAGGAATGCATACCTTTCTCTTCCATGTATTATTTTTCATTTATCACTACTAGAAAGTTGGCTTTTTGCGTCTAATTTTTTGCAACTGTCTAATTAGCCGTGGCAAAAAAATAAAAAAAACGCGAATCAAAATGAAACGCAAGTAGGTAGTAAAAGGTCCCCATTCTCTTTCATTTATTTGCGCCCTTTTGTTTGCCCTAACAGGCTCACTCGACTCTCTCTCTCTCTCTCTCTCTCGTTCTTGCTTTCTGTCTTGCTCTTGCCCTAGCTCTCGCTCACGTACCCATCGTTGTCTGAAGGACTCCATCAGTATGAATCTCTCCCTCGATCTCTCGATCTCTCAATCTCTCGATCTCTCAATCTCTCAATCTCTCTGTTTCTGTCTGATCTCTCTTTCTGTCTTGAACTCTCAATATCTCTTTCGCACAATCTTGCTCTCTCTGTGTCTGTGTACATCTCTCGCTGCAATTTGCTCGATTCATCGCAGAGAAACCCTAACTGTGCTAGTAGACCGCATTGAAAAGGTCTCTTGGAGTTCTCAAATGCAGCAGAGTAAGCTCACGTATCACGCATTTCATCTATCTCAAAATTCACTTACATTACACACACACACACACACACACACAGAGACTATCTTTGAGCTTCATTGTGTACAAATCAGGTACCAACTCTCTTCAAATTTCCTCTGAATCAAATGAAGTTATCTATGGTTTTTCTTGCAGGTGATTGCAAATTCAATCTCACTATTAAATCCATTTGGTGTTATCAAACTTTTAGACTCACTGATATCTATAATGCATCTGATGTCTCTGTAATCCAGCTCTCTTCTCTGCTCTTCGGTACTCTCTCTTTCTTTCTCTCTCTATATATATATCCATGTAATGTATAACAATATACATACATACATTCCATTTCTATGTCCATCAAACGAATCAGATTACTCTGAGACGGCGAGTACAGTATTATCTACTGTACAATCGGTATCGAGCAAGCTTTTTTTAACTGCGAGAAATCTCTCTTTGTATGCTTGACTAAGCAATCTCGATGAGTGTGAATTTTTTGAATCATGTGATGAACATTAGTTTGGTGATTTTACTTGTTATCGTCCATTCTTCCACGAGTCAATCATCATGTTTTGTAAATTCTTCAACTATAATGTGAATTGTCTTTGTGATTGAACTCTCAAGTCTTGACTTAATTGTGCATTGAAGAAAATTGGTCTGGTAATTTGAGTTACTTGTCAAAAATAAAAAATAGTAAATAAGATGGAATAAAAAATTCTCTGAATTAGGTAATTTGAAAGGCTATTTTTTGTTTGTTTTTTTTCCTCCTTCCCTTTGATGATTTTAAAATGTTACATGGCTTGGAGGCACTTAGATTGTACTTAGACCGTGTATGAAATAGAGCTTCTTCTCATTATAAGTGACTTCAATCGGGATAAAATTTATGTGACAATAGTTTTATATATATGCATCTATCTTTTTTCTTTTTAATGTTTTATGCATGGTTTGTGTTGTGGCCTCCATTTGGTGCCTCGAAGGCTTGAATGGAATATATTATTATGGCATGTTGATTATCCAAGAAGTGTAAGATCTCTATTGTATACTTATCTAACTTGAAGAGAGCCCTTGATACAGCAGAGGCAATAGCAAGTAGCAGTGGCGATTTGGAGGTATGAATATGGAACAACATTGAAAATGTGGCACTCCGTACTAGTTAAAAATAAAAATAAAAGAGTAAGTTATCAGTTATGTGTGGTTTAATTTGATGCATTTATTTATTCAATTTTCTAACCAATCATTTGTTTTGGCAATTTATAGAGTTCTGCTAAACTAGATTTCTAATGTGGAATCAACTCGAAGTGGTAAAAGAAATATTTGACTTATATTGGTAGCACTTGGGAATTGATAATGACAAACAAAATGGCTGTCACATGCATCATGATGATGCATCTATGAAGTTTGTGTGTCAGAGAAGTAGATTCTCGTGTGTCAAAGAAGTAGATTCTCATGTGATCTAATTTTTGGTCTGCGATTCTTTGTCTGAGGGAATCTGATGGGAATTTCCTTGTGAACTGTTGGGCAAGTGGAAGGAATCAATATTCGTCAATCCATCCTGTTGGTGGTATTACATATTATATTCTTGCACCATCAAGGTTGATCTCTCTCTCCTCTCTCTCTCTCTCGTCTTTTGCTATGTCATAGCTTGCATACCTCTCAAGGTAAAGTATTTATATAGTTACATTAGCTATCCTTACTAACAAATAATGTTAATCTCTGATTTGCAGCTTGGCGGACATGGCAGCAAATCCTTTCCACGCACTATTTTATCTTGTGTTTATGTTGTCAGCATGTGCTTTGTTTTCAAAAACTTGGATTGAAGTATCTGGGTCCTCTGCTAAAGATGTGGCTAAGCAGCTCAAGGTGTGATTTTTATGTGATTTACGTTTTGCTCTATGCAAGTTGGTGTAAGCAAGATGGACCTTGTTAGTTGTTTGTTAATTTGGCTATCTCAATCTCAAGTAATACAGTAATTGCGTTATGATGCCCAGTTAAAATTTGGAAATAATTTTTTTTTTTTTTTTTTTTTTTAATAAAAACATTCTGCTTGAATCTAAACAACTCTTAATAATAGTGTTTGCAGTCAATGCCATTATCTCATCTCATAGGTTTATGTAATGTATTTTTTTATAATAGTTATAAAAAAAATCATATAATCATGATCAAATAAATATTTAATCAAATAAAAGTATGAATCCATACCTATAAAGAGTTTGTAACTTGAAACCAATTTAAAATATCTAAAAAATATGATAATTCCCCAATTAGTTTAAAAAATCTTAGATGAATAGATACAATCAAACATAAATTTAAAATAAAGAGGAAAAGAGAGTACCTTCAATGGCATGAGGATAATTGAGGACAATTGGATACCAGCTTGGAATGAGGAGTTTGAATTTCCATTAACAGTTCCAGAATTGGCTCTGCTTAGAATTAAGGTTCACGAGTATGACATATCTGAAAAGGATGACTTTGGAGGCCAAACATGCCTACCAGTGTCGGAGCTGAGAAGCGGTATTCGAGCAGTTCCACTCCATAGTCACAAGGGAGAGAAGTATAAATCTGTAAAGCTTCTTATGCGCTTTGAATTTGTTTGATATAATTGTGAGCCTTTGGTTTTTGTTTTTGTTTTGTTTTTTATTTTTAAACTTGTGTGTAAATACTTAAGCTTGTTGTGTGTAAAATATATAGAAATAAAACTATTTTTGTTTAGAACTTGCTATCGTAGTGTTGCGAGACTTAAACTGTTGAAAGAGTATGCTTCCATTTTCATCATCGATGCAAACAGGAAAACCTTAAATGATCAAACGAGGATCTGGAAAGCAATTTGATGGCTTCAACAAGTTCTCTTCAAGGAGCAATGTTCAAGTGAAATAGGCATTAGTATTGAATTTGTTAATGGGAGCGACCACAAATTGAGCGAGCTCCTCTAGTTTCCATATCGAAGCGGTAGAACTTTTATCAAGCGAGATCGACTATGAGCTACAGAAGAGAAAACACAAGGTATCGATCATTACTATCAAATTCGATTAGATTTATCCTTGTGTTTATGTTGACATCTTGACTACCCTATTGCACACATCTATATATGCCAGAGATATCTCATCGAGTTAATGTCACACTCGAGAAGTGCTCTAAAAAGGCAACATTTTGTAGTTACTCCACAGTTTATCTTGCCGGCATTAAATCTTAATTCTTGTGTCAATGTTCAGTGATCTATTTATCTTATATTTCTATTTTAGGAGGTATTCCAATATACTGCTTATTACTTTTTTTGTCAAAGTATTTGTACAGTACCTAATGAGCAGAAATAGGAAATCTGTATATCCACGGTTTAAACAAAAATGCTAGAGACCTCAAAAAACTACCAAAATTCTAATTCTACACGACATAGAATTTTGGTAGTCTTTCTAGGGTCCCTAGTGTTGCTCTGGTTAAGAAATAAAATTAATAAAGCTTGACTTCCCAGTCTCACATTTACGATGTCATTATTATGAATCATATAACTATGCTAGTGTTCTATTGAGCATTAGTTACATCAAGGACTTGACACTTGTGTAGAAAGGTGATATTTGACCATTAAGGAGGGGTGGATGAACTCGCTTGGATTCATTCATTAGAAATTTTAACTAAACAGGACTAATGCAAATTAAATAAACTGTAATCTTAGCTCACATTGGAGGGGAGAAGCACCTTCTAAACTATTTATTACCTCTAGTTAGTAAAATAGGATTATGCGAATATAAAATAGCCTTCACCTTTTGAGTAGCCTGCTAGGCTACTTGAAAGAGGAAAATTTTATAACACAAACAGTTCTTGATGTTGGAAGTTATGCAGTGGAGTTTTAATTACCTCGATTCTTTGCTAAACTAACCAGGTTACCTTACCTTTGCAATCTAACATTATTTTGAGTAACAAATTATGTTTTCATTTGTTAGCTAATATAGTTGACAGACAATGCACCTTTCTAGTCAGAAAGTAGATTAATGTTGAATTCATTTATTAGAATAATCCGCTCTAAACTGTTAACTTGATTTATTTGGATGTTCAAGAATTTTCAACTGCATGAAGGAGAGACTTCAGAATGCCAACTGTGATTTAAAAACTATTGTAGGAACTTCTACTTTTCACTTGCTGAAATTATAAATTATTTCAATGTATCTGTTGTAAGCAGAGGATTGTCTGAGGCAATATAACACATATAAATGCCTCATCTGGTTGCCACTTTCGCGCGCGCGCGCGTGTGTGTGTACAATTTTACTTCGTCAATTGTCATATCTCTGTTTAATTTGCAATTTCATTTCCATCTTTAAAGGTTAATGTTTGTTGTGGATGCCAAACCCTGAAAAAGGAGTGACCGTGTGAAGAGGTTCAAGCAGCTGGTTGTGATCCAGAAGATATATCTTTATACTAATATGGATTGGGACTGCTTCCCTGCAATTCAGATTGCATTACTAATTCAGAATTGCAACACCGCAAATCTTCAATTTCAGAGGTAATCTGTATAATAATTTTGAGTGAGACCTACTGCATTATTTATGACGTGTATTTAGCACCTTAGGATGATAAGCCTCTGCATTCCTGAGCACTTTTTAGGTACAAAATCGAGTTGCTTATTGACTTAACTAGAGTCAACAACAGAACATAGTTTGGTGAGCTGCACATTAACCATCACAACTACTGAAATGCTATATTGTTCAACATTGTTTTCTTCATCTTTACCTAAAAGAATAACCATGTTCTATTTTCATTTATTGATTCAATTTGCCTTCAAAAAATAAAATGCATCATTAACGACTTGGGTGTTTAAACAGTCATACTGAAATGTTATTTTGTTTAAAGTATGTTTAGCTTATAACGTAATATGGAACAATCAGTAAAATCAGCAAAAGCGCTTAGAACTGAGGTGTGATGAAACTGAAATCATGAAATTACCTGTTCTAAAATTGTTGGGAAGGAAAATTATGTTTATTTAAATGATTTGTAATATGAAATAGGCTCGCTAAGAATATTCTGACACAGGTTTATTTTCTAGAAGCAATCTTGCTTTTGTTGTTCCAAGCTTTTTAGCTCTCTTAGAGGCAGGTTTACAAGTCAGAACCTGGCATAGAGTACACTGTTGACATATCATGTACCCAGTGGCTGATCTAAGGTGTAAAATTACATCTCACAAAGATTGTAGTGATGATTTTTAAGTGTTATATCCGAATATTTCTTTCTTCTTTGAACTGATCTGTGGCTATTGAGATATGGTTCCAACTATATGTCTTTCTGTTGCCTTTTCTTTCTTTATGCATAATTGTAAGAGTAACTGAGTTTTTATCCTTTTAGGTTCAAAACCCAAGAGCAAACCTAAGAAGGAAAAGACAGAGGAAGAGAGAAAATTTAGAAGATGGGCCAAATATTTCTTGGTAACACAGCTGGTAGCAGTTTTAGTTTTCCTGTCACTCCTTGGTGGGTCAGATGATGCTGAAGTAGAGCTCGATGACGATGACAGTTTGAATTACAATGACTAAATGAGAATACATTTATGAGTTGAGCTCTTTTTTTTTCTTTTTTTTTTTTCACATGCAGGTCACCTTTCCTTGGCTGCAGGCCATGGCCCAAGTGGATTTTTTCCCTCCCTCTATTTCATTTTCATTTTCCATTGAAATTTTGGAAAAATTGCATCCATGTGTAGACAATGAATATGATTTGTGCAATAGGTCAAAACTATATTTTTTGGCAGAAATAATTAGTTTATTGTTGAAGAAAATGCTTTTTGCCATGGATTGGCTGAGTGGGCAATTTGTGAATAATCTGTTATGATTGTGTTGTGATTGTAATGCTTTTGTGTTGTGGTTGTAATCCCCACCCGATCAATTTGTTAACAGTGATGATATCGGTTCATCTGAATCATTCTTGCGTGGTGGTGAACTGCCTACTCTCATAGTGCAGTCAACAGGGCATGCTCTACATGTGTTAAACAAAAAATTATGCAATGTTTTTATTTATTTATTTGTTTTTATTTTTATTTTTATTTTTATTTTTTGCGACGGTAACAAGATGGTCGCCAAAGATCATATTAGTGTTTTTCTTTGTTTTTTGCGACGGCAAAATAGCGGTCGCCATAAGTAGTTTAGGTGGTCGCAAATAATTTGCGACCGTTGTTTCTTGTCATAAAAGTATTTGCCACCCCATATTCGCGACCCCATTTGCCGTCGCATGGGCGTCATAAAAGTCTTTTATTTGTTTTTTATTATTTGCGACGGTTTATAGCGGTCGCAAAAAGTGTTTTTTTTAGTAGTGTATGGAACAGATCTTGCAAGGAGAACAGAAAACAATTGGTGTGAACATAGTTTATATTCAACAATAAAGCAATAAGTTTTGCGAGCAGGTAAAGAACAAAATTTTCCAACTCCTTTAAGATGCTCATGTCTTGTAATTTCCTAAAATTCCAAACCAATATGAAGGACTCACAGACATTCTGTCAAAACCAATGGTAAAGAGGGTGCGAGCCTACATTTTCTAAGGCTTAATTTAGTTGGTAGTTTAGCAGAAAAACTTGGTAAAATTTTTGAATCATGAAATTAGTTTGTCTTTTTTATAAAAAGACAAAAAAAAAAAAAAAAAAAAAAACTTATTCCAATTAATTGTGAGTTGAAAGACTCAAGTAATAAACTATTATCAATCCAATGGAAAAAGGGTTTGCCCAGTTTCTATATTAAAAAAAAAAAAATTCATTTATATAAAATTAGATCTAATTTGTCTCAGAACCTTGAAGCCATTGAAACAAAAAAACTAATGCCTATTAACAAAATTCAGAGAAAATGCAAAGAAACTGAAATTGAATCAAATAATTCAAAGAAAATGCAAAGAACTCATCAAATGTCCACAATCAACACAATTCGAAGTGGTGGGAAAAGGGAATGAATACCTTGGAAGAAGGCGCAAAGATAGACCCAAAAAATTCAGAAGATGATGAAGGTTACCTTGCGAGCAAAGTTCGAAATGCAAAAATGGAGGACTGGAGAACTGGAGAGTAGCATCAGATAAAAACATATCAATTATCAGAACCTTGAAGCCACTGAAACAAAAAGAAAATTCACAAAACCCAATAACAGAAAAACTGAAATTGAATCAAATAATTCTAATTTTAATTTTAGAATTCTAATTCTAATCAAAGAAAATTCTAATTTTAATCAACACCGAATAATCCACTTCTAATTTTAACAGGAGGATCACCCTAGGTTTGTGGCTGCTATGATAACAACATGAGGATTACCTGTATACAACAAAATAAAAAACTAACTAGTGGTAATAAAAAAAATAGTCAATGGTGTTCTACAGAAAATTGGAAAAACTAACCAGTGTACACTAAATGGTGTTCTACACTCAATGGTCACCACAACCAGTTCAAAAACTAATGTAGTTCTTGGTGCTTGGATAAAATGTATTAGATTGAGATGAGTTGAGTTTAATTAATAAAATTGTGGGTTTGGGAGAATTGAATTCTAATAATAATAATATGGAGCCCAATGTAAATGACCCATAAACAATGTAAAATAACATTGAAGCCTCTGGATTGTAACAATAAAATGGCAGCAAAAGGAACACTAAGAATGAGAATCTAACCCTAACAATTGAAATCCAACTCAATGATAAATAAAAGAGAAAACCCGTATCACCTAATCTATCAAATTCAAATACCAAGATGACAGATGTCATCAAAGATTCAGAAATAATTAGAACTTAATCATTACACATGTTTTGCCACTTCTATAATTTCATATCTACCAAACAAAAACGGTACAAATACATAGATAAGGATATTATATATGTCAGGAATCATACCTGCTGGAAGAGATTGGAGAGGAGGCTGAAGAGCTGGGCATCTGCTGCTGCTGCTGCTGCTTTTCCTTCAGCGTAGAAGAAAAAAAAAAAACCCATCTCACAATTAGTTTAAGGTTTAAGGTTTAGAAAAACCAATCCAAATAAATTATAGGTGATCCAAAGAAAAACAAAACCCATTGCTAACTGATATATATTTGAGAATCAAACCCATTGCTAACAAAACCCATTTAAGGAAAAGCAAACCCATTGCTAAATAAATTATAGGAGGCCGAAGAAAAACAAATACATATTAGTTTAAGGTTTAAAAACACCAATCCAAATAAATTAAAAGCTACATAAATAAAAAATGAAAAAGAAACATAACAAAGAGAAGATTATGAAGATCATCAAACTTGCAAGAGCTTCGAAGCAAAATTCAAAAACTCAGAACTAAACCCATTGCTAACTGAAAGAAGTCAGTAATTCCCTCAATTACTCAATTACTCTCCAGAATGTTTAACCAAATATAAAAACCCATCTCACAATTTGAACACACACGTACTCTATACTAACTATTAATAATAATAAAAAATTAGCTTATACAAAATATGTTATTAATCAATCAATAAAAACAAATAATCAAAAAGAAAAACCACCTCGCGAGAAGCTCAAAATGGAATTTCCAAGAAGGTAGATAAAAATGGTGTTATTAATAAATCACTACTAAACAATTCTCAAAATGGTGTTATTAAAATAAATCACTACTAAACAATTATCAAAATGGTGATTTCCAAGAATGGTGATTTCCATCTGTATCATCTACTTATGTTAGGTAAAAATGGTGATTTCCAAGAAGTTACGTGTAATAAAATAAAGAAACAGAAATTCTAACATCTATACGTATACATAATCTATGATTATATACATGCACAATTCTCAAACTTTTCAACATCAATTGATTAGAAAAACCCAGCTAATTGTACTATCAATCACGCGTAGAAATCAGTAATCTAAGGCTGCAAAACCCATAAAATCTATTGGACCCATCAATCTCCAGCAGATCAATAAATTTCTAAATTACCATGAATTTCTAAAATCTATTGGACCCATCAATCTCTAGCACCGAAAAACAAACTGAAGGCACGATGTAAATAAGCGTTTCTCCCATTCTCCTCCTCATTATTACATGCCAGGAGGAACTCACCTCCCATCCCACCATCGACTACCTCTCTCAAACTGCCTTGAACTCTTCTATTCAAGATTGCAATTAGAGAAAGGTAGTCAACATCATTAAGCATATCACAAAATTATAATAATTGCATTCCATCGAGGCAATACAATCAAGTACTAACATAATTACCATACATGTAAAACAACTACAGTTTTCACTACCCAACTAATCAATCAGCAAAAATTAACAAAGAAAACACAACTAAACAACACCAAAAGAGGGATGAGATTGTATACGTGAAATTGACAAATTAAGAAGAGTTTACAATTCATGACATAACTAATAACATTAAAAGAAGGTACAAAATTTGATAAGAGCAAAAGTAAAACAGTTAATCAAAAATGTTCCTGTACACCTCTAACTTGATTTCTATAAATTTGACATAATTACATTAAGCTCTCTTAAGATTTTAATTTACCTAAAACTTGGCTCCATTTTTACTAATAATTTGTTAGGTTTATGGATGAAAAAAGAAAAAAGTCAAATGCTATTACGTTAAAATATATATATTCTATTCTTATTTATCATATGTCCACAAACCATTAATTTCGATTATTTTAATATTATTAAAAGAGAATTTGATGTAATTATATCAAATTTATTATATGGCAGCAAAGCATGCTACTCCTATTTTCTTTTTATTTTATTTTATTTATTTATTTTATTCACTTATTTATTTAAGGTAATATTATTTATTTAAACGAAGTTATGGCATGGTGTAGTTACTCTAAAAAATATCGAATTTGCATCATCATTCTGCAAGCATTAGAAATTATAAATTTCAGGTCATTGAACCTTTTTTGAATTGGTAATTACTGAGCTATTACTTCTGAGTGCAATCATCTTGCTCATTAAAATTACAAACAACAAAGCTAAATATGAAAATAGAATAAGAACCCATGATTTGCAATCTCTCTAATCACTTCAATGGACAAAAATCAATCACTCCAAGTATTTCATAAACCACACACGATGAGAACGAAGCCCCAGTCGATGAAGATATGAAGAGGTCGAGCAGAATGAAACTGAATATTAGAGAGATGAATGAAAAACATAATGAATACAGAGAGAGATTAAGTGGAATGGAATAAAAAAAGCGAGATCAAAATGATAAACTACCATCACAATTAATTAAGAACCAAGATAATAATAATAATAAAAAAAAGTAACATCTCAATTATTTCAAAAATTGAGATTAAATTTTTAATCACGCTTTTCTAAAAGTGAGATGTTTTTAAATATAAATGTGTGATGTTTAAGTATTATTGTAGTAGTGATTTCACACTTGATTTAATCTCAGCTTTCATTCAGAACAATGCTTCAAATGGAGGAAATAAGCTGGTTACTCAATTAATAACCTGAACATTCTTTTATATTTCTTGCCATGTAAAATTACTACCATATATGATCAGAAACATTTTTGGTTTGCATTTTGGACTAATAATCGACTGTTTGTTATAACCTTTAATCAGTGCGTTAAAAGTTCAAACCCATTTCTACCTCAATTTCATTACAATTTCACAGTTAGAAACTTCGGGTTTTCTGTTGCTTTTAAACCTTTTAACCACTATCAACATTTTATTTTAAAATTTTTTTTTTATAATTTAGAATTGTTCTAGCAAGAGTTGGTCTATTGAACTCACTCATCCTTTCAAACATCATGTATAGAAATTGAAATTTATAGAAATCAAATGTTCCTGTAAACAATTAATCAAAATTTGATATGAGCAAAGATTAAACAGTTTGAGAGTAATAAAAAATGTTCTATTTTTATTTTTTAATAAAAAATGTTCTATTCTGTTAAGTCGGATCGCCTGATTTCTTTTCTGTAGCAAGACCTGAATCCTCTGTTACAAACCCAAAACAGTTAATCGATTGCAGAGATAGTCCTATATAATATGATAGAGAGAGAGGTTTTTTACTTTTGGGTATGGCAAGGGTTCTGGAGAGAGAGAGCTTCTCGAATTAGCTTCTCAGATTGGGACCAAACTTTTCTCAGATGGTGTGGCCATCAGATTAGCTTCTGATTCAACTTTCATCGGCCACTTGGGACTCTGCCGCTGCTGCTCTCTCTTTTGCCTTTCGTTGAGGAGGAAGAGGGTGGGTGAGATTGTTTGTTAAAGCAGAAGAACAGAGAGTGGGAGAGAGATAGAGAGGGAATGTGGGACAGTCGCGAAGTTAGATCAATGGCGACGATGATGATGAGCAGCGACGGTGGTGGTGAGCGGCGGCAGCAGATTGGTGGTGGTGTGTTGGTGAAGGATGAAGAAGGGTAAAGGTAACAACAGGAGATCAGGTTTTTTTTTTTTATTTTGAAGAGAGAACGTGAGAGAGAAACGTATAGAGAGAGAGAGAGAGAGTTGAAGAGATGTGTTTAGGCAGACGTGGGGGGAGAGAGAGAAGAGAGCGTTTGGGCGGGAATCAAACACATCTCAACCATTGATATTTATTAGAATGGATCTAAACCCTTGATTCAAAATGTATCTCTCATACATTTGAAGACATTTTCAAAAAGCCTCTTGCCTTATTATATAGATATACAATTCTCTCTCAAACTCTCGGTCTTTCATTTATTCTGCTTTCATGGTATTAAAGCCATGTCCATCCGCTACTTAACTTCAATCTATTGGAAGAAGAAGGTAAAGGTCCTCTCTCATTATTTAATTTTGTTCTCATTCAAAAAAAAAAAAAAAAAAAAAAAAAAAACAAAACAAAACAAAACAAAAAGAAAGAAAAAACCTACACTGGTAGCTTCGTCTTACAACCTAGAGTTCAATGGAGCCCACCACCTTCCACGTGCTGACATGCACCATCCAAAGCTCTGTGCACGTGTCCCTTTACTTATCTATGCACTGGCACACATCATACGCGCGTGTCCCTATTTCGCCCTCACTGACGTGTGTCGCCATTAACTCCTCAGTCACGCCTCAGTGGTTTTCGTTGCTCCACCCAACTTGTCCTGAGCCACGTGCTCTACTTTGGCTACTGCTTCAACCGTTTCTTTTATTTTATTTTTTTATTTATTTTCTTACTCAGCTTTTTTTTTTCATGGAAGATAAAAAAAAAAAAGAAAAGAAAAAAGGAACGTTCTGACTTGGCTCACTGAATCACCATTGTCCTAGATGTTTCTAACTATACCATTTGGGCGCAAGCCATGTCTAGCCTCATCAAACAAAAGAAATTATGGTGCCTTCTCACTAATGATACTGTCAAACTTGTCGAATACACTACCAAATCTGTTGCCAAATATGAGGAACATCTTGATGATTGGGACAACAAGAATCATCAAATCATCACCTGGTTTCATAATACCTCTATTGTCTCCATCAATCTTCAATTTGGCCATTTTGGCACAGCAAAGGAAATTTGGGATTTCTTAAAAAACTTCTTAACTAATATCAACTTCTTAACCAATTTCATCACATGCATCAAGAGTCAAGCTAGTTTATTAATGCTTTTCTCTACCAAATGTATGTTCTTTGGGATCAATTGTTCCTTCCACTCCATCCTTTTTCACTAATCCTACTATTCATTTACTTCCTAATGAGTTTGATGCAGGCTCTATCTCTAAGCTCGTTCATACAGTCCATTCTACCGAGTCTGGGTTGCCTGATGGTGCTACCGCTCCAACTGATGATCATGCCACTATTCTTGCTCCTCCTGAGCCTCTTTTCTCTCCTAAGCTTCCTGAGTTCATCCCTGAGCCTACTCCACATCCTAGCAACACATCCTTTGATGCATTTCTTTGGTATTCTACCTAGGTAAAAGAATCTTATGTTCTTTTTAGTGATTATCATTGCTATGTTGCTATTATTTCTTATCATGAACCTCACTCTTATCGTAAGGCCAACTCTAACCCTCTTTGGCAGCAAGCAATGTCTGAAGAATTGCAAGCCTTCGATCAAACTGGCATATGGGATTTAGTTGATCTTCCTTTTAATAAAACTTTGGTTGGTTGTAAGTGTGTTTACAAGATCAAGACTCGTTCTAATAGGTTTATTGAACGATATAAAGCTTGCCTATTTGCCAAGGGCTTTATCCAAGAGTATGGCATTGACTACGAAGCGACCTTAGCTCCAGTAGCACATGTCACTTCTGTCCGTAGTTTACTAGTTGTTGTTGAAATTCAAAAATGGCAATTATTTCAGATAGATGTCAAAAATGCCTTCTTGAATGGTGATCTTCGAGAAGAGGTTTATATGCAACCACCCTTAGTTATGTTCATTTTCCTAATCAAGTTTGTAAACTTCGTCAAGCACTCTATGGCCTCAAACAAGCTCCTTAGGCAAGGTTCTCTAAGTTCAGTATTACCATTAAGGAATTTGGTTTCTTCTCTAGCTTTTATGGTTTTGCTCTCTTCATTTGTAAATCTCAACATGGTCTTGTTCTCTTTCTTGTTTATGTGGATGACATGATTATCATCGGTGATGATATTTGAAAAATCTAAACACCTTCAAGATATTGATTCGTGATTATGCTTCAATTTAAAACAGTGAATCCCAATCAAACAATCAACAACAAATCGGTACAACAATTTAATGTGAAAAAAATAACAATTTGAGCACCTCCAATTGTGATAAAAAAATCATAGGCCAAAGCAACCATACAATCCACTAAGAAAACAAAAAGAATTACACACGAGTACCCTTAATTACCCAGTGAATCTATGCCTGAATTAAACCAATCCCGATATGCCTCTTCTACCACCATCTTCACCACAAAATTTCTTTGCCCAACGTTGAATCCAGAACGTTGATATCGAATTGACGATGATGAGCCACTTCGGAATACACCAAAGCTTCAGGCTCAAGTTCTCTAGAATCCACTGATAAACACCTCTCTCTTTATGTGAATAAAAGACTGAAACCAACCCTTGATGTTTGACACTATGTAGTTCGTTGATCTATTGATCACCTTTTATATATCAAGGAAACTTATATAAAAACAACCTCTAAGATAGAATACTTTTTATTTACTCCTCTCTGAGAATCTAAATGGGTTTTTCCCTAAAAATCACATATAGCACACTTTATACTAAATAAAGTCACAAAAATTGCTTGAGTGCACACTTTATCGCTAAAGCGGTGCAAACATATAAGCCAACTGCTGGAGCGCAACTTCCACCGCTCAAGCGATGAAACATATTTCCTAGAAATTTAGTTTGCAAGCAGTGATACTGGATGATTTACTTCATTGCTCAGCGAAGTGGCAAACAAGGAATACTTAAGATACAGAATGTTAGCACAAATTTCTCTACACAAGTACAATTCGGGTTGGATTCACATCTAAATACTCAGAGCCACACTAAAACAAAAAAGCGAATAAGATTACAATTCAAAGGAGTTTTGTCACACGGGGATTGCCAATTACAAAAACCTAACAATTACACCCTTTGGAAATTCCGTGATGAAACACACCTAACAAAGAAAATCCTAATCACCCCAACCCATTACACCCAACAAAGACAAACTTTCTCAAGATCATGATCTACAAAAATAGCTATTACTTCCATAAGAGTATATGATAGCATGAAACATATGACAATATTAAAATTTTAAAAAACATCATGATATCCAACAAATCTCCCCTTGAAACATAATTCCCTTTTTTTGTCATGAATTGTCAAAGGAAGTTCAATCAACAAAAGTAAGGACAAAAGCCACACAAGCAAGGACAGGAAGATGTAATAACCAATAGCACCTGAGAAATAAGCAACAAATAACAACATGCAAACCAGCAAGCACCAATCTGCCCTACAAAACCAATCAATGAGGGTCTATGCACAACCAACTCCCCTTCAACAAATAACCTCCTCATCAAAAGCAACAGCAAATACCAAAAAACAAAGAATAAAATTTACAAAAAAAAAAAGAGCAATATGGTGGAGCAAGTAAAAAATTTTAGATTTGTACCTCAAAACATATAAGAATATCCAAGAAACACAATTGCTTGAAAACACAATGAGCAAAATCTCTAGAAAATTTCTCATGAAAGAATAGGGTGTAACATGTGAAAACATAAATCTCATTAGGCAAGTGTGTGTGTGTGTGTGTGTGTCTCTTGGAGTTCAACAAACAGTAAATTCAAATCCTAGTAGTGATCTGATGGATGGACCTTCGGCAAGATAATTTGTGAATGACTGAGAAAATTCAAACCTCTAGTGATCAAGGGGTATTTGTTGAGTAAAAGTGAATGCTCCCCCTCAAACAATGCAACGTATTCTTGCACACTTACTGGCGACTTTCATGCTCAAGAGTATGGAAACCAAATCAGATAAGGATGGAAAAGATAGTGAAGCCTAGCTGGTGAGAGATAAACACAAAGGGGTAAGCAATGAAGGTGCAAAAAGATGGTAGAGGGTTAAGAGACTCAACACCACCCAAGATATGCTAGGACTGGTCAATTTCTCTAGAAAACACAAGAAACGCCACTAGAAGTCCATAGAGAACTTTGATCACTTATGCGGAAGAGTTCAGCATTTGCTAATCCAAGAGTGTATATAGAATGAGATATACGAATTAAAGTACACACAATTCGAAATAAGTAATGACCACAGATAGCACACACATATTAGTAGGTAATGGATATTCTCATCAATTCTAATATGCACTAAGAACTTCTCAAAAATTTTCAGCTTGCAAAACCATACAAAGAAAATCATTTTGAATTTTTGATAAACAAATCAAGAAAGAAGCGAAGAAACACATAAAAGACCCACAACAAACAAAAACTCAAAACAAAAAATGAATAAACAAATTAACATAAGTCAAGTTTTCTCACCCAAACAACTTTAGTATAAACAATGTTGTGCAAATTGCAGTTCTTGGGTGGTATGTTGACGTTGTGGTTTCCTTCTCTTTCAATGCGAACCCATCTCGACTTGGTTTCTGACCTCCTATTTCTAGGTCTAGGCAAACTCAATCTTGCTTCATGTTTGGTCTTAAGCAATTCAAAACAATGAGGTCTAATTTGACCCTTAAGCCCATTGTGATGACAAATAGGAATGAATCTACCCTAGGCACCACAGTTACCAGACAAAGAAGAAAATAAAAAGATATTACCCCTACCCATGAAATCTTGAGTGCTCTCATCTTGGAAGTTGAGGCTTTGGATGGTGAGACATGTCCTTTGATGACGCCAACCCCTCGTTTATCATTTGCCATGTATTGAGTACAAGGAGCTGCATCCACACTTTGTGCACTTGAAGCTTTGACACATTCGAGTTCCAACTTCAAAAAGATAATTTTCGCTTCTATAGCGATCCCGATTTTACTCTGACCTTTATTGTGTTCCGGACTCGGGTTCTGTGATTGTATATTGTTGTCTATGTCTTGTTTCTGCCCTTTAATTCTTTGAATTTGAGTTTTGGGACTTGTTGGGTGAGTTTGGAATAGGTTGGTTGTCTTTTGGTACAAATAGTTGTTGCCCATATTTTGGTCTCTTCGCTCGAGCGAGGTTTCTTGCACTCGAGCGTACGTCTGTGTTGGGTGGTAGACCTGAAGCTTTGCATTATACCCTTGAGCGATGCTTCCTATGCTCGAGCGAGGCGACCTTTTTGTGTCTGGTTGCTTGAGCGAGAACTCTTTCGCTCGAGCGAGCCTGGTGTACATCAGTTCACAGCAGCGCCATTTGCTTCATTTTTCTGATCCCTTTTCACTCACAAACCCTAAATCAGCTCTCTCTCTCTCTCTCTCTCTCTCTCTCTCTCTCTCTCTAGGGTTTGACTTCTCTCTACAAATACACCTAGATCTAAGGATCTCTTCACTCTAGGGTCTTTGGAAAAGGGTAGAGGGCTACAAGGGCTTCATTTTGATCCAAGAAGAAATTAGTTTCGTCATCTTTGAAGTTCCACCTTGTTGCTTGGGTTTTCTACACTTGAGGTAGGGATTTTCTACACTCTAATATGGTTTTTAGCTTAGTTATTTGCTATTGTGTATAGATGATGAGATTTGATTGTGGTTTGGACAAATCTAAGATTTGGGTGTTATATGGAAAAGAGGGTTTTTTATTTTTATTTATTTTTATTTTTAATTTTTTTTATTTTTATGAATAATGAGTATGAGGTTTAAATATAAGATCATGTTGTACCAAAATAGTTGTTTTTGGTGCTTGGGTTGAGATTTGGTAAAAAGGGGAATTTTTACCCTAATTTGATTAAATCATTATCTTGCATGAAATATTAGGATTAACAATGAAAATGTGAAATTGGAAGGTTGTGGTTAAAAATGGTGATATTGGAAGGTTGAACTTGTTCTCACGTACCTTTCTCTGGCTGATGCTCCTCTATTTATATTTTTTCTTTTGGGCCTTAGGGTCGGGCCCACCCTTAATCCATTGCATGTTTATTTATTCGGCTTTTATTTGGCTGGCTAGAATGCCGATTAACCTATTCGGCCCTGTGATCGTATAAAATGAAGCCGAATACAAATCCGTCCTTGATTGTCCTCATATCGTTATTCGGCATTATTGCCCCCACAATATTCGGCTCCCACAATTGCCCTCCAAACATCCTATTAATGCTAGTTAGTTGGCATGTTTGGTTACAAATGGCATGTTTGATTTCGAATTTGAAAAGTCAAGGAAAGAATGGTGGCTAACCTCATCCCAACGTATGTCAGAGCACACGCTTTTTATGCATTATTACATCTTTCTGCCTCTTTATACGCTTTTTTTATTTAATGCGATTTGAAACTATGTTGTCCCTTCGAATGTAAGTTCCTTTTGAATACTTGAAGTTTCTGGTTTGCATTTCAATATACCTCCATTTCGCGACCTCTGCAACTTCCTCCTATTTCTCATTGTCTCTTCTACCTCTTATAAGTTTTCTTCTCCTTCACTTCAAATCCCATTTCCTCGTTTACTTTTAGTTTTGCATATTCCATAGGCTGACTAGGATGGCAAAACATTTGAAAGAACTCCTTTCTTTGGATCGAATTTTTGGCTTCCGACACCATTATTCCATCTCCTACGACGTCCATCTGTCACTCGTAGCAGACAACACCACTAATATGGAGGGGACTTGTGAGAGTACAATCATCTTTCCTTTCGTATCGATTACTGAGGGTGGAATCTGTTTTCCTTTTCATCCATTTTTATGGGCCGTCCTTCGACACTGGGGTCTAATCCCTTCCCAACCCAACGTAAATTTTTTCCGAATTATAATGGGAATTATAGAGTTAAACCGATGCCTTAGGATTAACCTTGGTATACCTGCAAGTCGACACTGTTTTGCCTTAGCCAAGTCTACTGGCTGGTTGGGACGCTATTTTCTCAGGGTCAAGGATACCGATCATCACTTAGTGATTATGCTTGTCAGCTCTAGCAAGCGTGTTAACGATGTGATGGTCGTTGTTCGAGGCAACTGGGAATTTGGCGAGGGTGAAGATCGCCTAGATCCCGTGCCAAGGTGAAAAGGCAAACCAGATGGTCGTATAGCTCATTTTTGTTTTTTTACTATCATATATGTATTCGGCTTTCCTTCTGTATGCTTACCATTTTGTTTGTGCAGGCAATGATTTGAAGAGAGTGTTGGTTTCAGTTGAAGACGTTGTACTTACGAAAATTAAAATCGCACTACAGTTCTTTGGCTGTCCAAGCCTACAAAAACAAGGGAGGGCGGCCTACATTCTCCTGCGATATGAGCCGACTTACGCAACGTTTTTGGCGATAGACCATATTCCAATTCCACGAGGCGAAAAGCATCTTACAGCCCTTATCTTCCCCAACTTCAAAAACCTAAGGCAGATTGGCTTGGAAGCCTCCGATTTGGAGCACGTGGAAGAACAAGCAGTCGAACCGGTTGTCGAGGACCTGAGCCAGTTGGAAGATAAGGTTGACGAGGCTCTTAACTCAGCCTTTGAGGAAGCCGGACTCAATTCGTCTGACCCTCCATCCACATCAGGCCGAGGGGACGTCTTTTTCGAGGACATTTTTACAGACTTAGGAGACCTTTCCGATGCTTATTTTGAGAATATAGTTGGGGAATCACTCACGCAACTTGCCAGGAGGAAAAACATCGAAAGGATGGCCGCCCGAAGGAGAGCCGAGGCCGTTTGATTGGAAACTCCACCCGCCACGGTTGCTGAGTCCTCTTTGCCTGTTATTGTGGAAGAAACAGCTCAGACCAAAATGGCCGAAACGGAGCAGGTAGAATAGGGATGAGGCTAAACAAAGGGAAGAGAAGCGCCCCGCTGAGCAACAAGCCGTCCATGATGAGGACCAAAGCGATAAACGGCCGCTCATTGAGGAATCAGACTTGGTTGTTCAGTTCACTGTTCAACCAAGGATAAGGAATATGCTAATTGCCTCTGATGCGTTAGCTTTGAAGGACCCGGCTGTGGCCTTGAGTATGGCCTCCTTAATATCTCTGCCGGTTGACAGAGCCAGGTTTCGGCCAGAGCCAGATCTAATGCTAATTGCTTTAGCCACTCAGTTGGCCTTATTGGTACATCACTTGTCTTATCTGCAATCTTCCGCCTAAATATATATATATATATATATATTTCTTATTATTTGTTTGTTGCAACTCTATTTCCTTGTTTTGCAGATGGTGGGCAGGATAGCCGAAATCAGCCGCCGGCAACATGACACCATAGAATAGATCGGCTTCTTGAAAGTCGAAATTGACAATGAAAAGAACAAGGCTGTGGTAGCCTCACAAAGGGCCAATTTTGAGGCATCACAAGCGGCGGAAGAACATGCGAGAGCTGACTCTGAGGCCGAGCGAGCTAGGAATTCCGACTAACTAAGGCTTGCCGTCGAAGAGAAGGCAAAAGCGAGCAGAGATGCGCTCAAGTTAGCCAAGGAGGTGATCGCCAAGCTGGAAGCCGACTTGGAAGAATCAAGGAAGGCAAAGGAAACAGCCGACTCCGAGATTTCCAAAGCGTTCCAAGGTGGGAAGGACGCCGCCTTGGAAAACTACGTGGAAGAAGTGCCCAAGTTTGATAATCGGGGCTTCAAACACGGCTGGCTCAAAGCCCTCACTGCTGCGAATGTGACATTGGCGCAGTCGATTCCGTACGAGCAGGTGGATGTTGAGCTGCTGGCGTCTGATCTTGAAGATTGATTAGGGGATATTTTGGTTTTTGGTAGGCATCTTAGATGCATAGTTTTTGTAGGTTTTTGTCAGTAGATTTTCATTTCTTTGAATGTAAGCTAATTTTCATGTGTAAAATGACGACTATTTGCGCTCAATTTATTAATGAAAATTTTCTATGCTTTCCAGTTCACTGCATATACTATTTGTCTTTAATTTATTAATAACAATTCCTTATGCTTTTTTGTTTGCTACATATGAGTAAATTAAACATCCAATAAATTAACCAAATCAATTAAACATCCTCTGCCTCTTTACTATTTAGTCGAATAACTAAAAGAATCAGCATTTACAATTTGGAAAGGTGCATGAACATTCGATAGACTATCGAGTAAAACGGCTAAAGGCCTCGATGTCTGGCCGATTAGATTAATGAATCTACCCCAGCTGCACGAACTCAACTGCCGAATGCTATTAGTTCATGGAGTGGCTGGGGAACTCAACCCGATCGGCGCAAAGGCTTGCCTTATGGCCAATTAGATTAATAAATATGCCCTTGCCCCAGCTGGTGCATGAACTGGAATGTCGAATGACATTAGCTCATGGAGCGGCTGGGGTACATAAGATAGTTAGCATCAGGCCTGGACATTTGCGATTAGATTAATGAATCTACCCCAACTGCACGAACTCAATCGCCGAATTAGTTCATGGAGCAGCTGGGGCACTCAACCCGATCGACGCAAGGGTTTGTCGTATGGCCGAGTATATTAATGAATCTGCCCTTGCCCCAACTGGTGCATGAACTGGAACACCAAATGACGTTAGCTCATGGAGCGACTGGGGTACATGAGATGATCGGCATCAGGCCTGGACATTTGCCGATTAGATTAATGAATTTGCCCTTGGCCCAACTGGTGTATGAACTGGAACTCCAAATGACATTAGCTCATGCCGGGGCTAGGGCACATGAGATGATCGGCATCAGGTTTTGAAATTTAGCATTGATGAGGTCGCCTCGGGGGTGCTGCACTTGTAAAGTATAAATGAAGTGGGTGGTGGATACGCGGAGGGGCCATTGTTGTGTTCAGAGTCAATAAATTTAGGGAGGGAAAAAGTAGTGTGTGGACAATTTGTGGATGACAAGAAGATTATTCTTCAACATCAGAGGAGAAGGGAAGACATTCGCGAAGTTGGACGCAGAGATGAATCGAGGTGGCGAGCCAATGCGCATGAGGAGCAGGACGTCGAGGGAACGTGAAAAATGCCAGTCCCCGCGTCGTCGAAGTAGGTCACCAAGAAGGGAAAAACAGCAACAGGCCAGCTCTTCTTAACCACGCTCGAGAAAAGAAACCAATGAGACTTCGCGCCCGTTGAGTTTTGCGGTTTTTGTGGGGAACAAACCGATGACAGAAGCGGATTCAATTGTGCACGACCCAAATGTGGCAGTCGAGTTTGCTCGACAAATTTTTCCACTAGAAGTCCAGTAGTTGATGGTCGGTCGACCTGACTTCGAAGTGTTTCGGGAGGGCATCCATGGAGCGGTGAGAGGGCTGTATATCGCCTATGAAATCGGCATGCGTTTTTGTGCCGCACGGCGGGAGATAGAGTAGAAGGATGAATACATTCAAAGCCTAGAAGCTCGCGTGGAGAAGGTTGAGCGCGAACTAAGAAAGGTCAAAACCGTCGAGACACAATCGGTCGGACAAGCTAACCTGATTGTGGAACAAAGGGTGACCCAATGGCATATAAGTCATGAGATTGCCGATCGTGATACGGCAAGCATGTTTGCAATAGAGGTCGCAAAGACCAGGTCTTATGAACAAGGCTTCCACGATGGCCGGAAAGTCGGGATACAGAGGACTAAGGAAAAGCTCATCGGGGAGGTCTGCCAATATAAGAACCATGGATTTAAACACGGGTGGGTCAAGGCTCTCCAGGCCGCAGAGGCTCTTTGAGTACCATGTGTTGATTCGGCGTCGCCATTATATCAGAGTCATCATTTTCCCTTTGCGGCTTTCGAAGTCAAAAAGAGCGATGACGAGGGGGATGCCGAATGAAACTGAAGATATTGTACCGCTCTAACGTAGATTGGGAGCGAATTATGTATTATCGATTAATTCAATAAAACATATTATTTTAAATGTTTGCACGTTGTTTCAATTTATGTTTAAACATATTATCGATCATTTTCCATTTTTCGTCAACTACGTTTATGCTTGTTAATCATAATATTCATGAAAAGCGTGCCGAATTCGGAGACGTTTTGCCTCGGCCAAACGTGGTTTTTGGTGAAAGGCGCCCCAGAAGGAGCTTCGAATCCGAAGGCTTACTCGACCCAAATGTGTCTTGCACGGATGGGGCTTTGAATTCGGAGGCTTTTAACTTGGCCAATCGTGATTTCCACGAAGGGCGCTCTAAATCCGGAGGCTCACTCGGCCCAAACGTGTCTTGTATGGATGGGGCTCCGAATTTAGAGGCTTTTAACTTGGCCAATCGTGATTTCCACGAAGGGCGCTCCGAATCTGGAGGCTTACTTGGCCCAAAAGTGTCATTCACTAATGGGGCTCTGAATTCGAAGGCTTCTAACTTGGCTAATCGTGATTTCCATGAAAGGCGCTCCGAATCCAGAGGCTTACTCGGCCCAAACGTGTCTTACACGGATGGGGCTCCAAATTCGGAGGCATTTAACTTGGCCAATCATGATTTCCACGAAGGGCGCTCCGAATCCAGAGGCTCACTCGGCCTAAAGTGTCATTCACTAATAGGGCTTCGAATTCGGAGGCTTTTAACTTGGCCAATTGTGATTTTCACGAAGGGCGCTCCCAATCCGGAGGCTTACTCGGCCCAAAAGTGTCATTCACTGATGGGGCTCTGAATTCGGAGGCTTCTAACTTGGCCAATCATGATTTCCACAAAGGGCGCTCTGAATCCAGAGGCTTACTTGGCCCAAACGTGTTTTGCACGGATAGGGCTCCGAATTCGGAGGCTTTTAACTTGGCCAATCGTGATTTCCATGAAGGGCGCTCCGAATCCGGAGGCTCACTCGGCCCAAAAGTGTCACTCACTGATGGGGCTCCGAATTCGGAGGCTTTTAACTTAGCCAATTGTGATTTTGATGAAGGGTGCTCCGAATTCGGAGGCTCACTTGGCCCCAAAATGTCATTCACTGATGGGGCTCCGAATTCGGAGGCTTTTAACTTGGCCAATCGTGATTTCCATGAAGGGCGTTCCGAATCTAGAGGTTCACTCGGCCCAAAAGTGTCATTCACTGATGGGGCACCGAATTCGGAGGCTTTCATCTTCAAACTAAAATTTCATATAGTGAGATAAGTAATCTTGCATTATAAAAGTAAAAGTTTGTACGCGGCGAACATTTAAAACAAGTTATCATGCCCCACAAGTTGGGTTAATGATAGAATTTACGCAAATGTGTGAAATTCCAAGGACACGGCAAACTCCTCCAGGACATGTCTTTGAGTCGATATGTCCCTGTTCTCGCGATTGAATTGATCTGATAAGGGCCGTCCCATTTAGGACCCAATTTTTCGTTAGCCGAATTCTTGGCAGCTGGGAGTACTTTCTTGAGGACCAATTCTCCTGGTGTATAACAGCATAGATAAACACACTGATTATATGAATTAGCAAGCTATTGCTGTACCGTGCCATGGATATAAGGGCACGGTCTTGTCATTCTTCAATTAGAGTCAAATCCAAAGCCAACATCGTGTCATTTCGGTCCTTATCAAAAACTTTGGTTTCAAGGTTGGGAGGCTGATCTCCAGGGGGATGATTGCTTGGGTTCCAAAGCATAAAGCAAATGGCGTTTCCCTAGTGGATCGCCTCAAAGTAGTGCGATGAGCCCACAATACACTCGACAATTCTTCGACCCATCTGTCTTTAGCTTTCTCCAGCCTCTTCTTGATGTCGTCCAAGATGGCTTTGTTGGAGGCTTCAGCTTGACCATTGCTCTGTGGATAAGCCGGGGTGGAGAAATAGAGCCGAATGCCATATGTGCTGCATAATTCTTAGTAGACTCCACAATCAAACTGGGTGCCGTTGTCTGAAATGAGTATCTCGGATGTGTGTTAGTGCCTCCGCTTCGACCCGTTTTGTGAAGTAATCTGTTGCGACTATAAAGAATCGCTTGTTCCTTGGGGCTTGTGGCAATGGCCTGATGATATCAAGCCCCCATTGAGCAAACAACCAAGGGCTGGTGATTGAGCTCAACTCTTCAGCAGGCAAAAGGGTTAAAGGGAAAAACTTCTAGCACTGTTCACATTTCTTGACGTGACACTCGGCATCAGCTCTTATGGTCGGCCAGTAGTATCCCTGTGTTACAGCTCGATGAGCCAGAGAACGCCCACCAGAATGGGCATCGCAACTACCTTCGTGTATTTCAGTCAAGAGTTCTTCGACTTGATCCAGATGAACGCATTCTAGGTATGGACCAGAAAGGGATTTTTTTGTAGAGCTTTCCCTGTGGATCTAGGTAATATTGCAGGGCTTTGTTTTGCAGCTTGTGCGCATCTTTCTTGTTCATCGGGAACTGTTCGGCAGATAAAAATGCAGTGATAGGGTCCATCCAACTTGGACCTGATTCTATGATATTGATCTGACTTGACTCTGAGGGGGCAATGCTCGGCTCAGGGATGAATCCTACTTCAATTGTCCGTTTAATTTTTGAGTTGATGGCAGAGGCTAGGCAAGCTAGGGTGTCGGCGTGTGTGTTCTGATCTCGGGTTATTTGATTTAGTTCATGATAGTCGAATTTTGCCAGCAAAGAATTCAGCGTTTTCATGTAAGCTTCCATACGGTCCTTTTTGGCTGCGTATTCCCATTTCAATTGCTTGATGACTAGCTTTGAGTCATAGAAGATAAGCAGTCACCGAGCACCGAGGAGAAGTGCATTTCGTAAGTCGATTAACAATGCTTCGTATTCGGCCTCATTGTTCGATGCTTCGAAGCCCAGTTTGATAGCCTGCTCGATCATTGCCCCGTCAGGAGCCATGATCACTACGCTTGCCCCACTGCCATGTTGGTTGGACGATCTATCACAATACAACTGCCAAATGTCCCCAACATAAATTCTCCAGTTCGGCTTAGGTTGAATTTGATCAGACTTAAAGTCGGCGAGGCCTCCAGTGAATTCGGCCACAAAGTCGGCTGTAGACACCCCATTTTTGACCGACCTTAAGACTCAGACGTCACCGATTGAGCGCTTGGTGATGTTGCATACTGTGCTCGTTCAGAAGTCTCAGAGTTGCGGCCGTGCGCCCCGCCTCCGGACTTCCGAACCCTCTTCTCTACCTTGTCTCGGTTTGCGAACCAGACTCGGTTTTCCCTGTTTTCTTTCCTGAGGGAAGGGAGTGGTCCTGTAGACTATCTCCCGGTGGCCGTGAGCTACTTTTCGTGGCCGTAGGCCATTTTGCCCATTTCGGAGCCCGGTTCCCGGTTTTCGGAGCCGTCAGGCCGTGTGCCTCGGCTCGGGACCGCCCAACCATCTCCGACTTCTCCGGTTTTTGGCGGAGACCTCTGTTTTAATGTTCCGAGGAACACTGGGGCCCCTGATGCCCACTTCGCAGCCGAACACCACTTCCGGTGCCCGGCGACCCATTTTCGGGACCCCGAACTGCGTGATTTGGGCCCCGAGCATTCATTTCGCATCCGCTTTCTCCGGTTTCTGGCAGGAACCTCTGTTTTATCATTTCGAGAAACCCTGGGGCCCCCGATGCCCACTTCGTGGCCGTATGCCACTTTCGGTGCTCATAACCGGTTTTCGGGACCCCAAACTGCCCGGTTTTGGTCCCGAGCATTCATTTTGCATCGGTTTTCTCTGATTTTTGGCAGGGACCTCTGTTTTGTCATTCCGAGGGACACTGGGGTCGCAGATACCCACTTCGCTGCTGAATACCACTTCCGGCACCCGCAGCTCATTTTCGGGATCCCGAATTGCTCGGTTTTGGCTCCGAGCGTTCATTTCTCATTAGTTTTTGTTCAAACTTGGCAGGTACCTCTGTTTCAACATCAGGAAGATCACTGGGGGGGGAGAAGCCAGCAATTATCTCAGATAACCAGTTTCGCTCATCCGGAGCCCGTTTTTTTCACTTCCGGGCCAATGTTGAACACCCTAGGGGTATTTTCTTCCAACCAAAGCTACATATCTGTGATCAGGGGACATGGGAGGACCCTAAACAAGCATGGTCGGCCAGCAATTTTGATTTTCATTTTTGGCCCTCTTCTTCAAATGCAATGTTGTGAATCCTGCTTCAATGTTGCCAAATTCCGACCTTGGAACCTTGTTCTACACATCTTGGAGGACCCTAAAAGTTGGTGGTCGGCCAGCAATTTTGAATTTCATTTTTGAGCCCCTCCTTCAAGCTCTATGTTGTGACTTCTGCTTCAGAGTTTCCAAATTCCAACCTTGGGGCCTTATTCTACACACTTGGGAGGACCCTAATGTATGGTGGTCGGCCACTAATTCAACACTTCATTTTTTGGGGGTGGCTGGCCGGCCACAAAAGGTGGGTGGCCGGCCAGGGAAGGTGGGTGGGCGGGCACCTTGCAGAGAGTTACTGGCGGCAGATTCTCGCTTCGGCTGTTCCATTTGTCGGTGCTTTTCAAAGTGTCTCCCTCATCCGGGGGATATTTCGGGAGGGAAAGATTGGGTGCTTTCCCTCCCCTTTTACACCCCATTTCTTGCCTATTTGAAGGGCCCTCCCTCTCCTTCTTCAAGGTTAGAAAATTTTGTCTCAAGATCACCCCTCCAAAATCCTCCATTTCCAAAGCTTTAAACTCCAAAAAAGCTTCAAGTGTCAAGGCCATTCCTTCATCAACACCTAGCCTCACCATCCCTACCATCACTTCAGCAGCAAGGAGGTGAATTTCAGAGGTTGAGAAGCTACAAATCAGAGCCAAGAATCAAAGAAAGACAAGTCTTCAAGGGTAAGTCCTCAAAACCAACTTTTAGGGCTTTTTCTTGATTCATTTCTATACTCCATTTGGTTGAGAATTGGGGCTCCGACCCCTACTGCTTTTGTGCTTTTTTTGAGCCCCTCTACAACTTTGTAGAAGGGCTCAACTTCATTTGAGGCTTCTATGATATACTTGTTTCAATATCTAGCTTTCATGCCATCATCTTGCAAGCTAGTTTAGGCCTATTTCCTTTTGTTTTTGGGGCTCCGACCCCTACTGGTTTTGTGCTTATTTTGAGCCCCTCTACAACATTGTAGAAGGGCTCAACCTCATTTGGCCATTCCATATACCACCTCTCTTGGAAATTCACTTTAGGCCCTAATTCTTGCATGCTTTGTTAGGCTTACTTGGCTCCGGATTTCAGCCTTCATCAGGCTTAGAAATAGCCTTGTTTTTGTCTCCTTTTCATGTTATGTTGAGGGCCTTAAGCCATTTGGTGTATATTTTTGGTACTTCCTTTGAAATCCATCAAATTTACCGTATTCTTGCATGTTTTGTAGCCTCTTGTGCTTTTGGTTTTGGCCTTTGGTCAGAACTGAAAGGGGTCTTATTTTGACCCCCTTTACATATTTCATGAAGAAAGTTTTGTCATTTGGTGTGTGCATTGCATGTCTCATGATATAGCCTATTTGGAAGCCTACTTTGCATGGATTTTATAGCATGTTTTTATTCTGATTTTGAAGATGTCATCTTCTGCAATTGTGCTTATTTTTATCTCATCTTCAATATTGTAGAAGAAAGTTTGTCCATTTGGGGTTTGCATATATCACTTGTCTCAATACCCCTCTTTTGGCCACTAATTTTGCATGCTATTGTTGATCTATCTATGCTTGCATTTTGGCCATGTTTGTTACTGAAAAATGCCATATTTGGGACTGCCTTGCTACTGTTCTTGCTGCCATGATCATATTTTGCACGTATAGCATGGCTATAGGCCATTTCGGGGCTTAATTTCACATTTTCGGGATGAATGCATGCTTCGAGTATTATTTCGATTTGTTTCGGGGCTGTTTTCCCCTTTATTTAGGTGCTGAAATTCCATTACCATGCTTGCATATCATTTCCCGTGCCATTCGTATCATTTTTGCATTGCCTCGGTTTGCGTGCCAATGGGCACGCACTTCGAGGCACCTCATTCTTATCATTTCGGCAGCCTATGTGAGTGTGGTTGAGGCCCTCTCATGTCGGCGTAAGCCCAATTTTCATTTTCATGCTTCTACATCATTGCCTCGATTTGCGTGTCGAGTGCAGCGTTTTATTTTACCCGACGGCCTCCTATGTGAGTGAGCTGAGGCTCTCCCATGTTGGTGTAAGTCCATCCCGGCATTCCGTATGCCATTTCATTGCATTTCATCATCGCCGACGGCGCGCCAGGCACGCGTTTCGAGGCACTTCGGTTTTATCCGTTTTTCTCATTTCATCATCGCCTCGATTTGCGCGCCTGTGGGCACGCATTTCGAGACACTTCGGTCTTATCCGATTTTCATTCTTTCATCATCGCCTCGATTTGCGCGCCTGTGGGCACGCATTTCGAGGCACTTCGGTCTTATCCGATTTTCATTCTTTCATCATCGCTGACGGCGCTACCAGGCACGCATTTCGAGGCACTGCTTTTATCCGATTTTCATTCTTTCATCATCGCCTGACGGCGCTACCAGGCACGCATTTCGAGGTACTTCGGTTTTATCCGATTTTCATTCTTTCATCATCGCCTCGATTTGCGCGCCTGTGGGCACGCGTTTCGAGGCACTTCGGTTTCATCCGATTTTTTTTTATCTTCCATCATCGCCTTGATTTGCGCGGCTGTGGGCACGCATTTTGAGGCACTTCGATTTTATCCGGTTTTCTCATTTTATCATTGCCTCGGTTTACGTGCCTGTGGGCACGCGTTTCAAGGCATTTCGGTTTTATCCGATTTTCATTCGCACATCATCGCCTCGGTTTGCGTGCCCGTGTACACGCATTTCGAGGCACTTCAGTTTTATCTAATCTCCATTTTAGCTTCGCCTCGGTTTGCGTGCCCGTGTGCACGCATTTCGAGGCACTCTGTTTTATCCGCTTGGCATTGCGTATGCCTCTGCCTCGGTTTGCGTGCCCGTGTGCACGTATTTCCAGGCACTCTGTTTTATCCGCTTGGCATTGCGTATGCCTCTGCCTCGGTTTGCGTGCCCGTGTGCACGCATTTCGAGACATTCTGTTTTATCCGATTGGCATTGCGTATGCCTCCGTCTCGGTTTGCGTCTGTGCACGATTTCGAGGCACTGCTTTATCCGGTTTGCATTTCATCATTGCCTCGGTTATGCGTGCGGTGGCACGCATTTCGAGGCACCTCATTCTTATCATTCCGGCATCCTATGTGAGTGTGGCTGAGGCCCCCTTCATGTTGGTATAAGCCCATCATTACATTTCGCATGTCATTCCGCATTGCCTCGGTTTGCGTGCCAGTGGGCACGCATTTCGAGGCATCTCATTCTCATAGCATCGTGCATGCTAGGTTGTATGTTAGTTGCATTTCATGCATATCATGTGTATTGCACGGGAAATGAGGCGCGTTCTGTACTCCGAGTAACGGAACGGGTCTCAATTCTCAAGTCACCGACACTCCGGATTACCCATGATGGAGTTAGGTTTTGTTGTAGCATTCATATGCATTCATCCCATATTGAGTTGTGCAATTCGATTCCTCGGCCATCATGCATCGATGTGCGTGATTGGTGGCACGAGGATCGAGGCATGCATATATTTGTGAAATACATTGCTATGCCCTTTTCCCGCTTCTGTTAAAAGAAAATCAACAATCAACAACTTTTCGGAGGCTGGCACGCATTTCGAGAAAATTGCAAACAGAGGCTAATCAGGGCATCCCAGTGGATTTCTGCGCCAAGCAGCCCAGCATACACCATTTATCAGAAGCGAGGCAGTCCCTGGCTTGCACGCCAGTTTTAATTCTTTTGTAATTAATCTGTTAATTAATTAGAATTTGTATTATTTCGGACTGTATATTCTTTTATTCGGGTCTGTATTATTATTTATTCGGACCCTCTGCGCGAGGGCACAACTGTAATAAGGGTGTGTGAGTGTGATGTATGTCTTCCAACCCCCATTTCTTTCTCCCTTTTATTTATCCGCTTTGGATGGTTAGATATAGGGCATATTTCAATTAGCATACAGTATGATAGCATGTTTGCATTCATTCATCTGTTTTACATGCATCGGGCTCGGCACATCATACAAACTGCATTGTATTTCAATTCCAAAGTTGAATACTTGTTAGTTGTAGCATTTCATATGCCATGTTTAGAATAGCCGAGCCTACTATAGTTGCATTTTGCATGTGTTGCATTAGGCATTTCAGTACATTTAGGATCATGCATGGATTTCTAATCAGTTTCCTGTTTTGGCTTGGAGTACTCGGTAAGTTTTATGCTTTAGCATCCTTGCATGCGTGTGAGTGTTGCCATGATAGCATGCTTACCATGAGGCTATGTGCTTATGTGATATAACTGCCTTGAATGCCTGTGGGTGGAGGTTGAGTTATCTGAATTGGGATCATTCATCGACTGTTTGTTTTAAGCCCACTAGATAGTGGCAAAATCATATTTTCTAAGCCCACCTGAGGGTGGCAAATCCGCATTTTAGCCTACCTGCGGGTAGCACCATCACACCATTTTCAAACAAACAAACATGAAATGTTTAGTTCCAATTCAGACGGCCCAGTCTATACTTGCTTGCTGCGAGCATCACATAGTAATCCTAGGCTAATAATCGGAATAAGAACACACAATGTTTTCAAAAATTGATATCATGGTTAGTAGAGGCCGGTCTTTGACCGGGCGAGCGGGGGTGCTCACGATGTGACCTTCCCCAATCGTACCCAAGTTCCCGAGCCAACTTTGGTGATGACGGACACGTGGCCTTTTGGCACCGAGTCAGGGTTTCCTAAATTTCCCATTTTAAAATATTTAGCTGGCGACTCGTTATCCGAAAAGCAGTCCATGTTTGGCACTTCTTTCAAAAAACTGCTTTTCCTTCAAAACGATTTGCGATTTGGACTGTTTGGTTCAAGATTTGGAACCGCACGAAAAATCGAGTCCGAGCAGAAGCGAGGCCCCATGCTGGCGTTATTCTGATTCGGCGACTATTTGGGATTTAGAGAACTTGACTCGAACTCGTGATATCTGGTTTTGACTACATTTGTGTGTTTCTTTGCATTGCATTTGCATTGGTGCGCCTAGGACACCGTGTTTGCCATCCGCTATTCTCGAGCGGTTTGTCGAGGCTTGTCTTGTCAAGGCATGTCCATAAGGTCGACGTTACGAGCTCTGCCAAGATGGGAACACAAACCCGGTTTACCGGCACCCTTTTGACCATTCGACCTAGTGCATATTCGGATCCGTAGTGACCAATCCAAACTAGGACAAAGTTGCTTACCCGCTTATAGGTTGTTTGAAACCAAGGCGTAGTAGTGAAACCCTAGTTCCTGACAAAATAGGACAGGGAAACCCTACCCCAACATAGGGGTGTTTTGGCTCTCACTTATCTGCTATGTGCTTGCTAGAGTGCGTCTCTACAGGGAATGCATGTATCAGTTGAGTTTGGGCATCAGGCCTGCGGGCATCAGTCAGCATTTTGAGAATCAGTATCACCCGAGGATATCAGATTTGAGGCAGAATTTTGAGGGCAGAACTCAGTAGAGGGCACAGTCATCTTGTTATGCTCAGATTCTGCTCAGTGAAATTAGGCCGAGATCTTGTCCGTTTTCTCTTTTGCTAGGTAGTCCTGGAACCATAGCTTCAGAAGGCTCCACTATCCCCCCGGTACACCGAACTTGTGTTGATAGACTTTGTCGGGTCAGAGATTCAGTTCAAGGGCAATCAGGGTTACTTTATCAAAGGCAGGGAGAAAAGGACCAGTCGGGCACGGATGACCAGCTCAGCAACTACCAGATCAGTGGTCTTTATCCACCCCACCGGAATCCGGCCGAGGTCTCAGCTTTCATCAGAGGGATAAATACCACCGCTTAGATGGATCGCCAGAACACGCCGTGGATAGAGGCAATGATGCTTCAAATGCAAAAAGTATGAAACTCATGCAAGAAGACGTCTGTCAAGCGAATTTTCCAAGCAAAGAAGTCAGAATCATGGCTCAAGGCCGAGCTCATCACCAGTCGCAACAAAGAAAGCGGGCGCTCGCTTCACAACAAGTTCTCCCCAAAGAGGAGCTCCAAGACTGGGAGACGCCAAATGTCCAAAATATCCAGGAGGACACGGGTCTTCCAACGGGGCTGGCTCCGCCCCCGCTTCTACCACAACTGTCCAAAAACATTACACCTAACTACCCGGACGCTCCATTTGAGTTCGAGGTAGACCACACAGCTCTGAAATTGAGCAAGTTGGAAAAACTCTTCAAGAAGTCACATGGGGTGAAAGCCATCCCGGATATTGAAGACGGCTATACTGATGTGGCCGTGACATTGCCGGACAGATTTAAGATGCCCCAGATCGATCGCTTTGATGGATCCGGGGACCCTATGGTCCACCTCCGGCTGTTTTCAGACGTCTTAAGACCAATGGGCCTAACCCGACCGCAAAAGCTTTCTTTATTCGGTCGAACCCTCTCGGGTGTGGCATCCACTTGGTATTCGAAGCTGGAAGATCAGGTGAAAATAAACTGGGATGAGATGGCTGAGGCCTTCGTTGCACAATATTCATATAACACACAGATCGAGATTACCACTCGTGATCTCGAGACAACGAGGCAGGAGCCCAAAGAATCTTTTTCAGACTTTGTAACCCGGTGGAGGGCGAAGGCATCGATGATGACTTTGAGGCCCACCGACAAAGATCAGATCAGAATGATCGTGCGCAATCTCCAACCAAAGCTGATGCTGAAAGGATTGTAGTCCCCTTTCCCACCTTTGCAGATCTACACGAGATGGGAATGCAAATCGAGGACGCAATGAAACAGGGCCTTTTTTCGGACCAGGATAGGGAGCAGCCCCGGAGAACCTTCAACCGCAACAACAACACAGGCACAAGCGGTGATGCGGCTGCAAGATCTTCCGAAGTGGGCATGGTCGCCACTACCACATCAAAAAAGGCTACTCCATTCACCGGTGCGTCCGGAAGTAGCTCACAGACGGCCAAATATCCACCCCGAGTCAAGAGGGTTTTCACTCCACTTCATATGCCTCTGTCAAAGGCTCTAGAGGTCTTACTCCGGGAAGGACATTTGAAACCGTTGGAACAACGGCCCCTACCCGATCCTATCCCTGCAAAGCATGACCAGACTAAATACTGTGCCTACCATCAACAAACCGGTCATGACACCGACAGTTGCTTTCGTCTGCGCCATGATGTACAAGATCTGTTTGACAAAGGGGTCATTGCTGCACCAGGTCCTGCAAAGTCTACCGGCACTTGATCAGTGAACTTGTGGGGGATAAGGTGACTATGTGATCGAGGGATGAACCACCTGCGGGCGGCATTTGATTAACTCCAGACGTGGGAATGACACGCACTGTTTTGAGCATTTGTGAATGCTAGTTTTGTACATTCTGACTTCGGTATTGGGCTAGTTTTGTTGTTTTGTTTTGAGTCTGTCTTTTGTCTTGAGTCAGTCTCTTTTGTTTTTGGTCTGTCTTGTTGTATCGAGTCAGTCCTGTTGTATAGGAGTCGGGTGATTCCGAGGGTGTTACCTCGGGCGTCACCATTTTGTTTTGCGTTTGTCTTTTTGTTTTGTTTTGAGTCTGTTTCTGTCAGGGAGCCAGTTATGCCAACAGATTTTGAATGAAACAGCAGTGATTTCCACGTTCTCGCATTTGCTTCTGCCGTGTGCTAGTTGTGCCGGGATCTGAATGAAATGGCAGTGCATTCCACCTGCTCTCTTGTGCCTTGAAGTCATTATATTGACCTAAGTTTTTCAAAACCTTTTTGAACACTGCGGTGAAAACAAAGAGGGAGGAATTCCTCGGGATTTGCAAAACTTTGATCAAATTGAGAGAAAGAGAGGCGTGCTAAGCCCTTAACGAATGAAATCATGCTTGTTAGCGTGAGTACTGAGAAGGACCCTAGCTTTGATCCAGATTGGTCCTACACTGTCTTCAGCGCGAGCGATTTGTCGCTTTCTTAAAAACTTTCAAAAAAATATTTTGCGCGGTCCTGCGAAGACATGTGTGGAATCGCTCTTGAGATTGCGCAGCTTAGGATCGCTCTCAGCCTCGAGACTAGACCCCCCTTTGCTTTCAAACCTTGAACTTGAATTCAGAAGGTTCAAAGGTCAATTACGATGTGAGGCCTGTGTGGCTAGATTTGAAGCAGCCCTCGAACAAGAGGCACCAAAGTCAGATCAAGAGGATCAGATGTCGTCAAAAGAAGCTTGCAAGGCTAGAGCAGAAGCACCCCTCGAACTAGGGGCAAAAAAAATATCCGATGTACTCGAAGAGCCAAAGGTGAATCTTTCTGCAAGTCAATACAACGGCCACTCTCCTGGATATAGAGGGCTTCAATCTCAGAACCATTTGGCATGGACTGGTTACATTTTTACCCTTTGAGAGGCTCGCTGGGCCGAAAACCCGAAAGGGCGACCCAGGCAAAAGTTAGAGCGAGACAAGAAAAATATATATACAAAAAATGCAAAAAGAAAAAAAAGGAAAAACAAAAAAAAAGGGGCAAAGATACAAAAATGCAAAAAGAAAAGAAAAGAAAAATGCAAAGAAAAAGAAAAGAATAAGAAAAGAAAGAAAAGAAAAACAAAGCTCGCAAGGTTGAAAACCTGCAACAGGCGCCTTGGCAAAAGTTAGAGCATAAAAAGGAGAGGTTAAATACCCGAGTGTACCTTAACCCCGAACTACGTAAGGCTTGATTCCCATCTTTGGGATACGTAGGCAACTTCATTCTGAAGTCCAGCCGTAAAACGATTCAAATTCAATTGTGTCCATGTGATGGTTTTGACCATCTTTGCCTCCTCTGTATCTGAGAGTCTGGTTGTGTTCATCGCTCTGAGGACTGACTACAATGTACTGCGGTGCCATTCAAACAAGGGGCAACTTTCCGTTGCCATTCAAACGCGCCGCGGTGCTATCCAAACAAGGGGCAACTTTCCGTTGCCATTCAATGCGCCGCGGTGCCGTTCAAACAAGGGGCAACTTTCCGTTGCCATTCAGCTCTCTCCAAGCAAGGGGTAGTTTTCCTCCATATTCGAGGTTGTGCATCTCAAGAGTGGGTTCTATGCTCATTGAGCAAGTGGCCGTTTGCAAAAATAGTTTTTGAGAATTTTTACTGAGGTTGACTACTTTTCTCGAAAATTGTTCCATCTTTTCCAAAATTGGACCATTTCTTGGACCCGAAAAAGGAAAATTTTCAGTGCTCATAGCCTGACTTGTATGATTTCAAATCAAAAATTGAACAAGCATGTTAATCTAACTCTCATTTTGGTCAAATTTTTTTAGGAGAAAACCAAAATAAAAAATGGTCAAAATGATGAACTAGGGGCACAGTTGAGTCAGGTTCTCTGTCTTTTTCCCCGTTATCAACATACTTGCCAAGAAGGGCACTCTACCTGCCAGCAAAGGCACAACTGAAGGGCACAGCAAGAGGGCAGAAAGCTCTTTCATCCTCCGACCAACGAAGTATCAAGCCAAGTGCGAAGCACAAACTGGAATGGATCAACATATTCCCATTCCCTCATCTGGGCAGATCTAACCATGTCCAAACTCCCCAGCAGGGCATCATCGATCGATGTCAGCCGCAGATCCGCTACACACCCAATTGTAGCGCAGTCCCTCTGTGGGAGAAACTCACTGCTGTGAGCGGAAGAAAGAAAATCTAGCAGAATGCTAGAGGCACGAGCCCACAACTTGCTGTTTATCCATCAACCACCCAGGGGAGGGATTGAAAAATGAGAGATTGAAGAATAGAGAGACGTGCGATGAGAGAAAAAGTGAGAAAAGGGCTTTTTCAGAAAAACAGAGCTTGAGGGCCGAGTGATGTGAGAACCACAAATGAGAAAGGGTGGGAAACATACCCGGTGAAACAGGCTCCCTGTGCACGTTTGAGCGTCGTGTCTTTTTGTTTTATCTCGATCCTTCTTTTGAGTCGTTTCGAGTGTTACTCGATGTGTCTAGGTTGTGTGCCTTTTATTTTCGTGTTGAGTCGTTTTGCTGTGTTCAGTCATAGGCTCAATACCCAGTTGATAACTTATGCTCACTCTCAATTTTAAAAAAATCGTTTTGTGCTCCGAGTGCCGTGCCGTTCTCCACATTTGTGCAAAACAGAATTTGTTCTTTCAGAAAAACCGCAGGGTTCAACCCAGGTCATGTGAGAACAGTGAAATCAGGACCTATCTGAAGCTATGGGTTTCGGGCTGCAAAGCAAAAGCAAAAGAGGAAAATGTCGGGCATCTGAGTTTGTTCCAACTTCAGTAAGTTTCGGGACTATATTCCGTGTGTACCTTTTCAGGTCTTGCCAATGTTCCGAAGTATGAGTGTGCCTCTACCTCAAGCTCAAGATCAAGTCTACTTCAAGCCAGAATGGCGATCAGAAGTGTTCACCCTGAGTACCACTCCCTGCCAGAGGCATCTTGGACGTGTTTGCGATGAGTTCCTAGGAGACCAACTGCGACGGTGGAAACTAGAGTTCGAATGGCCGTGGCCTAGAACGCAAAGGTTCGGGATTTCCGAGACTAGAGTCTGGTTTAAATACCCAGAGGCGTGTCCTCGGCTTGAAATCTGTATGGCAGCCCCATAGATTGAGACAGCGTGTATGCACCTCAATCCTGGATACTGAACCAACCTAGTCTGTCACCCCGTTGGAGAATAGGGAAAGTTGTGAGTATGATCAGGAAGACAAGCGGCAGCCGTGGCTCCCACATGCAGGTATTGTTACTTGTTAGCATTCCAGAGCCTTTGTACTGTGAGTTGAAGGTAAGTGTTCGAAGGGCACGAGGGGAGATCCCCGTCAGAATAGAGCGGTTCACCGCCACTCACCTTATGAGGTGCTTTCTAAAGCGCCGCTTTGTCCATTTATTTGCTTTCCTTAAGCATCATGCATTGTAATGCATTGTACCTATCAAGTTTCATTCTCAGTCATGCACGATATTGTATGTACGGTTCATTCAAAGAAGTTCCGTTTAAAATCATTCATTTAGTGTATCAATCACACTTTATTTGCTTCGCTCAGTGTATCTAACACACTTCACACCTTTAGTGTATCAATCACACTTCATTCATTTTGTATCTAACACACTTCACACCTTTAGTGTATCAATCATACTTCGTTCACTAAGTGCATCTATCACACTTTGTGTTCACTTTGATATATCAATCATACTTTGTTCGCAAGATAGTGCATCTATCACACTTTGTGTTCACTTTCAGTATATCAATCATACTTTGTTCGCATAGTGCATCTATCACACTTTGTGTTCACTTTCAGTATATCAATCATACTTTGTTCACATAGTGCATCTATCACACTTTGTGTTCACTTTTAGTATATCCATCATACTTTGTTCACATAGTGCATCTATCACACTTTGTGTTCACTTTTAGTATATCCATCATACTTTGTTCACATAGTGCATCTATCACACTTTGTGTTCACTTTCAGTATATCAATCATACTTTGTTCACATAGTGCATCTATCACACTTTGTGTTCACTTTCAGTATATCAATCATACTTTGTTCACATAGTGCATCTATCACACTTTGTGTTCACTTTCAGTATATCAATCATACTTTGTTCACATAGTGCATCTATCACACTTTGTGTTCACTTTTAGTATATCCATCATACTTTGTTCACTAAGTGCATCTATCACACTTTGTGTTCACATTCAGTATATTCATCATACTTTGTTCACTAAGTGCATCTATCACACTTCGTGTTCACTTTTAGTATATCCATCATACTTTGTTCGCTAAGTGCATCTATCACACTTTGTGTTCACATTCAGTATATCCATCATACTTTGTTCGCTAAGTGCATCTATCACACTACGTGTTCGCCTTTAGTGTATCCATCACACTTTGCTCACTTCTTCATTTAGTGTATCAATCACACTTTGTTCATATAGTGTATCTATCACACACTTGCTTTGTATCTATCACACTATGCCTACTTTACGTATCTATCACATGCTCACTTTGTGTATCAATCACGCACGCTCGCTTTGTGTATCAATCACACACGCTCGCTCTGTGTATCAATCACACACTTTCTCTTTGTGCATCTATCACACTATGCTCATCTTGTGTATCCATCACGCTTTGCTTCATATAGTGTATCCATCACACTCGCTTCGCTTTGTATCTGTCACACATGTTCATTTGGTGTATCAATCACACACGTTCGCTTTGTGTATCTATCACAAATGCACACTGTATTCACAGTGAGAATTGCAATAATTTTCTTACATCCTTTCTGCAATCCTTTCTGCATGAAATGCCGTTACGTTGCATTCGTTCGCCGGCACTGTGTGTGTCGAACTTTTGGAATCATAGGAATCACATTGAATATATGTTGTTAGCATATTGTTCTTGTTGAATTTCTCTATTTTGCAGGCACGATATTGTATGTACGGTTCATTTGAGGCTGGTGCGACCAGACGAATCGCGCAGGTATTGTATCTTCTCCGTCTGAGACGTGACGAGAATTGAATGATTCTCCGCATTCCTAACTGCATGAAATGTAGTTGTTTGCTTTGCATTCTTGCTTAAAACTGTTGCATCTATTTGTCAATACCTGCTTCATTACAGCTTGCTGCATTTGCATGATCATCTGGCTCCGCGCCTATCACTTTGCATTCCTGCCCCCCCTGCCTGCGGGCACGCATTTCTGTTTGTTTCGTATGATTGTCTAAGTCTTCGGCCTTATCAAAAATGGGTCGTCTCTGGGCTTTGACATTCACTCACGTCACTTCTTGACTTCCGAGTTCTGTCAAAGAGGGGCAACTGTAGACACCCCATTTTTGACCGACCTTAAGACTCAGACGTCACCGATTGAGCGCTTGGTGATGTTGCATACTGTGCTCGTTCAGAAGTCTCAGAGTTGCGGCCGTGCGCCCCGCCTTCGGACTTCCGAACCCTCTTCTCTACCTTGTCTCGGTTCGCGAACCAGACTCGATTTTCCCTGTTTTCTTTCCTGAGGGAAGGGAGTGGTCCTGTAGACTATCTCCCGGTGGCCGTGAGCTACTTTTCGTGGCCGTAGGCCATTTTGCCCATTTCGGAGCCCGGTTCCCGGTTTTCGGAGCCGTCAGGCTGTGTGCCTCGGCTCGGGACCGCCCAACCATCTCCGACTTCTCCGGTTTTTGGCGGAGACCTCTGTTTTAATGTTCCGAGGAACACTGGGGCCCCTGATGCCCACTTCGCAGCCGAACACCACTTCCGGTGCCCGGCGACCCATTTTCGGGACCGGCTGCGTGATTTGGGCCCCGAGCATTCATTCGCATCGCTTTCTCCGGTTCTGGCAGAACCTCTGTTTTATCATTTCGAAACCTTGGGGCCCCGATGCCCTTCGTGGCCGTATGCCACTTCGGTGCTCATAACGGTTTTCGGGACCCTAAGCGGTTTTGGTCCCGAGCATTCATTTTGCATCGGTTTTCTCGATTTTGGCGGACCTCTGTTTTGTCATTAGAGGGACAGGGGTCATGAATACCCACTTCATTCTGAATACCACTTCGGCACCCGGCTCATTTTCGGGATCGGTGCTCGGTTTTGGCTCCGGCGTTCATTTCTCATTAGTTTTGTTCAAACTTGGCGGTACCTCTGTTTCAACATCGGGAAGATCCTGGGGAAGCCAGCAATTATCTCAGATAACGGTTTAGCTCATCCGGAGCCGTTTTTTCTTAGGGCCAATGTTGAACACCCTAGAGGTATTTTCTTCCAACCAAAGCTACATATCTGCGGATCGGGGACATGGGAGGACCCTAAACAAGCATGGTCGGCCAGCAATTTTGATTTTCATTTTGGCCCTCTTCTTCAAATGCAATGTTGTGAATCTGCTTCAATGTTGCCAAATTCGACCTTGGAACCTTGTTCTACACATCTTGGAGGACCCTAAAAGTTGGTGGTCGGCGGCAATTTTGAATTTCATTTTTGAGCCCCTCCTTCAAGCTCTATGTTGTGACTTACCTTGAGTTTCCAAATTCCAACCTTGGGGCCTTATTCTACACACTTGGGAGGACCCTAATGTATGGTGGTCGGCCACTAATTCAACACTTCATTTTTTGGGGGTGGGTGGCCGGCCACAAAAGGTGGCTGGCCGGCCAGGGAAGGTGGGTGGCCGGCCACCTTGCAGAGGGGTACCTGGCCGGCCAGGTTCCTGCCTTCACTGTTCAATTTGTCATTGCTTTTCAAAGTGTCTCCCTCATCCGGGGGATATTTCGGGAGGGAAAGATTGGGTGCTTTCCCTCCCCTTTTACACCCCATTTCTTGCCTATTTGAAGGCCCCTCCCCCTCCTTCTTCAAGGTTAGAAAATTTTGTCTCAAGATCACCCCTCCAAAATCCTCCATTTCCAAAGCTTTAAACTCCAAAAAAGCTTCAAGTGTCAAGGCCATTCCTTCATCAACACCTAGCCTCACCATCCCTACCATCACTTCAGCAGCAAGGAGGTGAATTTCAGAGGTTGAGAAGCTACAAATCAGAGCCAAGAATCAAAGAAAGACAAGTCTTCAAGGGTAAGTCCTCAAAACCAACTTTTAGGGCTTTTTCTTGATTCATTTCTATACTCCATTTGGTTGAGAATTGGGGCTCCGACCCCTACTGCTTTTGTGCTTTTTTTGAGCCCCTCTACAACTTTGTAGAAGGGCTCAACTTCATTTGAGGCTTCTATGATATACTTTTTTCAATATCTAGCTTTCATGCCATCATCTTGCAAGCTAGTTTAGGCCTATTTCCTTTTGTTTTTGGGGCTCCGACCCCTACTGGTTTTGTGCTTATTTTGAGCCCCTATACAACATTGTAGAAGGGCTCAACCTCATTTGGCCATTCCATATACCACCTCTCTTGGAAATTCACTTTAGGCCCTAATTCTTGCATGCTTTGTTAGGCTTACTTGGCTCCGGATTTCAGCCTTCATCAGGCTTAGAAATAGCCTTGTTTTTGTCTCCTTTTCATGTTATGTTGAGGGCCTTAAGCCATTTGGTGTATATTTTTGGTACTTCCTTTGAAATCCATCAAATTTACCGTATTCTTGCATGTTTTGTAGCCTCTTGTGCTTTTGGTTTTGGCCTTTGGTCAGAACTGAAAGGGGTCTTATTTTGACCCCCTTTACATATTTCATGAAGAAAGTTTTGTCATTTGGTGTGTGCATTGCATGTCTCATGATATAGCCTATTTGGAAGCCTACTTTGCATGGATTTTATAGCATGTTTTTATTCTGATTTTGAAGATGTCATCTTCTGAAATTGTGCTTATTTTTATCTCATCTTCAATATTGTAGAAGAAAGTTTGTCCATTTGGGGTTTGCATATATCACTTGTCTCAATACCCCTCTTTTGGCCACTAATTTTGCATGCTATTGTTGATCTATCTATGCTTGCATTTTGGCCATGTTTGTTACTGAAAAATGCCATATTTGGGACTGCCTTGCTACTGTTCTTGCTTCCATGATCATATTTTGCACGTATAGCATGGCTATAGGCCATTTCGGGGCTTAATTTCACATTTTCGGGATGAATGCATGCTTCGAGTATTATTTCGATTTGTTTCGGGGCTGTTTTCCCCTTTATTTAGGTGCTGAAATTCCATTACCATGCTTGCATATCATTTCCCGTGCCATTCGTATCATTTTTGCATTGCCTCGGTTTGCGTGCCAATGGGCACGCACTTCGAGGCACCTCATTCTTATCATTCCGGCAGCCTATGTGAGTGTGGTTGAGGCCCTCTCATGTCGGCGTAAGCCCAATTTGCATTTTCATGCTTCTACATCATTGCCTCGATTTGCGTGTCCGCGGGTACGCGTTTCGAGGCAGCTTTATTTTTACCCGACGGCCTCCTATGTGAGTGAGCTGAGGCTCTCCCATGTTGGTGTAAGTCCATCCCGGCATTCCGTATGCCATTTCATTGCATTTCATCATCGCCTCGATTTGCGCGCCTGTGGGCACGCGGTTGAAACGCCGGTTTATCCGTTTTCTCATTTCATCATCGCCTCGATTTGCGCGCTGTGGGCACGCATTTGGTGCCGGTCTTATCCGATTTTCATTCTTTCATCATCGCCTCGATTTGCGCGCTGTGGCACGCATTTCGAGGCACCGTCTTATCCGATTTTCATTCTTTCATCATCGCCTCGATTTGCGCTTTGGCACGCGATTGAGGCACTCATTTATCCGATTATCATTCTTTCGTCATCGCCTCGCTTTGCGCGCCTGTGGGCACGCATTTCGGGGCACTCCGGTTTTATCCGATTTTCATTCTTTCATCATCGCCTCGATTTGCGGCGCTGTGAGGCACGCGTTTCATTCGATTTTTTTTTATCTTCCATCATCGCCTTGATTTGCGCGCCTGTGGGCACGCATTTTGAGGCACTTCGATTTTATCCAGTTTTCTCATTTTATCATTGCCTCGGTTTACGTGCCTGTGGGCACGCGTTTCAAGGCATTTCGGTTTTATCCGATTTTCATTCGCACATCATCGCCTCGGTTTGCGTGCCCGTGTACACGCATTTCGAGGCACTTCAGGTTTATCTGATCTCCATTTTAGCCGCCTCGGTTTTGCGTGCCGTGTGCAGCATTTGAGGCACTCGCTTTATCCGCTTGGCATTGCGTATGCCTCGCCTCGGTTGCGTGCCGTGTGCACGTATTTCCGAGCACTGTTTTATCCGCTTGGCATTGCGTATGCCTCTGCCTCGGTTTGCGTGCCCGTGTGCACGCATTTCGAGACATTCTGTTTTATCCGATTGGCATTGCGTATGCCTCCGTCTCGGTTTGCGTGCCCGTGTGCACGCATTTCGAGGCACTCTGTTTTATCCGGTTTGCATTTCATCATTGCCTCGGTTTGCGTGCCAGTGGGCACGCATTTCGAGGCACCTCATTCTTATCATTCCGGCATCCTATGTGAGTGTGGCTGAGGCCCCCTTCATGTTGGTATAAGCCCATCATTACATTTCGCATGTCATTCCGCATTGCCTCGGTTTGCGTGCCAGTGGGCACGCATTTCGAGGCATCTCATTCTCATAGCATCGTGCATGCTAGGTTGTATGTTAGTTGCATTTCATGCATATCATGTGTATTGCACGGGAAATGAGGCGTTACGTACTCCGAGTAGCAGGTCTCAATTCCCAAGTCACCGACACTCCGGATTACCCATGATGGAGTTAGGTTTTGTTGTAGCATTCATATGCATTCATCCCATATTGAGTTGTGCAATTCGATTCCTCGGCCATCATGCATCGATGTGCGTGATTGGTGGCACGAGGATCGAGGCATGCATATATTTGTGAAATACATTGCTATGCCCTTTTCCTGCTCTCTGTTGCAGCAAAATCAACAATCAACAACTTTTCGGAGGCTGGCACGCATTTCGAGAAAATTGCAAACAGAGGCTAATCAGGGCATCCCAGTGGATTTCTGCGCCAAGCAGCCCAGCATACACCATTTATCAGAAGCGAGGCAGTCCCTGGCTTGCACGCCAGTTTTAATTCTTTTGTAATTAATCTGTTAATTAATTAGAATTTGTATTATTTCGGACTGTATATTCTTTTATTCGGGTCTGTATTATTATTTATTCGGACCCTCTGCGCGAGGGCACAACTGTAATAAGGGTGTGTGAGTGTGATGTATGTCTTCCAACCCCCATTTCTTTCTCCCTTTTATTTATCCGCTTTGGATGGTTAGATATAGGGCATATTTCAATTAGCATACAGTATGATAGCATGTTTGCATTCATTCATCTGCTTTTACATGCATCGACTCGGCACATCATACAAAGCGCATTGTATTTCAATTCCAAAGTTGAATACTTGTTAGTTGTAGCATTTCATATGCCATGTTTAGAATAATAGCCTACTATAGTTGCATTTTGCATGTGTTGCATTAGGCATTTCAGTACATTTAGGATCATGCATGGATTTCTAATCAGTTTCCTGTTTTGGCTTGGAGTACTCGGTAAGTTTTATGCTTTAGCATCCTTGCATGCGTGTGAGTGTTGCCATGATAGCATGCTTACCATGAGGCTATGTGCTTATGTGATATAACTGCCTTGAATGCCTGTGGGTGGAGGTTGAGTTATCGAATTGGGATCATTCATCATTTGTTTGTTTTAAGCCCACTAGATAGTGGCAAAATCATATTTTCTAAGCCCACCTGAGGGTGGCAAATCCGCATTTTAGCCTACCTGCGGGTAGCACCATCACACCATTTTCAAACAAACAAACATGAAATGTTTAGTTCCAATTCGAGCGGCCCGATCTATACTTGTTTGCTGTGAGCATCACATAGTAATCCTAGGCTAATAATCGGAATAAGAACACACAATGTTTTCAAAAATTGATATCATGGTTAGTAGAGGGGGGTCTTTGGCCGGGCGAGAGGGGGTGCTCACGATGTGACCTTCCCTAATCGTACCCAAGTTCCCGAGCCAACTTTGGTGCTGACGGGCACGTGGCCTGTCGGCACCGAGTCAGAGGTTCCTAAATTTGCCCTGTTAAAATATCTAGGTGGCGACTCATTGTTATCTGGAAGCGGTCCATGTTTGGCACTTCTTTCAAAAAATCTGTTTTCCTTCAAAGCGATTTGCGGTTGGACTCTTTGGTTCAAGATTTGGAACCATAACAAAATCGAGTCCGAGTATGGCGAGGCCCATGGCGTTATTCTGATTCTGGCGACTCATTTGGGGATTTAGAACTTGACTCGAACTTCGTGATATCTGGTTTTGACTACATTTGTGTGTTTCTTTGCATTGCATTTGCATTGGTGCGCCTAGGACACCGTGTTTGCCATCTGCTATTCTGGCGGTTTCTTGGGAGGCTTGTCTTGTCAAGGCATGTCCATAAAATTTGTCGATTCTGAGCTCTGCCGATATAGGAACACAAACCCGGTTTCTGGGGCACCCTTCTGACCATTCGACCTAGTGCATATTCGGATCCGTAGTGACCAATCCAAACTAGACAGGTTGCTTACCCGTTTATAGGTTGTTTGAAACATTGCGTGCGTAGTGAAACCCTAGTTCCTGACAAAATAGGACAGGGAAACCCTACCCCAACATAGGGGTGTTTTGGCTCTCACTTATCTGTTATGTGCTTGTTAGAGTGTGCCTCTACAGGGAATGCATGTATCAGTTGAGTTTGGGCATCAGGCCTGCGGGCATCAGTTAGCATTTTGAGAATCAGTTTTACCCGAGGGTATCAGATTTGAGGCAGATTTTTGAGGGCAGAACTCAGTAGAGGGCACAGTCATCTTGTTATGCTCGTATCTGTTCAGGTGAAATTGGGCTGAGATGCTGTCCGTTTTCTCTTTTGCTAGGTAGTCCTGGAACCATAGCTTCAGAAGGCTCCACTATCCCCCCGGTACACCGAACTTGTGTTGATAGACTTTGTCGGGTCAGAGATTCAGTTCAAGGGCAATCAGTGTTACTTTATCAAAGGCAGGGTGAAAAGGACCAGTCGGGCACAGATCACCAGCTCAGCAATTACCAGATCAGTGGTCTTTATCCACCCCACCAGTGAACGGTCGGGCTGAGGTCTCAGCTTCTACTGTAGGGATAAATACCAGTCAGTTAGATGGATCAGCAGAACACGTCAGGGATAGAGGCAATGATGCTTCAAATGCAAAAAAGTATGAAACTCATGCAGCAAGACGCATTTGTCATGGCGGAATTTTCAGCGGCGGTGCAATCATGGCTCGGCGGTGAGCTCATCACCTGTCTGCTTGCAACCAAAGCGGGCGTCTGCTTCTACAAGTTCCTCCCGGCGGGAGCTCCGATTACTGGGAGACGCCAAATGTCCAAAATATCCAGGAGGACACGGGTCTTCCAGCGAGTGCTCGCCCGCTTCTACCCTGTTGTCCAAAAACATTACACCTAACTACGGACGCTCCATTTGAGTTCGAGGTAGACCACTGACTCTGAATTTGAGCAAGTTGGAAAAACTCTCCAAGAAGTCACATGGGGTGAAAGCCATCCGGGATATTGAAGTCGGCTATACTGATGTGGCCGTGACATTGCCGGACAGATTTAAGATGCCCCAGATCGATCGCTTTGATGGATCCGGGACCCTATAGTCCACCTCATTTGTTTTAGGCGTCTTAAGACCAATGGGCCTAACACCGCAAAGCTTTCTTTATTGGTCGAACCCTCTCGGTGTGGCATCCACTTGGTATTGAATTTGGAAGATCGGTGAAAATAAAGCGGGATGAGATGGTGAGGCCTTCGTTGCACAATATTCATATAACACACGGTCGAGATTACCACTCGTGATCTCGAGACAACGGCAGAGCCCAAAGAATCTTTTGGACTTTGTAACTTGGTGGAGGCGAAGGCATCGATGATGACTTTGAGGCCCACCGACAAAGATCAGATCGAGAATGATCGTCGCAATCTCAACCAAAGTGATCTTTGAAAGGATTGTAGTCCCCTTTCCACCTTTGCAGATCTACGAGATGGGAATGCAAATCGAGGGCTAATGAAACAGGGGCCTTTTGGACGGGATAGGGGCGACCGGAGAACCTTCAACCGCAACAACAACACAGGCACAAGCGGTGATGCGGCTGCAAGATCTTCCGAAGTGGGCATGGTCGCCACTACCACATCAAAAAAGGCTACTCCATTCACCGGTGCGTCCGGAAGTAGCTCACAGACGGCCAAATATCCACCCCGAGTCAAGAGGGTTTTCACTCCACTTCATATGCCTCTGTCAAAGGCTCTAGAGGTCTTACTCCGGGAAGGACATTTGAAACCGTTGGAACAACGGCCCCTACCCGATCCTATCCCTGCAAAGCATGACCAGACTAAATACTGTGCCTACCATCAACAAACCGGTCATGACACCGGTTGCTTTAAATCTGCGCCATGATGTACAAGATCTGTTTGACAAAGGGGTCATTGCTGCACCAGGTCCTGCAAAGTCTACCGGCACTTGATCAGTGAACTTGTGGGGGATAAGGTGACTATGTGATCGAGGGATGAGCCACCTGCGGGCGGCATTTGATTAACTCCAGACGTGGGAGTGACACGCACTGTTTTGGGCATTTGTGAATGCTAGTTTTGTACATTCTGACTTGGTATTGGGCTAGTTTTGTTGTTTTGTTTTGAGTCTGTCTTTTGTCTTGAGTCGGTCTCTTTTGTTTTTTGGTCATCTTGTTGTATCGAGTCGATCTGTTGTATAGAGTCGGGTGATTCCGAGGTGTTACCTCGGCGTCACCATTTTGTTTCGTTTGTCTTTTGTTTTGTTTTGAGTCTGTTTTTTGTCGAGAGCAGTTATGCCATGATTTTGAATGAAACAGCGGTGATTTCCACGTTCTCGCATTTGCTTCTGCCGTGTGCTAGTTGTGCCGGGATCTGAATGAAATGGCAGTGCATTCCACCTGCTCTCTTGTGCCTTGAAGTCATTATATTGACCTAAGTTTTTCAAAACCTTTTTGAACACTGCGGTGAAAACAAAGAGGGAGGAATTCCTCGGGATTTACAAAACTTTGATCAAATTGAGAGAAAGAGAGGCGTGCTAAGCCCTTAACGAATGAAATCATGCTTGTTAGCGTGAGTCTTGAGAAGGACCCTAGCTTTGATCCAGATTGGTCCTACTTGTCTTCGGTGTGACGATTTGTCGCTTTCTTAAAAACTTTCAAAAAAATATTTTGCGCGGTCCTGCGAAGACATGTGTGGAATCGCTCTTGAGATTGCGCAGCTTAGGATCGCTCTCAGCCTCGAGACTAGACCCCCCTTTGCTTTCAAACCTTGAACTTGAATTCAGAAGGTTCAAAGGTCAATTACGATGTGAGGCCTGTGTGGCTAGATTTGAAGCAGCCCTCGAACAAGAGGCACCAAAGTCAGATCAAGAGGATCAGATGTCGTCAAAAGAAGCTTGCAAGGCTAGAGCAGAAGCACCCCTCGAACTAGGGGCAAAAAAAATATCCGATGTACTCGAAGAGCCAAAGGTGAATCTTTCTGCAAGTCAATACAACGGCCACTCTCCTGGATATAGAGGGCTTCAATCTCAGAACCATTTGGCATGGACTGGTTACATTTTTACCCTTTGAGAGGCTCGCTGGGCCGAAAACCCGAAAGGGCGACCCAGGCAAAAGTTAGAGCGAGACAAGAAAAATATATATACAAAAAATGCAAAAAGAAAAAAAAAGGAAAAACAAAAAAAAAGGGGCAAAGATACAAAAATGCAAAAAGAAAAGAAAAGAAAAATGCAAAGAAAAAGAAAAGAATAAGAAAAGAAAGAAAAGAAAAACAAAGCTACATAAGGTTGAAAACACAACAGCGTATATGGCAAAAGTTAGAGCATAGAAAGGAGAGGTTAAATACCCGAGTGTACCTTTACCCCGAACTACGTAAGGCTTGATTCCCATCTTTGGGATACGTAGGCAACTTCATTCTGAAGTCCAGCCGTAAAGCGATTCAAATTCAATTGTGTCCATGTGATGGTTTTGACCATCTTTGCCTCCTCTGTATCTGAGAGTCTGGTTGTGTTCATCGTTCTGAGGACTGACTACAATGTACTGCGGTGCCATTCAAACAAGGGGCAACTTTCCGTTGCCATTCAAACGCGCCGCGGTGCTATCCAAACAAGGGGCAACTTTCCGTTGCCATTCAATGCGCCGCGGTGCCGTTCAAACAAGGGGCAACTTTCCGTTGCCATTCAGCTCTCTCCAAGCAAGGGGTAGTTTTCCTCCATATTCGAGGTTGTGCATCTCAAGAGTGGGTTCTATGCTCATTGAGCAAGTGGCCGTTTGCAAAAATAGTTTTTGAGAATTTTTACTGAGGTTGACTACTTTTCTCGAAAATTGTTCCATCTTTTCCAAAATTGGACCATTTCTTGGACCCGAAAAAGGAAAATTTTTAGGTGCTCATAGCTTCGACTTGTATGATTTCAAATCAAAAATTGAACAAGCATGTTAATCTAACTCTCATTTTGGTCAAATTTTTTTAGGAGAAAACCAAAATAAAAAATGGTCAAAATGATGAACTAGGGGCACAGTTGAGTCAGGTTCTCTGTCTTTTTCCCCGTTATCAACATACTTGCCAAGAAGGGCACTCTACACCGCCACAAAGGCACAAGCGAAGCACAACAAGAGGCGAAAGCTCTTTCATCCTCCGACCAGCAGTATCAAGCCAAGTCTGAAACCTGGAATGGATCAACATATTCCCATTCCCTCATCTGGGCAGATCTAACCATGTCCAAACTCCCCAGCAGGGCATCATCGATCGATGTCAGCCGCAGATCCGCTACACACCCAATTGTAGCGCAGTCCCTCTGTGGGAGAAACTCACTTCTTTGTGGCGGAAGAAAGAAAATCTAGCAGAATGCTAGAGGCACGAGCCCACAACTTCTTTTATCCATCAACCACCCGGGGAGGGATTGAAAAATGAGAGATTGAAGAATAGAGGCGTGCGATGAGAGAAAAAAGTGAGAAAAGGGCTTTTTCGGAAAAAGCGAGCTTGAGGGCGAGTGATGTGAGAACCACAAATGAGAAAGGGTGGGAAACATACCCGGTGAAACAGGCTCCCTGTGCACGTTTGAGCGTCGTGTCTTTTTGTTTTATCTCGATCCTTCTTTTGAGTCGTTTCGAGTGTTACTCGATGTGTCTAGGTTGTGTGCCTTTTATTTTCGTGTTGAGTCGTTTTGCTGTGTTCAGTCATAGGCTCAATACCCAGTTGATAACTTATGCTCACTCTCAATTTTAAAAAAATCGTTTTGTGCTCCGAGTGCCGTGCCGTTCTCCACATTTGTGCAAAACAGAATTTGTTCTTTCATAAAACCGCAGGGTTCAACCCAGGTCATGTGAGAACAGTGAAATCAGGACCTATCTGAAGCTATGGGTTTCGGGCTGCAAAGCAAAAGCAAAAGAGGAAAATGTCGGGCATCTGAGTTTGTTCCAACTTCAGTAAGTTTCGGGACTATATTCCGTGTGTACCTTTTCAGGTCTTGCCAATGTTCCGAAGTATGAGTGTGCCTCTACCTCAAGCTCAAGATCAAGTCTACTTCAAGCCAGAATGGCGATCAGAAGTGTTCACCCTGAGTACCACTCCCTGCCAGAGGCATCTTGGACGTGTTTGCGATGAGTTCCTAGGAGACCAACTGCGACGGTGGAAACTAGAGTTCGAATGGCCGTGGCCTAGAACGCATAAAGGTTGAGGATTTCGAGACTAGAGTCTGGTTTAAATACCCGAGGCGTGTCCTCGGCTTGAAATCTGTATGGCGGCCCCATAGATTGAGGCGGCGTGTATGCACCTCAATCACGGATCTTGAACCAACCTAGTCTGTCACCACGTTGGACAATAGGGAAAGTTGTGAGTATGATCGGGAAGACAAGCGGCGTGGCTCCACATGCGGTATTGTTACTTGTTAGCATTCGAGCCTTTGTCTTTGTGAGTTGAAGGTAAGTGTTGAAGGGCACGAGGAGATCCGTCAGAATAGAGCGGTTCACCGCCACTCACCTTATGAGGTGCTTTCTAAAGCGCCGCTTTGTCCATTTATTTGCTTTCCTTAAGCATCATGCATTGTAATGCATTGTACCTATCAAGTTTCATTCTCAGTCATGCACGATATTGTATGTACGGTTCATTCAAAGAAGTTCCGTTTAAAATCATTCATTTAGTGTATCAATCACACTTTATTTGCTTCGCTCAGTGTATCTAACACACTTCACACCTTTAGTGTATCAATCACACTTCATTCATTTTGTATCTAACACACTTCACACCTTTAGTGTATCAATCATACTTCGTTCACTAAGTGCATCTATCACACTTTGTGTTCACTTTCAGTATATCAATCATACTTTGTTCGCATAGTGCATCTATCACACTTTGTGTTCACTTTCAGTATATCAATCATACTTTGTTCACATAGTGCATCTATCACACTTTGTGTTCACTTTTAGTATATCCATCATACTTTGTTCACATAGTGCATCTATCACACTTTGTGTTCACTTTTAGTATATCCATCATACTTTGTTCACATAGTGCATCTATCACACTTTGTGTTCACTTTTAGTATATCCATCATACTTTGTTCACATAGTGCATCTATCACACTTTGTGTTCACTTCGATATATCAATCATACTTTGTTCACATAGTGCATCTATCACACTTTGTGTTCACTTTCGATATATCAATCATACTTTGTTCACATAGTGCATCTATCACACTTTGTGTTCACTTTCGATATATCAATCATACTTTGTTCACATAGTGCATCTATCACACTTTGTGTTCACTTTTAGTATATCCATCATACTTTGTTCACTAAGTGCATCTATCACACTTTGTGTTCACATTGATATATTCATCATACTTTGTTCACTAAGTGCATCTATCACACTTCGTGTTCACTTTTAGTATATCCATCATACTTTGTTCGCTAAGTGCATCTATCACACTTTGTGTTCACATTGATATATCCATCATACTTTGTTCGCTAAGTGCATCTATCACACTACGTGTTCGCCTTTAGTGTATCCATCACACTTTGCTCACTTCTTCATTTAGTGTATCAATCACACTTTGTTCATATAGTGTATCTATCACACACTTGCTTTGTATCTATCACACTATGCCTACTTTACGTATCTATCACATGCTCTCTTTGTGTATCAATCACGACGCCGCTTTGTGTATCAATCACACACGCTCGCTCTGTGTATCAATCACACACTTTCTCTTTGTGCATCTATCACACTATGCTCATCTTGTGTATCCATCACGCTTTGCTTCATATAGTGTATCCATCACACTCGCTTCGCTTTGTATCTGTCACACATGTTCATTTGGTGTATCAATCACACACGTTCGCTTTGTGTATCTATCACAAATGCACACTGTATTCACAGTGAGAATTGCAATAATTTTCTTACATCCTTTCTGCAATCCTTTCTGCATGAAATGCCGTTACGTTGCATTCGTTCGCCGGCACTGTGTGTGTCGAACTTTTGGAATCATAGGAATCACATTGAATATATGTTGTTAGCATATTGTTCTTGTTGAATTTCTCTATTTTGCAGGCACGATATTGTATGTACGGTTCATTTGAGGCTGGTGCGACCAGACGAATCGCGCAGGTATTGTATCTTCTCCGTCTGAGACGTGACGAGAATTGAATGATTCTCCGCATTCCTAACTGCATGAAATGTAGTTGTTTGCTTTGCATTCTTGCTTAAAACTGTTGCATCTATTTGTCAATACCTGCTTCATTACAGCTTGCTGCATTTGCATGATCATCTGGCTCCGCGCCTATCACTTTGCATTCACGCTTTCACTGCGCACGCATTTCTGTTTGTTTAGTATGATTGTCTAAGTCTTGACCTTATCAAAAATGGGTCGTCTCACGGGCTTTGACATTCACTCACGTCACTTCTTGACTTAGAGTTACGTCAAGAGGGGCAGCTATGAGACACTCCATTTTTGACCGTCCTTAAGACTCAGACGTCACCGATTGAGCGCTTGGTGATGGTGCATACTGTGCTCGTTCAGAAGTCTCAGAGTCGTGGCCGTGCGCCCTGCCTCCGGACTTCCGAACCCTCTTCTCTACCTTGTCTCGGTTTGCGAACCAGACTCGATTTTCTCTGTTTTCTTTCCTGAGGGAAGGGAGTGGTCCTGTAGACTATCTCCCGGTGGCCGTGAGCTACTTTTCGTGGCCGTAGGCCATTTTGCCCATTTCGGAGCCCGGTTCCCGGTTTTCGGGGCCGTTAGGCTGTGTGCCTCGGCTCGGGACCGCCCAACCATCTCCGACTTCTCCGGTTTTTGGCGGAGACCTCTGTTTTAATGTTCTGAGGAACACTGGGGCCCTGATGCCCACTTCGGCGAACACCACTTAGGTGCCGGCGACCCATTTCGGGACCGGCTGCGTGATTTGGGCCCCGAGCATTCATTTCGCATCCGCTTTCTCTGGTTTCTGGCAGGAACCTCTGTTTTATCATTTCGAGAAACCTTGGGGCCCCCGATGCCCACTTCGTGGCCGTATGCCACTTTCGGTGCCTGTAACCGGTTTCCGGGACCCCAAACTGCCCGGTTTTGGTCCCGAGCATTCGTTTTGCATCGGTTTTCTCTGATTTTTGGCAGGAACCTCTGTTTTGTCATTCCGAGGGACACTGGGGTCGCAGATACCCACTTCGCTGCTGAATACCACTTCCGCACCCGCGGCTCATTTCGGGATCGGTGCTCGGTTTTGGCTCCGAGCGTTCATTTCTCATTAGTTTTTGTTCAAACTTGGCAGGTACCTCTGTTTCAACATCAGGAAGATCACTGGGGGGGGGAGAAGCCAGCAATTATCTCAGATAACCAGTTTCGCTCATCCGGAGCCCGTTTTTTTCACTTCCGGGCCAATGTTGAACACCCTAGAGGTATTTTCTTCCAACCAAAGCTACATATCTGTGATCAGGGGACATGGGAGGACCCTAAACAAGCATGGTCGGCCAGCAATTTTGATTTTCATTTTTGGCCCTCTTCTTCAAATGCAATGTTGTGAATCCTGCTTCAATGTTGCCAAATTCCGACCTTGGAACCTTGTTCTACACATCTTGGAGGACCCTAAAAGTTGGTGGTCGGCCAGCAATTTTGAATTTCATTTTTGAGCCCCTCCTTCAAGCTCTATGTTGTGACTTCTGCTTCAGAGTTTCCAAATTCCAACCTTGGGGCCTTATTCTACACACTTGGGAGGACCCTAATGTATGGTGGTCGGCCACTAATTCAACACTTCATTTTTTGAGGGTGGCTGGCCGGCCACAAAAGGTGGCTGGCCGGCCATGGAAGGTGGCTGGCCGGCCACCTTGCAGAGAGTTACCTGGCCGGCCAGATTCCTGCTTTCCAGCCTGTTCCAGCTGTCCAGCTGCTTTTCAAAGTGTCTCCCTCATCCGGGGGATATTTTGGGAGGGAAAGATTGGGTGCTTTCCCTCCCCTTTTACACCCCATTTCTTGCCTATTTGAAGGGCCCTCCCCCTCCTTCTTCAAGGTTAGAAAATTTTGTCTCAAGATCACCCCTCCAAAATCCTCCATTTCCAAAGCTTTAAACTCCAAAAAAGCTTCAAGTGTCAAGGCCATTCCTTCATCAACACCTAGCCTCACCATCCCTACCATCACTTCAGCAGCAAGGAGGTGAATTTCAGAGGTTGAGAAGCTACAAATCAGAGCCAAGAATCAAAGAAAGACAAGTCTTCAAGGGTAAGTCCTCAAAACCAACTTTTAGGGCTTTTTCTTGATTCATTTCTATACTCCATTTGGTTGAGAATTGGGGCTCCGACCCCTACTGCTTTTGTGCTTTTTTTGAGCCCCTCTACAACTTTGTAGAAGGGCTCAACTTCATTTGAGGCTTCTATGATATACTTTTTTCAATATCTAGCTTTCATGCCATCATCTTGCAAGCTAGTTTAGGCCTATTTCCTTTTGTTTTTGGGGCTCCGACCCCTACTGGTTTTGTGCTTATTTTGAGCCCCTATACAACATTGTAGAAGGGCTCAACCTCATTTGGCCATTCCATATACCACCTCTCTTGGAAATTCACTTTAGGCCCTAATTCTTGCATGCTTTGTTAGGCTTACTTGGCTCCGGATTTCAGCCTTCATCAGGCTTAGAAATAGCCTTGTTTTTGTCTCCTTTTCATGTTATGTTGAGGGCCTTAAGCCATTTGGTGTATATTTTTGGTACTTCCTTTGAAATCCATCAAATTTACCGTATTCTTGCATGTTTTGTAGCCTCTTGTGCTTTTGGTTTTGGCCTTTGGTCAGAACTGAAAGGGGTCTTATTTTGACCCCTTTACATATTTCATGAAGAAAGTTTTGTCATTTGGTGTGTGCATTGCATGTCTCATGATATAGCCTATTTGGAAGCCTACTTTGCATGGATTTTATAGCATGTTTTTATTCTGATTTTGAAGATGTCATCTTCTGAAATTGTGCTTATTTTTATCTCATCTTCAATATTGTAGAAGAAAGTTTGTCCATTTGGGGTTTGCATATATCACTTGTCTCAATACCCCTCTTTTGGCCACTAATTTTGCATGCTATTGTTGATCTATCTATGCTTGCATTTTGGCCATGTTTGTTACTGAAAAATGCCATATTTGGGACTGCCTTGCTACTGTTCTTGCTTCCATGATCATATTTTGCACGTATAGCATGGCTATAGGCCATTTCGGGGCTTAATTTCACATTTTCGGGATGAATGCATGCTTCGAGTATTATTTCGATTTGTTTCGGGGCTGTTTTCCCTTTATTTAGGTGCTGAAATTCCATTACCATGCTTGCATATCATTTCCCGTGCCATTTCGTATCATTTTTGCATTGCCTCGGTTTGCGTGCCAATGGGCACGCACTTCGAGGCACCTCATTCTTATCATTTAATGGCCTATGTGAGTGTGGTGGAGGCCCGCTCATGTCGGCGTAAGCCCATTTTGCATTTTCATGCTTCTACATCATTGCCTCGATTTGCGTGTCCGCGAATGCAGCGGCGTTTAAAGACTTTATTCCCGCGGCCTCTATGTGAGTGAGCTGAGGCTCTCCCATGTTGGTGTAAGTCCATCCCGGCATTCCGTATGCCATTTCATTGCATTTCATCATCGCCTCGATTTGCGCGCCTGTGGGCACGCGTTTCGAGGCACTTCGGTTTTATCCGTTTTTCTCATTTCATCATCGCCTCGATTTGCGCGCCTGTGGGCACGCATTTCGAGACACTTCGGTCTTATCCGATTTTCATTCTTTCATCATCGCCTCGATTTGCGCGCCTGTGGGCACGCATTTCGAGGCACTCCGGTTTTATCCGATTTTCATTCTTTCATCATCGCCTCGATTTGCGCGCCTGTGGGCACGCATTTCGAGGCACTTCGGTTTTATCCGATTTTCATTCTTTCATCATCGCCTCGATTTGCGCGCTACCAGGCACGCATTTCGAAATGCCGGTTTTATCCGATTTTCATTCTTTCATCATCGCCTCGATTTGCGCGCCTGTGGACACGCGTTTCGAGGCACTTCGGTTTCCTCCGATTTTTATCTTCCATGCTAGCCTCGATTTGCGCACCTGTGGGCACGCATTTCGAGGCACTTCGGTTGTATCTGATTTTCTCATTTTATCATTGCCTCGGTTTACGTGCCTGTGGGCACGCGTTTCAAGGCATTTTAGTTTTATCCGATTTTCATTCGCACATCATCGCCTCGGTTTGCGTGCCCGTGTGCACGCATTTCGAGGCACTTCAGTTTTATCTAATCTCCATTTTAGCTTCGCCTCGGTTTGCGTGCCCGTGTGCACGCATTTCGAGGCACTCTGTTTTATCCGCTTGGCATTGCGTATGCCTCTGCCTCGGTTTGCGTGCCCGTGTGCACGCATTTCGTGCACTCGTTTTATCCGCTTGGCATTGCGTATGCCTCTGCCTCGGTTATGCGTCTGCGTGCACGCATTTCGAGACATTCTGCTTTATCCGATTGGCATTGCGTATGCCTCCGTCTCGGTTTGCGTCTGCAGTGCACGCATTTCGAGGCACTCTGTTTTATCCGGTTTGCATTTCATCATTGCCTCGGTTTGCGTGCCAGTGGGCACGCATTTCGAGGCACCTCATTCTTATCATTCCGGCATCCTATGTGAGTGTGGCTGAGGCCCTCTTCATGTTGGTATAAGCCCATCATTGCATTTCGCATGTCATTCCGCATTGCCTCGGTTTGCGTGCCAGTGGGCACGCATTTCGAGGCATCTCATTCTCATAGCATCGTGCATGCTAGGTTGTGTGTTAGTTGCATTTCATGCATATCATGCATATTGCACGGGAAACGAGGCACGTTTCGTACTCCGAGTGACGGAACGGGTCTCAATTCCCAAGTCACCGACACTCCGGATTACCCATGATGGAGTTAGGTTTTGTTGTAGCATTCATATGCATTCATCCCATATTGAGTTGTGCAATTCGATTCCTCGGCCATCATGTATCGATGTGCGTGATTGGTGGCACGAGGATCGAGGCATGCATATATTTGTGAAATACATTGCTATGCCCTTTTCCCCGCTCTGTTGCGGCAAAATCAACAATCAACAACTTTTGAGGTCGCACGATTTCGAGAAAATTGCAAGCGAGAGGCTAATCGGGGCATCCCGGATTTCGCCAAGCCCCAAAGATACACCATTTATCGAAGCGGCTTGCACGCCAGTTTTAATTCTTTTGTAATTAATTTGTTAATTAATTAGAATTTGTATTATTTCGGACTGTATATTCTTTTATTCGGGTCTGTATTATTATTTATTCGGACCCTCTGCGCGAGGGCACAACTGTAATAAGGGTGTGTGAGTGTGATGTATGTCTTCCAACCCCACGTCTTTCTCCCTTTTATTTATCCGCTTTGGATGGTTAGATATAGGGCATATTTCAATTAGCATACAATATGATAGCATGTTTGCATTCATTCATCTGTTTTGCACGCACCGGGCTCGGCACATCATACAAACTGCATTGTATTTCAATTCCAAAGTTGAATACTTGTTAGTTGTAGCATTTCATATGCCATGTTTAGAATAGCCGAGCCTACTATAGTTGCATTTTGCATGTGTTGCATTAGGCATTTCAGTACATTTAGGATCATGCATGGATTTCTAATCGCCTGCTTTTGGCTTGGAGTACTCGGTAAGTTTTATGCTTTAGCATCCTTGCATGCGTGTGAGTGTTGCCATGATAGCATGCTTACCATGAGGCTATGTGCTTATGTGATATAACCTTTGAATGCTGTGGGTGGAGGTTGAGTTATCGAATTGGGATCATTCATCGATTGTTTGTTTTAAGCCCACTAGATAGTGGCAAAATCATATTTTCTAAGCCCACCTGAGGGTGGCAAATCCGCATTTTAGCCTACCTGCGGGTAGCACCATCACACCATTTTCAAACAAACAAACATGAAATGTTTAGTTCCAATTCAGACGGCCCAGTCTATACTTGCTTGCTGCGAGCATCACATAGTAATCCTAGGCTAATAATCGGAATAAGAACACACAATGTTTTCAAAAATTGATATCATGGTTAGTAGAGGCCGGTCTTTGACCGGGCGAGAGGGGGTGCTCACGATGTGACCTTCCCTAATCGTACCCAAGTTCCCGAGCCAACTTTGGTGATGACGGACACGTGGCCTTTTGGCACCGAGTCAGGGTTTCCTAAATTTCCCATTTTAAAATATTTAGGTGGCGACTCTGTTATCTGGAAAAGCAGTCCATGTTTGGCACTTCTTTCAAAAAAATCTGTTTTCCTTCAAAACGATTTGCCAGATTTGGACTCTTTGGTTCAAGATTTGGAACCGCAACAAAATCGAGTCCGAGCTGTAGCGAGGCCCCCCCCGCGGGCGTTGTTACATCGGCGAGCACTTGCCCCTTGATTGACGTCCTAGGCAGAAATTGAATATCATACTGGCTGAGTTTGAGAGCCCACTTTGAAACACACCTTGATGCTTCCGCACTACAAAGTACTAACCAAAGGGGGTAGTCCGTTAGTACCCCAATGGTATGCCCCTGAAAGTAATGCATCAATTTTCCTGCTGCCATGACGAGAACCAGGACGAGTTTTTCCAATGGAAGGTAGTGTGTTTCTGCATTAACCATTGCTTTGCTCACATAATAAACTAGCCGTTGCTCCCCAAGTTCTTCCTTTAACAATATGGCGCTGACAGCCCAATCGGAAACTACTAGATATCAAATGAGGGGATCACCTGCTGACGGTGTTGTCAAGAGTGGAACTGATCGAAGATAACTCTTCAATCTATTCAAAGCAGCTTCGCACTTGGAGGTCCATTCAAAAGCTTTACCCTGCCGAAGGGTATGAAAGAATTGTCGGCAGCGATCTATGGAACGACTGATTAACCTGTTGAGTGCGGCGGCCATCCCCATCAGCTTTTGAACCTCCTTGACTGATCGAGAAGAGCCGAGTTCTAGAATTGCTATGATTTGCCTTGGGTTGGCTTCGATTCCATGGCGATTAACAATGTAGCCAAGGAATTTGTCGGATTCGATCCCAAATGCACATTTGGAAGCGTTCAGCTTCATTTTTTACTTGCGTAGAATGCCGAATGTCTCTTCCAGATCAGCTAGATGAGTTTGCTCTTCTTTGGACTTGACAACCATATCGTCAATGTACACTTCCATAATGCGGCCGAGTTGCTCATTGAACATGGCAGTGACTAGTCTTTGGTAAGTTGGCCCCGCATTCTTCAGCCCGAAATGCATAGCCTTATAGCAATAGATTCCTCTTGGGGTGAGGAATGTAGTTTTGCCTTGGTCCTCCGGATGCTTGGTGATTTGATGGTACCCTCTATAGGCATCCAGGAAACTCATACGTTGATGATGTGTCGTGGCATCTACGAGTTGGTCTATTCTGGGGAGGGGAAAGTAATCCTTGGGACAAGCTTTGTTTAAGTCCGTGAAATCCACACAAACACGCCAAGTCCCATTTTTCTTCTTTACAACCCCAATATTCGACAGCCATGTAGGATAGGTCACTTCCCAGATTGCCTTGGCATCAAGCAATCGGTCAACTTCTTCAACAACAGCAGCAGTGTGTTCTGCGACTGACCGCCAACTTTTCTGAATAATTGACTTACATTTGGGGTCAATGTTTAAACGGTGCTAAGAAATAGATGGATCCACCCCCGGCATCTCATATGGTGACCACACAAATACATCAAGGTTGCCGAGTAAAAAGGAAATTAGCTGCTACCAGTCGACTTTATTCAGGAAAGCACCGACCATAAAGAACCTATCAGGATTCCCATCAATTTCAACTCGATCCAGGGCTTCAGTTGCCTTTTCACTTGAGAGCCACCCAACATCATCGAGGCTCTCTCGATCCGGCAACTCAATAGAATTCAATTCCAGTTCTCTTGGTGTTTTTGCAGCTAGAAGATAACATGCTCGTGTCAATTTCTGGGAACCATGAATTTGTTCAATGCCACATTCAGTCGAGAAGCGAAGTAGTTGATGATAGGTGCTCAGCACGGCCTGTATGGTATGCAGCCAAGTTCATCCCATGATGAGATTATACGGCGAAGGAAGCTTGACAACCAAAAATTCCACATCCACTAATTGAGAGCCCGCTGGAACTGGTAGCGTGATTTTACCCAACGGATATCTGGATTAGCGTTGAAGCCGAATAACAGATAATGAGCTGGAGACAGGTTTGACTCAGTGAAGCCGAGCTTGATGAAGGTCTTGCAGTACATAACTTCCGAAGTACTCCCCTGGTCAATGAGAACACGTTCAACGGTGAATCAGTTTACACGTAGTTCGATGACTAAGGGATCAATGTAAGGGAGCGTTACGCCAACAAAATCAGAATCATCGAAAGAAATACTCGCAGCTTCATGGGGCCGTTTCACGGGTGTGATTTTCTTTTGGAGGTTAGGATGCGATTGAGTTGTATGTATCGCAGATGCCGTCGGCAAACTATATATCATATGGATTACGCCAAGTAGAGATGAATCTTGCCATAAAGCAACTATTTTGGTTGAGTTGTTCTTTCGGACATTGCTTAAGCCGACCATCTTGTACCAACTCCTCAAGGTGATCCTTCAATGCATAACAACTGTCGGTATCAAAACCGTAGTCCTTGTGATATTCACATCGCCTATCCCATCTCCTCGTGTTGGGAGGCCCCACCATTTTGGGTGGCCATTTGAAGAACGGAAGGTGTTGAACTTTAGATATAACCGTGCTAATCGGCTCTGACAACTCTGTATACTTCTTGTCCGCGCGCCTTGTGCGCCTGCTATCCACTTGAAGTTGTTCATTAGCTCGGTGGGAACATTGGTCATTTAATCGGCGCGAATCTCGTCTTTTGTCTCGTTTTGCCCGATTCTGTGGTTCAGGGCTCCGTGATGGTACAGAATTTATCAGCTGGACGATTTTAGATGGGGCCATCTTGTTAGCCTTGTGCCCAGCTTTGACCCGTAGGGCGTCGTCATCTTCCACTTTGCAGTATTCTTCGACTTTCTTCATTAACGACCAGACTGTTTTGGGGGGCCTTCTGTTCAAAGAGCTGTGGAGAGCACTATCAAGATGCAACCCCATTTTAAAGGCGATGATGGCCATGGAGTCATTGCAGGCATCATCTACGAGATTAAAGCATTCCCAGTAGCGCGCCAAATACGCTCATAGGGTTTCCCCTAGTTGGATTTGCATTGCCCAAAGAGAATCGACCTGCTTCGGCTGGACCTCATTGGTGATGAACCTTGCCCTGAAGGATTTTTGGAGTTGATGGAAGCTTTTAATCGATGCCGGCTCCAATTTATAGTACCATCTAATGGCCAAAGGTCCTAAACTGCTCGGAAATATTTGACACATGAGGGCCTCGTCGTCTGTATGTAGTGTCATGGCTTGCTTATAATGACGAATGTGATCAATGGGGTCCGATTTTCCATCATATAGGGTGAATGATGGAGCTTTGAACTTTTTGGGTAGCACTACCCTTGTGATCCGTCGCACAAAGGGGTTATGTTGATCCTCTTCGTCTGAACCATTTCTTATTCGCTTATTCCATGCACACGGACTCCCTTTAGAGGAATTGGAGGTTTCGACTTGTCTCGTCTTTTTGGATTCTGGGGATGATGAGTTAGAATCACTGTCACTATCTTGTCTCCGAACTCGAGGTCGTCGACCATCCTTTCTCAGAAGTCGTTCCGGATCTTGGCGTGTGGCTTGTTGGGATTTTGCCACCTCAAAGGCGAAATCCTGTCGAAGGCGCTCATTCTCAGCAATCATGTTTTCCAACCTCTGTTCATTTTGCTTCGCCTGATCTATAATCGCTTGCATTGTCTCATGTGTTGATGTCGAGGGTGAGATCTGGGCAACTGAGTTGAAGTTCAAGGTCCTTTGTGTGGCAATGGTCTCAGGCCCAAGCATGTTGCTTGGAGTGGTATCATCTCGTCGCATAAGGTCATCAACGACTATCAGAGGATCTTCTATTACGCCCGCCATGGATATGTTGGAGTATTTCCACAGACGGCGCCAATTGTGGAGAAGTGGTTTGGAAATACTCTTTGGATCCTGTAGGACGCTCATGATCCTTTGCTAGTCACTTGAAAATGAATGAACACTCCGGTCGGGGGTACCCGAATTAGGACTCCGACGGATAAGTCAGTGTATACTCTCTTGGTTGCTTATATCTCAAGTTAAACTTGTTCTCACGTACCTTTCTCTGGCTGATGCTCCTCTATTTATATTTTTTCTTTTGGGCCTTAGGGTCAGGCCCACCCTTAATCCATTGCACGTTTATTTATTTGGCTTTTGTTCGGTTGGCTGGAATGTCGATTAACCTATTCGGCCTTGTGATCGTATAAAATGAAGCCGAATACAAATTCCGTCATTGACTGTCCTTATATCGTTATTGGACATTATTGCCCCCACAATATTCGGCTCCCACAAGTAGCATATGTAAACTGGAAATGAATTGAAGGAAAATGAAATGAGGTTAGGTCTTAGTGGCATATGAATATGCAGGCCTTATGGATGTTTTAGTATCGGTATTGTTTATGCACGTAGTATTTATATCTTTGCTAAACCTCATATATTGTGTTAGATTATCTCTACTGGGCTGTTGGCTCACCCTATACGGGAATACCATTTTTAGGTGCAGGTGAGATATTTCCTCTAAGGCAATAGCGTGGATGGACTTTTGAGAAGCAAGAGCTTCTTAATTATGCCTTATGTGTGTATGTTTGTTATTTGTAAAGCCAAGGGTTTAAGATGTAATGAGCGGGACTCAATTTGTGTAACCAAGCAATGACTTGGAAATATGTAAGCCTACATGGCATTTAACTGGTTGATAAACAGTGAACTCTGATATATGAAAGTATGTTGTTTCTCACATTTATTCCGTATATGAGTTATCTTTATTGTATTATTTTTGGGGCGTTACAACTTCAAGCTCTTTCCCGAACTTTGAACAAGTCTCTAGCTCTCTTTCAAGATCACCATTCTTCTCTTTCATCTCATCATGATCACGAAACAATTGAGTTCTCTCAATCTCACATGTGGAGAGCTTGGCTGTCAAAGATTCCAACTCTTTTGAGAGAACACAACTTCCGTTTGAGCTTCCATGAGTTTTTGCTCTACTTTCTCTTTCCTTTCTCTACTTCACCTGAGCTTGGTGGACAACTTGATGTTTATCTTTGTCAAGGTGAAACTCTTCTTATACAACATCTCATACGGGAAGAGTTACACTACCTATTTCTTCTTCTGCACTAGAAGAGTCACTACCACCATTTGAAGACCCTGAAGTGAAGCTTTCATTCTCACTCTTGTCCAAAGACGAATTCCCATCTGAAAAATCAACATTTGATGCATGAGAGACGGGTGTACCATGAGATTAAACAGTAGAACTTGCATCCTCATAGATAGACTTCAACAAACCCCATGCTTCTTTGGCCGTCTCACAATGAGAAATATAAGTTAGCCCACCTTCTGAGATAGCACCTTATATTTACTTTAATTCTCTCGAGTTGTATCCAGAATGTAGTAACTCAAGTTCACTCCATTGCTCTTGAGGTTTCAAGCTTCTCAAGTTGGTTACAAAATTAAGTTCATATGGCATCTCAAACCCTTCTTCTATGATCCTCCAAAGGCTTGCATTAAATGCCAATTAATACATCCTCATTCAAGCACTCCAGTATAGGTATTTTGTATTGTCCCAGGTCTTAATCTTGACTTGTTTATGTTAAATGGTAACCATTACTCTATACTTATGTTTTTTTTTTTTTTTTTTGAAAAGTTATGGGTTGCATTTGACCTTTTAGTTATTATAATTGGGACCTCCACCTCATTGTTTGAAGCCTTGATTGATGAGTTAACTTGTTGGTTAGGCAAGATTAGACCAAGAATGCCATATTCAAATATTTGTTTTGAGTAGTGTTCTCTCTTTTACCTTTTTCTCTCTCCACATTTTGAATATTGATATGAGGCTAGAACCATTGGAAAGATTATTTTCAGGGCTTCAATTTGGACTCAAAATTAACCATATTCCATTTCTAAACAAGGGAGATACGCTTGTTTGAAGTCACTAGCAAAAGCCCTCTCGTCAAATCCACACGAGCAGAAATTTGAATTCCGCATGAGAGGATTTCGTGAGAAAGCCATCTTTTCTTGAGTTGATCCGCACGAGCAATTTTAAAATCCACACGAGCGGATTTTGAGCGTCCAAACATCAATTTTTGTGCTCTTTTCACTCAAATCATATCTCTCTCTCTCTCTCTTTGACAATTTCTCATACTCTGTCTCTCTAACTTCTTCTTTTTTTTTTCTTTTTTTTTCTTCTCTTTTTGACCATTTCTCGTCACTCTCTCTCTCTTTCTAGCTTCTCCTTTTTCTCCATTCTCTCTAAACTTTCACCAAATTTTACATTTTCTTCGATCTGCAAAGATCAAGCGAGATTTCAATACTCGTTCCTCATACAAAAATGGCGAGCATCTTGAGGGCTATGTTTTGACCAGTGGAGATCAAATTCCGGTGAAGTTGATTTTTAGAGTTTTCTCATCTTCTCTCTTTGAAGTAGGGATTTCTTTGCTCATTTTTAATACCTCATTATAGATAGACATGTCATAGTTTTTATAGCATTAAAAACTTAATTTTTTGGGTATTTTTGAAAAGTATGTGATGAGGGTTATGATTTTGTCATCCAGAATTAAATCTTGTGTTTTGTTGTAAATATATGAGATTGTAATGTTTGAAGAACATGTTTAAAAGAATTAGAGTAAAAAGACCTAATTAATTATTTATGGGTTATGAGACAAAGGAAAAAAATTGGTGATTTGATTTTATTTGAACCATATAGGGTATTATGTATTAAAATGTGAAAATGGGTATTTAAGGCAATAAAGAAAGTCATCATGAATTTAATTTGTGTTCATTGTTATTTATGGTTTTATAATTGTTAAGTTGTAATAATTGTCGAAAAATCAGAATTTTGGAGAAATAAAAAGGGTATTGGTAAATGTTATGTGTATTGAAAGATTTGTGGATTGGTTAATGTGGTTTATGAGGGTTATGATGAAAAGCCTCAAGTCCTTTGGTTATTTATTTGTTTGAGAGATGGGATTAAGTTGTGTTACATATGTGTTAGATTATGAAAATAAATTACTAATTGAGTTTTGGTAATTAATGAGAAAGATGTAATGATCTGTTGTGGGTATTGGGAGTTTTGAGAGAAGGGAAAATAAAATTTGAAAATCAATAAAATATTTATATACTTTTGTAAAATGAGAGGTAAGAGGAGTTGGCGATTTTTCTTTAAAACAAATGAATAATTATATTCGTGACGAATTACTATTTGTTGAACTAAATTTGAATATTTTGAATTGAATCAATGTAAGCCTACGACTAGGCTTTTACACTTTTGTTTCTAGGCCTTTAGACTTTTATATTTTTGTTTGTATCTGCCTTTGTAGTCTATAAATTGACATTGAAGCCAATGAAATCGAGCATTGCAAATTCTCAAAAACTCTCTCATCATTCATTACATCTCATATTCCTTCCATAATTAGTTAGTTAGAAAATATATCTACTAAGTATTTTGGTATCAGTGCCTAGGTATTGAATTTGGTCAAAAGCTTTATAGCAAGATCAAGTTCTATGTACGTATACTCTTTTAGATTTTATTTCCTTTTGATAGTTATATTACTAATAAATTATTGTGATATTTTCTGTTTCACTATTAGCTATCAAAAAACTCATAATCTTGTTAATTTTCAAAGCCCATATACCCACGGATTGTTAACCCAAAATCACCAATTGAAGGCTCTTAGTGTAACGCCCTCAAAATAAAACATAAAACCCATCACAGAAGACATGAATTTATATAAGAGAAATCAACTATTTCTATTCATCAGAGTAGTTCTTACAAAAGTATTACATGTTAACGACAAAAGCAAATGCCCTACGGGCTTACAGCTTTCCAAGTTAACACTTGGTTACACACAAAAAGAGTACTAACTCTATACAAAAGAAGCCCTTGGCTTGATGTACATGTAATACAAACAAAAGAGCAAAAGAGTCTTCAACTCTCATCCTCATCATCCAAGCTATGTCCTTGGAGGTGGCATGCTACCAGTACCTGAAAATGATGTCCCGTATAGGGTGAGCTAACGCCCAGTAGAGATATCACTACAACAAATTAGGTCTTGAATGATGAATTTTTTTTGTCTCCAAAGAGCTAATTTCGTCACTATATATATTTGTGAGGAAATATTTTCCTCACCGGTTTCGTCATTGAATGTTTGTCACTAAAAATGTCTATGACGAAAAACAATTTCGTCACCAATAACATTACTTTAGTGACGAAAATTTTTGTCACCAATAAGACAATATTTTATCGCAAAAACTCTTCATTTTCGTCACCTAATAATTACTCAGTACCGTATATAAAACTTTAGTTGACGAATAAATTTATCACACATGTTGATCATTGATGAGGAAATAATTTCGTCACAGTAAGATATAAAGTTGACGAAATTTTTCGTCTCCAAAAGCTAAACATGGGTGGCGAAATATATTTCGTGACAAAAAAATGTATACGTAACAAAATTTTTAGTCCCCAAACTACAAAATCAACAAAACTTTTCATATATAAGCTGCGATAAATTTCGTCACAAAACTTATTGTTCCATATTTTATAATTTAATTTAAATTATTATTTCACAAATATTCCTGCTCATATCTCAATAGCTTTCAAATATACTAACAAATCCACTAGCTATTATACACCACTCCACAAAACAATTCAGTAACCAATATATATTATAAATCAAAATATATCTATCAAACAAATTTAATAATAATTCATTAAGTATAACAAAAACACTATTACAGCTAATCTCAAAATGAACTAAGTATCAGTCGACAAAAAAAAAAATTGATCTTGATTTACGAGTAGAACCAAGTATCAATCCACAAAAAATATCAACACTTGATCTTGATTTGCAAGTATGCTTCCAAATGTCATCAAAAACCAATCTGCAAAGAAAATAAAAAAGGAAAACATTAATATATTATCAATTACAACTAAACTAATATATAAATAATTTTATTTTATAAACCAATTTAGCAAAAATGTATTTTTTTAATATTGGACTTTCATCTGTCCTAAATCACAAAAAACAACTGATCTAACTGGGGCAAGTGAATCATGTGAAATGAACACATATGAACCTACCAATGTTGAAAACAATCAAGCAACATGATGACTTTTATTGTCATATCCGATGGTTCAATAAAACTTGGAATCAAAGGTGGTTCACTATTATGCAAGCATCATACCCAATTGATGAGCAACTAACCAAAAACATAATAAAACAACTACAAATAAACATAGGAAGGAACAAAACCAATATACACCTCTTAAGCTGCCATCCCTTGAACTAGCATACATTCCATTCATACTGTGAGTTTCCAAACCAAAAGTCTCGTGCTTATACTGTGTGTTTCTACAAGTCACTTTTGTCCTTAATAGCCCTGTTTGGTGCAGTTTAAAAACTGCTTATTTCAACTTTCAGCTTAATTTAAGTTATTTTGATGTGTTTGGTTTAGCTTATAGCTTATAGCTTATAGCTTTTTGGAAGTCAAAAATCAGCTTATTCTTTGAGTGGGGCAGGAGATGCTTAATTTATAAGTCAAAAATCAGCTTATGTTCATAGTTATAAGCTATAAGCTGTTTAGGCATAAGCTATAAGCACTTTCTCATAGCTCTACCAAACAGGACTAATAAGGTGTTCAAACCAATTCCTAGGCATTTTCATGATTATTACACTGTTTTCCATATTTTAAAGCTAAAGAGTTCAAAAAATGGAAGTTTGATACTCACCCAAAAAAAAAAAAAGAGCAAGTTTGAGCTAAATTTTCAAATCAGGAGTCTCGTGTTTGTTCGGTGAGTTTGTATAAGTCACTTTGGTCCTTACCAAGGTGTTTGAACTGATCATTGGGTATTTCTATGGCTAATTCAAAATTTTCCTTCTGGATGCCAATTTTCAACCTCAAGTGTTCAAAAAATGTACCCAAAAAAAAAAAAAAAGGTGTTCAAAAAATGCAGATTTGAGTTTAATTTTAAAATAGGGAATCCAATGATTGTTCCATGAGTTTCTACAAGTTGTTTTAATCCTTACTAAGTTGTTAGTATTGATTCTTGGGCATTTTCCGTGACTGTTTCATGATTTTTGCCTCTAAATGCTTATTTTCAAGCATAAATACTAAAAAAAATATTTTGTTCTTACTTCTATGCTTACTTTTGGTTTGCATGAAGTCAACTACAACAAAAGACAATCAAAACAACAAACACTAACAGAACCTTGCTTCCCCTGTTTCAAAGTCGTGCCAAAAGCAACAAACAATACTTAAGACCTAAACTAACATCAAACCTGCCATATAAGCACCACAAATCAGCACCCAAACACAACAATCAAACCTGACCCAATACAGTAGCAATCATGCCACAAAGTGTTTAATGCTACTTGGATATTTTTGGTACTGTTGCTCATAACATCAAGCATTTGGTTTTGTTTATTCCCAGCTAGGTTGCGTCCATACTAAAGGCTGCTATGGACTGCACAGGAATAAGGTTAGAGTGCCATGTGTTGGGCCATTTGTTAGAGGTGGCTGCTTATGTGTTGTGTCTTGATACACAGTTCTAACTTGGATTCTATTAATTTCCTTTTAGTTTCTTCATTTCTTATTTCTCTTAATTTTTTTTCTTATTTTAATTAACCGTATACATGAGTAATTATGAGATTTTATTAGCAAAAATCAAGATTAATATTGAACTTGATGTTAGCATAATCTCAATGTCATTGCCCTTGAAGCAGTACTACAACTAATTTTATTTTAATTTTTTGGTTATTTTCTTCACAAAGTGGATAATATATTGATTCCAAATAATAAAGCTGTAATAGTGGAAAACAAAAGGACTAAAAGTGAAGTCAAAGATATAAGATTTGCAAATATGAAAATTTGACCACCATCTACAATTTAAACTACCAGTAAGCAAATATAATGCTAAAGACATAACTGTGATTTTAGTCGGTTCTAGCAATTGATGGGGCTTGCTTTGGGGGTTTTGTTTAGGTGGTGTGAGTAGGGGTTGCTTTGGGGGCTGTGTTTAAGTGGTGTGAGTCTTGTCGTAGTCTAGATTTGTGTCCTATTTTCAAACCTAAAGTGTTATGTTTTACATTGTTATAGAAATGTATTGCATATTGCAAGTTTATATAATTTTAGGTTGTTGACACATGTTATTCAAGTTAAATAAAATAAATCAGTTTAATGAGGTGTCAAATTTACCTCTAGTTCAACCGAGAGAAGTTTCATCCTTCCTTAGACCCGATGCATCCTCCCCAACACTGTTGCTAGGAACTAACTCCGGAATGCTTGCTAGATCTATCCCTTTGTTTCACTTTCACAAGCATTATAGAATATGAGTAGCCACATAGAAATTGTTGGGTATCTATGCAGACAACCTTCCTTGTGGAGGGATTCAAATATATGGTGGACACTGCAGCTGATTTAAAAAATAAGATAAGAAGTCCAAGAAACTAAACATGATAGTTTTAAGCCAAGTACAAGGAAAATTGTGTACATAAAGCACAATAACATATGTGAAAAGAGAGAAGATTCTGAAGCATGCGCTACTACAAAAATAGTTAAAGATCACACTTTTTTTGTGTGATGTAAGTTATTTAGAATGCTTTGATCTCTAATGAGGTCTTTCATATACCTCATTACATAAAACCCACATTCCACGTTTGTGGGTTGTTGCGGGGACTACATGAAAGCATTTTCATTATTATTAGAAACTACATATAAAGTGTTATGATCAAGCTGAACAACCATTAGCATAAATATAAGAGTGATAAAATTAGAGAAAAGCATCTTTTAATGACACTCAAAACTAAAATATATACAAACTAAAACAAGAAAAGCATCCACTTTCTATAACATATGCATAACCAGCCGCTTGCATAAAAATGAAGAACATTGTGAACCTAAAAGGAAATGAACAATCAATAATTTTCAATTCAAACAATGTCAATGATTTAATTTAACAAATGAGACCAGGAGAGTGCAACAATCAACATAAAGAAGAAAAGAACATACAAAATGAGCCTTATCAAATCAAAATTCTGCATACCCGATGGCTTCTCAGGGCCAAACAATGTGTGCCACAAATCTTACTTCAAACTCCTTGTACTTTGAGGGCAGAGTCAGATTGAACAATTTTTACAACTAAACTTGCATAAAAGAATGTAAAGTTGCATACCTCTGACTAAACTGTGAGACCGCTTTCTATTTATCTACTTTCAGTAATTGAGGATGAAGTTAACGGCGTAGATTCAGCATGTTGAGACTCATCATCAGAGGAGCCTCGAGAAGCTTCATTTTTCAACTTGTGGTTGTTATATGCAGCTACACCTGTAATGGCTGCATAAAAAACCGTATTTCTTTGCTAGGTCAATAGGTATCTAAGAAACACTGATGTAATAACAAGATGCAGATGCAACATAATGCGGACATACTAAAACTACAATTTTCAAAAAATGGAGACAAACAAATTGAAAATATAACAGAGAACACCCTAAAGTATATTTTAAGAAGGCATAAGGATTCACAAAAAAATTGGAAATTACTAGTCTTTATGGTTTGAAAAATTAAAAAGCCTGAAGGAGTAATTAGTTGGTATAAAAAACTTCTTTTCATTTTACTCTATTTTTTCCCAAACTTGAACCAAGGCCACAGATGTGCCTCACACATGCTAGCATGTCTGTTTTTTAAAAAAATAAAAATAAAAAAAGGACTTAATTGGACACATGTCAGACGTAGACATGCTGACCTAGGAGGCATGTCCATGCTTCCTAGATAGATAATCTCTATTTCATGAAATCACATGTCTAATCAAAAACAAAATTAAATCACATATCTTTTTGTCCTGCACAAATAGTATTAAAGACAGCAGAAACATTATTGCAGTACATTAAAATTGAAATTTCTTTTCTGAGTGATCAACAGGGTTCTCATCCAGATCCTAAGCATGGTCACTATCTGAAATGCAGATGAAATAAACAATAGTATTTTTTTTATCAAAGAATGGAGAAAAAAAAAACATTAAAAAGCAGAGGAAAAAGAGAAAACCAAATGCAACACACAATATGCTAAGCATTGCCCTAGTGGAAATATGAAAAAAAAGCATATCTCAATGGTTAGATAAGCAACAGTACCCACATCAAGAAAATGTGAATTCCATAAAATTGAAAATGCAAATTTTTTATAAAGCTCGAGAAAAATAAATTTTTATGGATAATACAAAGGATAACCACCTATACAATGCCCTTTTTAAAGTATGACAGACTGCAGTTTTTTGTTCTACTTTCCTGGAATTGATTTCCAATGTGAACAATCTATAATACTAGAATATAAACAATACAACATTGAGAATATACAAAGGACATACTGAATATACAAATAAATATCATAATACTAATGTCAAATTTTGAGACAATAAACTATAGTGAAAACCCAAAACAAAAGTACTTGTTATCGAAAAATTACCAATACCATAACCAAACAGATTTATCATTGTCAGCATTGTATCGGCAAACAGAAGGGCTGATAGTAACCACCCAATCCTTGACAACTCCAGCAACACGAATTGTCAAAGCACTTGTATGCGAGATCACAAGAAAAACTGATAGATTGAGTGCAAAAGTACAGAGAGAGTTGAGTGCTAGGATAACAGGTTGAAAGCTCCATGTCCCTTGGGCATCCATCTTTAGCTTCTCTAGAAAAATCCATAGAATGAACAAGAAAATAGCACTAAACATGAACTATGATTCCGTTCACATGGCAAAAAGGTTCTGTATACAAACATCAAATGGTGAAAGAAAGAATGATAACAATTAAACTTTGGCAGATGAAAATACATGCCTACAGGGACTAACGTAGTACATGACAGAAATAGGGTTTAGTTTGAGACCCTTCCTTTTAACAAAAATCTCCATGAATATAAGCCTCAAAGCTTCCCGGACAACACCTCCCATTTGGTAAATCACACCAATCCAGTTAATATCAATCTCCTCATATGAAACCACTAGAACACCAAAACTTATCACTGAAATTATTAAAAGCATTCTACAGCTCATCATTTCAAGTCCAGTTGCAACTCCAAGAATGAAAACAGCTACTGGCACTGCAGATCTCAGTTAGAAATCAAACGTGCTATCACTAACAGAGGTAACAACAATAGTTATATGAATACTCGAGTCAACAATCATTCCTAAGGAGAATGATTAATTAAAAAAGAGGGATAGTCAATACTTACTAATTGCTTTCAACATTTGAGCAAAGGCAACAGATTATAGAGATAAGCAGTATTTCCCAGCAAAGAATCATTGCAAACATTGCACTAATTAGGATGACTAATGTAACATATCTGAATGTTAAAACTTAATTAGATTTATTTTATTGTATATTGAAGGGGGAGGAGGGGTTGTCGAAGAAAATATTAAATATTGAATTCAATTTTTTTAATAAAATAATAACATATTTAAAACTAACTAGCCATTGAATAAAATAATAAAACAAGGGTAAGATTTATTTAAAATAATAAAATATTAAATTCAATTTTTTTTTTAATAAAATAATAACATATTTAGAACTAACATAGATAAGATTTATTTAATTTTAAATTTGATTTTTTTTCCTTTAGAAATAATTGTAACTGGTATAATTAATCATAGTCTATATACAATTCATAAATTTGGCAAACAACCATCCATTAATTTCAAATAACTTGTCAAATAAATAGGCTTTTCAAGTTTTTGAGGTAAAAACAATCATCTATTAGTTTAAATAATTCACCACATCAACCATTTATTTGTTTTGAATCTTTATCGAATTTTGTCGAGTCCTTTTAAATTTAGGTGGATTTTTTTGTGGACTAGTATAATAGCTAAAAATATTTTGGAGCCTTTTTTTTTATAATCAATTTTCGGCACCTGCGACCCTATATTCTTCAAATATAGAATAGCAATTTTTGGGCATTTAGAACCCTAGAAATCATTGTCATCTTATATCCTTTTCAATTTACTACATTCTTTTTAATTTTTGTATGATATACAATAAGTTAATCTATTTCCTAAACAGAGGGCCATTAATCCATCTTCATGGGTGATCTCATGCTTAAGGATAAGATTGCACCAAGTCAGTTCCATACAAATTCTTATCAAATCTAGAACTAGATAAACCTGGGTCAATACTAGAATTCCAACCCAAAACTGAGTGGAGGAACAATGTATTAATATAAATAAAACCAAACCAAAATTCCTTGGGTGGGATACAGAGCAAAGAGGGACCACCTATCGAAGCAGAATGAAGTAGCGAGGTGTAGCACAATGACCGCAACGGCAAACGGCGGAAACCGTGAGAGAGGGAGAACTTCCAATCGTGAGAGAACGAGTGAAAATCGGGGAGAGAGATGAGGGGTTTTTACCTACCAGCAAAAACAAGAGAGGGGAATTTGGGAGGGATTGTGAAAGAGGTCCCTGTTTGGTTTGAGTTTTGTTTTCTAATTTTTTTTTCTTATTTCATTTTTAAATGTTTAAGAATTATTTATATCCTTTCTAAAATTATGTAACAAAATTTTACATATTATTTTTTTACTATTATATATGACAAAATTTTATAATTTGTCACGAATTATTCTTATTTAGTGATGAAATTTATTTTCTTCACTACTTTTCGTCACCATAGGTTACTTAGAGAGCTAATTAACTTATGTTTTGTTTTGAGAAAGAGAGAGGGGGAGAAGAAAACTGATAAACAAAAAAAAAAGGGGGATGAAAGTTAGTAGTTTATTTTTTTTCATTACCGCCCAACATGTCAAAAATTTTCCTCCAAAATTAGTGACAAAATAATTTCCTCACTAAAAAGCTTCAAAATATTAAAAATTATTAGTGACAAAAATATATTTCTCACCAAATGGTCTTAAAAAATTTAAAATCAAGTTTCTCAAAAAATATATATATACAATTATTGGTGACGAAAATATATTTCTCACTAATAATTTTATAATTTGTGACAAAAAAATTTCTCACCGAAAGTAACAAAATTTTGGAGCCGCAAAAAAAAAAATTAGCGGAAAATCTTCGGTGACGAAACTTAATTTTTCCTCACTTAAAAAGAAGTATTTGTCGACAAAAATAAATTCCGTCACCTATTATTTTTATTTTTATTATATGTGACAAAATTTTATAATTCATCACGGATAATTCTTATTTAGTGACGAAATTTATTTTTTTCACTACTTTTCGTCACCATAGGTTACTTTTGTTGTAGTGTATGCTAAACACAGTATGAGCAATGACTAAGACATTAGCAATTGATAAATGTTCAATTCCCATAAATCAATTCATAACCCATTTCTTATTAACTTCACAATTTATATCAACGGCTCAGAACCTGGCCAACCACTTATATGAGACAGTGACTCATATTAAACATTTTCCATTTACAATAGATAAACATAATAGTTGTTTCAACATCACAACAGATAAGCATACAAGCTGTATCCACTTTTCAACAGATAAGCGTATTAGCTATATCAACATTTCCAATGATAAACATATGAGTTGTATCAACACTTCCTTAGATAAGCATATTAGCTATATCAACAAGTTAACTGACAAGCATATAAGTTGTATCAGTGGAGTCCATCCCCTATCTCCTCCCCATCAACAACTGGTTTAGAGGTCCATCCCCTATCTTCCCCTAAACCGTGGAATACATTTCCTATCTCCTCCCACACAACACAACATATATATATATACACAAAGATCATATACATACTCAATCAACACATAACGTTAGTGCATTCTTTCATCCGTCATACTCTATGACTTATCCACTTGATTAGTTCCAATTTGCCTAATCATCGTGCATTATCTACAACAATTAAAACTACCCTCCATCGGTAGCCCAAGCAAATGTTTCTAAACAGGAAATAAAAGCTCCAACAGATAAAATAACCATGTTTTCCAAAAATGAGCGATGAATAAAACCAACTCCACCGTTTCACAATATAATGAATCAATTTCATTAATTCCAATTTAATTCCATAAATCTATAACTTCCCAAATTAATTATACCAATTAATTTATATACAAAATTAGGGCTTTCTTCCCCAACTCTCAATATAAACCCATAGGTTCATATATTACTAACTAACACCCAAATCATCATTTTGAGACCCAAAATACAAGTTTAAGAATCAAAATGACAAACCCTTTATTATAACATTTTGAAACCCTAAGTCCCAAAATCAACCAACTTCAACACTTTATCAAAACAACCCAAAAGTCTATGTCAAAGACCATAGGAGTGAGTAGGAATCCCTACCTCAAAGATGGAACCCAATGAAGAAGATGAAGAAAACGGAAATGCTCTAAATCACAAATTTCTCGGATCAAAAGATAGCCCTCGACGATCAACAACCATTTTGTAAAGGCCAAAGGTAAGGAAACAACTCTTACTAGATCAATCCCAAGAGAGAAGGGAAGGATTTAGAGAGAGAAGGTCTCAAATGGTGCTTTTGAAAAGTAAGAGAGAGAATGAGGTTGTAAAAAGTGATCTAAAAATGCCCGGCTGTGTACTGATATACGATATGTCCGCTCGAGCGAAAAACACAACGCTCGAGCGTCATGAACAAAAATCTGGGTCCACTCGAGCGTAAGAAGACCCGCTCGAGCGCCAAGACATAAGAATAATGTACATCCGCTCAAGCGCGAAAGCCCGTCCGCTCGAGCGCATATTTCTCCACTCCCAGAGCTTACACCAACAATGTACTACCCGCTCGAGCGCAACCCGCTCGAGCGCAGGAAATCCGCTTGAGCGTAGAAATCACATCTGCAGAAGTTTTACAGAAAACAAAATATTGTGAGTGTGTAAATCCCGCTTGAGCGCAAGAAGTCCCGCTCGAGTGGACAGCCAAAAACCAAACCCCGTTCGAGCGCAGAACAACCTGCTCGAGCGTAACACCAAAAACCTGGGCAACTAGATTTGAGACTCAGGTTCAACCAACTTGTAACACACCTATCCAAAACATCCCAAAACTCACACAAATGGAATTAAAGGACAACAACAAGATAGACACAACTACCAACTCCATGGAACTGAGTCCAGAGTACAACTGAACAATAGAGGGAATACCGAGATCACTATACTTAGGGTGTTAGTCATTTAGGGACACGGTTTTAGGCACCTAAGGAAAAACAATAAGGTATAAAGTACCATTAATAGTCTAATACGGCAAAAAATACTCAAGAAAATATTAGTTGTATGGCTACTGAAATAGGAAGGTTAGAATCTAAATTTGATCATAGTATGTACATAGATAAACGAAATAGTAATAATTTATTTGTTGTAACCTCTACTATTAATGGTATGTGTGACTTACTTTCTTCTTGGTTTGAAAATATAGAAAAAACACAAAAATATAATCATATGTATATAGATAAGAAATTAGATGTTTTGCAGCAGACTTTAGTAAATGTGGAACAAGATGTTAGAAATTTTGGTAATATAATTAACATAGATTTAAATGAAAAAACAAAAAAAACAAATGGAAAATCTAATAACAAAAATAGATTTTCTAAGTGAATGTAATGAAGGTTGGGATCCTCCTGAGGATGCCTCAATACCTTGTCTATTTTATGGAAATGATGAAATAAACGTCATTGAAAATTCAATTTCTTCTCATAAAAAAAAGAAGAATATGAAAATCTTGTTGAAGTTTTGACTATTGGAAAAAGCTTTACGCAAATCCAACATCAATTGTTGAAGAACACAACAGGTTGGTTACTCAAACTCAAAACTTATATTTAGAAAATGAAAATTTGTTTACTCATTTTGGGCATCGAGTTTTTATAGATGATGAATTTGATGATGACTTATCTTCTCATTTCATCAAAGCAACTAGCGTGGTGATTAAAGAAGAACATACTTCAAAATCTGAAATTTCAGACTCTGAAATTTCTAATGAAGAAACTAAACCTGCAACTACAAGTAAAGGTAAAAGAAAAATAGATGAACCATTAAATCTATAAGAAGTTGAAGCAAAACTAGAATTTCATGAGTTCATAAAAACTACCGAACAAACGGTACCAGACACATCCACTAGAAAAATTAAACCTAGTGATCCTAAACCATCTTACCAAAGAAAAGATGATTTAACCAAAAATCTAGTAACCCAACACGGTACTTATTTGGATTTAACACATGTTGCTTTTAAAGATCAATTAAAAACAATTGATGATTGGGCATAATCCATATCTATTTTAATAACAAATTATAAGTCAACATGGACAAAAGAAAGATTCTTAGATTATATTGCAGTAACTTTATAAGGAAATTGTTTGCAATGGCTAAGGTAATGAGAAAAATCTGATTAGGAAAAAAACCATAAAAGAACTCTTTTATCAAACTTTTTAAGTTTTGATAAGATGTTAAGTGATTTTGTCACCATAATTAAACAAAATATGTGTGGTTATTTTGGAGAAATTAATTTGCAAGAAGATGCGAATTATGCTCTATCCAAACTAGAACCATGTAATATTTGTCAACTTGAAGAGTATGTGACATTATTCGAAAAATATTACTGTGTTCTAGATCCTCCACAAAATACATGCTAGTTAGACCAGTTTTTTCATAAACTCCCAAACTCATGGGATGAATTAAGTTTCAAAACATATCCTAAATTTTTAGAGAAATTAGAAAAGAGTGATAATCTTGGATATAGGATAAACTTTGTCTTGAGACTAATAGCAAATCAGTGCTTAATGGTACAAGCAAAGAAACAGGTGAAAAATCAAATCACCAATTCCACAAAAGAAAAAATTGTTGTGACCAAATTTTATGAGAAAATTGGAAAATTCATTGCACACCTTCTTATAAAAGAAATTGTAAAATAAAAAAAAAAAAGAAATTTAAGTGGAAATCTTGGAAAAAGAAAAAAATTTCTAAACATAAAAAATATGTTAAGAAAAGAAAAATAACTTCTTTAAAAACATCTAACAAGAATTTTTTTTTGTAAATGTTATATTTGTCATGAAGGACACTATGCACCTCAATGTCCTAAAAGGAACAAGTGCTAAAAAAATGATAAAAGTTCTTGAAGAACAAGACTTTGAAATTTGTTTTGGTGAAGAAATTTCGGATACATAAGAAATATTGTATAAAATCCCAAGTGAAGAATATTCATCCGGTGAAGATGAAGAATACATCATTATGATGAATACAATTATAGAAAATCCTAAGGAGTAATCAGAAACACTTTAATTAGGAGATTATATTGATGAAGAAATTATTTTTTCCAAAGAACAATTAGCCAAGTATGAAAAACTTCAAGGAATTCGAAAAGAAGAAATTTAAAAAATTTTAAAATTCAAACCTTGGTCAGTAAGAATATTAGAGCAACATGCTGGAAACACCAGGGCTCAATTTACAGATGAAAGAAATGTCAATATAACCTTATTCGATAAAAAGAAAATTGCTAGATGGAAAAAGAATAATCTTGAATTAAGATATATTCATATAGAATTAATTCAAGTAAAAACCACTGCTTTGTTTAGACAATGTACTGACACACCCATCTTAGCAGTCTTATTAGGTAAAAGATTTCATGATCCGATAAAAGCCATTATTGGAGTACAATCTAATTTAGTAAATGAAATAGTTTGGTTTAATATAAAACCAAATTTCTTTGTGTCAATAAATGATCCAAATATAGAAGACGTTGTTAGGGTTCGTCTAAAAACACAAAATATAGGAATGAAAAAAGATTTCTATGATCTTGTAATTCATTGGAAAACTATTCATGAATTAACAAGGCTACTTGAAACATCAATTAAACCAATTGATAAAACAATAGTTGACATGTGGAAACCCAAACCCTATGAGACAACAATTCAACCAAAACTTATAAATTAGTCAGATTTAGAAATTCCAAAAAATTGGTTAATTTCTGAATTAACAAAAGAAAGAACAAGAAAATCTATTAGCAATGTCGAAATACATGCATTTGGTAATAATCTGTATATAACAAATAGCAAATTAAAACAACCAGTACAAAATTTATTAACTAATTAGAAAAAATTCAGTAAACTAAAAATTGCACATGATATTAATAGTAGTAGTTCTCAAACAGAACCTATTGGTATTAAGACAGTGCAAGTTCCTATCATGCCAGGAACAAATCATACATTTGAAGAACAAAAACTGTTTCAAATCTATAATCAAACAAAATAGGATGAAGTAATATCTGCCCCCAGCCAAGGAAAGTGAAAATATACTTATGTTTTGGGAACTTTTAATTTTAAAGGCTATAAACCATATAGTCTTAGTGTTCTACTTGACACTGGTGCCACAATAAGCACATGTAGAATGAATGCTATACCTGAGGATAAATGGATTTTAATGAAACATCCCGTCTCAATTAAAGGAGTTAGTGGAGCTGACACCATAATTCTAAATATATATATAACAGTTTGGTTTAATTATAACAATTTGTTATTCCAAAAATTTTATGCTTCCCAAATATGCATGGAGATTTTATTCTTGGAAATAATTTTTTATTTGGATATTTACCAATAATGCTTGCTAATAAAACAATCAGTATAACTCTCAACTAGCAATTGGTAACAATTCCTTTGTTGGAACATCATCATTATATATGTGATCGAGAGTTTTGCCAAACTAAGCGTGGTGACTTAACACCATATATAAATACTCTTGATGAATCTCATTGGATTTATAAAATTTAACTGAAAATTTTAGTGACAATCCTTTGAAATTGTGACATCGTAGTCCACGATATTGTAGCTTAAAATTAAACGTTCCTAATATAATAATTAGGGTAAAACCAATGATTTATACCCGCCAGGATATAGATGAATTCGAAATTCAAATTAATGAACTTCTTGAGAAAAACCTCATTGAAGTAACCACTAGTCCTTATTTATGTCCTGCTTTTATGGTTGGAAATCATGCATAAATTAAAAGAGGAAAAGCCAGAATGGTAATTAACTATAAAAGGCTTAATGAACATATAGAATTTGATGGTTATTATATCCCAAGAAAGGACATTTTGATAAACTTAACCCAAGGTTGAAAAGTCTTTAGTAAATTTGATTGTACGTTAGGATATTGGCAATTACAATTAACAGAAGAGTCAAAACCATTGATTGCCTTTAGTACTCTAAGAGGACATTACCACTGGAATGTAATGCCATTTGGATTAAATACTGCACCACAAATCTTTCAATGATGGATGGATTCTATGTTTAATGAACTTAAAGATTTTTGTGTAGTATATATAGATTACATTCTTATTTTTTTCCAAATCAAGCGAAGTTGTTATCTTATTTTTTCCAAATCAATGGAAGAACACAAGACTCATCTCAGGCAATTATGTAATAAATTCCAAAAACACGGAATTATTCTCTCTCCTAAAAGGACAGAGGTAGCAAAAGAAGAAATAGAGTTCTTGGGATTAATCCTTACATCAACAGGATTAAAATTACAAGAACATATTATTTCAAAAGTAAAAGAATTTCCAGATGAATTAACTGAAGTAAAAAACTTCAATTTTTTTTTTAGGAATTCTTAATTATGGGAGAAATTACATAAAAAATCTAGCAAAATTAGAACTTCCTTTATTAGGAAAATTAAAGAAAGATGTATAATTTTGCTGGTCAAAAGAGGGTACTAATTTAATTAAACAAATTAAAGAAAGTATTACAGTCATGCCTATAGTTTATTTACCTAAAAAAGAAGATAAACTTATTCTTGAAACAGATGCCTCAGATTTATGTTGGGGATGTGTATTAAAAGCAATACCTTCTCAATTTTGGACCGAGTCCAAAGAAAAAAATAGTTATGGAATTTAAAATAGAGAAAAACCTATTTCTATGAAAACTTAGAAACATGAATTGATTTGTGGATACAATTTTGACAAATTTAAACCTATTGAAATAAGATATATTATTTTTGAAAAAGAACTTTTAGCAAGAAAACTTGCTTTAAAAAGATTCCATATATGTCCTGCTCCTGAATGCTTTATTGTTAGAACAAACAATCAAGTAGTAAAAGATTTTTTAGTTAATAAGAAAAATATTGAAGAAGGTCGCTGGCTTCAATGGTATAATGAAATTGCTACATATACTTTTGAAGTTGAACATTTGAAAGGAACTAATAATTTTCTTACAGATTTTTTAAGAAGAAATCACTAAACCAGTATTTTCTCTTTCCAGAACAAAGGTAAATAGCTTGCTGAGTCCGATAAAGAATGGGTGACAATTGCCAAAAAAACAATCTCAAAAACAGAAAAAGTTTGTGTTGTTTTTCCAAGCAAACAAGTTGGATTTACATAAATTGGAAAGATTGCAACACATAAGTTGTGAGATTCCTTAGAGCTTGTTATCAAGCATATTACAGTATCACAAATATAATGACTCCGGTTTAGACCTAACCCATTTCTTGTTTTTGAATCCAGGAATCCATATCCATAACTATTGTTCATTTCATTTTCACCTTGTTGATAGTTGAGTTTGGTTGTTTTGGAGTTACCGTTGTATTTGGAATAGGTTGAGAGTTAGTTTTTCAAAGTGTTGCTGCTCAGATTTTTGCTTGTTCGTTCGAGTGGTCTTTCTTAAGCTTGAGTGGTTTTTTACAATCTGCAAAACTTCTGGTGGTAGAATATCTTTGCTTGAGTGGTATTTCTTACACTCGAGCAGCCTTTTGCAGGTTTGAGTTTCTAGGAGGGGTCATTATGCACTCGAGCGGTGTCACTTCTTGTGTTTGATGCTTGAGCAGCATTTTGGTTGCTCGAGCAATCTGCGTGTATATCAGTTCCTAAAAAGGGTTTTCTGAGTCACTTTTTCATTTCTCTCTCTCTATAAACATTTCAAAACCCTAAATCTTCACTCTTTCGCTCTAGTTCGTGTATTTAAGCCCTAAATACGCCCAATCTATTGATTTATTCACCCTATTCATTTGGAGAGAAATGTAGCCCTCGTCGAGAGCTTCGTTTTAATTGGAGGAGATATCATTTTTGGCTCCGCCAAACTTTAACCCTTGCTCTCTCTTGCCTTCTAATATTGAGGAAGGGCTTTCTTTAACCTCTGGTATGATTTTTACCTTAGTTATATGTCCATCGAAAGAACCTAGTGATTTGGGGATTTTTGGTTAAACCTAGGGTTTGATTTGGAATTGAAAAATAGGAGTTTTCAAATGGGTTCTTGAGAAAGGTTATGGAGAAGTGTTTATGATTGAAATATGTTAATATAGTGGATTTCTTTACTTCAGATTAAATTTGAAAATAAAAGGGATTTTGGTCTAAAATCATGGATATTTAGTTATGAAAGAAAATGGAAAATGGTGTTGGGTTTTGAAAGAATGGAACAAATGTGTATGTTGATCATGATGGTCGAGTTGGATATGTAATATCACTCATATCTTGAAAATGATGAAGTTATATATTTGTTTGGAAATTATCTGTTGTATAGAAATATCTGTTTTGGGTTATCGGTGAAGGATAACTTTAATTGTTGTAGAAATTGCATGAGAATTAGGTGAATTGAAAATAATTACTCATACATCTTGCATTGGCCATTATATCACACTTAAACATTGAAAATGTTTTGTTTTGAGAAAAATGGGTAAATGTCTTGGTGAATCTGGTTAGGGGGTGTGGTTGTGGTTGTTATATTGGCCTGTGTGTCCTTAGTGAAAATCTAGGAACTTACGCGGTTAGGTGTCAATCCTTCCAATTAATACCTATAAAATGGCTTTGGTAGTGCTTGTGTAACCTACTGGCAGACACGTACCTCTAGATTTCCAATGTTTTGTATCCACTATCTTGTTTTATGATATAAAAGGTTATTTTCTTGAATTGATATATAATCTGGCATTACATTGTTTTGAGGAGGAAATGTGAACCGTTTGAAAATTGGTATGTATATGCATTTACCTTATGACTTTGTTAAGATTCATATATTGTGCTAAAGTATGTCTACTGGGATTTAGCTTACCCTATGTAAAAAACAACTTTCAGGTGTTGATGATATGCCTCTACTAAGGACATAGCTTCGGAGGACTTGGAGCAAAGAGCTTCATTTTGTTTATTTTGATGTAATTATTTTTGTATAAGCATTTGGTTGTAATTGTATTGAGTTGAACTCATTTTGATGTACCCAAGTGTCGACTTAGAAAGATGTAGCCATTCGAGCATATAATTAGTTGGTTTTCTTTTATTTCAATGTTTGCACCCATGTCATATGCTATAGATTTAGGATTTATGATTTATGAGTGTATACACACATATGTCATCTTTTGTATGATCATGAACTATGAATGGAATATTAAATATGATGTTATTAATCAATTGTAAGGAATATTATGAGATCAGTTATTGTTATTATTTTGGGGCGTTACAACTTGGCATCAGAGCTACTAGGTTTGAATACTTTGGGATCGTAGGTTGTGATTTTTTAACCACAGTGGGTTATCTCGCTAGATGGTATTAGAAGTAGACTTTTAGTTTGTTATGTGATAACATACTAATGTGACTAGATGAGTATGAGATTTAATTTCTAAGATACTAGTTGGGTCTACAAGTTTCCAGAAGACTTGTTAGAAGAGCACTTGATCATTGCTGTTTCTAACTGGAACTCTAGCAATGTCGTGGGATGATCATTATCTAGAAAGGAAGTTCAATTGTGTTTATGTGATATGTGATTAGGTGCTTATATGAAGTGAATTATTTGTTGTTTACCGTATTAGGATGTGAGTGGATTAGCTTTGGCACATGTGTAAATGTACTAATTTATTTTATTACCTTTATTAGGATGTCAGGACGTGGTGATGGTAGGCATGGGAGGCGTAAGCGGCAGGAGGTGTCGTTATCAGATAATATTCCGACGCAGGAGGATGGAGTTAGTCAGGCCAATGTGGCCGAGCCAGCAGGTTAGCAAGCCATAGGTGCTTTGGCCTATGAAATAGCTGCAGCTTTGCGAGAATCTATAGACATTCTCAGGGCTGAGAATCAAGTCCATGCCCATGTTATTGAAACAGGGCCATCTTTTTTAAAGAGGGAGTTCTTCTGATTGAATCTGAAGAAGTTTTTCGGGGGATTTGAAAGAGCCACTAAAGGCGGATGAGTGGCTTGGGTAGATGATGAAAACGTTCAAGATGCTTGGCATTGAGGATGACAGTTTGAGGGTGACCTTGGCATCCTTCCAGCTGAAGGGAGATGGTGAAAGTATGTACAAGGGCACATTGGGGGTGACTTGGGAGCCCTTTGTCAACACATAGGACAAGTTTTTGCCTCCCACTACAATGGAGAAGTTCGAAGATCAGTCCCTAAAGCTCAAGTAGCTGACCACACCTATGGCTGAGTTTGAGGCTGCTTTTACTAGCCTCTCTGGATTTGCATTGGAACTCAAGGTGATTGAAGAATGCTGTTGCACCAAGTTTGAGAAGAGGTTGAGGACCGAGCTCCTTTTCAAGGTGGCTCAGTCTATGACTAGGGATTACAGTCACCTTGTGGAGGCGACGACTCACCTAGAGACTGTGATCCAGGCAAAGGAAAAACGGATGAGGGGCTCTAGACAGAGGAGTCAAGAGGTTTAGGAGAAGACGCGAGACAACAAAAGGCATAGGGGTTCCACCCCACAGTAGTCCCAGGCAACACAGTTCAAATTCAATTTCCCTATATCGAGTTTTGGTTTAGGAAGAGGTAGTTAGGGTGGGATCACTTGTTTCGCGTGTGGTCAACTGGGCCACAAGTTTTCAGTTTGCCCACAGGGAAGATGAGGGTAACAGTCTGCACTGTCTTCAACTTGTCCTCAGAGCTAGAGTCAGGGGAGATGGAAGCAACCTACTTGAGGAGGTTTTGCCCTTAAATAAGTGGTACATTTGGTGCGTCTGGCTTGAGATAGACACAGAGCCATCAGCTTAGCAATTCAACATAGACCTCAATGGCCAATCATGTCACGCCCTGGATTTACATGGTTTGGCTCACATGAATAAACCACCTAACGATGAATAGTAGATAACAACTCTAATGCAAATGAATATAATATAGTCACACAATATATATGTTTATTCAATTTTATACATTCCTAGATACAACATCTGAGTTGAATGGATGTTTTGTAACTAAAACATACATCGATGTTATAAAGTCAAATTAGATGCCATGAGGCTTACATCATACACAAGGGTGTAACTCTTACAAGAATAGCACACGACCAATAAATAACATAAATGACCATTGGCCTGCAAATAACAAAACCACCCTACATGGTTCCGAACACAACTTCACGTCTCAGTCCACATCCACACATGTACACCTGAAAACATTTTCAGCCACATAGGGTGAGCATGAAGCTCAGTAGAGAATATTTCAAAAACTAAACATGCTTCACCAGCATAAATTATCATGATGCAATACATATATACAATATGCCCCAGTACATTTTCAAATCCATTTGATTTCTCAGCGAAACCCTTTCTTTCCAATTTCCAGGACATTACGTGTAATCAAAACGTTTCCCAAGTTCAAATCATTCGTTTGATATAAAATCCTTTTCCAAAATAAACGATCCAGGTATCTCAATACCAACCAGCAAATATATTGCTAAATCAAATGCAAATACATCGCTAGACAATAGCAAATACATTGTTGAAACCATTTTCCAAACTTCCTGTTCCAAACCAACATAATAGTAAATAAATGGGTGAATCTCCAAAACAAACACAACCTTTCATGGATATTTCATCCGCAGGAAACAATAAAACGGCACCCATGTAATCGTAGGCTATACAAGCACTACTATTGCCATTTTAAGAATATTTCGTCTGCGGAAATTAACACCCATATATATACGGGTTTTTCGGGACTTTCATCATGGACACATTAGCCAACTTATTTGATGTAATAACAACTTTCTTCCAGATTCACCATTTCATTTACCATTTTTAATAGTACAATACATGTAACTCACAATAATGTTTTTCCAAAACAATGCAAAAGTTTCAAAACATAATGTAAGAATTTCCAAAACCTTTTTTCAAAACATATAGTTTCAATTTCCAAAATCCATTATATACTCCACAATATGAATGATTTCAAATTGCCTATCCACATGCAATTTCTAACACACGGCAATGCTATCCTTTGCCGAGTTATCTCTAATGCAATAATCAAAAGATATAAATATAGATACATTTTTCTAAAAGTGTAACAGCAACCATTTCTAAAATCCCACAAATATTTTCTTTCCATCTCGTACAAAACCAACATCATTTTTCATTGTTTCCATCACAAGCCAAAACCCATGGTTCTAGAACAAAACCTCATTTTCCTTCAAAATCACCATGTCAACATATTTCAACACCAATACAAGATCATCACCTGTTTCAAGAACTCATTTGAAAATCTCTCTTTTACATTTCAAATCCAAACCCAAGTTTAACCTAAAACACCCAAATCCATAGATCTTTTGAAATAACAAATAAGTAGGGTAAAGATCATACCCAATGACTGCCAAACATAAATAACAAAATAGGTCACAAGTATACTACCGAACTCATATTGAGTTTAAGAAATAGACCCTACCTCTTGAAGCGAAGAGGAGAACTTAGAAAAAATCAAAGTCGATGAAACCACAAAACTTTTGGATCAAAAGAAATCCCTTGATGAGAACTATAATCTTTCTCAAAGGACCAATGTGAAAAGATGTCTCTAACCAAGTAGATCTAAAGATCTAAGTGAAAAAAGTTGAGTTTCTAAGAGAGAGAGAGAGAGAGAGAGAGGAAAAAGTGAATGAGAAAAGTGTGATTGGGGCCTATTTATAGTAGTAGAATATTAGCCTTCAAGTCAAAGAAAAGAATAAGTCAAATCCCCAAAAGTAGAGCCCCAAAACCGAACCAAAAATCTAAAAATTAACTCACAGGGGTTGACCCTTCAGACAGTGGTGTTGACCCTCAGGAAGAAAAGCTGAGACACCAATGTGTGTAGAGAACAAGGGTTAACCCTTGGAACTAGTGGTGTCGACCCTTTATTTCAAAATGCAACCCAGAACAAAATAGCAAAACAAGGGTCGACCCATAGAACCCTTGGTGCCGACCCTATAAACTAGCAAAGACACCAATGACATGGAAACAAGGAGGTGTGGACCCTTAGGAAGGATAGTGCCGACACCATGATAGATTTTCCAAGTTCCCAAAGAAGTTTTCAACATGAACAAGCGTGAATGAATAATCCCAACAAGTTTAAATTGAATCGTACTCCTCCAAAACCAAAATACAACAACTCCAAAGACTCGCAAAATGAAAATAAACAAATTAAATACTCCCTCCAATAGTTTAAAGGACATAAGTGCTATAACCTCCCCTCCATAGGAAATTTTGTCCCCGAAATTTGAGAAAGGCCAAAACCAAAAAGGCCACCCAATCTATAAAAGAAGCACAACGCTAACCCAAACTTAGATCTATTTAGGGATATGTCTCGGTCCAACACCTTGAGGCCCCAAAGGCACATGAACACCAAGAATGGTAAGAAAACTTCACTGATGACCCTTCGATCTACATAACTCGTTGTGGTCTATGAGACTAGAAACAACAACTACCACAACAACAATGACAACAAGACTCTTCGGACTCAAAGACATGATCTACGCCTTAACCACCGACAATACTCAAATTGTTACACCTAGTGATTAATGCTCGACCACAGAGAATAAGAAAGCTACTCGCACACAAAACTCCCAATCAACTCTCTCATAGCACGAAAACATAAAACAAAACATGATTAATCCTAACAACGTTATGGCACATCAATGCCCGACAATTCCAAGCCCGTGCAAAATAAACACCTACCACATAGCTAGCAACTCAGGCTAGATCAAAACAAGTCTCCCAAATACAAGATAAAACACAACCCATTCAGGTTAAAGAAAATTCCTTATTTTTCCCCATTTGTTTCAAAGCACTTTGCTTTCCCAAAAGATGTTCAAACTCGCACCGTCACAACCCAATACATTTTCAACTATCCACAGCAAAACTCAGGGATTTTCAAACTATTTTTCCAAAAACCACAAGTGTTACTCATAACACCAAAATCAGTTTCATTTCAAAATATTATTATTTTATTTTATTTTATTATTTTTGTTCAATACAACTTTTTATTAAACCAAAAACTTATATCTTAAACCAAAATTGTTTTAGTTCAAGAAAACTACCCAAGGCTACAACACCAAAAGAAAATTTTTGTTTTCCTCAAAGTCAGTCCTTTTCTCTCCCCTAGTGACTCACAACACAGTCACCCAATAAAATTCATCACACCCGTGGTGACGCCACAACACCAACACCAATCTCCATGGTAAAAATCCTTGGAAAACTTCTTCCAAAGTGCCAACAACACCATATAACATGAGTAAAGAAATTTCACATCCACCAATCACACAATGGTATAAAAGCATTCACATGACCAAAGTTTACAACGATAACCCCAAAACAAGTTGCCACAAGCTCAAAACAATATCCTAACTGTCCATATAGGACTTACATACCACACGATGACACCGTGAAATTACACAATCCTCAATTCCAACCTCTTTTCGATGTGACTATATGTCAACCAACCAAAATACTAACCAATCAACTATCCAACACCACTATCCCGCATCAGTCTTCAAACACCAACATACCACTTAATTTCACATAACCCAACATCAACACTAACACCTTGCCCAACCTTACTAACTCTAAAATAGAGTTCCATACAGAACCTCACATGTTCATTGAATCCTTTCGGATTCCTCAAAGTTAACCTACAATACTCTGGTTCTGAACTCACCCATCATACATATGCCTATGTGGCATACACATTCTCACTTCACATTTGAGTTTGAAATGGACCTCTAAAGTTAAAATACAACACACCCCCTCAAGTCAATGCATACACCAACCTTTCACACCATGCACACAAGGGCCATTAAGGTCAAAACAACTTTGATGGAGTGCACCAATCACTCTACACAATCTAATTGCTTCACTCGAAGTTCCACTATCCAAACAAACAACAAACAACAAACACCACACTCAAGTGACCCAGCACTATTGAACATTAGACCATTCTCAACAACACATTAAGCACATTATTGCTATACCAAAGCAACCTCCCAGGATAGTCCCATGACCAATCCCCTTCAATACAACATCGCAGAAACCCCAACCATCCATTGGTATACATCACACAAACAAAACCCATTACTTACTACACAACATCTCCACCATAACCCCAAATGGGTTATCTCAACACTAATGCCCTCACTCCACCAATGTACTCATAATCCCGACCAAGTTCACAATAACGAGTTTCATATATTTATCTTCTCGTGCCAAGCTAACTCATAAAGCCTACCACATTACAACGCTACTGGCACCACGTCACAACCCAAATTGAGCAACAAGTAAACACAACACCTCCATCCATCAGTGACTAAGAAAGTCAACTTTTTAATCCACATTCTATCTCATCACCCATTATACAAGTACCAAAAAAAAAAAAAAAAAAAAAAAAAAACTAAGTCTCCTAGTCAATCTACCAGCTGCTAATACTTACCGAACAATTACCCTAAACCAAACCCTAGCACATACACATGACACTTACAAGGTTTTCAAGGTCATACTATCCTAACTCCATAGAAGAACAAAGAAGTTCTCAACCTTCTTTACTTGAGTCATAGAACACTACATTGACAGCTACTTTCTCAACCAGCCTGGAATGTTATGTGAGCCACAACACGGCCCATCTCCGAAGACAATCACCTCATCACCGTCATTCCAAACCTTGACCAATAAACACTAAACCACTGTGACCCTGCACATAGGTCACGTACCAACCATGGGTTACATACCCAACCAGTCCATATGAAAACATCCCTTAATTTAACTAGAATTGAGGTACACATCTCTCGCACTCGAATACAATAAATAAATTCTAGTCCTTAGTAAATGTCCTCAGTACCATTGCCCAAAGTACAACACAAGGTGCTCAGAACACACCAACCACCAAAGACTAATAACTAACAGTACGGTAAGAGACTAACATCCTTTCACAAGAAACAACCAACCAGATGTAGACGCGCTCTTGGGCTTTGCTACTACAGTTTGGACTTAAATGTCACGGATCTAAATCTAATCCCGCAAAGTGCAATGTGAGACCGATAAATCACCAAAGAGTCCAAATCCGGCAAATTGTTTTGGAAAACTGATTTATAAGAAAGAAGTGCGAAACATGGACTGCTTTTCTAGATATAGAGTCGCCACCTAAATATTTATTTTGAGGGAATTTAGGAAACCCTGACTGGTGCCTAAGGCCACGTGTCCGTCATCACCAAAGTTGTCTCGGCTCGGAAACTTGGGAACGATTGGGGAAGGTCATCTATGAGCACCCCCGCTCGTCCGATCAAAGATCGGCCTATACTAAGCATGATATCTTGTTTTTGAAAACACATGCGTTCTTATTCCAGTTAACTAGCTAGAATTACTATGTGATGCGCACAACACACAAGTATAGACTAGATCGCCTAATTTGGAACAAAGCATCACATATCCGTTCGTTTGGAAAGGGTTTGAAGTTTGCTACTCGTAGGTAGGTTAAAACACGGATTTTAATGAATCGTTCCAATTCAAGTAATCCAACCTTCACCTGCAGGCATTCAGGCAGTTATATCACATAAGCAATTAGCCTCATGGCAAGCATGTTGTCATGGCAACACTTACACACATGTAAGATACTAAAGCATAAACACTCACAGTGTACTCCGAGCCAAAACAAGAAAGTAGTTCGTAATCATGTATGATCCTATCTCATGTTAAGATGGCTAATGTAACACATGCAAAGTGCAACTAGAATAGGCTTGGCTAATCTAAAATGGCATGTGAGATGCAATACTTTGATACATGTATTCAAGTAGGAATTGAAATACAATGTAGTTAGTATGATGCGCCGAGCCTGGTGCATGCAATACAGATGGATGGATGCAAATATGCATAGCATAGGGATGCTAAATGAAACGTGCCCTAGAACTAACCACTGAAAGTAGGTAAGTAAAAGGGAGAAAGAAGTGGGGGTTAGAAGATATGCATTACACACACGCACGCTTATTACACAATTGCGCCCTCTCGACGAAGGGACCGAAAGAATAATACAAATCAATCTAATTAACTAACTAACAAGATAATTAATTAATTACACAACCAAATCGAAATAAATAACTATTCTAAGTTATTAAAACACTGAAATGGCCACAAGACGAGGGATGAATGCATGCTCGGACAGCTTTGCTCGGAAATCCATCGCTATGCTTCATGTTGCTTCTGTTTGCATTGCTCTGTACGTCTAAAAATTGTGCCAGCTTCTGTCACATTTCTGAACCACCTTGTGGGCATGCTGAGAGGCCATCGGCCAAATGGAAAGGCCATCGGCCAAGAGAATGGTGTCATCGACCACTAATAAGGCTCTCGGCCAGGAATAGTTAGCCGATAGGCACTGAATATGGTCGGTTAACCATTTCTTCATGTAGACTGCTCTTGTTGCTGCAGCAGAGGACAAACAGAGCATGGCAATGCATTTACAAGACAATGTTTGCACCACCACCCTCCCTATCATGTCATGAGCTCAAGGGAGTATAGTCCTCGACCCTCAGACCATCAATCACGCTTTTTAATGCATGATGTCTAAAGGAGCCAAGTGTGCAATTCGATATCAAATGAAATGCACAAAACACATAAGGGGCCCCAAGCTCTATCATGCTTGATCAAGAGGCAAGGGAATGCACACATAATGCAATGCAACCTAAGCATGCAAGCAAGCATGCAAACAACTCAAGCATGAAACAAATCTAATGCAACATGAGCATGCAAGCATACAATATGCAATAGGCATACAACCTAAATATGTAAACATGCATAGCATGCAACAACATGCAAAATGAAACAAGCATGCAACAACATGGTAAGATGGACTTAAACCAAAATGGGCTACTCTCAAACATGCCCAAATCAGTGGCCAAAGTGCTATGAAAATGAAGACAAAGGTACATACAAACATGCATGCCAATTGGCCTATCACCTAGGCATAGGAGGGCAACTTTCAAGAACACTTAAAAGGGGACAAATATGGACATGTGACAAACATGGTAAGCTCGGAAATCATGCATGGAAAGGTGCCAAACCAACCAAACAAAACAAGCAAATTATGCAAGAAGGCTCAAGGCTTAAGGATAGCCAAGGGGTTCAAACCAAGGCCACGCAAGACAACCCCAAAGGGCCAAGGGGACCTAAAATAGTCCCAAGGCAGGTCCAAACAAGACCAAAAACATGCTCCAAACTAGCCAACACAAGCTAGAACACAATGCCAAAAGCATGAGGCATGCAAGGCTACAAAAGGGGTGTTACACTACACCTATCAAAACCAAACATGGCATGACATAAACCAATAAAAACAGAGTTATGGCATGGTAAAACAAGACCAAAAACCCACTTAGATGGCATCCCAAAGACCTAAACATGATGGCATACACAATGACTTATTCATGAGGCATAAAACATCAACTCTTTAAAGCATTAAAGGAGTCACAAGTGCAAGTGTTTAAGCATGAAACATGGACTGAAATAGTATAAAAAATGATGCCAAATCATTGAAATGGTCCAAGTAAAGCATGCTAGTGATTTGGACACTCAAAGTTAACGAGCCAGATTGCATGGTAGCTATACAAAGCATGGCATATATGGTTAGAACAATGCAAAATAGTGCTTTAGTATGTTAAAACAAGGCTAAAAGTTTCTTGGAGTTGAGCCAAAATCATGCTAGAATGACATGTTACAACTTGATGCATATTAAGGCAAATGAGGGGATTGAAAGACAAGTATAAGGAGCATGTAAGAGGCCATCAAACCAACTTGAAACAGAGGTATATCATGCCAAAATAACACCAAATACTTGCTAAAATGGAGCTAAAACAAGCTAAGCAAACATGCTACCAATATAAGCTATTTATACTAGCATACAAGACAACAAGGAGAGGGGATACCCTCTCCTATTTAGGACCTCAAAACTACTTTTCCACCACTGAAAATCCTCTGGATTTCAGTGGTAGAAAGGCCATGCAAAGACAAGAACAAAGGCCAAAAGAGATGGTTCCAAACAAGGCCTAACAAGGCCTAAGATGGGGGAAACAACCCCAAACCAAAAGGAGACCTTAAACAACGATCTAAAGCATCAAAAATTAGAACTTTTCTCAGTTAAGAGTTAAGCTTAAAATGATAAGAAAATAGGTCTAAAAGCTTAAGCAAGAATGGGGGTTTAAAAGCAAGTATGCTCACCCTTGAAGAACACTTTCAAGAACAAGGCTCCAACAAATTTTCCAAGCTCAAACCAACCCAAGAACTCTGAAATCAACCTCAAAGGACCTCAGCTCCAAGAGGATGGTGCTCTAGTGTGTGTTTGTGTACAATAGTAAGACAATACTACACTTTTGAGTACAAAACAAGGCTAAACAAAGAAGAATAGATACAAAAGTATATCTATCCCTCAAGACTCAATTTTCTGAACCCTTCAGGAGGAAAGAGATGGTTCTCTCTTATAGAGAACCAAAAGCAAAGCTTCTTGAGAAAGCTAAGCAAAGGGGTAAATCCCTCCATACACGTGTATGGAGGGGGGGAATTGTGCATGCCAGTTGTGACAGTTGGCATAAAATATCTGCATAAAGCAGATGAATAGGGTTCAGGCAGAAAACATGGCCGATCGACCAACACAAGGGCCGATCGACTAAAAAGAGTGCCGATCGGCTAACACTTTTGGCCGATGGCAAGAAAACAAGGCCGACGGCTTCAAGCCTTGGTCGATGGGTTCAGGGATGGCAAACAAGCCACCATCTTCCCTCAGAAGAAAAACACAAGTGTTTGGTCCACAACCAAGCACAAAACAGACAAGTTGAGAGATCTTGAGGCAAGGCGCGCGACCGAGGCCTCCGGGAACTCAAAACGAACAAGGCATGGATGATCATCGAGTGTTCAAACGATAACGTCCAAGTCTTGAGGATGGTCAAAAATAAGGTGTCTACAGTTGCCCCTCTTTGACAGAACTCGAAAGTCATAAAAATGACAGGAGTGAATGTCAAAACGCAGAGATGACTCATTTTTTACAAGGCCGAAGACTTAGAGAAGCATACAAGATAGCAAGATATGTGCCCGAGTACGGGGGAAAAATGCGAAGGACATGCACAGTGCCGAACATAACTTATGATCACGCAAAGGCAACTGCAACGAAGTATAACATGCAATAGTTTTAAGCCAGTGAATTCGAACCAAACTACATTACATGCAGAAAGGATGTAAGAGAATTATTCAATTCTCGCTACGTCTCACGCGGAGAATACAATACCGTCCGGTTCGTCTGGTCTCACCAGCTTCAAATGAACCGTACATATAATATCGTGCCTGCAAAAGAAAGAAACTTAACTGGTACAATATCATTAGAAACATGCATAACAATGCAAGTGAAAAGTACGTGACAACGCAAGTGAAAAGTACGTGACAACGCAAGTGAAGTGTGAAGTGCATGACAATGCAGGTGGAACGTGCGAAACAACGCAAGTTAGAGAGGGTGCGAAACAACGCAAGTAGAACATGCAAAACAATGCAAGTTAGAGAAAGTGCGAAGCAACACAAGTTAGTGAAGTTGCAAGACAATGCAAGTTAGATGGGTTTGCAAAATAGTGCAAGTTAGATGGGTTGCAAAACAATGCAAGTTAGATAAGTTGCAAAACAATGCAAGTTAGTGAGTTTGCAAAACAATGCAAGTTAGCGAGTTCGCAAAACAATGCAAATTAGTGAGTGCAAAACAATGCACAAGTTAGTGGGGTGCAAGACAATGCACAAGTTAGTAGGGGTGCAAAACAATGCACAAGTTAGTGGGGTGCAAGACAATGCACATAACGAGCAAGACAATGCAAGTTATAGGGGGTGCAAAACAATGCACATAATGAGCAAGACAATGCCAATTAGGAAATGCATGACAATGCGAGATAAGAAAAATGCATGACAATGCAAATGAAGGAAAATGCATGACAATGCGAGGTAAGGAAAATGCATGACAATGCAAATGAAGGAAAATGCATGACAACGCAAATGGAGCATGCGAGACGACACATGTAATGAAATGCATGACAATGCAAGAGAGGCTTGCATGACAATGCATGTAATGGAATGCATGATAATGCAAAAGAGGCGTGCATGACAATGCGAGGTAAGGAAATGCATGACAATGCAAATGAGATGTGAGACAACGCATGCACGACAATGCAAATGAGATGTGCATGCCAATGCAAATGAGGAAATGCATGACAATGCAAATGGGATATGCATGACAATGCAGATGAGGAAATGCATGACAATGCAAATGACGTGTGCATGACAATGCAGATAAGGAAATGCATAACAATGCAAATGACGTGTGCATGACAATGCATGTACTGAAATGCATGTCAATGCAAATGAGATGTGCATGACAATGCAAATGAGATGTGCATGACAATGTATGTACTGAAATGCATGATAATGCATGTAACATAATAAGATGTATGATGATGCAAATGAGATATGCGAAACAACGCGGATGGAGGGCCGCAAGACAATGCGACCTAAGGGATGTGCATGACAATGCAAGCATGGCATGCACGACAACGAATAAGAGATGTGCATAACAATGCAAGCATGGTGTGCGCTACAACGCATATAGTACGTGCATAACAATGCAATGATGGTATGCGCTACAACGCATATAGTACGTGCATAACAATGCAAGCGCGAAATGACGTATAACCAATGCGCGCTTATTATAAACACGCCAAAACGTTGTAATGTAACGTATTTAAAGCAATTTCTAAATCTCGCAGGAGACAAAAAGATACGAAAAAGGATACACCTCGTACGTATCAAGTGCCGCACTCGGAAGGCACAATTCAAGGTCAATACGAAGGTTGGTTGAGCTTCAAAAGTCTACTTTCTTGCACTGTCTTGAGAGATGAAGGTGCCAAACCACATAACTGACCCCAACAAGGGTGTGGGAGGTGCATCGACCACAAGGGGAGTCCATCGGCCACCCATCGGCCACAAAATAAGCTCATCGGCCAAACATTTAGCCGATCGGCTAACAATTTGGCCGATCGGCCAAAAATGGCAATTTCGGGGCAATTTTGTCTTTTAGCCACGGGTCTTTAAATATAAGGTTCCAAACCTTATATCCTCACTTCCTCAAGCTCGAAAATCCTCCCCCTTTCTCTCTAGGTGATTTTTTTCGCTTCGATCCATGATTTTCTATTGTTTTCGAGCCTTTTCCATCATTCGATTCGCGAAACCCTTCCCGTTTCGCACACTTTGAACCGATCAAAATTCGATTTCGGTGTCCCTTTCTTGGTTTCCACCACTTGGGGTTTGTTTTCCCTAAGTTATACCTCGATCTTCGTGCCTTTTCTACACTCAGACCTTTTCTCCCATTTTTCACCCTCTCGGGGTTGACTTTTGTGTTGACTTTTCGCATTCTTGCTCGTTTTTCGCATCCTTAACTATTTTTGTACTTTTCTTGAGATAGTTGACAAAATTCCACGAGGTGGGACTCCCCCTGTCACACCCCAAACTCGCCCCTAAAAGTTTTGGGCATGACCTATTCAGAAACGGACACTTAACCTGTTATACATAACATATGGGGCCTGAGCGGAAGTATTATTGATATAAAATAACAAAAAACATCATCCATTGAGCTACCACTACCATGCCAGGACTGCACACATTGTATTAGGTACACAATATATATAGAAACATACACCCGAACTTCGGTTACACACTTATACATTCATACTTAGACCCACAATTGGACGTGTAACGAAAATATTAATGAAAGACAATCAAAGCATAAACCAATAATCTAGTAACACTTTACAAAATGCACGGGCTTTAGTTAGTGCCTGGACACACAAAAGTTGACAAAAGAGATGAGCCTTAAGGGTCAGGACTGGACTCCCGGTTGATTACCTACGGAAGCAGACAAAATACAGAATGAGCGAAACTCAGTGAATAATAGTACATAAATAATGTAATGTTCAACTGGAATAATAAAGTATGTAACTGCAGAAGCATATAAGTAACTACATTCTGTAATTATTTTCAAAACAATCATGGGTCCAGTTTTCTTAACAGAGTGGCTTAAAGCCCAGTATGTACAGAATAGCCATAGGCCTACAGATACAGAACGACCATAGGTCCAGAAATATCAGAATGGCCACCAGCCCAGAAATATTAGAATGGCCATCGGCCCAAAAATATCAGGACGACCATCGGCCCAGAAATAATAGAACGCATAAGCGTAGGGTAACAGAACGTATAAGCGTAAGGTAACAAAACGTATAAGCGTAGGGTAACAGAACGCATAAGCGTAGGGTAACAGAACGCATATACATCCCATTTGCTTGTTTCAATGTCACTGACTAGCAGATAACAGAATGGTAACATTAATTATTAGTAGCAAACAAAACATAAGGTAGACATACTTGTTTCGTAATTAACAAAACCTTAACATCACCAACAATCCAAAGGTACATGTACCATTACATCAATAGGCCAGAACAATTCATATCATAACATGAATTACATAACAATGTCGGTGATACGCAATTCTTTTCTATTAACTAACTTCACAGTGTTAATAGTTTGTATGCAATTCTTATCCAGAATCATAGGTAAGTCTTAGGATGGTACATTAACAATAATCATTAGACATATCCCAAAATACGGAGTGGGTTCAGAGTCATACCGATGTGTGCTAACTCTTTCAATGTTCACATCAATTTCCAACCAACACACATGTTAATATATTAGCTCATGAAAAATAGAATGTTGTTAACAATATTTCTTAACGGTAAACAATGTACATTTGTAGTACTATTACTCACAGTGCTCACAGTGCTACAACGGAGTGCTTGTCCTTCCCGGGTTATGCCCTACACATGTACACAACTTATACATTAATTCCTTTTCTTTCTTAATTCATTTCCTGCTTTATTTTACTTCGAATGAATTTACAGGCATCTTAAGGGCATTAAACACAAATTCCAGAAATACCAGAGGGTTAAGCATGTAAAACAGAGCAAACAATATTTTGCAGCATGAAGTTTTCAAAACTATTTCTCCAACTCAATATATATATATATAAGATTATTAGTCTTACAAAACACATTATGGAATTTACACCCATTCATCTTCTATTCAAAGAAAGAAAGGATTTTTATGAACATTTCCATGTTCCCCAAAACTCCTTAAATTTCTAGTGTTTTCACCAAAAACCAAACATTTCCCCATCCATATAAGGAAATCCCATTAAATCATTCTCTTGATTTAATAACTAAGCAAGCCCACAAATATTTAGTAAAATGATTTGGGATTAAACCCATTTTTGAAAACTCCACATTTTAGGTCACAAAAATCAATATCAACATAGTCAATACCATTCCACATAATCATCACAATTCAACATAGGCAACATGATTCAACTCAACATCATTAAATATAATTCAACATATTTCAAAAAGAATTCTTAAATTCCATTTCAACATTCCATAACCGAATTTATATCATCCACATCATCAACAAATCCTTTCCCCCAATTTCCCTTTTATTATAACATGATTTACAATGCATTTAACAAAGTTCATTCGCAAATTTTAAACATAATTTTCAAACATAAGCAAATTCCAATTAAACTTGAACACATATAATTCAACTTACCAATTTCATGATTCTACTTTTAATTTGGGCCAAAACATTGATTATCATCAAGAATCAACCTAGGGTTTCTAAGAACTCTACAAATTTCAAATAAAATTTTAATCTTCTTAACCCATTACTTCTCATTCCAAGTTTCCCATTGATTATACATCTAGGGCTCACAATCCATCATTTTAACCCATCAATTTAACTCCCAACATCTCAAATCTAAAACCCCAAATTCTCATACTATACACTACATGCTCAAAAATGGAACTTTGTACATTTATACAATGAAAATACCACAAATCTATCTATTGATATAGGTATTGAAGAAAACTAGAACCCCTACCTCAAGAATCAAGCAAGAAAAACAAGCTTTGAGAGGAATCCTTCACAATCCCGAATTCCAATCGATTGAAAATGTAGATCTTCAAGCCTTCTCCATCCTTGATGCAAGAACCATGGTGGATTGTTGATCAAAATAGAGGAAATCAAGGTTTTGGGGGTTAGGGTTTCGGACCTAGAATGAGAGGAAAGAAGAGGGGAAAAGAAAATATCAAGAATGATCTAGAATTCCCGTTTTTAAGCTGCTGTACCCACTACTCCTGCTCGAGCGTCCCTATTCCCGCTCGAGCGGACCTGTTCCCAGCACAAGCTTCAAAACTTCAAACAGGTATAACTCTCCCATCCGGACTTCGTTTTAGGTCGTTCTTGTGCCCAAATTGAAGCTCCGAAAATAAGCTTTCCAATGGTTCTAACCTCACATCTAAATTCCAAGTGTGGAAAAAGAAAAGGGCAAAAGAGTGACAGCTGATCGTAGGCGAATTAGTCGAATTAAAGTTTTTGGTCCAATCTTACCTTACCATCATATTACCACCACAATCAATACCCCAAAATAAAATAGGGAGGTTCCAAATACACTAATAAAAATGCCACAGATATGAATCACTTTCCATAAGTTTTGTTTAATTAAAATATCACAGAAAGCAAGTAAATGCACAGAATAACAGACCGAAAATATACCAGAAACAGATATGAGGGTCGAGTTATTACACCCCCAGAGCTGGACATGGACCCTGAGGTCGAGCTCTTGCCTCTCGGTGTCCGACCATTCGACCCGGCGATCTATAGGCCGGCGATACACGTGTTGCCTCCCGACGGCATCTGCCACTTCAGGAGTTATACGCGGAGCGCACCACTGGAGTTTTTGTGATGCGAGCTAGAGTCCCATCTGTCCTACGGCGCTTCTAAGGTACACTCTTCCTCTGTTTCATTTTTCGCAATGTAAAACATATAACTGCGATAGTCAATCCTATTCTTTAACTCCTTAACCCAGATACAGTGATACATCATATGTGTAGTCCACTATGAGCACACCCACACCCGATATCTGTGTAAACTCAAACACATGTACACACACTGCATTGTCAATTGAATAACCTAAACATACTGATACATCATATGCTGTAGTTCATCTGTGAGCACACCCACACCCAATGTCTGTATAATCTTGAACACATGCACACACACTGCATTGTCAATTGAATAACCCAAACACACTAATACATCATATGCTGTAGTTCATCTGTGAGCACATCCACACCCGATATCTGTATAATCTTGAACACATGCACACACACTGCATTTTCATCAATTCTGAATGCTTTTCAACACTGTATTTCTAACATTGCTTCGCAACTGTTTGTTTCGAAAATAAGGAGATTCTCATGCCTTCCGGGGGTATGGGAACATCATCGCTCGCGGTTGGTACATGGAGCTGCCTGATGCAGTCCGTGACATCTTTGATCATGCCGACTTCGGCGTTTTCTGCAAGGGACTCTCACACCACATTGTGAGTAGGCCGCTTCTGGGCGCACTAGTGGAGAGGTGGTGGGATACCACCGACTCCTTCTACCTTTCTGCTACCGGGGAGATGACGATGACTCTCTTTGACTTCTCCATGCTCACAGGCATCAAAGTAAGGGGTGATCCGATCCCTTTTGACACTGATATGGACGAGTGGGACGCCGCCCAGATGTACTTGCTTGGCGACCGACCTCTTCTCTCCCATCCGGGATTTGTGAGGTACTCTTGGTTTGAGGACCACTTCAGGATTCAGGCGCCCATGAGTCGCGAGGAGGAGGAGCAGTACACCCGCGACTTCATCATGTTCTTACTGGGGACCACACTCTTAGCCGACCGAGCGAACACTGTCGCCCTTTACTTGCTGAGCACACTGGTGGACGTGACCAGGATCTAGCGCTATGACTGGGGTGGCGCAGGCTTGGCCACTCTCTATAGATATATGAGCTCATCTTCCTGCCGTAGCGGACAGTTGCTTGGGGGCTACTGGTGAGCCTAGGAGGTATATTTTCCCTTTCTGTCTTTTCAATTCTGTTTTACATTATCTGTACACTACACACACTGCAAACATGCAATCTGCTTTACACTGACTGTACACTGCACACACTGCATAATCTGCACACTACTGCGAACATGCAATCTGCTTTACACTGACTGTACACTGCATACACTGCAAACTCTGCACATTATTCTGTGATTTCTGCTCTATCTGCATTCTGTTTTATCTGATAAGCATACTCATATCTGCCCTGTTACACTATACAGTTGTGGGTGTATGCCTACTTTCCGAGGCTGGCCCCAGTGCCAGACGTAGAGACGTCCCCCATGGTTCCATTTTCCCACCGCTTCGATGTGAGGTATGAGCGGAGGCCATAGGAGTCCTTCTTGTTCTTCCGCCGATACTTTGACACCATCACCGCCGTGGAGGTATTTCAAACTTTACAATTCATTTAAGCTTTGCTTTACATTATACTTTCAACAGTAGATAACAAACTGTATATCATTTGCAGATCACCTAGCAGCCCTGGGCGGTATTGCCTGATACAGTGAGAAATTGATACATGGGTGCTCGGGAGACTTCCCGGTTCAGGATTCTGCTGGAGGGCCTGGTCTGTCGGGCATGGTATTTCGGGGAGCGCTTCTTGCGGCAGACCTTGGGCTTGCCACAGTAGACAGTTCCAGCACCTCCTCTCACCCACACGAGGCACATCGAGAGGTATACCTTAGAGGAGATGATAGACTAAACGATTAGCTGGGACTCTGACCCCTTTAGAGACGAGGGCGACTACACCGAGTTTGTCCAGGCCTATCTGATGCGGCCTTTGATCGGTGTTCGTCGAGCTGAGAGAGAGAGGCCTGCGGCGCCAATGGCAAGAGTGGGAGCATCAAGGGCACCTCAGGCCCTTAGGAGGAGTGGGTCCTGGAGAGGACAAGGAGTTGGATGGCCAGAGCTGCCTACGACGATGACATGCCGAGGACAGGGTGGGGAGACGTACCAAATACCCATCGCTCTTCCTTCGGCTGATCATGAGCTTGTCGGGGTTCAGGGCTCTACCCCGATACGTACTATACTTTTCATTCTGTACAGTCATTTCATTTCATTTGATATTCCGCAGAATGCTAATGACTTCAACATTTTTGCAGGCTTCTGTCGAGCACACTTGCCAATCTCTAGAGCTGACTGCCTCCGTGATGGGGATGCTGCAGCGGAGCATCGACCTGTTGACCATCTACGGCATCCCGGTAAGTTCCTTCAACCGCAGTCTCAAACTTTGCATAATTTGTTCCATACTGATCTGATGTACCACATTGTCGATAAGACACTCGATACACAACATTCATGGCACTGAAACGCTTTAACTCACATATTGCTCACAGCATTGCTCACGGCATTCATACACTGTACTCAAACACTGCTCACAGCATTCATACACTATTTTGAGTAGCATAACTGATGCATTTGCCATTTGTTCGTTTCAGGCCCCATTCCAGATTCCGGCCGCGGGAGGTGCTCCAGCTAGACCATCTGTACCTACTCGAGGAGGAGGGAGAGTCAGGCAGAGGATGACGATCCACAACCGAGGCAGACACAGGTGTGCCCGTGCTGAGAGCAGTTCATGAGAGTCCTCCCCTGATGATTCTAATGAGGAGGCGGCGTCGTCCCAGGGTGAGGCCGGAGACAGCTCAGACTCTGACTACGGAGCCGATGGTGGTGATCTTGGACCCTCGTCCAAGAAGAGGACCAAGACAGATTCCCGCACTCGAGATGACTGATATTGATCCAGACTTTTGTTGTTTTTCTTCTTTTTAGTTTTGTTCAGACATTTTGTTGCTTTTCCTTTTTTGTTTTACTTTTCTTTTTACCGGTAGTTTGAGCACATTGTATTGCCTCATGCAGGTTTTATTTTCTCAAAACTATGTACTTTTTGCAAAAGAAGAACATGAATGAAATGAAATAGCTCTTTTGTTCAAAAAGTGTTACATTTGTATATTTTACGAATCGCATCGCATCGCATTGCATTACATAACAATGTAAATGAGATTTGAACTTTTGTTTTGAAAACCAAACACTCGAATTGCAATTAATCAGGTAGTGAACCAACTAACAACAAAACAACTCGATAAACAAAACAAAGACCTTGACAAGCTAACCAAGTGTAAATACAACTCGATAAGCAAAACAAAGACTTAAAGAATGCAAATTACAACTTGATAAACAAATGTACGACAACTCAATAAGAAAATAGGCACGACTTCGCAAAATCAACACCGGAAGGCATTGGGAGTGGAACCAATCACAAGTTCCCAACATGTTCAACACATAGATTGCTCCTAGAACAAGGGGAGAGGCCATTGGCCATAGAGAGAGGCCATCGGCCACAAGAAATGGCCATCGGCCAACATTTTTAGTCGATCGGCCAAAAGGGATGCTCGGTCGGCACTATATTTGGTCGATCATCCAAAAATGGAAAGTACCTCCAGAATGTTGACACCTGTCTTCCACTCAAAACCTTATCTTCTACAAAAGCCTTAGCTTTGTAGTTTTCCTCATTTCAGCTCTGATTTGCACCAAATGGAAGAATTTCTTGTCCAAAGTCTCACAACTTGGATTGCCAACTTGGATGGCTCGGAAAGGCTAAATTTCCGGGGCTTCGGCATAAATGCACTATTCACGTTGGGTTGCACTCCGCTATGTTTTCCATTCTTCTATGCCGCGGCAAGGTTTTGGAATCCAGTAACACACGTCTTTAGCTTTGGTGGTCAAGAGATGTGTCCCACTTTTGAGGATTTCCAAGCTTTAATGGAATCCTAGCGTGATGAAGAAATATGGCCTCTGCTCCGGTTCAGCCATGTCCAAGCCCTAAGACGGATGTGCGGCCTTACTTTGCATGACGCTCGGTCATTGATTCAAGACGGGGAGCTGGACATTCCAAGCTTGGTTTGTCGGTTTTCTGATGCCGGTGACCGCGGCGACCATCATTGGCAGGGTTACCGACGACATGCGCTTTGCTTATGCATGCTGTCTCATTTCTTACTTGCCCCAAGCTCCGGTGGGTTTAGCACTCATTTGATTGAGGTCACCGAGGGCTTGAAAGAGGGAAAAAGCTGCATCGCCATGACACTAGCCGAAACGTTGATGGGATTGGACGCTTTTCATCGCTGGGAGACGGCCAGGTTTGCGGGGAGTCCACTACTATTGCAGGTAATGTTTCCCACCCCATCTCACATATATATTACTCACATCACTCAGCCCTCAGGCTCTTTTTTTTTTTTTTTCTCAAAACCCTTTGCTTACTTTTTCTCTTAACGTACACCTCTCTATTCTTTAATCTCTCATTTTTTTCATCCCTCCCCAGGTATGGTTGATGGACAAATTGAGAGCAGTGGACTCATATATGGTATATTCAGCTTGCAGCTATTTATTTCGACGACGTCTAGTCGATGCCCCGGATGAGAGATGGTGGTACAACTGGATGTGCAGTTTGTCCGCGGACCACATTGCTTGGCGCTGCCCTTGGCTTAACTTGCCGGCAATGAGTTACAGCATGACCTGTCAGCCCGGGATCCAGTTGATTGGCTTGACACACTGCGTGTTCTATTTTCCATTCCGATTCCGATGCCAGTTCGAACATGATCAAACTTGCTCGGAGGAGGAGATAGAGTACCCTGTTGTATTTTCGGTCCAAGGTGCGCAGCTAGCTTGGTATGCCACAGCCTGGAGGACGAGAGAGCTTCTAGCCCTCGCTCCTACTTTTAGCTGCACCCTCTCTAATGAGTGCATAGATTGGCTCAATGAAGAGGCGCAGGTAGCGCCCAGCTTGGCATCAGAGGCTTCGACCAGCTCTGGGAGGGGATGCAGGGACACCTAACTATGCCCTGGATTTATTTGCTTTAGTCAGAACTTTCAAGTTTTCTTCATGAATGTAATGAAAAACAACTTCAATTTGTATTCAAGAGCAGGAGAACTCTGTATTGAAATCAATAAAATTGAAGGTTGTGGGTACCGAAAATTTTCTATTTGGTCCAAAAATGGTCTAAGTTGTAAAAAGATTAATTTGGGTGAAATCAACTTTTATTAAAACTTTTCAAAACCATTTTCGATATGGATCAGAACTGGACACGCCTGAGATTTGTCATTGAGATGCACAACCTCGGATTCCAGCAACTGGAAAGTTGCCCCTAGTCTGAGTAGCACTGCACCGGAGATTACAACCGAGCTCTTGAATGCTGAATAAACAAAGATGACCAAACATGATCACATGGACAAAGTTGATAGGGGAAGTGTTTATGGCTGGACTTCAGGATAAAGTTGCCTACGTATCCCAAAGATGGGAATCAGGCCTTACGTAGTTCGGCTCAGGTTCACTCGTGTATTAACCCTCACCTTTTACGCTCTAACTTTTGCCAAGGCCACCATTTGCGGGTTTTCAACCTTGCGAGTTCAGTTTTCATAATTTCAAATTTTCTATGCTCTAACTTTTGCCTAGGTCGCCCTTTCGGGTTTTCGGCCTAGCGAGCCTCTCAGGGAAAGTATTTCTTTAACTTGTCCATGTTCATCGGTTGGGAGAACTCTAGGCCATCTAGGTCCATCAGAACAACAGCTCCACCGGACCAGATAGACTTGATGATGTAAGGGCCAGTCCAATTGGGTCTGAACTTGCCCCTAGGGTCGTGAATGGGAGCTCGGTTATCTTTGAGCACCAAATCTCCTTCTTTCAAATTCCTGGACTTAACCTTCTTGTTGAAAGCCCTGGCAATTCTGCGTTGATAACCCTGAACATGGTACAGTGCTTTCAACTTTCGCTCATCAAACAGCATGAGTTCTTCGAACCTGTTCTGCTGCCAATCTGCCTCAGCTATCTGACATTCAGCCAACACTCGCAAAGACGGAACCTCAACTTCAATAGGTAGAACGGCTTCCATCCTATAGACCAAGGAATACAGAGTTGCCCCAGCAGAAGTTCTAATTGACGTCCGGTAGCCCCACATAGCAAACGACAACTTAGATGGCCAGTCCTGGTAGGTTTCCACCATTTTCTGCAAAATGTGTTTGATGTTCTTGTTGGCGGTCCCAACTGCTCCGTTGGTCTGCGGCTGATATGTAGACGACTTGTGAAAAGCCACGTTGTATTTGTCCAACAAGTCGATCACTTCCTTCTTGAAGTGGGAACCATTATCTGAAATGATCTCGTTCGGGACTCCATAGCAACAGATGATGTTGTTCCTGATGAACTTTGCAACATGCGAAGCCTTTAACACTGCATAAGACTGGGCCTCAACCCACTTTGTGAAATAGTCTATCGCGACCAGAATGAACTCATACCCATTGGACCCCTTTGGAGTGACAGCTCCAATCGCATCAATCCCCTAGACTGAAAATGGCCATGGCGAAGTCATGTTGTACAGCTTCGATGGTGGAATGTTCATATGGTTTGCATGGATCTGACATTTGTGGCATTGCCGGACAAAGCTAATACAATCCTCCTCTATGGTGGACCAGTAGTAACCCTGTCTAAGGATCCTCCGGGCTAGCATCACCCCGTTCATGTGCGCTCCGCACTCTCCTCCATGGAAGGCCTCCATTAGGCGCTTTGATTCTTCAACATGAACACAGTTTATGCATCCCAAGATGACCTCTCTTATACAGTTTACCCTCGCAGACGATGAACTGAGCAGCCATTCTTTGAATTGCCCTCCTATCTTTGGTATTTGCCCCTGGTGGATACGCCTCTTTTTCCAAGAGGTTCCAGACATCGTAATACCGGGGTTCTCATCTTGAACCTCTTCTATGACAACAATCAGCTCATAGGCCGGCACAAATTTCTGGTCAATGATGATCGGACGCATCCGGACTCCAAAAGGGATGTCTATCATGGAAGATAGAGTTACTAGTGAATATGCAAACCTATTGTTCTCTCTTAACAGATGAGCGAAGTTCAGTTTCTCAAACCGAGGAATCAGCATGTCCAAGGTTTGGTGGTACATTTTCATCTTTTCTTCTTTGACTTTCCAATCTCCTTTAGCTTAGGATACAACATAGTTTGAGTCCCCGATGACATCCAACTGTTTTGCCCCTAGTTCTAGGGTAGCTTCTAAACCAGCAATGCATGCCTCATATTTTGCTTCGTTGTTCGAGACTTTGAACCAGAGTTTGAATGCTAGAGGGATGCGGGAATTGTCGGGTGCTATCAGCAACACCCCTATCCCATACCCGTATTGGTTTGACGCTTCGTCAAAGTACATCGTCCAAGTTTCATCTTCGACATGCAAAATGGCCTCGTCTGGGAATAGGTACTCAACTGCTTCATCCCCTTCCACAGGGTGATCGGCTAGGAACTCTGCTATCGCTCTCCCCTTTACTGATTTGCACGTCACATATTTCAGATCGAATTCGGAAAGTAGAAACAACCAACGGGCTAACTTACCCCGTAAGTGCCGATTTCTCGAAGAGATATTTGATGGCATCTAATCTCGAAACCAACATTACGGAGTGAGCTAACAGGTAGTGCCGCAGCTTCCTGGTAACCCATACCAAGGCGAGACATGCCTTCTCCAGCGGAGTGTAGTGGGTCTCATAACCCAGCATCTTCTTGCTCGGGTAGTAGATAGCTCTCTCCACTTTGTTCTCAGACTCTTGTGCGAGCATGCAACCCATTGTAGTTTCAGTCACTGAAAGGTACAAAATCAATGGTTTTCCTGGCTCAGGCACTGACAACACGGGTGGGTTCGATAAATATTGCTTGATCTGTTCAAAAGCAGCTTGGCATTGGTTGTCCCATTGGAACTTCGTTCTTTTCTTTAGGAGACCAAAGAGTGGTTCACAAGTCAAGGTTAATTTTGAAATAAACCGTCTTATGAATTGCACTTTACCCAGAAAGCCTCGCACATCCTTTTCAGTCATTAGTGGTGGCATTTCTAAGATGGCCTTGATTTTGGAAGGGTCGACTTCGATACCTCTTTGTGTAATCAAGAACCCCAGCATTTTTCCTGCTGTAACACCAAACATACAGTTCTGAGGATTCAGCCGCAACCAGAATTCTCTGATCCTTTGAAAGAACTTTTGCAAGGCGGTGTAGTGGCCCTCTCTTTCTTTGGACTTGACAATTATGTCATCTACATACACCTTAACCTCTTTGTGGATCATGTCGTGCAATATCGTGGTCGTGGCCCGTTGATATGTAGCTCCAGCATTTTTCAGCGCAAACGGTATCACTCTATAACAATAGGTCCCTCACGGGGTGGTAAAAGCAATCTTCTCCCGGTCTTCGGGTGCCATTACAATCTGGTTGTAGCCTGAAAAGCCATCCATGAATGAGAGCAATGCATGCCCCGCAGTAAAATCCACTAACTCGTCGATATGCGGTGGAGGAAAGTCATCCTTTGGACTAGCTTTGCTCAAATCTCTGAAATCCACACATACCCGGATTCTGCCATCCTTCTTCGGCACTGGAACGATGTTGGCCAACCAAGTTGGGTATTCAGATACCAGCAGGAACCCTGCGTCAATTTGCTTAGTGACCTCTTCTTTGATCTTGATAGCCTAGTCTGGGCGGATCCTTTTGAGTTTCTGCTTAACAGGTTGGGCCTCTAGGTCAAGAGGGATCCAGTGCTGTACAATCTCAGGATTGATTCCAGGCATATCTTCATAGGACCACGCGAAAACATCTTTGAAATCTTTTAATAAAGAGACTAAGCGCTCGCGCTCCTCCGAAGACAACGTGGACTCGATCTGGACCAGCCGTGGATCCTTCTCAGTACCAACATTAATTTGGATGATTTCATCAACCAGCGGTTTTACAAACCTCTCCTACTCTTGTTCTAGCAAATATTTCAAAATTTGAGGAATTTCTTCCTCGTCATTTTCATCAAAGTTTTGAAAGTCTGAATTAATGCAATAAATCAGGGGTACATAAAAGTAATCGAAGGCCACAGCCGCACAATTCTCATTAATCACTTCATCCAGTCCATCTGATTCTTCTATTACAATAGACTCAAAAGAGAAAGAAAAAGACGACCTAGACAGGACTGTGGCATCCGGGTTGTCACCCCCAGGAATACCGGACTCAGACTCAGATGAGCTGGAACCTGATTCCGACTCATAAGACTTGGTGGAATCAGATTCCGGCTCACTACTTGACCCGATGCTGCTCAATAAGAATCCCTTCTCGTACTGCCAGATGAGGGAGAGTGCGATAGATGCATCCAAAATGTTTGAAGGTGGGCTCGCAGTCATTTCATTTCCAATCATAAACACTGAGAGATCATCCCCTAAGCACTCATGTACGATCGGAGGATCTGATAGTAAACAAGCCAGTGCTACCCCCATTTCAATCTCGGTGCTCTCGGAATCCACTTCCTTACACTGCTTAACCTCAGCTGATGGGTCTGTCTGCTCCTCAGCAACATCATTCCCAGACAACTGCAAGTCAAAGAAGATCTCAAATCCCGGCAAGCGCCTCTTCTCTGCGTTCAACCATGGCTCTGGGAAGCCGTAGAACAAAAAATCTTCCTCTTCCTGGACGAAGTGTCCGTTCGGGGTGCCTTGGATAGGCCGATGCATCAAATCAATGTGCCTCCTAGTCTGCTGGGCTCTGGCTCTTCCAGCCATCTCTTTGCCTTTTCTTACTCAGTCCTCTTTGGTGGGCAGATAACCTAGGCCAAAGGTATGAGGGTTGTGCAGCACTTCGGCCGATACTGTAATGCCTTTCTGGCCACTTTTTCCTAGTCCCATCCCAAGGATGTACTGGAGCTTGTTCATGATGTACACCGACTGTGCGCTGACATATAACCCCTCAGCAATAGCCAAAATGCTCTGTATGGCCCGAGTCTCGGCTAGGGTAAATCCTGACAGGAACACATCCTCCGTGCCATGCTCGATTTCCAGAACCGGTGTAGACACCTCTGGCGGCGGATGAATTGACAAATTCCTAAAAACTATAGCCAGCCCCTTCCCGTGGGGATATTTCAACATCTGATGCAGGGTGGAAGAGACTGCCTTTACCTGGTGCAGCCACGGCCACCATAGGAGTAGATTAAAGGTTGCAGGAACGTCTAAGACATGAAAATCAATCTCATGTTGTCCTGGACCAACCTGAGTGTGAATCTTCACGGTCCTCATCACTTCTCTGCTAGTATTGTCATAGGCCCTTATCACTTGGGCAGTTGGCTCAAAGTCCGCGGGCTTCAACCCGATTGCATATGCTGTCCTTGATGGGCATACATTAATAGCAGATCCTGTATCGACAAGAACCACCGGTACCCATTTTTTTCTACATTCCACAGAGATGTAGAGATGTTTGTTATGGTTTGTGCCCTCAAGCGGTAGCTCCTTGTCAGTGAAGGTCGACGTCAGGGAAGCTCTTTCCGGAAAGACCAGTCCTACCAGCTGCTCAGGCGTGGTATCTATTGAGAGTTTGGCCTTGTCCATTGCAGAAAGAACAGCTTGTCGATGAACTCTTGAGGCCATAAGCAGTCCTCAGATGGAGATGTCTGCTTGTATCTTCTTAAGCTGTTTCAGCACAGCCTCCTCCTTGAGCAACTTATCTTTCTACTTCTTTGCCTCTTTGTCCTTTCTGGACGCCTCTGGTTGATCTAAGTGCAGGGGCTTGAAATAACACCCGCTCCTAGTCATGTGGTCAACTTCGCTAATGTACCAGGTATCATTCGGCTGGTTATTCCCACAGTCCTCATTTGTGTGAGCAAGATATAGATCATCATCTTCCCACCACATGCCATCGGCAGTCGACAGACATCTGTCCGACTCCGTTACAACTATTTCTATGCCCATAGCACCTTCTGTTCATGTGCTCACTGCACGTTCTGCCCCCACAGGGGCCTTGGCTTTTCTGACCCTCTCAGAATCTTCGATCATTTCTTGCTCAAACTGCTTCAGTGTAGCCTGTCGTTTAGTTTTTTTTGTTCCCAAATTGCCCGTATTCTGAGCAAAATTCTTTACACCGGTGCTCTCCGGCGATGTACTCTGATCTTCAGCCCTTCTGGCCACTGTTGATGTCCCCGTCCCTGACGGATCCTATTCTAACTGAGGTTGTTCAACAATATCCGGCTGGTCGTCAAGCCACCCAGTAGATTCTGCTGACCCATCCAAACCAAACCAATTGACTACCACATCCCCTGTCTCTCTCGTCGAAAAACTGAAGGTTAGCAAAGTCCTCCACTAGTTCTGCCAGGTCATCCAGCCCCTGATTAAGTCCATCTTCCCGTACTACACAAGTCTCTGTTTCTGTTGGCAATTCCACATTCGGCCTATCCTGGCCTGGCCTGCTGATGTAATGTTACCGCTCGAGTTATACATGAAGCTCACAGACCCCTCAGGCTCCGTATAATCATTCTGATCTGCCCTTGCAATCATCCCAGTTCTATCTTCGATAGCCACCACCACCATTTCAAGCCAGGTTTGGGAGATGTCCAACATGCACAAGTCAGTGTTGTCTGGAATGAACACCTCCAGCTTGGGTAGGTGAGAAGGGGTGATATATATACTAGGGTCATATGACATAACCCCAGTTTGGATTAGATTTATGCGTTTGAGAGGTGGAGCTTGGTTATGTGGTGGGAGAGGGTTGGCTGTGACATTCGGTTTTTCCGGAGGCACGATTACCCTGTTGTCAATGAGATCCTAAATCTCATGACGCAATCAAAAGCATTGGTCGGTGTCATGACCATGCTGTTGGTGAAAGGCGCAGTACTTGGCCGGGTTATGGGAAGCGGAAAGTTTACCTGGTAGTGGCCGCGGCTCCAGGGGCTTCAAGTGCCTTTCTTGATCAAAACCCCCAGAGCTTTGGACAGGGCCATGTATAGTGGAATGAAGGTTCTTTGGCCTCGAGGAGAATATTTGGTTGTTTGCTAGCTACTTCCGGATGTGCCGGTGAATGGTGTAGTTGCAAGGGTTCTCGGGGTGGTGGTGGTGGTGACCATTCCCACATCTGAAGATCTGGTAGCTACAGCACTGCTTGTGCCTGCATTTGTACTACGGTTGAATGCCCTCTTAGGCTGCTCTCTGTCTTGGTCAATCAGACCCTGTTTCATAGCATCGTCGATCTGCACCCCTATCTCATGTAGATCTGCAAAGGTGGGGAGGGGGAGAACGATCGTCTTTTGCATAGGCTTTGGCTGGAGGTTGCACACAACCATCCGAATCTGATCTTTGTCAACAGGCCTGATGATCATCATTGAGGCTTTGGCCCTCCACCGGGTCACAAAATCAGAGAAACTCTCCTTCGGTTCTTGCCTAGTTGTCTCAAAATCACGGGTTGTGACCTCGATCTATGTGTTGTAGGAGTATTGAGCTATGAAGGCCTCGGCCATCTCCTCCCAGTTCCTCTTGACGGAATCTTCTAGTTTTGCATACCAAATAGCCGTTACACCCGACAGGGTCCGGCCGAACAGAGAAAGCTACTGTAATCTAGAGAGGCCCATCGGCCTTAGTGTGTCCGAAAACAGCCACAAATGCACCATATGATCTCCAAACCCGTCGAAACGGTCTATGTGTGGCATATTAAATCGGTCCAACAACGTCATGGCCGAGTCGGTGTACCCATCCTCAATATCCGGAATGGACTTCACACCCTGGGATTTCTTGAACAACTTTTCAAGCTTGCTCACTTTTAACGCTGTGGGATTCACCTCGAACTCAAAGGGGGAATCTGGTAAGTTGGTTTGTGCTTTGGATAGCTGAGTAGGATTAGGGGGGGAGCCGGCTCGATTGGAATGTCCGTATCATCCTGGACGTTAGCTGTCTCCCCGAGTATTGGAACTCTTGGTGGGGGAGGAGCTTGGTGTGAAGCAGATGCTCCAGTTTGCTCCTGTAGCCTAGTAATTACCTCTGCTTGTTGGGCCATAACTTCGGCTTGGCGTACGGAAAATTCTGTTTGACGGACAGCATCCTGTTGCATGGTTTTCATACTCTCCTGAAGCTGATGCATCATCTCCTCCAAGCTTGCCATATTGTATTGATCTAACTGAATAACTGGTATATCTGTCCTTGCAATAGAAACTGAGACCTCAGCCTGACTGCTTACTGGTGGGGTAGACCACTGATCTAGCGACCGCTATACCGATACACTGCACCTTTTTGACCTCTGTCTAGTAACCGGGGGTAAAGAAAGGAACACTGCTTATCCGTCTATCAGATCCCTAGATCGATTAAGTCTACGACCTCTAACCCAGAGTGCTCGGGGGATATCTAACTGGTCGGATGCAATTGTACTAAACTACCTTGCAAAAAAATAAATAAAGCATAATAAGGAAATAATGAACAGAAAAACGGACACCATAACAACTTAAATAAAGACAACACACAGTTGGCAAACACACGCTGAATGAATTGTTCTCAACCACTGATCACTGTTCCCAAATCACTGTACCAAATATGAATCTGATACCCGCAAATATAACTGATTCTCAAAATACTGATGCCGGCAGGCCTGATACCCAGACTTGCAAACTGATACATGCATTCCTGTAGAGGCCAACTCAAAAAGCACATAGCAAGTAAATAAGAGCCAAAACACTCCTATGTTGGGGTAGGGTTTCCCTGTCCTCTTTTGTTAGGAGCTAGGGTTTCACTACGCACACAGCGGTTTCAAACAACCTAGAATCAGGTAAGCAACCTGTCCTAGTTTGGAATAGTCACTATGGATTCCGATATGCACTAGGTCAAATGGTCAAAAAAGGGATCCCCGGTAAAAATTGGGGTTTGTGTTCCTGTTGTGGTAGAGCCCGCAACCGGTCAACCTTACGGCATGCTTTTCAAAGCAAGCCTCGGGCAGACTGTTCAGGAATAGCATATGGCAAACATGGTGTCCTAAGCGCACCAATGCAAATGCAATGCAAAGAGACACATAAGTGTAGTTAAAACAAGAAATCATGAGTTTGAGTCAAGTTCTCTAACTCTCCAACAGAGTCGCCAGAAACTGTAGACGCGCCCTTGGGCTTTGCTACTACAGTTCGGACTCAAATGTCACGGTTCTGAATCTAATCCCGCAAAGTGCAATGCGAGACCGATAAATCACCAAAGAGTCCAAATTCGGCAAATCGTTTTGGAAAACTGATTTTTAAGAAAGAAGTGCCAAACATGGACTGCTTTGCTAGATACAAAGTCGCCACCTAAATATTTATTTTGGGGGAATTTAGGAAACCCTGACTCGTGCCTAAGTCCACGTGTCTGTCATCACCAAAGTTGCCTCGGCTCGGGAACTTGGGTACGATTGGGGAAGGTCATCTATGAGCACCCCCGCTCGCTCGATCAAAGATCGGCCTATACTTTGTTTTTGAAAACACATGCGTTCTTATTCCGGTTAATGAGCTAGAATTACTATATGATGCGCACAACACACAAGTATAGACTAGCTCGCCTAATTTGGAACAAAGCATCGCATATCCGTTCGTTTGGAAAGGGTTTAAAGTTTGCTACTCGTAAGTAGGTTAAAACACGGATTTTAATGAATCGTTCCAATTCAAGTAATCCAACCTTCACCCACATGCATTCAGACAGTTATATCACATAAGCAATTAGCCTCATGGCAAGCATGTTGTCATGGCAACACTTACACACATGCAAGATGCTAAAACATAAACACTCACAGTGTACTCCGAGCCAAAACAAGAAACTACTTAGTAATTATGCATGATCCTAGCTCATATTAAGATGGCTAATGCAGCACATGCAAAGTGCAACTAGAATAGGCTTGGCTAATCTAAAATGGCATTTGAGATGCAATACTTCGATAGATGTATTCAAGTAGGAATTGAAATACAATGCAGTTAGTATGATGCGCCGAGCCCGGTGCATGCAATACAGATGGATAGATGCAAACATGCATAGCATAAGGATGCTAAATGAAACGTGCCATAGAACTAACCACTGAAAGCAGGTAAGTAAAAGGGAGAAATAAGTGGGGGTTAGAAGACATGCATCACACTTACACACGCTTATTACACAATTGCGCCCTCTCGACGGAGGGACTGAAAGAATAATACAAATCAATCTGATTAACTAACTAACAAGATAATTAATTAATTACACAACCAAATCGAAATAAATAACTATTCTAAGTTATTAAAACACTGAAATGGCCACAAGATGAGGGATGAATGCATGCTTGGACGGCTTCGCTCGGAAATCCATCGCCATGCTTCATGTTGCCTCTGTTTGCACTGCTTTGTACCTCTGAAAATTGTGCCAGCTTCTGTCAAATTTCTGAACCACCTTGTGGGCATGTTGAGAGGCCATTGGCCAAATGGAAAGGCCATCGGCCAAGAGAATGTTGTCATTGACCACTAATAAGGCTCTCGGCCAGGAATAATTAACTGATCGGCCGGTCGACCATTTCTTCCTGCAGACTGCTCCTGTTGCTGCAGCAGAGGACTAACAGAGCATGGCAATGCATTTACAAGACAATGTTTGCACCACCACCCTCCCTATCATGTCATGAGCTTAAGGGAGTATAGTCCTCGACCCTCAAACTATCAATCACGCAGTTCAATGCATGATGGCCAAAAGAGCCAAGTGTGCAATTCAATATCAAATGAAATGCACAAAACACATAAGGGGCCCCAACCTCTATCATACTTGATCAAGAGGCAAGGGAATGCACGCATAATGCAATGCAACCTAAGCATGCAAGCAAGCACGCAAATAACTCAAGCATGATACAAATCTAATGCAACATGAGCATGGAAGCATACAATATGTAATAGGCATACAACCTAAATATGCAAACAGGCATAGCATGCAACAACATACAAAATGAAACAAGCATGCAACAACATGGTAAAATGAACTTAAAGCAAAATGAGCTACTCTCAAACATGCCCAAATTAGTGGCAAAAGTGTTAAGAAAATGAAGACAAAGGTACATACAAACATGCATGCCAATTGGGCATAGGAGGGAAACTTTCAAGAATACTTAAAAGGGGACAAATATGGACATGTGACAAACATGGTAAGCTCTGAAATCATGCATGGAAAGGTGCCAAACCAACCAAATAAAACAAGCAAATTATGCAAGAAGGCTCAAGGCTTAAGGATAGCCAAGGGGTTCAAACCAAGGCCACACAAGACAACCCCAAAGGGCCAAGGGGACCTAAAACAGTCCCAAGGCAGGTCCAAACAAGACCAAAAACATGCTCCAAACTAGCCAACACAAGCTAGAACACAATGCCAAAAGCATGAAGCATGCAAGGCTACAAAAAGGGTGTTACACTACACCTATCAAAACCAAACATGGCATGACATAAACCAATAAAAATAGAATTATGGCATGGTAAAACAAGACCAAAAACACACTTAGATGGCATCCCAAAGACCTAAACATGATGGCATACACAATGACCTATTTATGAGGCATAAAACATCAACTCTTTAAAGCATTAAAGGAGTGACGAGTGCAAGTGTTTGAGCATGAAACATGGACTGAAATAGTATAACAAATGATGCCAAATCATTGAAATGGTCCAAGTAAAGCATGCTAGTGACTTGGACACTCAAAGCTAACAAGCTAGATTGCATGGTAGCTATACAAAGCATGACATATATAGTTAAAAAAATGCAAAATAAAGCTTTAGTATGTTAAAACAAGGCTAAAAGCTTCTTGGAGTTGAGCCAAAATCATGCTAGAATGACATGTTACAACATAATGCATATTAAGGCAAATGAGGGGATTGCAGGACAAGTATATGGAGCATGTAAGAGGCCATTAAACCAACTTGAAACAGAGGTATATCATGGAAAAATAACACCAAATACTTGCTAAAATGGAGCTAAAACAAGCTAAGCAAACATGCTACCAATATAAGCCATTTATACTAACATACAAGACAACAAGGAGAGGGGATTACCCTCTCCTATTTAGGACCTCAAAACTACCTTTCCATCACTAAAAATCCTTTGGATTTCAGTGGTAGAAAGGCCATGCAAAGACAAGAACAAAGGCCAAAAGAGATGGCTCCAAACAAGGCCTAAAAAGGCCTAAGAGGGGGGAAACAACCCCGAACCAAAAAGAGACCTTAAACAAAGATCTAAAACATCAAAAATCAGAACTTTTATCAGTTAAGAGTTAAGCTTAAAACAATAAGAAAATAGGTCTAAAAGCTTAAGCAAGAATGGGGGTTTAAAAGCAAGTATGCTCACCCCTGAAGAACACTTTCAAGAACAAGGCTCCAACAACTTTTCCAAGCTCAAACCAACCCAAGAACTCTGAAATCAACCTCAAGGGACCTCAGCTCCAAGAGGATGGTGTTCTAGTGTGTGTTTGTGTATAATAGTAAGACAATACTACACTTTTGAGTACAAAACAAGGCTAAACAAAGAAGAATAGATACAAAAGTATATCTATCCCTCAAGACTCAATTTTCTGAACCCTTGAGGAGGGAGGAGATGGTTCTCTCTTATAGAGAACCAAAAGCAAAGCTTCTTGAGAAAGCTAAGCAAAGGGGCAAATCCCTCCATACACGTGTATGGAGGGGGGGAATTGTGCATGCCAGCTGTGATAACTGACATAAAATATCTGCATAAAGTAGATGAACATGGTTCAGCTAGAAAACATGGCCGATCGACCAACACAAGGGCCGATCGACTAAAAAGAGTGCCGATCGGCTAACACTTTTGGCCGATGGCAAGAAAACAAGGCCGATGGCTTCAAGCCTTGGTCGATGGGTTCAGGGATGGCAAACAAGCCACCATCTTCCCTCAGAAGCAAAAACACAAGTGTTTGGTCCACAACCAAGCACAAAACAGACAAGTTGAGAGATCTTAAGGCAAGGCGCGTGACCGAGGCCTTCGGGAACTCAAAATGAACATAGGCATGGATGATCATTGAGTGTTCAAACGATGATGTCCAAGTCTTGAGGACGGTCAAAAATGGGGTGTCTACACCAGATAATATCAAGATTAACTAACATTGCCTACTAATAAGGTACAAGTCTATACCCAATGAAACAATATGCTATTCTCAAAACACAAGTAATCCCAAGTCTCTCCATACCCAGAATAAAGGAATACTCCATCTTTGCATACATCCGTACACCACACCATACCAGTTTACTAGGTCAATCCTAGACTAGTCCATCGCGGCAATCGGTTGCCCAAACACTAACTCAAAACCAATCACACCATCCACGATCTCTTAACACACTTCGCACCTTGCCAAATTGCCCATAACAATGATAACTCGACCTAACATTCAACCAATTGCCTCACCCAACTACAGAAAACAATTACGCTTATTCTAGCCAATCACACACCATCTACAATGAACAACTCATGGCCTAAATGGACCAACTAACTTCACTAATCCCGAGGAAAGTCAAACCATAACACTACATCCCAACCAACCACACCCCACAACGTGAATTTCTAGGTTACCAAGACTGAAGTCAGAACCATACATCACCACTACCAACGCATACAAGTTCAAACCTAACTATTCGTGTTCTAGAAATTCTGCCACGACCTATGCCTCTTCCACGGGTTACAGAACTTAAAACAACACACTCAATTAGGGAAGGACACACTCCACGCTACACCTCACACCTCTGACCACTCAAGGTCATAACTAACTCTAACACACACTAGTCCACAGACTAACAACCAGCACCAAGCATACATGATACCACCCAAGTGAGCATCACATGTCGTCACAAAGGAGTCGAAAACACTATCGTCTTTCAAAGACGTACCAACCGCCACTAAGGCAATCAATGTTAACTCACAACCAACGCTAATACATAATCGATATAGCACACATCGAGGTACCTAATCCGAGTTCACTACTTCTTTCCAGTCATCTCTATAAAAGAGCGAATACCAACAACATAAGATACATGAGACTGGTACCCTTCTCTAAAATACTAACATAATCACATAACAATTATTTGAACAACCACATTGAGATTCCATTCAAATCACACATCACCTACCACATAACACATAACATAATCGTGCTAAGTCTACAAAGATAGTTACTTGTTCTAGCGTTCGCTTGGATTTCTCATTACAACAACGTTGATCAAGCGCGTTTCCAACAAGACCTCCAAGTTAGTCAACTAGACACCGAATAATATCTATGAGTCTCAACACCATATCCACATAAAATGCAACACATAAGCATGTTATCACCTAGCACGCAACATATAAATGTCCTAGCCGAGCATGATAAACCGACTATGGCTAACCACTACCCACGAGCCTAAGGCTTTCAAACTCGGTTAGCTCTGATACCAAGTTGTCATGCCCCGGGTTTACACGGTCCAGTTCTCGTGAATACACCACCCAATGATGAATAGTAGATAACAACTATCATGCAAATGAATATAATATAATCATACAATACATGCGTTTATCTGATTTTATAGATTCCTAGATACAACATCTAAGTCAAATGGATGTTCTGTAACTAAAGCATGCGTCATTGTTATAACATCAAATTAGATGCCCCGAGGCTTACATCATGCACAAGGGCGTAACCCTTACAAGAATGACACATGACCAATAAATAACATAAATGCCCCTTGGCCTATAAATAACAGAACCACCCTACACGGTTCTGAACACAGCTTCACGTCTTAGTCCACATCCACGCCTGTACACCTGAAAAACATTTTCAGGCATGTAGGGTGAGCATGAAGCCTAGTAGAGAATATTTCAAAAACTAAACATGCTCCACCAACATAAATGATCATTATGCAATACATATATACAATATGCTCAAGTGCATTTTCAAATCCATTTGATTTCTCAACGAAACCCTTTCTTTCCAATTTTTGAAACATTATGTTTAATCAAAGTGTTTCCCGAGTTTAAATCACTTGTTTGATATAAAATCCTTTTCCAAAATAAACGATCCAGGTATCTTAATACCAACCAGCAAATACATTACTAAATCAAATGTGAATACATTGCTAGATAACAACAAATACATTGTTGAAACCATTTTCCAAACATCCTGTTCCAAACTAACATAACAGCAAATAAATGGGTGAATCTCCGAAACAAACACAACCTTTCACGGATATTTTGTTTGCGAGAAACCGTAAATTGGCACCCATGTAAATGTTGGCTATACAAGCACTACTATTGTCATTTTACGGATATTTCGTCTACAGGAATCAGCACCAATGTATACGTGCATTTTTTGAAACTTTTACCCTTGACACACAGACCAACTTATTTGATGTAACAATAACTTTCTCCCAGATTCACCATTTCATTTACCATTTTCAATAGTACAATACATGCAACTCAAAATAATGTTTTTCCAAAACAATGCAAAAGTTTCAAAACATAATGTAAGAATTTCCAAAACCTTTTTTCAAAACATATAGTTTCAATTTCCAACATCCATTGTATACTCCATGATATGAATGAGTTCAAACTCCTTATCCACATGCAATTTCTAACACACGACAATGCTATCCTCTGCCGCATTATCTCTAATGCAATAATCAAAAGATATCAATATAGATATATTTTTCTAAAAGAGTAACAACAACCATTTTCAAAATCCCACAACCATTTTCTTTCCATCTCTTACAAAACCAACACCATTTTTCATTGTTTCCAACACAAGCCAAAACCCATGGTTCTAGAACAAAACCTCATTTTCCTTTAAAATCACCATGTCAGCGTATTTCAACAGCAATACAAGATCATCACCTGTTTTAAGAACTCATTTGAAAATCTCTCTTTTACATTTCAAATCTAAACCCAAGTTTAACCCAAAACACCCAAATCTATAGATCTTTTGAAATAATAAATAAGTAAGGTAAAGCTTATACTAAATGATTGCCAAATATAAATAGCAAAATAGGCCACAAATATACTACCGAACCCATATTGAGTTTAAGAAATAGACCCTACCTCTTGAAACGAAAAGGAGAACTTAGAAAAACTCAAAGTCGATGAAACCATGAAACTCTTAGATCGACAAAAAGCCCTTGATGAGATCTACAATATTTCTCAAAGGACTAAGGCGAAAAGATGTCTCTAATCAAATAGATCTAGAGATCTAAGTGAAAAACTTGAGTTTCAGAGAGAGAGAGAGAGAGAGAGAGAGAGAGAGGGAAAAAAAAAGCAAAAAGGTGAATGAGAAAAGTGTGTTTGGGGCCTATTTATAGTGGTAGAATAGTGGCCTTAAAGTCAAAGGAAAGAATAAGTAAAACCCCCAAAAGTAGAGCCCCAAAATCGAACCAAAAATCTAAAAATTAACTCACAGGGGTCGACCCTTCAGACAGTGGTGTTAACCCTTTATTTTAGATTGCAAACCAGAACAAAATAGCAAGGGAAAAGTCGACCCTCAGAGCCCTTGGTGTCGACCCTATAAACCAGCAAAGACACTAAGGACATGGCAGAATGGTGGTGTCGACCCTTAGGAAGGCTAGTGTCGAACACTAGATTTTCCAATAAAGAACTTTTCAACGTAAACAAGCACGAATGAACAATCCCAACAAGTTTAAATCGAATCGTACTCCTCCAAAACAAAAATACAATAACTCCAATGACTCCCAAAATGAAAATAAAAGAATTAAATACACTATCTAATAGTTTAAAAGGACACAAGTGCTATAAATCATGGAGCCTCTTCGGCCTAATCTGTGTATTAGACTTATGCTTCGAGGGGTTAGTAGGTAGAGTTGAGACCCACAGGGCGTATGTATGGTGTTACCATGCTAGATCAGTTGCTAGCATATTTCCTAGTGAGAGGTAACTTCTTGTTGCTTAACTTTGTTGCCAATATGTTGATTGATATTGGTGCATCTCATTTTTTCATTTTGTCTGCATTCGCATCAGTTTTGGGATTAGAAGTGGCTCAGGTAATGTCTCCGCTCAGGATAGAGTCACCGGTTGGAGGTATGGTTGTCTTAGATTGGGGATGTCGTGGTTGTGAAATAGAGGTTTCCAGTCACTGACTTCTTTTTACTTTTTATTGTTAGACATATCGAGTTTCGATGTCATCTTAGGCATGGATTGGTTGTCTTCATAACTTGCCATTATAGATTGTTACCATCATAGAGTTATGGTGTGCACCTTGAGCAGTGATTGTTTTTATTTTCTGGGAGACCGAACTGATAGAGTTTTGTCGCTAGTGTATTACTCAAATGGTTAAGGCGAGCTTAATTGCCTTCTTGCAACTCTCTTGCGTAATGAGAGTGATGTGGTTCGAGTTGAATTACTAAAGGTAGTTTGTGAATACCCGAACATCTTTTCTAAAGATCTTACTAGTTTGCCACGCCACCGAGAGATTGAGTTCTCCATTGACTTAGTGCCTAACACGGCACCAATTTCCATGGCATCATATAGATTTTCATCCGCCGAGTTATATGAGTTGAAGATTCAACTCTAAGAACTACAAGATAAGGGCTTCATTTTTCCTAGTATATCACCTTGGAGAGCACCGACTCTCTTTGCCAAGAAGAATGATGGCACATTACAACTGTGTATTGATTACTAGAAGTTGAAACTGTTAAGAACAAGTACCCATTTCCACGTATAGATGATCAGTTTGACAAGTTAACGGGGTCTCATTGTTTTTCTAAGATTAACTTGAGATCGGGTTATCACCAGTTAAGGGTGTAGGAGGAGGATATTTAGAAAATGACATTCTGTATGCAATATGGCCACTATAAGTTCTTTGCGATGCATTTTGAGCTAACTAATGTAGCAGCTTCATTTATGGATTTGATTAATCAAATCTTCCATGAGTTCCTAGAGCACATCGTTTATGTACTAAGTTCGGGAAGTGCAAGTTCTGGTTAAAAGAAGTTAAGTTCTTAGGTCATGAGGTATCTAAGGAAAGGGTGACTGAAGACTCTTCTAGAGGAAGTGCAAAATTAGGAACAACCTAAGAATGCGTTTGAGATCTAGAGTTTCTTAGGCTTAGTCGGGTACTGCTGACATTTTATGAAAAACTTCTCTAGATTAGCCTCACCATTGACTAGACCAACGAGGAAGGGAATTAAATTTGCATAGAGTGAGACTTATGAAAAGTAATTTCAAGAGCTTAAAGTTAGACTCACCATTGCTCCAGTCTTGATTATTCTGGAGAAGGGTTTGGGTTATTTGGTTTATTGTGCCACGTCTCGAGAAGGTTTCAATTGTGTGTTGATGCAAGAGGGGAAAATGGTAGCATATGGTTTACGACAATTGAAGACACATGATAGAAATTATCCTACTCACGATCTAGAGTTAGCAGCGATGATTTTTGCCTTAAAATTTTGGAGGCATTACTTATATGGTGAGAGATTTGAAATGTTTTCCGATCATAAGAGTTTAAAATATCTATTTTCACAGAAAGATTTGAATTTAAGGCGGGGGAGGTGGATGGGGTTTATAGAGGATTATCATTTCGAGTTACACTATCATCTAGGGAAGGCCAATGTAATGGCCGATGCCCTGAGTAGGAAATCCATGAGAAGTGTAGCTAGTATTGTTATCCAAGAATGGGATATGTTGGGAGCTATTAGCGAGTTTGACTTGCATCTTGGCAAGTTCGTTGAGTTGGCCGTTTTGTTCACTATAGTTGCACAATCTACACCAGTAAGCCGAGTTATAGAAGCACAGTGGGGTGATCACGAAGTAGAGACTATCTGAGGGAAGATATCTAGTGGAAATGTGGAGAAGAGCTTGAACGTGTATTCTGACTCGAGTATGAGGTATTTGGATCGTTCTTTAGTGCTAGACTCTTGTAGGGCGGAGGTCCTCTGAAAGTTCCACCATTCATGTCTTGCGGTACACTCGAAAGGCACAGAGATGTACCATGGCCTTAGTCGCCAATTTTGGTGGAGGGAGATAAAGAGGGACGTAGCCTTGTTTGTTTCAAGGTGCCTTGTCAACAAATGAAGGCCAAACATCAACGACCAGTGGGTTTGTTGCAATCCTTACCGATCGAGTGGAAATGGAAGCATGTCATAATAGATTTTGTTGTGGGTCTTCCGAGGACTCAACGGGGTAATGATGTCGTATGGGTGATAGTCGACTGATTAACTAAATCAACACACTTGTAGCTACATGTAAGAGTGACTTGGTATATTGTCTTGCCGACCTTTATGTTAGGGACATAGTTTGACTTCATGGAGTTCTTATGACTATTGTTTTGGATAAAGATCTATGTTTCATAGCTCAGTTATGGTAGAGCCTACAGATTGCCTTGGGCACTAGATTAATGTTTAGCACCGCCTATCATCTTCAAACCGACGAGCAGCCCGAGCGAACCATTCAAATCTTAGAGGACATGCTTCAGAATTGTATTCTTGATTTTAAGGGGTCATGGGAGAGGCATTTACCTTTGGTGGAGTTTGCCTATAATAACAGTTTTCATGTGAGCATTAGTATGGCACTATTTAAGGCCTTATATGTCCAACCGTGTAAATCTCCAGTGTGTTGGGTCGAGGTAAGTGACATACCTATGTTAAGTCTTGAAATAGTCTGGAAAACAACAGAGAAGGTCACGCTTATTCGTAAGAGGTTAGTTTCGACTTAGAGTCGCTAGAAGAGCTATGTCGACCGTATGAGGAGACTTTATCTTTTGAGGTAGAAGATCATGTATTCTTGAAAATATAATCAAGACGGGGTTTAATGAGATTTGGGAAGAGCGAAAAGTTGTCTCCTAGATTTATTGGCCCTTTTGAGATTCTAGAGCGGATTGGGGAGGTAGCTTATCGTTTGGCCTTGCTGCCCGAGCTTTTCAGGGTTCATGATGTGTTTCATATTTGTATGCTCTGGAAGTACAAACCTGGTCATTTACACATGTTGGATTGGACCAAGTTAAAGGTAGATGAGGATGCCTCATACGAGGATAGACCGATACAAGTTTTAGATACTGGGAACAAAATCTTGTGAGACAAGACTATTCCATTGGTTAAGGTGTTGTGGCTACACCATGAGGTGGAGGAGGCGACTTGGGAGTGTGAGGCAAAAGTCCGTGAGAAGTATCTGGACCTATTTATTAATCTTTAAGACTTGTATTGAAAATCTTATTCATGTTTTGAAATGTAAATATTGTAAATGTTTTGGAAAATTGAATTGTAATAGTTGGTGTTAAAAGACTTTGTTTATCATTGTTGCAAGTATAAATGATCAATGGTCTAGTTTAAACCTAGTGGTTTTTGGTTTGAATTATATTTCAAGGATGAAATTCCTTAAGGGGAGAGATTATAACGATTCTGGTTTAAACCCGACCCATTTCTCCCTTTTGAATCTAGGAATCCATATCTATACTCATTGTTCATTTCATTTTCCCCTTGTTAATAGTTGAGTTTGGTTGTTTTGGAGTTACCATCATGTTTGGAATAGGTTGGGGGTTAGTTTTTCAAAGAGTTGCTGCCTAGTTTTTACTTGCTCACTCGAGCGGTTTTTCTTGTGTTCAAGCGGTCTTTTATAGTCTGCAAAACTTCTAAAAGTAGAGTATCTTCGCTTGAGCGGTATTTCCTACGCTCGAGCAGTCTTTTGTAGGTCTGAGTTTCTAGAAGGGCTTATTGTGCGCTCGAGCAGTGTTTTGGTTGCTCAAGCGGTCTGGTGTATATTAGTTCAGGAAAAGGGTTTTCTGAGTCACTGTTTCATTTCTCTCTCTCTCTCTCTAAACATTTCAAAAACCCTATATCCTCACTCACTCTCTTTAGTTCTTGCATTTAAGCCCCAAATACTCACAATCTGTTGATTTCTTCACTTTAGTCATTTGGAAAAAAAGGTAGAGTACGTCCAAAGTTTTGTTTTAATCGGAGGATATAATATTTTTGGCTTCGCCAAACTTTAACCGTTGCTCTCACTTTCCTTCTAAAATTGAGGTGGGGATTTCTTTAACCTTTGGTATATTTTTACCTTAGTTATTTGTCCGTCGAAAGAACGTAGTGATTCAGGATTTTTGGGCTAAACCTAGGGTTGGATTTTGAATTGAAAAATTGGGGTTTTCAAACGAGTTCTTGAGAAAAGTTATGGGGATGTGTCTATGGTTGAGATATGTTAACATAGTGGATTTCTTTACATAAAACTGATTTTGAAAATAAATGGGGGTTTGTTCTAAAATCATGAATATTTAGTTGTGAAAGAAAATGGAAAATGATGTTTGATTTTAAAAGAATGGAACGAATGTGTATGTTGATGAAGTTGGTGGAGTTGGATATATAATATCACTCTTATCTTGAAAATGATGAAGTTATATCTTTTGTTGGAAATTATCTGTTGTATAGAAATATCTGTTTTAGGCTATCGGTGAAGGATATCTTTGATTGTTGTAGAAATTCAATGAGGATTAGGTGAATTGAAACTAATTACTCATATATCTTGCATTGGGCATTATATCACACTTAAACATTGAAAATGTATTATTTTGAGAAAAAGAGGTGAATACCTTGGTAAATCTGGTTAGATGGTGTGGTTGTGCTTGTTATGTTGGCTTGTGTGTCCTTGGTGAAAGTTCAGAAACTCGCGCGGTTAGGTATCGATCCTTCCGGTTAGTATCAGTAAAATGGCTTTGGTAGTGCTTGAATAGCTTAGTGGCAGCTATGCACCTAGAGATTCCCAGTGTTTTGTATCCACTACCCTATTTTCAAATATAAATGGTTATTTTCATGAATTGATATATAATCTGACAATGTATTGTTTTGAGGTGGAAATGTGAAACATTTGAAAATTGGCATGCATATGCATTCATGTTATGACTTCGTTAAGATTCATATATTATGTTAAAGTATCTCTACTGGGTTTAGCTCACCCTATGTGGAAAACAACTTTCAGGTGCTGATAATATACCGCCACCAAGGACATAGCTTTGGAGGACTTAGAGCCAAGAGTTTCATTTTGTTTATTTTGATGCAATTATTTTTGTATAAGTCTTGGGCTGTAATTGTATTGAGTTGAACTCATTTTGATATACCTAATTGTTGACTTGGAAAGATGTAGCCATTAGGGCATATAATTACTTGGGTTTTCTTTTATTTCAATGTATGTATCTATGTCATATGCTATAGATTCAAGATCTAGGATTTATAAATGTACATATGCATATGTCATCTTTTGTATGATCAAGGACTATGAATGGAATATTAAATATGATGTTATTGATCAATTGTAAGGAATATTATGAGATGAGCAATTGTTATTATTTCCGAGCGTTACAGCAAAAGCTAAAAAAGCTTTCTATAGTGCTCTATCAATGCCTCTTTTTCAATAGCAGCAAATCAATTCAATTCCTTTTGAATTTTAGAAATCTAAATCAGATGAATATAAAATTAAAGACTTTTTTAATCCTAGAATTCGTAGTAAAATTTATACTGACTTAAATGGTGTGTAGAAAACCCACATTTTCGAAAACAAAAAAGGGTTTAGATTACATATGTCTAATTTATCATTTCAATTAGTGGAACAAACCACTACAATAAATGAGTTACAAAAACTTTGTTTCCGATTCATTAAACAAATGAATTGGGCTCAAGATTTTAAATTTGAAAAAATAAATACTTTTCTTCAAATTTCTAAATTCGTAAACCATGAATATTTAGATCCTTCTTTTGAAACAACTAGAAGATTTTGTCTTTTTGAAAAAGCAAGAACAATTCTTCCCTATGAAATGTTTAGACTCATTAAAGATAAAGTAGAAGACCATTGTGAAAGAATTAAACAAATTCCTTCAAAATCAATTAATAAGATTAATTTATAAGATGATATTCCAAAAACCACATTATTCTTAGATACCCAAGAATGGTTTTATAAAGATAATAATTGAAAGGTCTCTGAAGAAATTGACTGGGGAATAAATAATCAAGTTATTCTTCAAAGTTCTCATCCTATACAATGGAAAGATTTTCCAAGGATGATCAAGGCAATGTTATCAAAAGTAATAAAAAAAATTTACTAATGGAGCAAATATTTCACGTTTTGGATTGCCAGCACCATTGGATGACGTAAACGGGAAAAATTCTATCAACCATATCAAATTTGGTACTAAAAAAAGGCTGAAGAATCAGAATTAGCTCATGATGGACCATTAATAAATTCAAAAGGGGAGGTATCCTCATGAACTAATTAACGTCTTATGTCCTAAACATTATTGGGTAGAAAGCCTAATATTGTTGTCCCAAGTGGCACAAAACATAAAAAGTTGTAGTGAATTGCCTTTCATGGTAACTGATAGAAGAAGACTATTTGTTACTATGGAGCCAATTTCATATAAAAGACCTGCTACAAAATAGAGTGAAGTAAAAGATTTTCTCAACAATTTGGCAAAAAGAAGTTTGCTAGATCTTCCTCTAGAAGACTCTTCATCATTCAAAGATAGTGTCTTCATGCACAATCTAGATAATATGATGGATGCATAATGGGCCCATTGCACATATGTCGGACCAACTGCATCCTTATCTACCACACATGGTAGCATCTATAGCAACAATCAAAAGATAAGATTAGCCAAATCTTATCCAAAACAATTTTTCTTTTTCGTAAACAAGGGATGGGGACTACATATGTATTTACTAGTCTTCTTAGTCTTTGTATTTATTATATTGCAGACTTTTTTGTTTGTAAAAGGACTTAGTATAGAAAATTGGTGTAAGCCTACAACTAGGCTTTTAGGCATTTGTTTCTAGGTCTTTAGTCTTTTATTTTTTGTTTGTATCTGCCTTTATAATCTATAAATTGACATATGAGATGGTAGTGACAGAAGAGACTTTAGTTATGAGTTTTGAAAATAGCGTGAATTGGAAGTTGAATTAATTGGAGTTGAAAGATAAAAGTTATATAATGTATAAATGTTAATAAAATCTAAATCAAGAGGATGAAATTGAATTCATGACCTTGGTACTCATTGCTTATGAGGTTGTGTCCTTAGCTATCGGCAGAGGATGGTATTGACGTTGTTGAATAATTTGGAAAACTTGGAATAATGTGCCAATTGTTGAGTTGAATGAAAATGCGCATTGATATGGGTTCTCCTCGCCTCCGAATTTGCACCCGGTAAAGTTTGGCACTTTGACATGGGTTCCTCTCTCCTTCGGTTCGTGTTTGGTAAAGTGTGAACGGGTTCATGTCCCCTCTAGCTCGAGGACCGGTAAAGTTTGGCGCTTTGAAATGGGTTCCTCTCTCCTCTGGCTCGCACACGGTGAACTGGGTTGTGGTGGTTATGGCTTGACGAAGCCTGTGTTAATTACATTTAGTGTATCTTCATAATTGTGTTATGACGAGAAGGGATGCATTATTGACTTTTTATGTTTGTGATCAGTAAAATATGGTAATGCGTGTTAACGCGTCTGTTGTTGCTTATATATACATATATTTGTGAACGTTCATTTTACACTTGTGCCTGAGGCCATAATATATAGTAATTGCCCTTGTAGTCTTAATGAGTTGGAATGTAGGATGAGTATATTGTTTAGATTGATCTTAGGAGATCGTGGTAATATGATGCATGGTTGAGATTTCTTTAAATGCAAATGAAAAGTTTTGAAGCTTAAGAAACTAGTCTTTCTTTCTTGTTATGTTAAGGAGGATCTTTTAAAAAATTGTATTTATGTAAGTATATTTTAAAGTATGAAAAGTCACATTTCCTATATATATATACATGGAGCATTCATGATCCTAGTTATCTATATGTTGCTATTGTTTAGGATTATTGGGATTCCTACTAGACCCTTATGTTCATCCCACGTTGCAAATCATTTTCAAATATGGAGTGAAAAGTTGCTCAAGACTTGAAGTCGGTTAATTGCTAGCCATGGGGCCTTTTAGATGCTCGCGGTATGCCAACGTGTTGTACAAAGAATTAACCCCTTTTATATATTTTGTTATTTTGTAATGGATGACATAACGCCTATGGGCGTGTATTGTATTTCCTTACATGTACACAAGAGAATACATTATAATTTATTCTTTTCTAAATACCTTTGATGTTTACCATTATTGAAATGGACTGATTTAAAGGGAAAAGGTAATATTATCCGAGTAATAAAAGTTAGGGCATTGCAACTTGGTATTAGAGCGAGTCGGATTTGAATACTTGGGCTCTTGGGAAGTGGTTTTTACTGCAATGGATTTTTGTTATGCTTGGTGAAGGCATTTGCATGTAGAAAGATTAAGTGTTAGGACTTTATATTATGCATTTATGTGAGTATGGAGTTAGGTCTCATGGATAGTGCTTGCTTTGAGGTCTCATTAGAAACACGCCTGATCAACATAGTTTCTGGTGGAAAATCTCTGAGAGTTCTGAGATGGGTAGCTATCCCTGTGGACTTGGCTTAATTATGGACTTGGCTTAAGTATGTGATTGAGTATTTAACTTGTTTACGTGTTTATAACTTATGTGCTAAGTATGTCTTGCAGCTTAATGGTAATGAGTGAGCTCCTTGAAGAAGGCTATAGTTGTTTACTAATTAGGTTTTTCCATTGATAGGATGTCAAGAAGAGGGAATAGAAGACAAGTTAGGAGTAGAAGTACAATAATTCCAGTAGTAACCTCACCGGCAACATTAGCTGTGGGTGAGGAGTTTACATGTGAGATTGTAAGGGCAGTGAGAAAGGCCCTAACTCACAATGAGAGAGATGATACTCGTACCCTCAAACTTACTAAGGAGTTTTTTCGTTTTAACCCACCTGAGTTTATAGGAGGACTTGAGCTGTGGACGGCAAATGATTGGTTGGAGTAGATCACCAAGACTTTTGATTTGCTTAGAGTCGAAGATGGCGGGTTAAAGATTGCACTAGCGAGGCATCCTCTGGGTTGCTTTCACCGAGGCCTTTTTAACAAAGTAATTTCCTCCCTCTGCATGGGAAAGATTAAGGACACAATTTGTTGAGTTACGCCAAGGCACAACCCCTTTAGCACAGTTTGAGGCACAATTCATTAGTTTGTCTAGATTCGCTCCAGAGTTGGTGACAACAAAGGAGTACTGCTGTATTGGATTCAAGACAAGGTTGTGTGATGATATTCAGGGTATGGTTGCTGCGACATGTATAGCAACTATTACACACTTGTGGAGGAGGTGGCCCATGTTGAGGCAACAATTTTAGGTTTTGGTCAGGCTAGGAAGGAGGCCATATCAGCGGTCCCTACTGTTAGAAAGCGCATTAGGCTTAGTAAGGGCTCATAGGTGCAGTTTTTGTCTCAAGTTACACTTGCTTCTTCGGACTCGTCCTTCGGGAGGTCCAATCAGAGCTAGATTTCTTTGAATCAGTCACAGAATAGGGGCTACCTACTTGCTCTAGGTGTAATCTTCGAGGCCATATTAGGCATCGTTGTCCTTAATGAGGGCAGAGCCAGTTCCAATAGCCCTAGTAGGGATGGATAAGTGCATTGGAGAGTGGTGGAGTATTTAGCGATTTTTTTTCCTTGTTAGTGTGATCGATGTGTTGTTGGATCTGGGGGCATCATACCTACTTGTTGTTAGCATGTTTATTTATAAATTTCAACGATTTGGGCATGTAATTAATTATGTATTACTTTTACTTGACGAGCCATTGTTAGAATGGATAATCCTAATATTGTTGTATAATTGCCTATCGCCTCATGAGTTAACTATGCATGGGCCTGTGAACCTTTTTTGATTTAAAGTTGTTTCTTGGAAATGAGATAATTATGTGTGGTCGTGACTGGCTTTGGGATATCTAGTGAGCGGTACTATTTTATCTTTAGGTAAGTGTGATTATGGGCGACATGATTCATTTCTCATGAGTATTTGGGACTTATTGATAAAGTGTTGGCAATGCTCTTTGGTGAGTGTGACGTTTATTCTAGATATTTTGTATGTTCAGTGTGCATGTTTAGCAAACTCGTTGTTAACCTTGCTGATCTCCTTGTGGGTGATATGAGGTGTTTAATTGCCTTGTGGGCATGAACGTATAATGAGTTGACTTGGGAACGAGAATTGTGTAATGAGTCTCTAGGAGGAATGTAATGAGAAGGCAGCCATAGTGTGCTTAGTCTCGAAGAGTCTAGCTCGGACTCAAAAGAGGTGCAAGAAGGTGTGTTGAAATCCAAGTAGGGGTGAGCAGCGTCGAGTGAATGTCGATGTTTGATGCTGAAAATTGAGGATTATTGAGTTGGTTGGTTGGTATCCAAAATTGATGGACAAGTAGTTATCTCAAGAGTTGCCTTAGTTTGAGTAAGAGGTCACAAAGGTAAGAAGTGCCTTGGGTTTTGACGTACTGTGTGTTGTTTTATTTGTATGAAAATCTCTTGAGTTTAGGTAATATGGTGGAACTGTGATTTTATAAGCGCACTTGCGTAATTATGTGATTGATAAATTGCGATGGTGGTTATGAAGGGATGAAGCTCCCAAATTTTTTTTTTTTTTTTCCAAGTTGTATGTGCAGTATCTTTTATTAGCACGGTCATTAATTCTATGAATTGTTATTATAAAAAATATATATGTATATAATATGATTGAATTGTGACATCACCGTAGTAGTGATGGGTATTATTGAGTGACGGTGAGGTTCACCGGTTATCATGTTAAGGAAAAGAGTTTCCTGGTATTATGGTCTTGAATGGCAATGTTGAGATTGAAAATATTGTTGTTGTAAACACATTTGTTTGTTTTTGGAAAATACATACCAAACTAATGAATTGTACTCAGAAATGGGGAAAAAAATCATTTTATTGTACTCAGTGTGAGTTTGGGCTTCCTTTTGTAAAAATTTAGTATGTAAGAAAAGAAAATTTTCAAGGGAAATGAGGCAATTTTTCATTTATTTTTTTTATTTTTTTATAACATGAGACGTGTGATCAATTTCTTAATTTGTAATGTTGTGTAATGAACTAAGCTTGAACTACTAGTTTGTAGTTGTGCATTTGTTCTTGGTCGAGCAATGATGTGAATGCTGGATATTTGTTTCGTTTTGTGTATCTAGTTCAGGGTAGACTGTTATGTTGAAGCTTGTTGTGCTAGGGAGTCATCTTCATGGGCTACTTTTCGTGAGTGTAACTCATATATATATATATATATATATTAGTGAGAACTGAGTGAGAACCTTAGTGGCATGAGCGTGAGATCAACCTACGAATAGTCTTTTCATGATGTGTGTAACAGATGAAAGATTGCAAATGGGTTGTGCGAGTTTTTGTAACCAAATTTTGTCTCGTAAAAACCCGACAAGTCTTGTGGGTTGTCGAGAAGTTCATGAATAAATTTTTCGTTCTATTTAACCAATCTCTCTTAGATTGTAGTGGAGGAGTCGATGACGACTTATCGTATCTTGTTCGTATTACCCTTGATAGTCAAGTGTCCCTGGAGCACCGAGGTGGGATTTGGGAGGCAATTCCGCATGTTGGCTTAAGACTTGAGTTGGCATTTGTCATCCTTTGTTTTAGGTTTTTGTTTGAATCTTAGAGTGACTTCAATTTTGGGGACAAAATTTCCTAGGGAGGGGAGGTTGTAGTGTCCCAGGTCTTAATCCCGACTTGTTTACATTAAGCGGTAACCGTTATTCTATAGTTACAAAAAAAAAAAATTTTGGACTTTTGAAAAGTTATGGGTTGCATTTGACCTTTTAGTTATTATAATTAAGACCTCTTTCTCATTGTTTGGAGCCTTGATTAATGAGTTAACTTGTTGTTTGGGTATGATTAGACCAAGAATGCTAGATTCAAATACCTGTTTTGAGTAGTGTTCACTCTTTTGCCTTTTTGTCTCTCCACATGTTGAATCTTGATGTGAGGCTAGAATCATTGGAAAACTTATTTCCAAGGCTTTAATTTAGACAAAAAATTAACCATATTCCATTTTCGAATGAGGGGGATACGTTTGTTTAATGTCACCTGGCAAAAGTTGTTTAGTCAAATCCGCACGAGCAGAAATTTGAATTCCGCACGAACAGATTTCACGAGAAAGCCATTTTTCCCTGAGTTGGTCAGCACGAGCGGTTTTAAAATCTACGCGAGCAAATTTTGCCCGTCCAGGCATCGATTTCTATGCTCTTTTCACTCAAATCAGATCTCTCACCTCTTTTTGACCATTGTCATCATTCTCTCTTTCTAACTTCTCTTTTCTCTCCCATCTCTCTAAACTCTTACCAAATTTCACATTTTCTTCTATCTACAAAGATTAAGCGAGATTTTGATATTAGTTCCTTATACAAAAATGACGAGTGTCTCGAGGGCTACGTTTTGACCGGTGGAGATCAAATTCTAGCGAATTTGATTTTTAGAGTTTTCTCCTCTTCTCTCTTTGAGGTAGGGATTTCTTTGCTCCTTTTCAGTACCTCATTGTAGTAGACATGTGGTAGTTTTTATTGCATTAAAAAGTTGATTTGTTGGGTATTTTTGAAAAGCATGTGATGAGGGTTAGGATTTTATGATCTAGAATTAAATCTTGTGTTTTGTTGTGAATATATAAGATTGTAATGTTTGAGGAACATGTTTAAAATGATTAGAGTAAAAAGCCATAATTAATAGTTTATGGGTTATGAGAAAGAGGAAAAAATTGGTGATTTTATTTTATTTGAACCATATGGGGTATTGTGTATTTAAAATGTGAAAATGTGTATGTAAGACAATAAGGAAAGTCATCTTGAATTTGATTGGTCTTAATTGTTATTTATGGTTTTATAATTGTTAGGTGTAATAATTGTCAAAAAATTAGAATTGCAGAGAAATAAAAAGTGTATTGGTAAATGTTATGTGTATTGAAATATTTGTGGATTGGTTAACCTTATTTATGAGGGTTGTGATGAAAATTTTCAAATCCTTTAGTTATTTATTTGTTTGAGAGATGGGATTAATTTGTGTTACATGTGTTGGATGATGAAAATAAATTACTAGTTATGTTTTGATAATTAATAAGAAAGTTGTGACGATTTGTTGTAAGTATTGGGAGTTTGGAGAGAAGGGAAAATAAATTTTGGAAATCAAGAAAATATTTATATACTTTTGTGAAATGAGAAGTAGGAAGAGCTGACGATTTTTCTTTATAATAAGTGAATAATTGTATTCGTGATGAATTACTTATTGTTGAACCAAATTTGAATATTTTGAATTGAATCATAAAGATGGGATGGTAGTGATGGAAGAGACTTTAATTATGAGTTTTGAAAATGGCATAAATTGGAAGTTGAATTAATTAGAGTTGAAAGATGAAAGTTATGTAATGTATAAATGTTGATAAAATCTAAATCGAGAGGATGAAATTGAATTCATGGACTTCGTACCTGTTGTTTATGAGGTTATGCCCTTGGCCATTGGTAGAGGATGGTATTGATGTTGTTGAATAATTTCTGAAACTTGGAATATTGCCAATTGTTGTGTTGAATGAAGGTGCACATTGATATGGGTTTATCTCCCCTCTAGATTTGTGCTTGCTGTAGTTTGGCATTTTGACATAGGTTCCTTTTCCCTCTTATTCGTACCCGGTAAAGTGTGAACGGGTTCATCTCCCATCCGGCTCAAGGACCGGTAAAGTTTGGCGCTTTGAAATGGGTTCCTCTCCCTTCCGGCTTGCGCTCGGCAAAGTGGGTTGTGGTGGTTATGGCTTGACGAAGCCAGTGTCCATTATGTGTCAATTATGCATAGTGTATCTTCATATTTGTGTTGTGATGAGAAGGGGTGCATTATTGACTTTCCATGCTTGTGACCTGTAAAATATGACAGTGCATGTTGACGCATCTATTGTTGCATATTTATACATGTATTTGTGAATGTCCTTTTCACACTTGTGCTTAGGGCCATAATATATAGTAATTGTCCTTCTAACCGTAACGAGTTGGAATGTAGGACGAGTAATATTGTGTAGATCGATCTTAGGAGATCGAGGTAATGCGATGAATGGTTGAGATTTCTTTAAATGCAAATGAAAAGTTTTGAAAGGTAAGAACTGGCCTTTGTTTCTTGTTATGTTAAAAAGGAACTTTTAGAAAATTGTATTTATGTAAGTATATTTTAAAGTATGAAATGTCACATTTCCTATATATATAAGTGGAGCATTCATGATCATAGCTATCTATATGTTGCTCTTGTTTAGGATTATTGGAATTCTTACTTGATCTTTGTGTTCATCCCCCATTGCTAATCATTTTTCAAGTATGGAGTGAAGAGTTGCTTGAGACTTGAAATTTGTTAATTGTTGGCCATAAGGCCTTTTAAATGCAAGCAGAATGCCAATATGTTGTAAAAATGGTTAATCCCTCTTATATATTTCGTTATTTTGTAATTGATGACGTAAAGCTTATGGGCGTGTATTGTATATTTCCTTACATGTACATGAGAGAGGACGTTGTAATTTATTCGTTCCTAAATAACTTTGATGTTTATTATTGTTGAAATGAACTGATTTAAAATAAAAATGTAACATTATCCGAGTAATAAAAGTCAAGGCATTACATATTTAGTTCCGTCAAAGTAAAGAGGGATGGAGAAATTTTGACCACGAGCATACTCAACTTGCCCATTTGGATAATCCATTTTATCCTTCGGCTGTAGAAACTGCCATGAAAGTAAGAAATTGTTCATGTCCCTTTTTGTCTTGAGCCTCGTTGTCACTTTCATTCTTATTAGACTCTGATTCATTATCCCAAGTGATAGCGAAGGCTTTCTTCTTTCTCAAACGATTAGGTCATTCTTGATCAAAGTGGCCAAAACCTTGGTATTCATAGCAGTGGACTCTTTAAGGTGTTCTTTTTATTTTTACTTTCTTCATCTCCATTGTAGGATCAATTTTGAGTTTCTCTTTTCCCTTTGATTTGTGAGTTGATTCCACAAGATTAGGCTACATTTTTCGAAAAGACTTCTTAAATTGATTTACAAAAGCATCTGTAATCTTGGAATCAAACTCACAATTGTCGTCGGAATCCTTTCCAACTCTATGAGCACTACAAAAAGCAACCCTCATCTTTTTTTCTTTTTTTCTTTTTTTTCGAAATTCATGTGTGCCTCATAGGTTTGGAGATTTCCAACCAAATGATCCAGCATGAGATTATCAATACCTTGTGCCTTCTCAATAGTCGTAACTTTTGGTTGAAATTGATCGGGCAAGGATCTCAAAATTTTTCCAACAATCTTAGATTCCAAAATTTTTTCACCTAAATTAAAGCTGGAATTTACAATATCATTCAACTTTGCATAACATTCATCAAGGGCCTCACTATTTTTCATGGAAAGATTTTCAAAACTAGAAGTAAGCCTTTGAAGTTTTGAGCATTTAACCAAAAGAGTGCCCTCATGAATAGTTTGTAAGATATCCCAAACCTCTTTTGTGACTTCATAATTATAAATACGACTAAACTCTTTGGGTGTGACAGTGCAAAAGAGAGAATTGATTGGTTTACTATTCCAGCTATGATTTTGGTAATCAGTTGTGTCCCATTTGTCAATTGGTTTAGGCAGTGTTACTCCATCAATGGTAATCGTTGGTTCGATCCACTCACACATGATAGATTGCAAAACTTTTTAACCAATAGATTTCAAAAATGCTCTCATCCGAGCTTTCCAAAAAGGTTAATTGCATCTGTCAAGTAGGGGTGGTCGCGCCGTAGAATTTCCCTCACGAATTGAATCCATTATCACAAATCAAATAAGATATCGCTCCTTATAGCTTTGAAAAACACAAATTGAGCGACCCGCTCTAATACCAATTGAAAAACTAAAACCCTCAAAATATTGATTCTTGATTATGTTTCAATTTAGAACAATAAATATCAATATCAATCAAACAATCAATAATAAATCAGCACAACAATTTAACGAGAAAAAAAAAATCATAATTGGAGCACCTCCAATTGTGTTTAAAAAAAAAAAAAAAACCATAAGCCAAAGCCACAAAACAATCTACTAAGAAGACAAAAAGAAATACACACGAGTACCCTCAATTACCTAGCGAATCTACGCCTGAATTGAACCAACCCCGATATGCCTCTTCAACTATCATCTTCACCAGGGAATCGCTTTTCCCAACATTGAACCCATAACGCTGATGTCAAATCTACAATGATGAGCCAATTTAGAATCCACCAAGGCTTCAGGCTCAAGTTCTCTAGAATTCACCGATGAACACACTCTCTTTATGTAAATAAAAGACTGAAACCAACCCTTGATGTTTGACACTATATAGTTCGTTGATCTATGGATCACCTTCTATACATCAATGAAACTTATATAAAAACACCCTCAAATATACTTTTTATTTTACTTGTCATTGAGAATATGGACAGGTTTTCTCTAAAAATACAAATAGTGCACTTTATACTTAATAGAGTCACGAAGATCGCTTGAGCGCACACTTTACTGCTCGAGTGGTGTGAGTAAAAGGCGGTGCAAACATATAGGCTAACCGCTCAATTACAACTTCCACCACTCAAGCAGTGAAACATATTTCTTAGAAATTCAGTTTGTAGGCAGAGATACTGGATGGTTTGCTTCACTGCTCGAGTGTACAAAAGACTACTCAAGCAGTCAAACTAGCTCAGTCCCTGTACATAGTCAGAGAAGTGGTAAACAAGGAATACTCAAGATACAGTATGTAAGTACAAACTCCTTTACACAAGGATAATTCTGGGTTGGATTTACATCTAAACACTTAGAGCCACACTAAAACACAAGAACAAATAAAATTACAATTAAAAGGAGTTTTATCAAACGAGATTGCCAATTATAAAAATCTAACAGTATTAGTAAGATCTCTAGTCTCAAACAACCTGTTAGTCAACATTTTGAGATAAGGATCTAGGTACACTCAAATATTTCTTAGGGTTTAAGATCAACTCTGACCATAATGCATATGATATTCTCACAAATGCTGGGCTCACAGATAGCAAGACTATTGTAATGACCCAAACCTGCCCTTATAAGTTTAGCATCGTAACTGGCCAGTAATCCTAAGATTATCAACAACCATTGAAACAGATTAACAAAAATAGGGGCTAGCGGAAGCAAATATATAAAATACATTGTCCATAGAGTTATGCAGACATACATGGGACAGAAAATTTAAAACTTTATAGACATATTTGTGACGTCGTATACATATACATACATCAGTCTTACATCACTACCATCACATACAAGCTAAAACGGGGTTTTAGCCCAAAATACAAAGAGTACAAAAACTTGTTTAGATTTTAACAAAAGGGTAAAAGCCTTAAACATGGTTCACAAAACTTGACCACTTCTCAAAACAAGAACCTCATCAGGAGGCATAGTGGTTAGCTTACCAAAATAGAACTCCAAGCAGCAGCTTAGGCCTGGTCCCACGGCTGATCACCTACAACTATAAATAATGCCTTGAGCTGGAGCCTAGTAAATAACAATAGAATAAAGGGTTTATGAATGATACCCATCACGGATTTAGAAATCAGAGTTCATATCATAAACAGATTCAAATTCACATACTTATTCAAAATTCGTAAGCAGTTATATGTAGTATATTCATTAGCTAATAGATCAGATTGGTCATAGGACCCACATGCATAATCGATACCGACAACTGTAGAGGTCAATATCTTTGTGCACAAATAGCCATGGTATTATTACCCCCAGGAAAGAGCCACATGAACATAGGCCTCGATATTATAACCCCCGGGCAAGGGCCACATGCATATTGGCTATGAAACTATTACCCCTGAGCTAGGGCCACGTGAACCAAGGACGCCACAAATACATTTCAGAAAAATGGACATTCATTCATGATTCACAAAACAGTATTTCATAAAACAGATCATATCTTATCGTTCTGGAAATACTTATAATCAGACATAGCTTTATAGAGTTGTTACTCACTGATAGCTCCAGTAGTAAAATAGATTACTTGCACAGAACAGACTGATCAAGCGGGCGATAACACGTGACCTACACAAACACGTGATAGATACACATTGGACACAAGTCTCAAAGGCGTTTAACTTATTATTCTTTTTTCTTAGCGTGTGTTTCTAACTCTTATCCTTATTATTATAGCTTAATGATGGCCTAGAAATGCCTTGGATGCAATGAGGATGCAAAAATGCACTTTAGAACACTTAGTCAAATTTCTAAAAATAAGGCAATTTGCTCGAGGGCAACTTTGGTCGCTCAAGCAAACCTCTTGGTCTGCAAAACTTCTGGTAACCCTCATTTTAAGCTCAAGCCAACATCTTAATCGCTCGAGCCAAGACTGAAAACAAAAGGTGGTCGCTCGAGCTCAGATTCTTTCACTCGAGCCAAGGCTCATCTCTACAAAAGTACTGGGAGCTTGAAGTTTACACTCAAGCCAACTTTTGGTTACTCAAGCCAAAGTTCAAAACAAAGTGGTTGCTTGAGCGAAGATATAGAATCTAGAATTTCCAAATTGCTGTTTCAAGTTCAAAACATGAGTTTGAAACTTCAAATCTGCTATTTTGGGCCAAAAACTTGAGAAAACATGTCTAAACTTGTACAATATCATGAATTAAAAGCCATTTCGCAAAATCAAGGCCCAAAAGCAAGTGAATTATTCAAAAGTAAAACTTGAAACTTTGAAAACATAACATGAATGTAATGATATGCACTCCAACCTTCCAACACATGATCAAGTCAGCTAAAATGATGTAAATCATGATGAATTCTCAAAACCAAGTTAAAGCATTAACGTGTGAGAGAGAATTCCTTGAAAATAATTTCAAAACATAATGAAATATGCATGCATGCATGGAATGCTCTTCTTTTCTACTTTACAAGCTCTAATCTCATGTTTAAACACTTAAACCTCTTAAATTCAAAAGTTATCTCACTCAATATCATAAATCTAAGGTCGAATTCTTACCTAGAAGCTTAAATTCCCTTTGCAATCTAGCAATTCTTGCACAATTCTTCCAACTCCTTCAATTGCCTAGCAATTCACTTCCTCCTAGCTTGAATTCAAACTCTTCTCTCTCTAACTCCCTCTTTCCTACATTGGCCTCTCAAAGATGAAGAAATGAATGTGTAAAATAAACATTCTTAACTTTGAATTAGCCTTATATAGGCATCATTACTGATGCCTAATTAAATTGAGTTAAAGATAATCAATTGTGATTATTTTATTCTAATTATTTGATTCTGAATCGAATTCTAATTGAATTTACCATAAGGCTCTAAAAATTCTAAATTACACATAACATAGTCAACTTCGTGTTCAGACACTGATAAGGCCTTCAATTTGCATATTGAAACAAAAATTGAAACATATATTCCTATGTCAGACAGAAATAAATATAATTAACATATGACACATGCAATTAACTTAGGAATTCATCTAATTACTTGTTAAGCATCCTTAATCAAGGATTATAGGCTAATCACAAGTCGGGGTTGTTATAACTATCTTCACTCGTCTTGAGCCAAATGTTCATCTCACACTCTTAGACGACACACCTCTCTTCGATACTACCTTGTATCGACAGTTAGTTGGAAGTCTTGTATATCTCACTATCACTCAACCTGATATTGCACAGGCTGTCTACCTTGTTAGTCAATTTTTATCAACTCCTTGATCTACACATTATGCTGTTGTGTTTCATATTCTTCATTATGTCAAAGGCACTCTATTTCGTTGTCTTTATTACTTCTTTCATTCTACTCTCTCATTATGCACCTATTTCGATACTAATTGGGTCGGTGATCCAACTGATCGCCATTCTACTATAGGTTTTTGTTACTTCTTGGGGAATTCTCTCATTTGTTAGTGTAATAAGAAACAAACCTTGGTATCTAGTTCCAGCACTAAATCTAAATATCGTGTTCTTGTTGATGCCACTCAAGAGCTTCTTTAGCTTTGATGGTTACTTTCAGATATGGTATTACTCTTTCAGTTGCCATTCATTTATACTACGACAATCAAAATGCTATCCAGATTACTTACAATGATGTTTTTCATGATCGAACCAAGAATATTGAGATTAACTATCATTTTGATCGTCAACATATTACAAAAGGCACTGTTCATCTTCTACCTATTTTCTCTACCGACCAGATTGCTGACACATTCACCAAAGCTCATCCACCAGGCCATTTCCCCGATTTGGTTTCCAAACTCAACTTCGTTTCTACCTTACAACCTTGAGTTTGAGGGGGGCTGTTAATATATTATATATATGGCTAGTAATATTCTTTATATATATATTTTCCTTACATAAATTTGTATCTTTTCCTTTCATAGAATATAGGCTCCTCTCCTTTAGATATTAACCGACCTTTCCTCCTTTGGAGGTTCCTTGTACAACACTCACATCAGTGCTATATATACTCTTGTTCTTTGTGTTGTTAAGTCATATAACTGAATATACAATTCTCTCTCAAACTCTCTAGCTATAATGCCTTAAAAATAATAGTAGCAAATAACTCTCATAACCCCAAATAGATATGCTAAAGCCTACCAAAATCCCAACCATCTAGAGCTCGTTCACAATTCTGAAACTATAGTTCATTCATTGTTTTCTTTAAAACATTACAAAAGATGTCATATGCATTAATACATTTATCAATCTTAAATCATGAATCTATAGCATGTGACTGATATATTGAAACAACAATAAATAAATACAAGTTTATGCCTTAAAGGCTATATGTTTCCAAGACAATGTTTGGTTACAACAAACGTGGTCGAATCCCAAAACAGGAAAAGCCCCAGGCTTGTTCAAAGTACATTTACAAAACAAAAACGAAACGAGCCTTCAACTTTACAATCCTCCCAAGTTAACGCCTTCGTGGAGGCAATCCATCAGCACTTGAAAGTTGATTTGTAACGCCTTAAAATATTTCACATAAATATACAACAACCAAGCATAGCCAAATATCATAGTATCTTCTTTCTCATTGAACTAAGATATTACAATTCCAACTTCTACATTTCCATTACAATGCAAGTCCATGTCTAAGTTCAGTAAGTTAGAAGATAACACAAACAAGATTGCCTTGTTGGCATACAAAACAAAGGAGAATGGTCTGAGGCATTGCCTTGTACGCAAAATAGGTTTACAATTTTTAACACAAAAGTTCTAAGCCTCCACAATTATACGTCCTTGAACCAAAATTTCTCAACAAACAAAAGTGCATGCTCCAAGTCATTACAGTGGAGGCACGTCACTAGTTCCTAAAAAGTCATATAGGGTTGAGCTATATTCCCAATAAAGATGCATTTAACAAAGTATCTAATCATTTGAACAACCACATGGAACTATCATAACTAAAACAACATTGAAAATTTATATTTTCAAGAAAATAATTAAGTAATGAACAAAACACATTTTCAATAATGGAAAAAGAGATATGCAGTGAGTCTCTTATAAGAGTCCAAACCATATATAATTCTCATTTCCAATTGAAATCGTCCCCACATTTACCGACCGTTATACGACAGGATGTGGGCACCCAAAATATCAGTTTTTCTACTTTTACCGACTATTATACGGCAGGACCAGTGGACACCCAAAAATATTTTCCTACATTCATCCAGCGATAAACTCAAGATAGGGCAATTAGGCACCTTAACTCTCCATGCGGGTACCGACATAGCACACATTCACAAAACCGACTCCTAACCCGTATTCATACTCTATTCACCTCTTGGTTAAACTTTCATCTAAGCAGACAAGCATTCAACATTGTATAAAATAAACGAAGAAACTAATATTCAAGAAATACCAACTTCCAAGTCACAATTTCAACCCAACAACAATAACCATATGGTCCACACCTTGATTGTTCACAAAATTCCAAGGATTTAAGGAAATTTCCATCCAAGTACTATTCTCTATTGAAATTCAAAAGTAAAGTTTTAACAAATTTGGGCATTCTCCCCATCTTTATATATATATATATGGATTCTCAACATCAATGTTCATGTTCCATGTAAAATTAGAGAAAATTTTGATAAAAGTTGAATAAAGTGTCCCTTTTTGTTAGGTACAAAGTTTAATCTAACTCAATTATCAAATCAAACTTTAAAGTCACAACAATACCATATAATCATCTTCAAAACAAAGAAATACTAAGTTAAAAGTAACCCTACCTCAATCAAAAGCGAGAAAGATAGACTTCAATAAGAATCTGTTCGAGAAATTGAAATCCAATCGGTAGAAATGTAGATCCCTATGTGTACTCCACTTCTTGTAAATGATTTAGGCTTAGGTCTTAGAGACATAAGAGATATTTGAGGTAAGAAACCTAGGGTTTTCAGAAGGTAAAAGAAAATAAAAGAAGAGAGAAAGAAAAAGACGAAGAAATGATCTAAAATGTGCCTTTTTAAAATGCTGATTTCGCACAGACTACTCGAGTGGTCTTTTCATCGCTCGAGCGGTAAACAAGATCTCTTAGTAATTTTGTTTGCAAAACGAGATACTGGGAGCTCTTCAAATTCGCTCGAGAGACCAATAGTTTGCTCAAGCTGTCCATTCCCACCTCCAAAACTACTAGATGCTCTCCATCTCTGCTCGAGCGATATTTTCACCACTCAAGCGGTCACTTGGGACAAAATGTCACATTGTTTCCACATAGAGTGAGCTAAAGCTCAGTAGAAATGAGTTTAATGATTTGTATAATGCTTACCAAAGCCATATGGTGAATGCACATGAATGCCATTACCAAAACATGTGTTTTTCTCTTTCAAACAATTCAATGCCATGTTTATATCACATTTAAATAATTGTTGCTTCCAAAATAGAAAACGGGGCGTCTACATCTATGCTATACAAGCACCACCAAAAGCCATTTTACTAGTATTAATCAGAAGAACCGGCATCTAACCGCACATGTTTCTGGACTTTCACTAAGGACAAAAATGCCAACATAAATAACCACAACCACACCCCCTAACTAGATTCACTATGTTATTTACCCATTTTTCTCAAAACGATATTTTTCAATGCAATAAGTGTAAAACAATGTTCAAATTGAATGCTTTTCTGAATGGGTTTCAGTTAACCTAGTTCACGAGCAATTTTTACAACAAGCAATGATATCCTCCACCGATAGCCAAAATAGATTCTCTACTCAAAAGATAAATGCTGAAATTTCAATATAAGAGTAACAATCACATGTCAAATCTCATCTTTTTCAATTCAAACGAGAATGATAACATTATTCTATAATTCCATCAATTTCCCTATTTTTGTTCAAAACCAACAATTTCCATGGATTTCCATAATTTCAAAATAACATATGTTTCTTCCAACAAACCTCATTTAAAAGAAATTTCCACAATTTCAATACTTCTCATCAACAAACTCATTCCAACAACATTTCAAAGAAAACCACTCCAAAACCCCTCTTTTATAAATCAATTTAATTCCAAATCAAACCTAAAATTTCCAAAGTCTAGTTAAATCAACTAACACAAAATGAGGGTAAGTAACATGTTGATCAGTAAAGAAACCCCTACCTCAAAGCAAGCAAAAGAAGGGGGGAAAAAAAAAACCCAAAGAAACGGAGATGAAACTCAAACTTTCTTCAATCAAAATGACCCTCTCCTCGAGTACCTTTTATCCCAAAGTGCGTATACCAAGAAATTCACGGATAAAGAGAGATTTGAGGATTTACACCAAAATTTTAGAGAGAAATGAAAGAAAATGGGTTTGGAAGTCTTTTAGAGAGAGAGAGAAGTCAGAAAAGTGAGAAAAAAAATATTTTCTTCGCAACTTTGTACAAACAGACCGCTCGAGCAACCAAAACACCGTTTGAGCGAGCGACCAAAACTTGGCTCGAGCGGATAAACCAAACTCCCAGAAGATCAACCCTACAAAATAGACCACTTGAGAGAACAAAACACCACTTGAGCGAAGAAATACTTACTCCAAAAGGTTCATAATGCAACCGCAGAAACTGGGAGAAATGAAAGACTGCTTGAGCTACCAAAACACCACTTAAGCGAACCCAAGAACAAACAGACAAAACCTCCCCAGAATATACTCAGCCTAACCTATTTCAAACCTAACCAACAATCCAAATTCTACTTCCAATCAACAACATAAGACTAGAACAGATATTAACAACACTAATAGAAACAAAACTCTAAACCGAAGAGTAAAAAATGATCGGATCTTAACTCGGGCCGCTATAACTTGTCCCCTTTAGGAAATTTTGTCCCTGAAATTGGATCACATCAACACAACAGCACACCATGTGCAATACAATCTCAATCTCAATAACAACATGGGTCCAACTATATAGAAAACATAGCAAGTCAACCTAACACAATAGCATATCAATCTTACGAAGTGTTTACAAAATCACACTCTTAAGTCGCTTCCTCGACCTCGTGGTGTCACCATAACACCTTAACCAAAGGAATAGGCTTGCCTCGCAAGACTTGCTCTTGTGTGTCTAACACCTAAACATATCTTTCCTTATATGAAACATCCTCATCTACTTCTGAATCAATCCAATCTAGCACATGTGAAGGATCGGGCTTATATTTTCAAAGCATACAGATATGGAACATGTCATAAGCCCTGGAAAGTTGGGGCGACAAGGCCAAATGATAAGCTACCTCTCTGATTTGCTCCAGAATCTCAAAAGGTCTAATAAACCGCAGAGATAACTTTTCACTCAACCTAAATCTCATCAAACCCCGTCCCGGCGAAATCTTGAGAAACACATGATTTTCCACCTCAAAAGATAAGGTTCTCCTCTTTCAGTCGACATAGCTCTTCTAACGACTTTGAACCGAAACTAATCTCCTACAGATAAGTACAACTTTCTCCGTTATCTCTCAGACTAACTCTAGACCCAACATAGGTGCATCACCTACCTCGACCCAACAGGCAATCTACAAGGTCAGTCATACAAGGCCTCAAAAGGTGTCATTTCTATACTCGCCTAAAAGCTATTGTTGTAGGAAAATTCTATCAAAGGTAAGCGTCTCTTCTATGACCTCTTAACTTGTATCACTGTCTATCATCCTCAGATCGATAGGTAGTCTAAGTGCACTATTCAGATTCTGGAGGACATGTTTTAGGCTTGCATTCTCAACTTTAAAGGGTTGAGGAAGAAGCACGTACCTTTGATAAAGTTTTCCTATAACCTTTTGAGGCCTTGTATGGATGACCATGTAGATTACTTGTTTGTTGGACTGAGATGGGTGATGCACCTATGTTGGGTCCGAAGTTAGTCCAGGAGACGACGAAAAAAGTTGCACTTATCCATAAAAGGTTGGTTTCGACTCAAAGTCATCAAAAGAGCTGTGTCGACTTGGAGAAGACCCTTATCTTTTGAGATGGGAAATCATGTGTTCCACAAGATTTCTTCAAAACGGGGTTTGATAAGGTTTAGGAAGAGTGAAAAGTTATGTCCAAGGTTTATTGTGTTTTTTGAAATTTTAGAGTGAATCAAAGAGGTAACTTATCGTTTGGCCTTGTCATTCCAACTTTTCGAGGTTCATAATGTATTTCATATCTATATGTTTCAGAAGTATGAGCCCGATCCTTTGTATATGATAGATTGGACTAATTTAGAGGTAGGTGATGATGTCTCATATAAGGAGAGACCAGTTCAAGTTTTGGACACTTAGCAGAAAATTTTGCCAGGCAAGACTATTTCTTTGGTTATGCTGTTGTAACGATACCACGGAGTTGAGGAAGTGACTTGGGAGTGTGAGTCTGAAATCTGTGATAACTATCCGGACTTCTTTTCAGGAGTTTGAATCTTTTGTAGTTATTTTCATAATTGATTATAATGTATGAAATTGTAAATACTTCATGAGATTGGTGTTGACATTGTGTTGAGTTGAGCTATTATGATTTTTTGTACTGTTGAACCTATGTTGTTATTCTTGTCGAAGTTATATTGCTTGTTGTTATTGACGTAATCCAATTTTAAGGACGAGATTTCCTAAAAGGGGAGGTTATAGTGGCCTGGGTTTATACCTGACCCTTTTATACTCATTGGTTCTGAGTTTTTGTTTCTACTGGTGTTGTTGATATCTATTCTAATCTTATGTTATTGTTTGGGAGTTAAGAATTAGATTATTGGTTATGTTTTTAAATAGGTTAGGCGTAGTATTTCTAGGGAGGTGTTGTCTCTTTGTTCTTGGGTTCGCTCAAACGGTGAGTTGGTCGCTCGAGCGGTCTTTCATTTCTTCGAGATTCTGGCATTGTAGTCTAATCTTATGGGAGTAGTGTTATCTTCTCTCGAGCGGTATGGTTGCAGCCTATACTTCTAAGAGTCTATATTCTGTGCTTGAGCAGTCTGTTCTACAAAGTTGATCTTTTGGGAATTTGGTTTCTCCACTCGAGCCTAGTTTTGGTCACTTGAGCAAGGTGTTGTGTCTAACGCTCGAGTAATGTTTTAGTCACTCGAGTGGTTTGTTTGTATAAAACTATGGAGAAAATATATATTTTTTACTTTTCTGATCCCTCTCTCTCTCTCTCTCTCTCTCTCTCTATAATGTTTCTAAACCTAAATTCTCTCATCTCTCTCTAAAATTCTTGTCTAAATCTTCCGATCTCTCTCAATCCATGAGTCTCGCCACCCTAGTGCTTTGGGATTAAAAGTAGAGCTTGAGGAGAGGAATGTTTTATTCTAAAAAGTTCAAGTTTTGTCTCCGTTAGTTTGGGGCTATTCTTTCTTTCTTTTTTTCTTCTTCTTTTGAGGGTTCTTTAATGTTTTGCATGATATTTAGCTTCACTATGTGCTCCTTGAATAGTGTATCACTTTAAGGGATTTGGGTTTGATTTGGGATTTGAATTAATTTATAAAGGACGGATTTTGGGATAGTTTTCTTTGAAATGTTGTTGGAATGATTTTGTTGATGAAAAGTATTCGAAACTATGTAAATTGCTTTTAAATGATGAAATCTTGAAAGAATGTGATTTTTCTTGTTTGAGTTGAAAAATAAGAGATTGAACATGTGATTGTTACTCCTATATTGAAATTCAAGAATTTATATCTGTCTCTTGGAATTTATCTTTTGAATAGACATATATGTTTTGGCTATCGATGGAGGATAACATTACTTGTTGTAGAAATTGCATATGAACTAGGTTAACGGAAATCCATTCACTCATACATTCAAAATGAACACTTGTTTTATACTTATGTATTAAAAAGTATCGCTTTGAGAAAAATAGGTGAATATCTTGGTGAATCTAATTAAAAGGTGAGGTTGTGGTTAATTAAGTGTCCTTGGTGAAAGTCCAGAAATTTGCATGGTTAGGATGCCTTTCTTCCAATTAGTTGCCGGTGAAGTGGCTTAGGTAGTACTTTTTATAGTCTACTTCCAGACACATATCTAGAGATTCCTAGTGTGTATATTTACTGCCCTTGTTTTTTATTTTGGAAGAAATGGTTTATAAATTGTAAAATAAACTTGGCATGGCATTATTTTGAAAAAGGGAAAGACTCATGTTTTGGTAATGGCATTCATGTACATTCACCATATAGCTTTGTTAAGCATCGTATATATCGTTAAATTTATTTCTACTGAGCTTTAGCTTACCCTATGTAGAAACTAACTTTCAGGTGCTGATGATATACCTCCGCTAAGTGATTAGCTTGGGAGGACTGTGGAACTGAAGGCTCGTTTCATTTTTGTTTTGTAAATGTATTTTGTACAAGCCTAGAGCTTTTCCTGTTTTAGGTTTCAAACCACTTTTGTTATAACCAAGAGAAGTCTTGGAAACTTGTAGCCTGTAGGGCATAAACTTGTATTTATTTACTATTGTTCTTGTATATCTGTCATATGTTATAGATTGATAATCTATGATTGATGAATGTATTAATGCATGTGATGTTTCTTGTAATGTTTGAAGAATATCAATGAAAGAATGATAGTTTTAGAGATATTAATGACCTCTGGATGGTTGGGATTTGGTAGGTTTGCGCATGTCTATTGAGAGTTATCAGTTGTTATTATTTTCAGGGTGTTACATATTTGGTTGGCTATTATTAGTAACACATTTAGTTATTTTGGAGTGCTAGAATATTTTATAAGTGTGAGGTTATTTCGGTAAAAGTGTCATACTCAGTTATCTTATAATTTTTCAAAAATTCACATAACCTCTTCATATATTTGCATTGTTCGTTCTACACTCAAGGCCAGTTGGGTAATCGAAGTCATTCATGAATGGAGATCAAAGTTGAAATTTTGTGGTATCCTGAAGATTAGGAAGACTAACTAGATCAGTTTGTGCTCATGGAGTTACTACAAGTCATGTGTTAGAAATGGGCGCCCATGTGGCATGACCCTTATCAACATTTTGAACTTGATCCAAATGGGTTTTGAATTCGAATTCAAACCTATATGGATAACTACTCTGCATATATATCTATCATATTCTAATATGGATAGATGAGAAAGATATATGATATTATCTCTAGTAACTAATGTGGATAAATGAGATAATTAGATTATATATCTTATATATGGGATATGGGTGATTAAGAGATTAAGAACGTATGTTTTGATCTTTTCCCATACACAGACTCTCTCCTAAAAAATAACGATCAAAGCCATTTGCACTGTGGATTTTGTGGGTGATATTCAACACTGTAATATCACCCCATTGCTGGGTTGATTGAGAAGAGTAAGGAAGCACGTGATTTACCCAGAGATCCTTCAATTCAGACTCTGTATCTGAAAGGTATGACCACTACTGCTGCGTCATTTTTGTTTACATTGGTATCAGAGCTATCATGGGTATTTTCGTGTTTTTCCTATTAATCATGTGTATAGTTTTTTTTTTTTTTTTTGTATATGTATACATTATATACATGATTGTTTGTAGAGAAAAAAAAAATCTATTTTATTAGATTAAGAGCATAAATATTTTTTTTTATGTTCATTAATGCCTTTTTTAAATACCATAAATGGTTTTATTTTAAAAAAAGGAGTCCGGCAGTACAAAAATCGGACCAGAAAACACCCAGGAAGGCGGCGCGTGGTCTTCACGCGCCACCTGACGCCGTGTGCAGCAGCCACGCGCTCCCACGCGCTTTCACGCGCTCTCACGCGCCAGACGCCCTACTGACGCGCCGTCACGCGCCGTGTCTGCGTCTCTGTAGCCGTCTGCGTCACACACAGCGCACAGCGTCTTGGCCGAAGCCGAGCCGCCCGGATTCTGAAAGCGCCCGTTTTCCTCTGGCGGGCGGCGGCTTGGCTGATGATTCTAAAACCTTTGTTGTTTTTGTTTTTAATTCTGTATCGCGTTAAATGGCCATAATTTATTCGTTATAGCTTTGTTTTATGCGTGGTTTGTACTGCTAGATTCAGAATTAAGTTTTCTATATTCTGTAAAATTTTGAAAATTTTACGAAAATAAAAAATATTTTTTCTGTGTTAATAATTCATTTTTTATGCTTTAAAATGATTCTGGTATTGCATAAATAATTTTCTGGGGTTGAAAATTTTTTTGTGGACTTCTGAAATGTTTTTTTATTTACTGGTATAATTGTTTCAGTTTATCAGTTTCTGGATTTTTTATTTCTAATTTTAATGTGTATTAATTAGTTATTTAAAATTCCAGAATATTTCAGAAAATTTCCAAAAAATTTCAGAATGATGTACATTTTAATTATGGCATAATCTGAATATTGAATACAGCATATTTTGTTTTGATTTGTAATATGTTGCAATTAAAGAAGCATGATTAGTTTATTTATTTAAAATTCCATTATTAAATGAATATAGCATGAGTTGTTTGTAAATTTACTTTGAGATGCTATTGTATGGAATTTATCATGCTTTGTATATGCCATAAGTAGTGGGAGATTGTTTGATTATTTTTTGCGCATGGAATTAAATTAAATTTTGATAATTATCACTAGAGGCGCAAGAGATGATTACGAGCATAGCAAATTTTCGATCTTGAGACATGTGTAAAATTATCATTATTTAATTTAGTTTTTTTTTGCTGCAAAATATTTTTGTGTGTTGCTATCATTAATATCCCTTGCGCATTTGTTTACTCTGTATGTAGAAATGGCTGCTAAGTCAGTGGTGGCGGACTTAACTAAGGGAGAGAAATTGGATGGCGACAATTATGACATATGGCGCCGTAAGATCCAATACCTCCTCAATGAGCAAGAAGTGCTGACCACACTTGAACAAGTGATGGTTGAGCCAGAGCAGGGCAATACAGCTCAACATCGTTGTGATCTTGAAGCCTTTCAGACTTGGCGTAACAAAGATCGGTCTTGTAGCTTTTACTATGTTGAGCGGCATACTGTGACTTGATTAGTGAGTTTGAGCATTGCCATTGCATTTGAGATGTGGGAAGCTCTCAAGCAAAAGTTTGGTATTACCTCTTTGGCAAAGCTACGTGGGCTGACTATGAAGTTTGACTCATATCAGAAAAGGGCGCATCACTCGATGAAGCAGCATTTGAGAGTCATGTCAGCCATGATACGTGAGCTTGCGGCTGCTGGGCACAATTTGACTCAAGAGCAGCAAGTACAAGCCGTGATACGCTCTCTGCCAAATTCTTGAGAGCAGATGAAGCAGAACATGATGCATAATGAGAGTGTGAAAACATTCGAAGACATATCGCGTCATTTGGAGCTAGAGGCTGAGCGCCTTGAGGCAACTAAGTCTGATGGTTCTACTATGGTGGTTGAGTCAAGCTCACGTAGGACTTCTCAGTTCAAACGTGGAAAAGCAAAAGGTGCCCCTAAGAAGCAAGCAGCAGCTGCGCTTAAGCCTAATGGCGCTAGAAATTTCAAGCGTAGGGGCAAGAGAGGTGGTAAGAAGGCAAAGGCTAAGTTGACATGCTTTAACTGTAACAAAGAAGGACACTTCGCTCGGGATTGCCCTGAGCAGAAAAAGGTACTCCCTTACTTAATTTCTCGCATTCAATGCTTTGTGTCTAGTCAAGCATTAATTGCTCATTCTCCTTATTTTTGGGTTGTAGACTCGAGCAAATGCACCACATCGCGAGGGACAGTAGGGTTCGTTGAGTATCGCCAGTACTACCTTTGGGAGCAGAAAAGTTTACATGGGAAACGAGTCCAGTGTAGAGGTGCTTGGCATTGGCACATTCAAGCTAGAAATGCGACGAGGGCGCACCTTGTATCTTCATGATGTTCTTTATGCTCCGGATATTCGGCGAAATTTAGTTTCAGTTATTAGCATGATGAGCCTTGGTTTTAGCTTTTGTTTTGAGAATAATGGTGTTAGCATTTATTTGAGAACTATTTTTTATGGTTTTGGTTATCTTTCAGATGGTTTTTTAGTTTTGGATGTAGATGATTCTAGTCTTAATAAAAATGCCAATGGCTCTGTTTCTAATATTGCATCTTTTTGTGATAATGATTCTATGAGATGGCATGCTAGATTAGGCCACATAGGGCAAGACAGAATGACTAGATTGGCTAGAGAAGGTCTTTTAGGCCCACTCGCTAGAGTCACTTTGCCTACTTGTGAGCACTGTCTTGCTGGAAAGGCAACAAGGAAACCATTTGGGAAAGCCATAAGGGCATCTATCCCATTGCAACTTATTCATTCTGATATATGTGGACCAATGAATGTGAGGGCAAGGCATGGAGCCCCTTATTTCATCACATTTATAGATGATTGCACGCGTTTTGGTCATGTCTATTTGATTTCTCACAAGTCAGAAGCATTGGATTGCTTTAGACGATATGTTAATGAGGTTGAGAATCAATTAGACAAGAGCATTAAGGCTCTAAGGACTGACCAGGGGCGTGAGTATCTATCGAGCAATTTAAAGTGCTCTGTGAGGAAAAAGGAGTTATCGGGCAATTGACAATTCCTAGGACTCGCAACAAAATGGTGTAGCGGAGAGAAGGAATCGCACATTGCTTGACATGGTTAGATCAATGATGGCGCAAGCTAATCTTCCAATTTCTTATTGGGAGATGCTTTGTTGATCGCCTATGTCCTTAACCGTGTGCCCTCCAAATCAGTTCCTTCCACCCCATATGAGATGTGGGTGGCAAAAGCCCGATTTGGGCAATTTATGACCTTGGGGTTCGGACTTAAATACACAACGCTTCTCATAAGTTTGGGAAGTTGGGCCCTAGAGGAAAGAAGTGTATCTTCATTCGCTATAGTGAGCATTCTAAGGGCTATGTGTTTGTTGGGGAGCATCCGGATGGAAGTGTGGTGAAATTGAGTCACGAGATGTGGATTTCTAGAGGAGGATTTCCGTAGCAGAGGTGAGGTAAGTAGAGAAGTAGAACTCTATGAGATGGAGGATCTACTTGAAGGCGCACCTAGTAGCCTAGTAGAGAATGAGGAAATAATTCCTCAAGCTGCTAGGGGCGATGGGAGCGATCTACCTGCCCATGGATTAGATCCAATGGATGAGGATTCTCAGGATTCTCAACTACGTAGAAGCAAACGTGGAGCTATACCCCGTCGTCGTTTTGAGATTGAAGGGGAAGCATTCATGATTGCTTCGAGTGATGAGATGGAGCCTAAGAATCTCAAAGAGGCTCTCTCATCCCCTGCTAGTAAAGAATGGAGTACTGCAATGGATGAAGAAATAGAGTCTATGAAAAAAAACCATGTCTGGGACTTGGTTGATTTGCCACCAGGGCGCAGGACTATTGGGAACAAATGGGTTCTCAAAGTCAAGCGCAAGGCGGATGGTTCCATAGAAAGGTATAAGGCTCGCCTAGTGGCGAAAGGTTACACCCAACGAGAGGGTGTGGACTATGAGGAAACTTTTTCACCAGTTGTAAGGTTTGCCTCTATTCGCCTAATCTCGCCATAGTAGCTCAGTTGGACTTAGAGTCATGTCGGATGGACGTTAAAGCGCATTTCTCAATGGAGGTGGATGAAGAGATCTATATGGATAAGCCAGAAGGCTTTGTGGCAGTAGGTCAGGAGCGCAAAGTTTGCAAGCTTCAACGATCTATTTATGGCTTAAAGCAATCATCCAGACAGTGGAATCTGAGATTTCATCGAGCCATTGTTTCTAATGGGTTTACGATGATTGATGAAGATCACTGTGTGTACGTTAAGCGGTCCAAGGACATTTTTCTGATATTGTCATTATATGTAGATGACATATTATTGGCTGGAAATGACAAGGAGATGATTGTCGCCACTAAAATGTAGTTGTCCTCTACATTTGAGATGAAGGACATGGGTGAGGCGAGCTATGTGCTCGGTGTTAAGATCCTTAGGGATCGCTCTAGGAGACTTCTTGGTTTGTCTCAAGAGACTTACATTAAGACTATTCTAAAGCGGTTCCAGATGCAGAGCTGCAAACCCATTGACACTCCTGTTGCAAAAGGCGAGAGCCTAAGCCTTGATATGGGTCCTAAGACTCAAGAAGAAAATGAAAAGATGGCCCGTGTTCCCTATGCAAATGCTGTTGGAAGCTTGATGTATGCTATGATGTGTACACGTCCTGACATTTGTTATGCAGTCGGATTGGTGAGTCGTTACCAATCCAACCCAGGACTAGCTCATTGGAAAACAGTTAAGAGGATATTACGATATCTTAGAGGGACTGCAGATTACACACTTTGCTACCAGAGTTCAGATCTACATCTAGTTGGCTATTGTGATCTTGTTGGGGAGACCTAGACGGCGTAAGTCTACTTGAGGATATGCTTTCATGCTTAGCGATGGTGCTATTTCTTGGAAGCGAAGAAGCAATCTGTATCGCCTTATCGACTATGGAGGTGAGTTTGTGGCTTGTTCATCTGCCGTTCGAAGCCGTGTGGTTGAGGAGATTCCTTCACAGATTTGGATGTTGTCACACACACCGGACCTTGTGACTATCCATTGTGACAAAGATGGTGCACTGCCACGCTTAAGGATCCTAAATACCAGCGAGAACCAAACACATTGATGTGAGGTTCAACTTTATCGAGAGACATTTTGGGCCAGAAGAAGTGATCCTGGAGCACATCCCTACGAGTCGCATGGTTGCGGACCCTTTGACTAAGCCTATTGCTAGAGATGTTTATCTCACTCATGTTAGGGCTTTAGGACTACGTAGGTGGTGATTTTTTATGTGTATTCAGTTGAACTCTTATATTTTTGGGGATATTTATGCCATTTGTATTCATATTTGTTTCTATTACACATTTATGTTTACTACCTTTTGCAATGGTTTGTGAATTAGCATACACAAAATAATTAAATTGATGTTAGCAGGCAAGATTGGCTCACTCACACAAGCAATCGCCCTTAGCGCTAGGTAGCGAGTAAGGATGAGACTAGTATTATCCACTAGCTATGTCGCCTTGGTTGGAGCCAAGATGAGGTCTTGATTGGAGACCGACCATGGATATGAAAGTACCCACTTTTCCATGATGTGCCTGTTATGGATAGCCAAATGCGAGATCTCATTTGATACCTGAGAGGCGAGCAAATAGAGAATTCGAGTTAGACGCTAGGAAGCGACTTGTGCGCTTAAGAGCGACTAGACTAAGATCTGTATGGTGTGTGAGTTTAACATCACTCTTTGGAAGAGTAACTCCACTATAACATGCATTCATACTGCATGTGCTTATCGACCCGTTAGCGAGGTGAAAGAATGGATCCCTGCTTCTTCACCGTGTGAGTCCTAAAAGTCATTTTTCCTTAAATAACTTCACTTTGTGCCTTTTGTGACCTTTGACTATGTCATAAGATGAGGAGTTGATGTTCGGCTACTTTGGTATGTTGCCTGCGGTCATGTATGATTCGGCTTTAAGGAACATTACTGGGAAAGCGGTCAATTTCAAATTGAATGATATGAGGGTGAAGGGAAGATCATCTAGTTCTATATCTCTGCTCTATATTCACTGTCGACAACTCACATCGCTCTTAAAAGGATGCTGATTGGGTGTGAATATAATGCGGGACCTAGGAGAGTCAAACATGCTCTTTGAGGGATTAGAGATGTTTGTTTTTGGACTGATATAGCTAGATGGGTCTGGGTACATGAGACACTATTTCTGTTCTTTTGGCGTGATGTCTCTATGCTGACTCATATTGAGTTTCTAGTATAGAGCTCCCACTTGTAGGTGTTCTCAGCGGTCGCATGGTGCATTGGCTAGTATGAGATTGTTTATTTTTGGGGAGATTGAGATAGCGATATGGCAGTGTCATGCCAACTCATGTGCGAGTGGGAGATGTTAGAAATGGGCGCCCATGTGGCATGACCCTTATCAACATTTTGAACTTGATCCAAATGGGTTTTGAATTCGAATTCAAACCTATATGGATAACTACTCTGCATATATATCTATCATATTCTAATATGGATAGATGAGAAAGATATATGATATTATCTCTAGTAACTAATGTGGATAAATGAGATAATTAGATTATATATCTTATATATGGGATATGGGTGATTAAGAGATTAAGAACGTATGTTTTGATCTTTTCCCATACACAGACTCTCTCCTAAAAAATAACGATCAAAGCCATTTGCACTGTGGATTGTGTGGGTGATATTCAACACTGTAATATCACCCCATTGCTGGGTTGATTGACAAGAGTAAGGAAGCACGTGATTTACCCAGAGATCCTTCAATTCGGACTCTGTATCTGAAAGGTATGACCACTACCGTTGCGTCATTTTTGTTTACATCATGTGTTAGATAAACCTATGTAAAGGTTGTAAAGTCCTTTCGATTTTCTCTTTGTATTCTTGGATCTTTTAGTGGATTCGATTGAGTGTGGAGACCATAATTTTTTTACGTTTTCGAGTTTTTCATGTAAAATAGGGGAAAAAAATTACAGATATTCATACTCACGTGGAGTTTTTCACGTAATTTTTTTTATGTTCTCTAGGCACATACTATTCATACTCTAATAATTTCACTACGAAATAGGGGGGGAAAATTACAAATAATAACAATTTTACCCACATTTTTTTTAGGAGGGGGGGGGGGGATATTTGCTATTTCAACAATTCGCCTTGGGCTCAAAAAATTCAAGGCTAACATTACTCGGATGTGGGGGTGTTATGATAACACTTATGCTGTCGTGTCTCATAAGGTTTATTCAAACCATATTTTAATAAATAGCATCATTCGTATTATAAAATCTATTGAGTATATAATTCATATAAAATATAAAATTAACACTATGATCAAAATGAATAATAATTTTAAAAAATTATTAAAATTATACTAATCGTTTTTTTTTTAAAACATAAATGTAATCTTATTATAGATTACAAATGTTTAATTAATTTAAAATTTTTTTTATAAATAATCTACTCAATAAATTTTATACTATAAATAATTTAAATTATTAAAATAAATTTAAGACAACCCTTCAAACACTGACAATACGGTATGGTGCCCATAGAAGATCGCACTAATCTTAGGTTCGCACTACTCGGGCTTGGCCAATCCAATCGTTGTATTTTATTGGATGTTTGACCAAACACACTGGTCAAACCTTAGGTCACATGTCCTGTTCAGCTCCCGCCAAACTAGCTCAGGTGCTTGTTCGAAAAGAAAAAACTAGCTCAGGTGAGCAACGTGGCTGCATAGAATTATATGTGCATTTAACTAACATATTACAAAATTTGATGTCTTATAAATTATTTTGTATATAAATTCCATTTGTTTAGCGGTGTCAATTTGACCAGTACGTCTTATATTGTACATGCCCGTACAATTGTTGGTTTTATATGGATTTAGATTAGGTGGTGGAGTTCAAAATTCAAAAGGATTATAATATATATAGGTTTTATTAATTATATTGAATTAGGATTTTAATAGTTTGCCTATAAATAAGGAATTTCTAAAATTCTAGCTATGTGAGATTGAGAGGATTTACAGAGATATAGGGGAGATGAAGAAATATTAAGGGATATCGGGGTGGTGAGCGGGAAAGCAAGTGTGGCTTTGAGACTTAATTAATTTTCAGTAGGGATACGAGTTTTATTTTAGAGCTCAAGTATGAGTATCGGGTTTTGGGTGTTTTAGGTCTTATGGCCATACTCTTTACAATTTATAATAAATTTTCTATCTCACCTATATACATATAGGACGCGACTCCAGCTTGTAGTTGATGGGGTCTATCCCTCGTCAACTTGTGAAGCACTCTTAAAAAAAAAGTATTTATATTATTAATGTTATAATTTGACCTCAATAAAATACGAAGGGACTCCATTATAAAATTTGACATCAATAAATGAATAATTTATTAATTACATATATACATGAAAATATGTTTGACATTATTGACAATAAAATTATTATAAAACAATTTCTAAAAAATAAAGCCTCATCAAATACAGTTCTAAAAGTTTATATTCCTTTTTTGTTAAAGACAATATATAGTATAACATTTTAGGAGTTTATCGTACTTAAAGTTTCAGAACTTGAAGACATCATTTGAGATTTATCTTTTTTAATATTTTTTTGGGTTTTGGGCTTTTTTATAAAGTGAAAAAAGTCAACATGTAATATTTGATAGTGACATTCTCTAGTTGTATGAAAAAAACGTAATAACTAGTATGTATGACTGATATATATATAATTTTTAAATGAGATTTTAGCTTTTTTTTTTGTTTTGATTTTTTTTTTTTTGGCTTTTTTTTTTTAATAAACCTTTTGACTTTTTCTAGGCTAACAACGGTCCTGTTTGGTAGAATTTATTTTCAGCTTTTAACTTAATTTAAGATATTTTGATATATTTGGTTCAGCTTAACAATATAACTTATAACTTTTTGTAAGTTAAAAATTAATTTATTCTTTGAGTGGGGAAGGAGAAATTTAATTTATAAGTCAAAAATCAACTTATGTTCACAGCTATAAGTTATAAGCTGTTAGGTTATAAATTATAATCACTTTTCTACAGCTCTATCAAATAGGGCCAATCTAATTTTCAAACAAGGTATAAAGTGTTGTTTAGTTTAAAAAATAATAATAAATTTGTGAAACTTGAGCATACATGGTAATTCCATCTCTAAAAATTTCTAGAATCACTACTGTGTACCTAGACAAGTTTGTGTTAATCACGTAAATTTTTGCTTGATTGTTTTTCTTTGCTATGTGCAGGTGTACTTCCATTTGCATTCGGTGAGTGGCATAAAGCCAAACACCATTTTATAGAGAATTTGTAAAAGTGGTATGTTGTGATATGCTCCAACTAATAGAATTTTCAAATAATTTAGCAACTATTTATAGCACTCAGCTTTCTGTCCCTTTATTTTCAAGATTGGATATACAAAGAAGAGTTAATTGTATGAGATTACAACATTTGTGTAAATATAGAAGGATGAAGTTAATCCTACTAAAATTTACATAATAATAATAATAAGGATACACCATTTCTAATAGAGTAATGCTATACAAACATATGATTTTTTTTTTTTTTAATCAAATTTTTTTACGAATAGACAAAGACAATGAAATCTACATATATGTAGAGCCCTTCTGTTCTATCCATGAAGTAAGAAAATGACAATGTCTGATCCAAACTAACTCTACAATGGCCTATGTGCCCTAATATTTGCTTGGTAAGAGTTTTTTAAAAATATGTTTCAGGAAATTATACTTTTTTATTTTTTATATTTTTTTGTTTTCACTAAATTTTTTTAATATTTTAAGCATTTTTTTTTAATTTTAGATATACCTAACATAAATATACCTAAAAAGTAAAAAATTTGTGAAAAAACCTTTTAAAAATTCACTAAATACTAAAAATACAAAAAAAAAAAAAAAAAATGAGAATTCAGTACATTTTTGTATTTTTATATATTTATTATTTTTTTTACAATTTTTTTAATTTTTAGATACATCTAAGTAAAGTGCATCTAAAAAAGTTTTTAAAAAATGTTTAAAATGTTAAAAATATTCACTAAAAACAAAAAAAAAAAAAAGAAAATCAAAAAACTCCATTTTAAAAAAATTTAATCCTAAAAATTCAAACTAAACACACTCACATTTTATTTTATAACATTGTTAAAATTTTCTGTTAAATGATATTTAAGTAATATAAGAGCTATTGTAAAGTGGATGTCAAGATTGAACATTTTACCATAAAATGATAAAAGGGAAAATTACCCATAGGTCCCATGTGAAACATGTGGTCTCCATTTAATCCCAAAACTTTTTCACTGCACCCAAAAGTCCTTTCCCCTCTCTCTCTCTGTTTTTTGCTTCCCTTCCTCTCTCGTTTTTTTTTTTCTGGTTTTTTGCTTCCCTCTTTACGACCTTCCGATCTGAACATCTATGCCGATCTGAACCTCTGCGGCACCACCGTCGCCACTTTCTCCACCACGCAGATCGATTATTGACGCCGAAGATCTGATCAGAGTGACCAGATTTGGTACGATGCAGAACTGAAGAACAAAAAGACGATGAAGAACAAGAACAAGAAGACGCTCATCCTCAGATCTGTGCTTAGATTGAACAGATTTGTGTATATATCTTTGTCAATTTCTCTCTCTTTCTCTCTCTATTTACAGATTTTTTTTTGGGATAGTTGTTGATCGATGGTTGTTGTTGTTGATGATGAAATAGATCTATAATATCATTGAAACAGATGTGTAATGACTCAGATTTGTACAGTTATCACACAGATTTGTAATGAGAAAATTTTCGAATTCTGAACAAGTAATTTTCGAGTTTTAGTTACAGGCGGTGAAAACTGTAAAATTTTGCAGTTTGAATTTTTTTTTTTTTTTTTTGTGCTGGAATGAATCATGGTTTAAAACTGTAAAATTTTGCAGTTTTATAACATGCTTTAGAACTGTAAAATTTTACAGTTTCATAACATGTTTTAAACATTCCGACGACTTTTCGGCGATGTTGAACATTCCGACGAGTCTCCGGCGACCATTTGACGGAAGTTCGACGATAGTAATATGTGAACAGTGTCTGTAAATAAAAAAAAAAAAAAAAAAGATTTTTTGGTAACAATTAAAAATGTGTTGGACTAATTGGAGCAAGTATTTTGTTTTGAGATTAGCTGGATCTTGAACTTAGTACATGAGACTTATCAGTAAGTTCCCCTATGATAAAATTAGTGAAGTATTTGCTTGGGCCCCTCCACTTTCCATGCTGGTATAAAAGGTCCCATCTATATTAAAATGTACATTGTTCTTGTAAGTTCAAATTAATAAATACAAAAGGCTTATATATGGAAAATTGAAAGATAAGATATTATGCAAAAACTATAGATTAATCCTCTCATTTAAATTACTTAATTCTTTAAAGTATATATGTATATTTCAAATTAAAGGGTAAGTAACATTTTGTACCCCTATATAATATCAAATCTCATTTTAGCCTTTCAATTATTTTTTATTTTTTATTTTTTATTTTTTATTATTTATTTATTTTTTTACAGAAAAGTCATTCCACTCTCCCGCAGGTTCAAGACAGCGCTCCTTAAAGAGATCACCAGGATGTCCTGTTGTTCGGTCCGAGTAAGAAACTATAATCTGAAAGTTTATCTCGACCTCTCAAAATAAGCTCCGCTTAAGTTGCAAAGTGGAAGCTTTCATTTTTTATTATACTAGTTAATTCCTTACAGTTTTTGTTAAGTTGCAAAGTGGTCTTTTCAATATTTTAGTATTAAATTGTCTAAAGAAAATTGTAAAGCCTAAATTGATGAAATAAAAAATAGATCAAAATAAAATTTTGATAAGCTACATGATCCTTGGAATCAAGCACGGCAACGGCAAGTCATGCCTCAACTGAAGTCTCAATCTAATACAGGGTCATAATACAACTGTAACAATAGTTGGTTGCTGGCATTTACATATTATATAAAGTAGGGAGATTAATTAATAAGTTTCATATTTTGGACTCGTAATATATATAGTCCTATATTTGTTCATGTGATTCATATAGTCTTTTTGGATGTGTAATGATTTATTTGCTTGCAACATTGGAGTGTTATATTTAGAAAAAGTATACTAAAGAATTTTTTTAGTATCATATTATACCCGTCACGTTATAGTGTCACATTTGAAAAAAATATATACTAAAGAGTTTTTAATTTTTTTAGAGTGTCAAATCATACCCACCACGTTGGAATGCGACATGTCACGTTTGAAAAAAGTACACTAAGGATTTTTTAATTTTTTTAGAGTGTCACATCATACCCGTCACGTTGTCACGTTTAAGAAAAGTACACTAAAGAGTTTTTTTTTTTTTTAGTGTCACATCATACTTACCACATTGTCAGATTTAGAAAAAGTACACTAAGCAGTTTTTATTTTATTTTTGAAATAAAAGTTTTGGAGTGTTACATCATATCCGCCACATTGTCACATTTAGTTAAAGTATACTGAGAAATTTTTAATTTTTTTTGAAGTGTCATATTAATACCTGCCACGAAATATCACACCATACTTGTCACATTAATAAAATGATATAGTTGTCCACTAAAACAGTACCAAAATAAAAAATAAGACTACACAGAAAGAAACTCTCTACTAATAAGACTTAATAGATCAATAAAAAAAATAAGAACAATTTAAAATACTTATTTGTGAGATTAAATTTATTAGTAAATATCCCTATAAAGAACTGTAATCTCTACAATTGAATTATACTGAATATAGTTTTAATTCCTCTTTAAATTATATAGGAACATACCACATGCGAGGCACGACGCATAACAACTAATCCAAAAATGTTTGGATAGTATTCACCCAAAAAAAAAAAAAAAAAAAAAAAAATGTTTGAATACCAATACACCTTTTATATATACTAGTTGGACCCCATGCGCTCCTCGCGTGAGAGTCGCGACATGGTGTATTAAGATTAAATTAGTAACTGTTACTCTATTTTTTTTTGAATTTTCCAAATAAATGAAACCCATCCATATCAAGAAGAACTATGCTCACGGATTATATACAGACAAAAATACAAATATGATTAATTGTTAATAAAATATAAGAACAATATATTAGTGTAGTGGGGTCAAGGATTTGCTTGCTAAACTATACATTCACATATTGCATTAATGTGTATGTGGATATTGGAGGAGCAAAATTGTCATCAAGAAGTTTAAATTGTCACCAATTCAAATCTACCAAAAAAGACAAAACATAAATCTTGTTATGTACTTGTTATATTTTAGTTAATGGTATTACTTGAATGATTGCCTTCTCGATTTTTGATTATTTAATAAATCGAATATAATATACAATCAAACAATATGATACGAGCAAGATTGTCTTGTTTCAACATGATAAAAATTAATTAGCAATAGATTAAGCTAGAAGCATTTCTATATATGTACATACTCCATATTATGTGCCTATTCCCTATTTCTATTTTTCTTTACAAATATTTATCTAAATTTATTATCCAAACACAATATGTAAAGAAATTCTAAAAAATGTATTACAAAACATTCTATAGACAGACTAAAAAATAATAGTTCCATTACATTTTATTTCAACCAAATGAACCAAATACTACACAAGTGATTATCACACAAATCTACCTAAGAGCAAGATGTACTTTCAAATCATTATACAGAATAAACAGAAAATAGAAACAGAAATCTTACATTAGGTTTGTTCTTTGAATCCATTCCATTAATGGTATTCTTTTTTTCTTTGTTGATCAAATAAGAAAAATCAAATCAAACTTACCTTGGAATGCATTCATACGTGTGTCCAATTCCATGGTTTTCTTTCTCAATGAATTCTACAAGCCTCACAGCATCCTTCAAGCCTGATTGGTCACCAGCAAACTTAACCAGAGTAATGCCGAGATGCCCATATTTTCCATAGAAGGACTTCAACTTGCCACCTCCGAATCCAAGATCTGAAAAAAACATTTGTAAAAGAGATACAAAATGTTATGTACGAACTTGATTTCATATATTGAGGGCACAATAAACCCATTATGCATATCATGATAACGGGCAAAATTATATAAGTTCATCAAGCTTGCTTTTCTAATAAAGGTTACCCAATGGTCAAGGTAACTCCGAAAATCACCAATCCACAACTTTGGATCCTGTCAAGAAGAAATCTCAGGCTAGTCAAACACATTATACAACCAAGAGACGGTCGAAAACAATATTCTAGCAGGTCTACACACTCTAATGGGCAAGTGGAAAGTGTACGAACTGTTTTTACCATATAAAATCCATCAAACAAGCAGAGAGAATATCCAGCTATTTTTATAACTGGTGAGAACATAAATTCCACTAATAATAAAAGCAGAAAAAAAAAAAATGTTAATAGAAGATGAGAATGCGAATAACAAATCTGCATGCCTCAAACTGGCTACTTTGTTTCCAAGCACTGAATACTCCAACATTTTTGGACTCTACACAAGCACACACAATGAAGAGACACCAATCACTTATTTATAAGTGTTCTCAAAACTCAATTTGCATAGAAACCTACACTATTGAGTTTGAAACCAAATAAATTTATCTACCAGCTCATTAGCCATCAACCAGTATGCTATGGTTTAATTAAATAGAACCTATTGTAAGTGATATTATTATTTCAAACATTACATAGCCTCTTAGATACAAGTGATAATGCTGCCATGGTTCTACATCACTACAATAATCAGGCTTGTTGCTTAAACATATACATTACAGTGATTCAAAGCATCACAACAAGAACTCTACTGAGAGTAGGGATGGCAATTGGAACCCGGCCCGACTGGGACCCAACCCCCCGACCCCAATCAGAATGGTTTTTTCCCGAAAATACCCCCGTGGGAACGGGTATGGTATTTGAAATTAAATCCCCGATTAGTTTCGGGCCGGGGACGGGGATAGCTTTTACAGCCCCGGACCCGGCCCGTCCCCGTCCCCGTCTCCATCCCCGTTTCTCCCCGGGATGAAATTACTATAATACCCCCTTTATATATATATACATATAGAAGCCAAACCCAAAAAAAAAACCCATTCACTCACACGGCATCTCATCTCTCTCTCTAAAAGCTTCCCTCCTCCGTCGCTGACATGCTGTCCGCCTCTCTTTCACCGCCGGTGCCGATCTCCCTCTCCGCTATCCTCGTCTCCCTCCTCCTCCATTGTCCTCGTCTCCCTCCTTCGCCGCTGACACGCTGTCCTCTTCTCTTTTAACCCCTGCGCCGATCTCCCTCTCCGCTGTCCTCCTCTGCCTCCTCCTCTGCTGTCCTCCTCTCCCTCCTCCCATCACCGTTGAACTCAGATCTTGACTGTCAACGCCAGATCCTTTCATTCGGCGATCTCTCTCTCTCTCTCTCTATACTTAGATATGTCTCAGATCTCTCTCTCTCTCCCGTTGTGATGTTGATGATGTTGGTGTTAGATGTTGTTTGATGATGATGTTGGTGTTAATGTTGTTCAATGATGATGTTGATGATGTTGTTCGATGATGATGTTGCTGTTGCTAACTTGTTGCTGTTTGGATTCCTTTTTTTTTTTTTTTTTTTTTTGGTCTGGGGAACTTTTGGGGTCAGGGAAACCTGATCCCCGTTGGGAGCGAGCGAGGATCGTGATAGGTTCCCGTCGGGATCGGGACGAGGATGGGAAAGTTTTATCAGGGGATCGGATGCGAGTGTGGTCCCGACCCGCTGACTTCGTTGCCATTCCTAACTGAGAGAGACAAATAAATAACTGAAAATACACAAAATAGCCAAAGAAAATGATGAAATAATCATTTAACAAATAAACATGCAAAGTTTCCTCATTTGGAGCAGTAAGCAATCCATGACATATCCGGCGATTACAACAATATAAACGCATACGTTACACAAATAACTTTATATATAATTTTTTTGGTAAGAGTGTAGAGGCACACATATAAATCAATATTTTCTAAACCTATTTTAATGATTCAATTCAACAAAAACAGTTTATACACTACCAGTCTACCAGTTTGGACAAATGTTCTGAACTAACATATAGTAAGGCAAAGTTTTCTACTTTGGAGAAAAATTGTTTCAATCTCATATATATAAAGAAATATAAATACAAATTGCTTTGGTAAAAACATATAGGGACGCATTAGATTTTTAAATTGAGGATAACCATAACTTTTTTTGGCCATAAGAAAACAAACAAATTAACAAAGAAATGCAGAAAATGATCGTCAAGAAACAAATGCATAATTGAGAATGATAAACTAAATAAGTATAAGCATCAATATACAATAAAATTTTACATTTCCTGAGAAATATCACTAGAAGAAATTAAGAATATATTCAATCTTGTTTAATTCAAGTTCTATGTAATGAAAAATGAAGAGCGTGTTTGGTTGTCTGAAAATGAGAATCAAATAATTTTAGCATTGAATAATTTTATACATAGCTAGTTAGATATATTTAACTGTCATAATTGAAACAACAAAAAAATTGCATTGATGGGTTTCTCGGTTCTATTGAGAAAGATGGTTCAAATGTGTTTGTAGATTGGGTGAAAACCAACCAGATCAAAGTTGTAAGCATTTCTATTTCCCACAAAGTGACCATTCATTTATAATGTTTCATTGTTAAATTGACATCTCCGAGGGAATTAATTTGAGTTCTGTTGCTTTACATGATGGTGAGAATGCTAGTGTAATTTGAACCACATTTTCTTTCTGAAGATATTGGTTGTAGGGATATTTTGAAACGGCCACCACTTTGCAAAGTAGATACTGATCTTGATGAAGAAGAAGTAGAAGAAGAAGAAGAATAGGCCAGTTAATAGGAGGAAAAAAATGAAGCATGATATTCAGCTTAGAAGCTGTGGATAAATGAACAATATAGATGTGGCAATCATATAAGCCTAATCAGATAAAGCACTCCATCATTACCAATTCAACAGCATTACATCCCACTCCACCCAAGAAAAATGGATACAATTTTTTTTTTATATATATATAAAAAGGCCCTTTGAAAAAGAAACAAAAGGAGGAATCCCACAAGGAGAGAAGTAATAAGGGCTCCTAAAGATTAATTTCCTAGAAGATTCCAAAACAAAGTAGAAAATAACAATTAAAGTGATAGCTGCTAATGCTTAACCATATGGAGAACAAGAAGATCATGTGTTAAGGCTACCATAATTCAAAATCAACAATACCCTACAAAATAAATACTAAGCCAAATGGAAGTGATTCAATTTTATTCTCTTTTGAATTTGTGGTTCAGACATATTGCCTAACACATGGTGAACAATTTGTGGAGGCTAAGACATCTAAGTCTCTTATTCAAACATATTTGCAATCACATGGTGGATAAATCATAAAGACAACAAAACATGAATAAAACAATGCCATGAATGTATAACATTAAATCGAAACAGACATACAATTGAAAATAGAAGCAGACAGAATAATAAACAGAGAGAACATACCAGCTATAATGATGCAAACCACATTGAAGCATCGCTTTGCCAATATGAAGGTCCAAATAGTTCACAACACTTGGAATCTCTATTGAAACAAGACAATCAGGCCATGTTTGTGAATCAAACATTTAAATCTTTGGACAACATATTAATCTTTGCTTAACAGGCAGCATCGTTGGCCAAATAATTTATTTTGTGCTTGGGTTCATTGGGAGCACAGCGAGAGAGAGAATCGTTTGATTGCAAATTTGATCCACCGAAACACAATAACATTCTAGGAGGGAGAGATGGCAGGCTTTGGTTGGCTGGGCAATCGGTTGAGATTGCACGTGGTTATGTTGCACGCAGCTTTACCCAAACAGTGCAAGGCCAAGAAGACACGTACACCAAAAAATTGGAAAGAACAGAAGAGATGCAAAAGACATGTAAGTCAATTCTTTGGGCAAAATGTTACATTGTAAACACTCAGTGGGCATTTCTGGTAAATTGCTGCATTAAATTGACAGCACTTGTATGCTTTCATTCTTTTATAGCATGTTATAGATGTTAAGTGACACCATCTATTACACCACTCTTACCTGTTTTTAATATATGTTATAGATTAATATATATATATATATACCAACATTAACTATCAAAATAAATCTAACCACACAGAGAATCTGATTCTATAAAAATCTTTAGGCTCAGCTCCTCTCCAGTTGGTGATCGAATCTAACTGGAAAGGTGTTGTTAGATTTAGGCATTCATTTTAAGTTTTACTTTAAATAATCTAAATTTTTCATTTTTATGGTCTGTTGAGAAAAGCAAAAGTATAAAAAATCAAGTTGATTAGATATTGGTAGTTAGATAATCCATTAAAAATAATAGACAGCCTATTTGAAAAGTCATATTTGTTGTTTAATTTTATAAAACAAACATAAATATCCAATCAACCTAATTTTGGTATGAATTATCTTCTTATCGAGCCATATAAAATGAACAATTCAGATCATTAAGGTGAGCCTCTGTAGAGGGTCAGAAATTAAACCCCAAACTAAGTATGGACTCAAGCACTAAGATCGCCTTGAGAAGGCGACCTTGGATAAGAGAGGAGCGTGGGCCAAAGCGCAAGGGAACTGCCAACAAGCGGACCGAGGTAGGTCCGACCCCCCAAGGCTCCAGATGAACTCAGCGCGGAAAAATGCCCAAGTCAAGTTGGAGAGGCAACACCTACAGCGGTGAAGTTGTCGAGGGTACGTGTACAGCGGCAAAGTTACTGAGGCACTTTGTTTCAGCGCTGCCATTCCTATTAACTTCGATTCTGCTGCCATTGGAAGTTGCTGAGGGAACATGTGCAGTGGAAAAGTTGCTGAGGCACTCTGTCTCAGTGCCGCCAGTCCAAGTATCTTCGGTGCCGCCGCAATTCCAAGTAATGTCGGTGCCACGATCATCCGGAGTTGCTAAAGGAAAGAGAAGACCAAGGCAACTAAGTTGCTGAGGTAATACTCGCAGCGCCCAAGTTGCAGAGGCATTCTATCGACATCACCATCTCTAATATCTTCAGTCATGCCGTTGTAACACGTCCGCGAGGGACCTCGGTTACAGTTCGGACTCGATTTGTGTCACGGTTCTAAATCTGAACCAAATAGTCCAAATCCGGCAAATCGTTTGAGAAAACAGATTTTTGAAAAGTAGTGCCAAACATGGACTGCTTTGCGGACATGAGTCGCCACCTAAATATTTTAAAATGGGAAATTTAGGAAACCACGACTCGGTCCGAAAATCATCACCAAAGTGGTCTTGGCTCGGGAGCTTGGGTACGATCGGGGAAGGTCAGCTATGAGCACCCCCTTTCGCCCGGTCTGAAAACCGGCCTCTACTAACCGTGATATCCGATTTTGAAAACATTACATGCTCTTATTCCAATTATTAGCCTAGAATTACTATGTTATGCGCACAGCAAACAAGTATAGACTAGATCGCCTAATTTGGAAACAAACATTGCATATCCGTTCGTTTTGAAAATAGTTTGAAATTACTACTCGCAAGTAGGCTAAAACACGGATTTCAATGAGTTATTCCAACTCAAGCAATCCAACCTCCACCCACAGGCATTCAAACAGTTTATCTCACATAGGCATTTAGCCGCATGGTAAGCATGCTATCATGGCATCATTCACACACATGTGATATGCTAAAGCATAAAAGCTCACCTAGTACTCCAAGCCAAAACAGAAGCTCATTAGAAATCCAAGTATGGACCTAAGCATACTGAAATGTCTAATGCAACACATGCAAAGATGTAATCTAGGCAGGCTCGGCTATCCTAAACATGGCATATGGAATGCTACAACTATCACGTATTCAATTTGGAATTGAAAGTACGATGCAGTTTGTTTGATGTACCGAGCCCGGTGCATGTAAACAAATGCATGAATGCACGCATGCATAGCATAAGGATGCTAATTGAAATATGCCCTAATCTACCATCGTAAGCAGGTAAATAAAAGGGAAGAAAGAAATGGGGGTTGGAAGACATACATGCCACTCACCCACACTTATTACATTTTTACCCTCGTCAAGGACCAAAATAATAATACAAATCAAAGAAATAAACGAATAAATTAATTATTACAAACTTCTAATTATTAAAATTAAAGCAAGTAAATAAATGCAATGGGGCCTCAGCCCTGCCTCGGGATGCGCGAGGGATGCATGCTCGATCCGACTTGCCCGGAAAACCTGTGTCGTGGCACTGCTGCTTCTGTTATCACTGCCCTGCCTCTCCAAAAATTCCAAAAGTTCTGGAACACCTCCCACATGGTCTGAAGTATCCCACCGGCTGCGGAAAGTGATCACCGGTTGCTCCAATTGACCACCGGCTACGTGTGGAGTTTATCGGCACAAAAATAGTGCCGGTCGGCACATTATCTCGCCGGCGAAAATCCTCGCAGAGACGGTTTGACAAAGAAGAAGAAGACAAAGAATGCGTGGCATGGATTTTGGGGCATATGTAAGCATGGTCAATGCCTCCTATCATGCTTGGAGACTCAAGGAGGCATGACCCTTGGTTCTTGGGCCATCAATAGTGCATTTTGATGCATGGTGGCCTAAAGAACTAAGGTTGCATTTTGATGTAAATGCATGCAACACAAACAAATGAAATCCAAAGCTTTATCATGTGTTAGTCCAAGGCCTTGGTGACCGAGAATTGAGGTGAGTTGCACCACTTGGAGTGTGAACTCCCCTCAATCCTATGCTTGGCTTGACAATCCCCAAGCTAAGCCATGGAATGTATGAATGCAACATGGCTCAAATGAGGCAACCTAATGCTAGGATGCCAACATGCTAAATGCAATGTAACATGCAAGGTGCAAATACACTAAGTACTCAACAACCAACACAATAGGCGTACAAAATGCTAGGGCATGCAAAGTATAAGTGGCATACAAAAATGAGCCAATCAAGCCATGGGACCAATATACTACAACACCTAGTGGACCAAGTATGCAACAAGCACATAGTGAGCATGCAATGGTGGCTTTAACCATCATGGGGGAGGCCTCAAACTTCCCCAAAAATAGTAGGAAAATAGGCTCCAAAACCAAAGCAAAATGTCATACAAGCATACGAGTGGATGGGCCTAAATCTAAAGCACCAAGTAGAGCATCTAAATGCCATTAACATGGCCACTCATGGCACGTGTTGGACAACCACAAACAGATTTTTATCATGCAAAAATACACCCAAATCCCACATATGGTAGCCCCAAAACAACCCAAAAGCATAGGGCATATATTATGCACATTTCAAGGCCTAAAGGACACGCCCTTAAAGCATAAAAAGAGGTGACAAATTTGAGGATGCGGGCATGGATTAGGGTCTGAAATAACATGGTAAAAGACTCCAAATTGCTTAAATGGCTTGGTAAATGTATATGCATGGATCGCATGCTCAAGGCTTGTAAGCCATCACACAAAACAACCATGTGAAACATGCCAAATGTGACCAAAACAAAGGCTCACAGCCCCTACACGAGGCAAGAGGATGTTAATACCTTCATGAAACTAAGCTAAAACATGCAAGAATCATGGCTTAGACACATGGCATACTTCTAGGCACAAGAGAGCATTTCAAAGCAAACATAAGAGGCATTGTTAAGGGCTACAAAATCGACCAAAAACAGAGGTTAGACATGGCCTAAGACACCTACAAAAGCTCTGAAATGAAGTCAAAACAAGCAAACATGCATGCTAGAGCTTCATACAAGTAAGGCCTACAAGCCAAAATGCAAGACAATCAAACCAAGCATGCTATACATGACTAAATCAGTGCCTCACGACCCTCAAACATGGTAATATGATGCTAATACCCTCATGGAACCAAACTACAATATGCAAAGAACATGGCTCAAAAGCATGGCATTCTTTTAAGCATAAAGGAACATTACAAAGCAAGCATGAGATACATGTTAAAGGCTATAAATCTAACCTAAAACAGAGATCAAACATGACCTAAAGCACTCAAGAAATATCTTAAATGAAGCTAAATGCAAGCATGCACACATGCTACCCTTTAGGCCAAGAACAAAGGCAAACAAAGGGCCAAGGGGAGAGGGGTGTCCCTCCCCTATTTGAGACTTAAAAACACCTCCCTCACCACTGAAAAACCACTGGTTTTCAGTGGTGAGAAGGCCAAGAACACCAAGCAAAGGAGGTCTTAAGCAAAGGCACTAAAAATGGCCAAACAAAGCCTAATAGGATGGACCTTTGCTCAAACCACAAACTGACCTTAATGAAGGTTCAAGAACAAGTAGAAACAAGACTTTTTTTTTAATCTTAAACACAAACTCAAAAACACAAAGTAAAGAGGGTAGAAAGAAGTTGCAAAAATGGGGAATATAAAGTGATGTTCTTACCCTTGAAGATCCTTTGAAGAACAAAAGGTCCAGCCCCTCTCTAATGCTCAAAACCAGTCCAAAACCAACACAAACAACCTCCCAAGTCTCTCAATCTCGAGCTAAGGTGTAATGGTGTGTGTAATGGTGCAAAAGTAAGGTAAATCTACACTTTTAAGCCTAAAATCACACACACAAGATGAGAGAGAGGGGTAATATAGAGAGAGAAGATATATCACCCAGATATATAGATACAAGCTCTGGTTTTTGACCTAAAATGGCTAACCCTTGAGTCAAGAGGAGGAACCCCCCTCTTATAGGCAAGGAATGCTTAGCAACTAAGCAAGCCAAGGGCTCATCCCTCCATACACGTGTATGGAGGGGAAGAAAGTGGTAGAAAGTTGTCTGAAAATATCTCCAAAAACAGCTGTAAAGTGATCGGCAGGGCAAAATGGTCATTTTGCCAAAAACAGTGCCGACCGGCACAAAATAGTGCCGACCGGCACAATATAGTGCCGGTGGTAACTACAGCCAGCCGGTGGCCTCTATCCACAGTCGGTGGTGTGTGGGGATGCCTCACAAAGCATTCCCTACCCTTCCAAGGCAAAACACAAGTGTTTGGTGCAAAACCAGACACAAGACAGTCGAGTTCGGAAGTCCTGAGGCAAGGCGCGCGAGCTGAGGACTCCGGGAACTCCAAACGAACACAAACATGGATAATCACCGAGTGTTCCAACGGTGACGTCCAGGTCTTGAGGACGGTCAAAAATGGGGTGTCTACAGCCGTCTGAACTTGCCGCGGGAAACGACTACCGCAGCAACTAAGTTGCAGAGGGAATAGCTTGCCAAGGTGATGGCAACCTTTGAGAGTGGTTTCTGTCTGCGAGTAGAGGCTAATGTTTGGCGTCAATAGCAGGTCCCAAGGCATTACTAGCCTAGGGCTGATAGTAGGCCCCATAGTTTATTAACTTAGCACTGATAGCAAGCCCCAAGACTTATTGGTTAGAGCTGATAGTAGGCCCAGAAATACAAGTTTATCGCGGCAACCCTGCGAAGATGGGAGCATGATAGCCTGAACATAAGGGACTCCCTTTCTATTACCCAGGTCATGGAGCTGCCTTAGTCGCACAAGCAGGACTAAGGAAGCCCCATCGGGCTTGGTATTAAGGCACAACATGGCTAATAGCAGGCTTGGCTGTGGCCTTCGCCCTGGAAAGCTGAGGGAATTTGTGGTTAGGTGGTTAAGGGTGGAGGTTTTGTTGAGGTGAGCACGAACATAGTCGATAGCAAACTAATGGAGTCCTGAGAATGCATGTACTAGCCGAGTAGAACTGAGAAGGCAAGTGCAGCAGCGAGGTTCACCGCTGCAAGTGCACTTGCTGAGGTTCAAGCTGAGAAGGCAAGTACAGAGGCAAGCACTCCCACCGCAATTGCACTTGCTGAAGCTCAAAAGAGAGTTGCAGCGCCAAACACTCCCGCCGCAACTGCACTTGCCGAGGCTCAAAAAGGTAGTTGCGGAGGCAAACAAATAGTACACAGTACATGCAGAGGGACATGTGGCACCTTCAGCCTGGTGGCTCAAGGCAGAATATTCCATGTGATCCTCTAGGACACATGTCTTTTCTCTATTTGGCCACTTGGTGTCTTCTTGGCACCAAGGAAAAACCTATAAATAGGACACATTTCCCAAGGTTCAGAGGAGGAATTTTGGAGATTTGAGGGAGATACTGCCCAATTTGGTACTACCATACACTTCTTTTTGAGCCACTTGTTCACCCTCACCCAGCTACACACTCTCCAATTCCCAGATAGTTGCTGTTGTTCATTCTCAAACCACTTCCATCATCAGTGGACTATTAGCATAGTTTTGCCTCTCTAATCACCCCTCTAATCTTGAACCCCCCTACATTTTTGGCAACTCTGCTAGGGAGGCTACTTTGTTGATGGTTCATACCCGCAGTGGCTTACACACTTCACTGGAAAAAATGGCAGAAGACGAAGTTCAGCAACTCCCACGGCAACAAGGCTCTTCCAATGGCGGAGTATTGCATACGGAAGACCATGACCACAGTGTCGTGGTTGAGGTAGTTCAATCACTCCAGGATACATAGAGGGAGATCCTGGCAGCTTTGCAAACTCTCACTGAGGCTATTATGGCCATGGCTTCTAAAGCAGCTCCAATGCACGCACCCCCAACTGTGGTAGTTCCAAACCCAACGCCTAACTTGTTCCCTGAGGTTTGGGCTCCGATCCAGGTGCCTCTGGTGGTACCTCAAGCGAACGGTACAGCCACCAGTTCAGCTACCCAGGAGCAGACTGGACCATTCCAACCCACTCACTTTGTTACTCTAGCCGATGTACAAGCTATGCTCGAGCAAGAGCGCAGCAAGAAACAATTGCCATCTCTCCCAGACCCAGATGTGAAGCCCCCATACTCTCAACAGATATTGGCCATGCCCTACTCAACTGGGTATACGGTGCCCAAGTTTATTAAGTTTGATGCAAAACAAGGCAATGCCAGAGAACACGTGGTTAGGTTCATTGAAACTCTTGGTGTCCATGGCAGTGACCACTCTCTTATTGAAAGAGCTTACAGTTGGTACGTGAACTTGGCTCCCAACTCAATCAAGGGTTGGGAGGAGATGGTGAACAAGTTCCACACAAAGTTCTTCCAAGTCTAGGAGAAAGTTACAACCATCACACTTGGGCGAGACGTCCAAAAAGAAGGCGAAGATATATTGGACTATGTTAAGCGGTTCCAAGACAAGGCGATTGACTATCATGAACTAGTAGATGAAGCTCACTTAGTCAGCATATGTGTAGAAGGTGCCATACGCGACTATAAGATCTTCTTGGTGAACCATAATCTGCCAACCTTTTCAGCCTTGGTTGAGGCAGCTAGAAATCTTAGTTCCACTGGTCCTTTACACAAATCTCATGACAGCCACCGCTACTCCTGCAGTGGTAGGGTTTCTGCGGTAACCTCCACAAGGCCGAGTCGCTCGCAAGCGGAGGCTTCATCCTCTCGAAAGAAGAAGAGTTATGAAGACAGGAATCCATACCCTTGCAGCCTTGAGAATGTTAAGGCCTTGGTCAAAAAATGGGTCACTGATGGTGAACTTACTTTACCGCCGGTTGAGGTTACTCCAACCAAGAAGGATAAAGAAAGCCCAGATTATTGTGCCTATCACAAAACCACCAAACACCCTACCAGGGACTATTGGACATTAAAAAATATCTTCAAAAAGAAATTTGACGCGAATGAGCTGAAGTTCGAAGATGCTAGGAATCGTGACGTATGAAATGACCCTGATCCTAACCACAAGGAGAATGGGAAAAATGTGCACATGATCAGTTATCTTCGGCTTGTGCGTGATCAAGTGCACATGGCGTCCTACTATGATGAGTTAGAAGAAATTGCAACTAGCCAACTCCCTAAAACAGCACCTGTAGAGGCAAAATTCACAGAAGATACTCATGCTCAAGCCTCGCAAAATTCTGTTAAGTTTCGCATTTTCTTTGACCAATTGGGGCTAAGCCAAGCCGCCAGGATGGAAGCAATAAAGGCTCTCATCAACATCTCTGAAGTGCACCTGAGGCCAAGGAATATGTGCCTTGGCGCATCCAGGAAGATTATGGGGCGATTACCTTTTCAAACGCGAACAGAGCATATCATTTCCCTATAACCGACCTCTTTTTGTCATAGCTTATATCAATGATGTGAAGTTCAAGCATGCTTTCCTCGATGGTGGGGCGTCCATAAACATCATTGCCGTTGACACCTTCACAAAGGCTGGCATCCCAGAGTCTAGAATGGTTCGCCAACCTATTACTGTAACCGATTTTGGTGGTGAGAAAAAGGTCATTAAAAGCCATGCTGTGGTGGACTTAGCAGTTGGCGAGATTCGTTCCGCAACTAAATTCCATGTGATTGAAGGAGATACAAACTACCACATGATACTTGGTAGAGCCTGGATGCACCGGTATAGGGCTATCCTGTCCAGCTATCACCAATATGTGAAGGCAAAGTTGGGAAAGTGCACAATTACTAGAAATGCGTTTGAAAAGCCATTCGGAATGGAAGAGGCACATTATTCGGATGTAGTTTTCTTTACTGAGTTGTCAACGGATGAAGCTCCAAGGATGGCTAAAATTGCAGGAGTAAAATTGCCGAAGTAGGAAGACATTTGAGATGCAAAGGCTGCTCCAGAAAGCAATGGACAGAAAAGGAGCAGCAAATCCACGAGTCCTCCGCCCAAGATTATCAAGGTGCGCGAGGGCGGCAAGACAGTTTACTACCTATGACGGTCTTGGGGACCAAACTTCATACCCTGGGAGGATGGCCCCGAGACAAATAAATGTGACAGAAGTGAGTCCCAAGAAGGATTGGTCGAGACGCCTAAGCCCGTCCCTGAATGCATGCAAGATAGGCCTAAACCCCAGCAAGAGATACTCGCTGAGGTCAACCTCAATGACTTACCTAGGCAGAGCAAGCCAGTGTTTGTCAGTGCTACAATGGCTCCAGCAGCTAAGGCAGAATTGATAACACTACTAAAGCAATATAGTGACGTCTTTGCTTGGACATATGATGAGATACCTGGTCTTGACCCATCCCTCGTCACTCATCATTTGGACACCTTTCCCAACTCTAAACCGATCAAGCAACACGCTCGAAAGTATCACCCTGATCTTGAAGCAAAAATTAAAGCAGAGGTAAAAAAGTTGTAGAGGGCCAAGTTCATTGAGCATGTACAGTACCCAACTTGGCTAGCAAATATTGTTCATGTGCAGAAGAAGAACAGCTAGATCAGGGTCAGCGTAGACTTTCGCGACCTGAATAAGGCCTGCCCGAAAGATGAGTTTCCATTGCCCCATGTTGATACGCTTGTCGATTCAACTGCAGGCCATCAGATGTTCCCTTTCATGGATGGGTTCAATGGTTATAACTAGATCAAAATGGCGCCAGAAGATGCAGAAAAGACAGCTTTCAGAACGCCTTGGGAAATTTTTTCTATACGGTGATGCCCTTCGGTTTGAAAAACACGGGGGCAACCTATCAACGGGCTATGACTGCAGTGTTTCATAACATGTTGCAGCACGAAGTGGAAGTATATGTAGATGATCTGGTGGTCAAGGCTACTAAGGCAAACCACCACCTCTACGACTTGGAAAAGGTTTTTCAACGCTGCCACCAATTCTGCCTCAAGATGAACCCTCTCAAGTGTGCCTTTGGAGTTACTGCTGCCAAGTTCCTTGGCTTCCTTGTACACCAATAGGGGATCGAACTAGATAGGGACAAGGTCAAGTCAATCATGGAGATGTTGCCGCTACACTATAAAAAAGGCTTTGAAGAAATTCCTAGGCAAGGTGTCATACCTCAGGAGGTTCATTCCAGCCCTTGTTGAGATAACCTTTTCCTTTGGGACACTGCTGAAAGGGAATCACAAGTTTGAATGGTTGCAAGAACACCAATGGGCATTTGATACGGTGAAGAAAGCACTTAGCTCACCACTTACAATGATTGCCCCATAGCCTAGAAAACCTCTGCTACTGTACCGGACCTCTACTCCTCGGTCTATTGGAGACCTACTTGTCCAAGACATAGATGGAATTGAGAAACTAGTCTATTATATTAGTTACAAAGTCAATGGTGCCGAGTCGCGATATACTCCAATTGAGAGGCATTGTTTAGTTTTAATATTCACAACGTAGAAGTTGAACCACTACTTCTTGGCACGCCCGATCCAGGTTGTGACTCAGAGTGATCCAGTCCGCTACTTACTGAGCAAGCCTGCTCTGACTGGGTGAATGGCAAGATGGCTCTTGGCTCTAGCGGAATATGATATCACCTGTATCACTCCTAAGGCTATTAAGAGCCAAGCACTCGCAGACCTACTAGCCCAGTTCCCATCTGATGAACATGAACCTGCAGAGGTACCTTTACCAGGTGAGTTCCATGTCTCAGCAGCTGCAATGGAGACTTATTGGGACTTAAAGTTTGACGGAGCTTCCGGAGCTGGAAAAGGTGGAGCTGGTGTCAAACTAACTAATCAAGAATGAGAGAAGTTCCATCTATCATATAAGCTTGATTTTGAGTGTTCAAACAACGAAGCCGAATATGAAGCGTTGATACTGGGCCTGATAGCTGCCCAAAAGAAGGGCCTCCGCAAGTTGAGAATCTAGGGCAACTCCAAGTTAGTTGTCAAACAAACAATGGGTGATTTCGCCTTAAAGGAACCTCTGTTAGCCCCATATCGCACTGTAGTCCAAAAGTTGCTTCCTCAGTTTGACGATGTCCAAATCCAGAGTAGAGGTAATGCGCAAAATGTCAGTTCCATTCTAAGGAAGAGGAAGCCCATTTCTTAAGCAGTGAAGAATGGAGGCAGCCATATATCGACTACCTTGAGAATGGCACACTGCCTGAGAATAAAGCCAATGCAATCAGAGTCAAAAGGCGAGCCCTCCGCTTCTTCCTTGACTAAGGCAAGCTATACCGAAGAAGCTTCGAAGGGGAACCTTTAGAATGCTTATCAAAAGATGAGGCAAACGAGGTGCTGAGGGAAGCCCACAAGGCAGAGCATCAAGAAGGGCAGTGGTTATATGGACATCTTATTCACCTCAGCTACTACTAGCCAACAATGGAAGAAGATACTAAAAACTTTGTGAGGAGGTGCCAGTCTTGTTAGAAGTTTGGGAATCTGATACATGCACCAGCGGTTCAACTGCACAACATCAAGACTCCTTATCTATTCCATACTAGGGCATTTGACTTGGTAGGCCCTATAGCGTAGCAGTCCAAAGGATACAGATGGATACTTGCAGCAACCGAAGTTAGCACCAAATGGGTAGAAACTATACCAATGAGGAAGGCAGATGGGGCAGCGGTAGCCAACTTCATCAGAGAGAACATAATCTGCAGGTTTGGCATACCCAAAGTAATGTTGTCCAGCAATGGAACTCCTTTTGTAAATCACCATGTGGGAAGATTGCTGGATACCTACCAAATTAAGCATCATAAGTCTAGTCTGTACTATCCCCAGGGAATGGACAAGCTGAGGCGACCAACAAAACCCTCATCCGAATACTGAGTAAGATGATGGATGAAGTAGGAGGCACATGGTCTGAGCAACTCCCCGTAGCACTCTGGGTGTATAGAACGTCAAAGAGGAAGCCAACTCAGGCAACCCCATTTTCCCTAGTATATGGGTCCAAAGCTATGTTACTAGTTGAGTTGGCAGTACCCTCAGCAAGAATGGCTATGTCAGCACACTTAGTTCCAGACAGTAGGAACAACGACATAGAGGCGACTGAAGAAAGAAGAGGTCGGGCCTCACGAGCAATGGAAAAGTATCATCAATCCATAGCCCGTGCCTACAATCAATCTGTTCAACAAAGAAAGTTTAAAGAAGGGGATTTAGTATGGAAAATAGTGGATGCAATCATGCGAGGGTAGCCAATTCCCAAGTTCTCACCTAGATGGGAAGGTCCCTATAAAGTTGCTGAGGCAAGCAGCAGCGGGTACTACAAGTTAACAAGAGCAAATGATGGATTCAGAACTGGCCCTGTCAACGCCAAGTATGTCAAAGAATATTTTCCTTAATTTCTTTTGAAAAGAGTTGTAAGTTTCTTTGTTAATACTTCTAAAGTAGAGTGTAAAGAAAGGGTCGAACATTTAGTGAACATGTTACTCTTATATACACTTAGTGTAAGGAAAGTTTTTCATACTTAATTAAAGCTTATCCTTGTAAAAGCTTAGTCGTAATGAAATTTTACACTTGTAAAGAGCTTGCCTTATCTTTAGAAGCTATATGAAAGCAATGTAAAGGAAGCAATGAAATGAAACTCAAGAGTATTACCAAGCATCTATACTTTTTCATTGAAGTCAAACTTCCAGAACATGATTACAGTGTTTGAAAAAGAAGTTATGATGGAGAAAAAGATAAGAAAAGACGCACCAAGTGTGATGCAACAACAAAATAAAGAAAAACGGAAGAAACCATAGCAAAGTCACAGAGTTACACCAAATCAAACCCTTCAAGAGGGAGTCCATCAGAGTTACATCTTGAGGCAATTGGGTAACCAATGCAAAGTCCTTCTCTTTGAGCTGAGCCAAGTTCTGCCGGTGCTACTCCAGGGCACCATCACACTCCTTAATAGTTTCCTCCAGGGACGCGATTATCGCCACATTGTCAGCGTGCTCAAGGAAGCCAGCAACCGTCTGGAGCCTAGCCCTCATCCATGATAGGTCAAAACCACTCCTCTCAAAGCTACTCAAATTGGCCTCGGCACTCTCTACGAACTTGCTAGGAGTGGTCAGGATTTGCTTGGCGGCAAGATCACGAATAAGGCCAGCAAGTGACTCTAGCAGTGCCGTCTGAACTATTGACCCAAGGACATTAAAGGTGGTAAAGGTGTCCGGATGCAGTGTTTGGATACAAGCAAAGGTTGCAGTAACTTCGGAGGAAACCCAGTAACTTAGGAAGGATACTTTCTCTGAGGACCTGAGAGACTCTCTCACACCATCGCCTGCTTCGATCACTGAAGGGAGGCTGATAGAGCGACCGAAGGTCTGAGGGCAATGCACCTCCCCTAAAGATGACTGCCCAATGGCAATGGAGTGAGTAGACACTGGCTGACGATTGGGTGAATTGGCCTCACGAGAAAGACCAAAAATGCCTGCACCGTCGCGTCGCTCCGAGAAGAGGTCGTCCATCTGATAATCTTCAACATTCAAATTTGGAACCGCAGTGGTATCTATTCCAGTATAAAAGTCATGGGACATCCTAAGGTCAGCTGGCATCTCTGGAAAATGGGTGGGGTACAAGTCTGCTAGCTATTCAGAGGTCGTCGAAGCAACTAGATCAAAGGCCCCAGCAACGGTAGTAACAGTGTGGGCGGCTAAAGTGACAGCTACCTCTACAAGTCTGTCTAAGTCCAGAAGGGTCACAACAGGGACAACAGAAGCAGCCGCTGCACTTGCACTCTCTCTAGCCGCTTGAATGTCTACAAGTGGAGTTTGCTAAATTAGCGGGGACTTAGTAGATTGGGAAGAACCACCAGATGTAGCCCCAAGGGTAGGTGGTACAACTTCCAACGGCTCTTTCATGCCGCGATCTTCTCTAGGGGTCTCAGGTACAAAGTCTTCCCCGCCAACAAAGGAACGGCCAGAGTGCATAGAGTTAGAAGGATGAAGAGGCTCTAAACCCTCAGCGGCTATATCACTCGCTGCAACTTCCATAGCAGGGGGAACTTGCACATTGTCCACAGTCTCCACAACTGGCTCTGCCTCGGCCTCAGCGGTCGGATCACCTCCTACAATTGGTTCCTCTTCAACGTCTGGAAGAACTGTCCTGTGAGTCTTTAATTTTGTTACCCTAGTCGCAATGGAAAGGTTGTCATCGTCGTCTGAGTCTGAAGAAATGCCAATGGCAGTAGAAGAACCCCTTAGACCGGAGGGCAGCATACTCTGTGGCCCCTAAAAGGAGAAGAAGATCATGCGGTTATCATAGTAAACATGATAAGTACAAGGAGATGATACAGAAAAATACTTGTCTAAATATGCATACCTTTTGGAGCCTCTTTTTGCTGGGCGAGGCATGTGCCTCGGGAATCGATGCTGCTGCTGCTTGGGCTGCCCTTAGCCTGGAACAGGTCATGCGTACTGTTGCACTCACTTTAAGGGTAGCAATCTACAAGGGTTGAACAGACATCACCCCAGATGGGTGAGGCTTATCCACAACGTGCGAGGACAGAAGCTTGAAGCGACAGAATATGTTGGATTGTGTCCCTCGACCAGAAGGCAGGCGAAGGGAAAGGTCGGGCTGCGGGACAGACTCCATTGTTGGGACGATCGGGGCGCTATTGCAAAAATTGAGAAAGCAACTAAGATTGTGATGCCAGAATAGCCTATTGTCGGAATTACATGCACCTTCTCTCCCGAGTGAAGGAAGCTCCATGACCCCTAGGTCCTCCATAACTAGAGCAGTGTAGTCTCGGGTAAATCGTTGAAAACTCCGGTGGAAATCAGTATGAGGCGGGGGAGCATATGGGACGCCCTGATCCATCCCGAATCGCATAAGGACCCTGTCCAATCGATAGACGACACTGGACATGCCTTCTTTGTTCCACACGGGCAGGAATCCAGGGCGAATCATGGCGGCAATAAGGAGAGAATTAGCCTGGATGCTGTCGAGAGAAAAATCAACATGGCGAGACTCTGAAAAATAAAAGGGGACAACAGAAATGCCTGGGAGAGGTAGAGTGAAAGGACGGAAGATGCACTCCTCCATAAGGTCAACATAGTCTGAAAAAGGCCTATTTGTGCTAAGACCAGACCACCGAGAGATGCGAGGGCGGGACTGACGCACTTGCCTCGTGACAGGCCGACCCTCTGCATCTAAGACAGGGTGGCCCTCTGTATCCAAGACTTCTGTTGGGTATACCTCCTTATTGGAGTGTGGGACCCAATTGGTTTATTAAAACAATTTTAATTTGGTTTGGTTTAGGTATAATATTTTTTTATAGATTATATCTAATTTTGTGGAGACCCAATTCAATTTGAAAACAACTAAGGTTTTGATAAAAAAAAAAAAACTCTAGATTCACAATACATATTTTTAGATATTGTTTTTCCCAAGGAAAAGGGGTTATGCGGCTACAACAACATTGAAAAACCAATTCGGTGGAAAAATTTGAGTTTGTGTGCTTCGGTTTCGGCTTCATAGTTGGATGTTTTGGTGGAGTTAATTTGGGTCTGTTATTTTGGGTCTTCTACAACTCTAGTTCTGAAGATTTTGGTTTATCTATTTGGTGAGGTCTTTTCTCTTGTTTATTTGTGATTATTTGGAATTCACCTAAGGGTGGTTTGTGAGACCATTCGTGTCTCGTTTGTAATTGTTTGGAAACTATTTGGTTGATAGTGGAATCAGATTTCGATCCCATGGACGTACCTCACATTGAGGGAACGACATAAAAATTCTTGAGTTGCTTTTGATTTAATTTTTCCGCATTAGTTTTTATTCCCATTGATTGATTTACTTGTGAGGAATTATAGATTTTCCCTAACAACTGGTATCAGAGCTTACGGTTTATTTGAGTTTAATTATTTGTGTAAATTAATGGAGGGGAATGTAGGTTGCATGTCTAGCTTCAATGGAAGTAATTGGGTAACTTGGAAAACTAAAATGGAGGACCTATTATTTTGTAAAGATTTGTATGGACCCATTGAGGGTGATAGTGGCAAACTCGAGGGTACGAAAGATGATGAATGGAATAGGCCTAATCGAAAAGCCGTTGGTGTTATCCGTCAATAGATTGATGACAGTGTGTTTCATCATGTTGCTACTGAAACTTCAGTACATGATTTATGGAAAAAAAATTAGAGAGTCTTTATGATAGAAAATCAGCCACAAATAAAGCCTTTCTGTTTCATAAGTTGGTTAATTTAAAATATAAAGATGGCAGCCCTATTTCAGAACATCTGAATGAAATAAAGAGTATTGTTAACCAACTTGCTTCTATGAAAATTATTTTTGATGATGACTTGCAGGCTTTGATGCTACTTAGTTCTTTGTTCGAAAGTTGGGAGACTTTGGTTGTGACAGTTAGTAATTCGGCACCCGATGGAGTTGCCACAATGGATCAAGTCACTAGTAGCTTGTTGAATGAAGAAACTAAAAGAAAATCAGCAGGGTCCTCTCATTCGGAAAAATTTGTTGTGAGAGGCCAAAGCAAAACAAGGGAGAGGAGTAAGACTCCTCATAGTCGTGATCAAAGCCATGACAAATCAAAAGATGGTTCTTTTTCAAAGAAAGACATTGAGTGTTACTATTGCCATGCGAAAGGGAACATGAAGAGGGAATGCCGAAAACTCAAGAACAAGGAGAAAAGGCGTGACAAAAGTGTAGATAAGAAGCAAGAAGACACAATGGTAGTTACTACTGATGATCTCATGGTCGTTTGTGAAGATGATTGTATCAATTTTGTGGGCCAAGAGAGCAATTGGGTGATTGATTCCGATGCTTCTTTTTATGTGACTTCTCAAGTTGATTTCTTCACTACCTACACCGAAGGAGATTATGGTTCTGTTCGAATGGGTAATGAAGGCTTGTCCAAGATTATTGGCATGGGTGATGTTTGCTTGGAAACAAATTTGGGCTGCAAGTTGTTACTTAAAGATGTGAGGCATGTTTCCGACATTCGCCTCAATTTGATCTCTACTGGGAAGCTAGATGATGAAAGCTTCAACAACAAATTTGGTGATGGAATATGGAAGCTCACAAAGGGTTCTTTGGTGGTGGCTAAGTGCAAGAAGACTCATACACTTTATTCGATGCAAGGAAAAATTTGTAAAGGTGTTGTCAATGCACTTGAAGATGATACTTCTACCGAATTGTGGCACAAGCGGCTTGGCCACATGAGTGAAAAGGGGCTGCAAATATTGTTCAAGAAAGAGCTTCTACCCGGTTTGAAAGGTACACATCTCAAAACGTGTGTTCATTGTTTGGCGGGTAAACAACATAGAGTTTCTTTTCATAAAAATGTTGCTTCTAGAAAAGAAAATGTTTTGGAGTTGATTCATTCGGATGTTTGTGGCCCTTTAAAAGTTAGAACACATGGTGATGCACTTTATTTTGTTACTTTCATTGATGATTATTCAAGGAAAGCTTGGGCTTTTCTACTAAAAATTAAAGATCAAGCTCTAGAAGTATTTAAGCTTTTTCAGGCCATGGTTGAAAGAGAAATAGGGCAAAAATTGAAGTGCATCCGATCAGACAATGGTGGTGAATACATTGGGCCATTTGATGAGTATTGTCGTAGCCAAGGTATTCGGCATCAAAAGACAGTTAAAAAGACTCCTCAACAAAATGGAGTTGCCGAGAGGACAAACCACACCATTGTGGAAAAAACAAGGTGTTTGCTTTCATAAGCTAAATTGCCAAGATCCTTTTGGAGTGAGGCATTGAAGACAACGGTTGATGTGATCAATTTGTCTCTTTCCTATCCTTTGAATGGTGATATTCCATAAAGAGTTTGGACCGGTAAAGATGTATCTTATGAGCACTTGAGATTGTTTGGTTGCCGAGCTTTTGTTCACATTCCAAAGGATGAGAGGTCCAAGCTTGATAGTAAGTCAAGACAATGTATTTTTCTTGGCTAGAGGCATGATAAATTCGGGTATAGATTGTGGGATCCGGTTGACAAGAAAATCATTCGAAGCTGTGATATTGTGTTTCTTGAAGACCAAACAATTGAAGACTTTGGCAAAGGTGATCAACTGGAGCCAAAAACTAGCGATCTCATTGACATGGATCCATCTCCTTCATCTTCGGTGGATGATGAAAATGGGGGAGATGTGCAGCCACCTATTGAAGATGTAGAGGATGATGCTAATCCTAATGAAGTTGAGCCAGAAATTGAGGAAGAGCATCCAACTCAAGAACCGCCACTACAACTTGAGTTGAGGAAATCTACAAGGGACCGACAACCTTCGAGAAAGTATCCTCCCAATGAATTTGTGTTGATTTCCAATTAAGGGGAGCCTGAGAGCTACCAAAAAGCAATTGAGCATGCAAAGAAAGGTGATTGGAAAAAGGCCATGGAAGAGGAGATGAATTCCTTACTTGAAAATCACACTTATGATTTAGTGAAGTTGCCTAAGGGGAGGAAAATTTTGAAAAATAAGTGGGTCTTCAAATTGAAGAATGATAGCAAGAATCTGAGGTACAAAGCACGTCTTGTTGTGAAAGGCTTTGGGCAAAATAAAGGTATTGACTTTGACGAGATTTTCTCACCGGTTGTAACTATGTCTTCTATTCGGGTTGTACTTGGTATGGCTGCAAGTATGAACCTTGAAGTTGAGGAACTTGATGTGAAGACCGCATTTCTTCATGGTGATCTTGAAGAAGAAATTCACATGGAGCAACCGGAAGGTTTTGTGGAAAAAGGGAAAGAGAAATTTGTTTACAAATTGAAGAAAAGTTTGTATGGTCTCAAGCAAGCCCCGCGGCAATGGTACAAAAAATTTGACTCTTTCATGATGAATAATGATTTTTCTAAAACCACTTCGGACCATTGTGTGTTTGTGAAAAATTTTCCGGATGGCAAATTTATTATTCTTTTGCTTTATGTTGATGACATGTTAATTGTGGGTCAAGATTCTACCATGATAAACAGGTTGAAATTGGAGTTGAGCAAGTCTTTTGCTATGAAAGATTTGGGACCGGCAAAGCAAATACTTGGTATGAAAATTGTTCGTGATCGCAAAGAGGGGCAGATTTGGTTGTCTCAAGAAAGCTACATTGAGAAAGTTCTTGAGAGATTCAACACGAATAAAGCAAAGCCGGTTGGTTGTCCACTTGCGGGTCACTTCAAGCTTAGCTCGAATCAATGTCCTACAAGTGAAAAAGACAAAGAAGAGATGTTGAAAGTTCCTTATGCATCAGCAGTTGGTTCTTTAATGTACGCTATGGTTTGTACAAGGCCGGATATTACTCACGCCGTTGGTGTGGTGAGTCGTTTTCTCTCTAATCCGAGTAAAGAACATTGGGCAGCGGTAAAATGGATTCTAAGGTATCTTCGAGGGACTTCGAAGGTGTGTTTGTGTTTTGGGGATGGTAAGCCGATGCTTGATGGGTGCACAGATTCTGACATGGCTGGTGATACTGATTCTAGGAAATTTACTTCGGGGTATTTGATGACTTTTGTAAGGAGAGCTGTGGCATGGCAATTTAAATTATAAAAATGTGTTGCTCTCTCAACTACTGAAGCTGAATTTATTGCCATTACGGAAGCTTGTAAAGAACAGTTATGGTTGAAGAAATTTTTACAAGAGTTGGGTTTGAAGCAAGAAAAGTATGTGCTTTATTGTGATAGTCAAAGTGCTATTCACTTGAGTAAAAATTCTACTTTTCATTCAAGATCGAAACACATTGATGTGAGATACCATTGGATTCGTGATGTGCTAGATTCGAAATTATTGCAACTCGAAAAGGTTCACACAGATGATAATATTTCAGATATGTTGACAAAGACTTTGTCGAGGGACAAACATTTGAAGTGTCGAACTTTGGCGGGTATGATTGATCTCTCCACCTATGTCGGTAGGGAGAGAATTGTTGGGTATACCTCCTTATTGGAGTGTGGGATCCAATTGGTTTATTAAAAGAATTTTAATTTGGTTTGGTTTAGGTATAATATTTTTTTATATATTATATCTAATTTTGTGGAGACTCAATTCAGTTTGGAAACAACTAAGGTTTTGATAAAAAAAAACCCTAGATTCACAATACATATTTTTAGATATTGTTTTTCCCAAGGAAAAGGGGTTGTGTGGCTGCAACAACATTGAAAAACCAATTCGGTGAAAAAATTTGAGTTTGTGTGCTTCGGTTTCGGCTTCATAGTTGGATGTTTTGGTGGAGTTAATTTGGGTCTATTATTTTGGGTCTTCTACAACTCTGGTTCTGAAGATTTTGGTTTATCTATTTGGTGAGGTCTTTTCTCTTGTTTATTTGTGATTATTTGGAATTCACCTAAGGTTGGTTTGTGAGACCATTCGTGTCTCGTTTGTAATCGTTTGGAAACTATTTGGTTGATAGTGGAATCGGATTTCGATCCCGTAGACGTATCTTACATTGAGGGAACCACGTAAAAATTCTTGAGTTGCTTTTGATTTAATTTTTCCGCATTAGTTTTTATTCCCATGGATTGATTTACTTGTGAGGAATTATAGATTTTCCCTAACAACTTCATCAGTAAAGAAGGGCTCGTGTTCCTTAGGAGTGGGGCCCATGGCAAGAAATCTCTCATAGAAGAAGGCAGTCAGGAATTTGGTATGCACAAAGCTCCACACGTCATAGCGGCCCATGGATCGCTCGAAGTCCGAATGGAGAAGGTCAAGATGAAAGTATAAGTTGCCTAGAAAGAGGGGAGCTAGAGGGATTTGGTTACCGCTGCAAAGCTTTACAGCCAAGGGAAATACTAGGGGATTGATACTTTCGGCAGGGTTACTGTATAAGACGAAGAATGAGATAAAATAGCTGATGAACGCCTGTAACAACCCTCGTGCTGATTACCGATTAATTACTGATTATTACTGAATTAACCACTGATTACCGTTAACTGAGACCGATAATGACTGATAATCGGATCAATAAAATATCGAATCGATTGATCGAGATTCGAGACTGATCGATTGACTATAACTGTTTAAATGCATAATCTACCTGTGGACTGTCTGATTATCTGTTCATGTTTACATGTTAAAACTGCTAATTGAAGGCCTTATCGGCGGCCGAATCGGAAATTGATTTATGTCTCATGATCACTAGAATTAATGGGATTCTATGGCATAATCATCTGAAAATCAATTTAGTATGATTAAACTAGATTAATTTAAGCCAAATGAATAGAGTTGCCTTATTTACGGAATTGCCATCTAGTGGGGCCTTTGTTTATTATTATGTTGAGGCCTATTGCACCTTGAAGCAACATTTTCATCAGCTCATTTTGAGCTTACAACCGAATTAGAGAGAGAGAGAGTGAGGAGATTTGGCTTCAATTGGGAATTATCTTGGAGATTTAGTAGATTTTGAAGAAAGATTGCAAATTTAAGCTTCCCTTCTTGTACTCAAGACCTAAGGTAGATCATTGACCTTCTTCATTGTATATTTGAGTTGATTTTGCATGTTTCATGTTCAATTTATGAGCTAAGCCATGTTTTAAGCTTAACATTTTGTATTGGAGCTTAATTGTTGCATGCATGTTAATATTGTTAAGTTTTGAGGTCATAGCTCATGATTTCATTACATGCATGTCCATATTTTGAAAGTAGTCCATGAATCCATCTTGTTTTGAAAGGAATGAGCTCATTTGAGCAAGCTTTGAAGCTTCGATTGGTTTTAAAACTCATGCATGGCATGTTGAAGATTGTTCATGAAAATGGGTTTGATTTTGGACTTAATTGACTCACCTTTGGGGCTTGAATTCATAAATTGGCTTTTGAAACTTGTTATACATTGTTTTGGGATGTATTTTCCAGAATTTGGGCCCAAGAGGTCGAGAATTGAGTTGAGAATGCTTGGTTTGAGCTTGGAAGGCAAATCTGGAAATTCCAGATTTGGCTTCTTCGCTCGAGCGAAGGATTCCTCGCTCGAGCGACCAACGTTTTCTCTGAGCCACGCTCGAGCGAAGAATTGGTGGCTCGAGCGTAAAAATCGAGCATCCAAGATTTTCTTCGTTTCATCGGACCGCCGGCGAAGGATTGTTCGCTCGGCGAAGCCTTTGATTTTGCAACCTCGCCGAAAGCGAAGGAAGGCTCGGGCGAGACCCCTGTTTTCAGCAACTTTTGAAAAATGCCTTCCAACTGTATTTTTGCATCCTCATCCCATCCTATGCATTCTTAGGCCTAGTTTAAGGCATCTTGATGAGGATTTAGACATAGAACCACACCGAGAGAATTTAGGGATTTAATTATCATCCTTCCAACTGTGAAACTTAGTGTGTGTTCTATTTGTTAACTGTTTAGGGTTGGCTCTTAGGGACGCGCTCTAGCTGCTATTAGCCCAATCTCTGTGAGTAACAATTGTGTAAAGATATGTTCAAAATGGTTATCTTTTGAATCTCGAATCAATTGTTTATTGAACGATATCGTTCTTGAATGAATGTATGTCTCAGATTCTCGAATCAGACAGGCATCCTTAGCATTGATTCTTATCACATTCTGAGCTCATCGGTTCTCTTGTGGAACCATACTGTTATTGACTGATGGCCATCATTACTGTTGGGTCTGTTAAGACCCGGTCCTTTTGGACCTACTGTTTATAGGCTAATGGGTGTACCACATATGACTGATTGACTGAAATACTGAAAGACTGAAATACTGTTTAATGGACTGATTTCATTATTGTAAGGACATTCATTCATAACCTCTTTACGCATTATGTTATTCACTGGGCTTTAGCTCACTGTTTTTATATATATTTAGGTTCTCAGCAGCCAGACCGGAGCTAGGAGCGTGGGTATGTCCCCAGTTTTGTCAAGCCAGCCTATGTGCCTCACTGCGAGGTTCCGAGTTGCCATGCTATGGCTTTGGGTGTTTTTGTGTCCCCATCGGTCTCCTTACTGTTTTGTACTATTGTATAGACTGTCTACTGTTTTACTATACTGTTACCGAGGGATTAGGTCCCCGTACTGAATGGTTGTATATGATTGTATAGACTGTACTATTCTGAACTGTATGAATGCATGAAAAATGTTTTTGGCATACAGATTTTCACAGCTCAATGGACACTAGTTATTTACTGTATTGGCTTCCGCCAGCCCACATTGCTTAATCAGATATCGCTCAATCTCGGATTACTGGCCAGTTATGGTGCTAAACCCATAGGGCCGGGTTTGGGTCGTGACAACGCCGCCAAATACAAGTCACCTCAGTAGCCCGGACCAACTATGGACTCGCGGCTCTCCTCAGTGATGTCCCTTACGACTAGTTGCAAGTCCTTAAAGAAATGCTTCAACCAAGAAAGATAAGTAGTCTTATCCCTTTTGGGCCTCTCCTAGAGCAGTTCCCCGGTTCTAAGATCATACCAGGAACCAAACTTCCGTGCCTCCCGAAAGGTTGTCTGAAGAGCAATGACAGTGACTTGCTCTATAGGGGTCAGAGACTCTAGATCAAAGGGGAAATCTCCACGGGTGCGGAGGCACAAGAGGACTGCAACATCTTCTAGGGTTGGGGTTATCGCCCCTCATGCCAAGGTAAAAGTGTGGATGTCACGACTCCAACAGGAGACAATCATATCAGTGTTGGTCTGTACCTTACGCACTGATAACTCTCTCGATATTAAAATGGCATTGAAAAGGCAAACATCATGTAGACGTTGCTCGAAGCCGCCATCCGCCATGACATCATCGACCCAAAGGGACCAATCTACTGGAGGGCCCAAATGAGTACGATAGTAGATGTATGAATGTGGGAAGTCACCACGCTCCACATGAAACCGCAGCACTGAAACTAGGTTCACCATGTCTGCGTCTTCTAAGGCGGCCTCCCCAAAACGAAGCAGAGGCTTCTCTAGAGAAGGGGTGTCAGGAATAAAGGAATCAACTGCCTTCCAGAAGGGGTCGGCCAACCCTCCGAAGTAAGGGGCTCGCCTTCACTCAGTAGGGGTGAGGTAGCCCTGTCAGCAAGAAACCTTGTGCTGGCCATGAAAGGGAGTAAAGAAAGTCAAAAACCTTTGGAAAGAGGGGACAAGGGAGAGAAGAAGACAATGGAGACAGAAAGGTGTGTTGGGAAGAAGTGGGGGACCGGTGGACCCAAGGGCCATTATTTATAAAGAAAATCAGAAAAGGACGCTAGCACACTGCCCTAGGTCCATTATGACCCGGTAGTCAAAAGGGTACCTTTTCAGAGCTGACGCAACTTCTGACCCAACCGACGCAACCCTTGGGCTGCCCGCTGACATCGTGCCCGTACGGGAAACAGGAAGCGTGTCTTCCACACACGCAGGGGGCAAAATGTCAAGGGTCAGAAATTAAACCCTAAACTAAGTATGGACTCAAGCACTAAGATCGCCTTGAGAAGGCGACCAGGGATAAGAGAGAAGCGTGGGCCAAAGCCCAAGGCAAGTGGGCCAACAAGTGGATCGAGGCAGGTCTGACCCACCAAGGCTCCAGATGGACTCTGAGAGGAAAAATGCCCAAGTCAAGTTGCAGAGGGAACACCTGCAGTGGTGAAGTTGCCGAGGGGACATGTGTAGCGGCAGAGTTGCTGAGGCACTTTGTCTCAGCGTCGCCATTCTTATTAACTTCAGTTCCGCCGGCATTGGAAGTTGCCGAGAGAACATGTGCAGTGGCAGAGTTGCTGAGGCACTTTGTCTCAGCGCCGCCAGTCCAAGTATCTTCGGTGTCGCCGCCATTCCAAGTAATGTCTGTGCCATGATCATCTGGAGTTGCCGAAGGAAAGAGAAGACCGAGGCAACTAAGTCGCTGAGGTAATACTCGCAGCGCCCAAGTTGCGGAGACGTTTTGTCGGTACCGCCATCTCTAATATCTTCGGTCATGCCGTCTGAACTTGCCGCGAGAAATGACTACCGCAGCAACTACTATCGCAGTAACTAAGTTGCAGAGGAAATACCCTGCCAAGGTGATTGTAGCCTTTGAGAGAGGTTTCCGTCTGCAAGTAGAGGCTAATGCTTGGCGCCGATAGCAGGTCCCAAGGCATTACTAGCCTAGGGCTAACAGTAGGCCCCATAGTTTATTAACTTGGCACTGATAGTAAGCCCCAAGATTTACTGGTTAGAGCTGATAGCAGGCCCAGAAATACCAGTTTACCGCGGCAACCCCGTGAAGATGGGAGAAGGGTAGTCCAAACATAAGGGACTCCCTTTCCAATACCCTGGTCATGGACCTACCTTAGTCGCACAGACAGGACTAAGAAAGCCCCCTCGACTTTGGTATTAAGGTACAACATGTCTAATAGCAGGCTTGGCTGTGGCCTTCGCCCTAGGAAGCTGGGGGAATTTGTGGTCAAGTGGCTAAGGGTGGAGGTTTCGCTGAGGTGAGCACGAACATAGTCGATAGCAGACTAATGGAGTCCTGAGAATGCATGTACTAGCCAAGTAGAACTGAGAAGGCAAGTGCAGCAGCGAGGTTCACCGCTACAAGTGCACTTGCTGAGGTTCAAGCTGAGAAAGCAAGTGCAGAGGCATGCATTCCTGCGGTAACTGCATTTTCTGAGGCTCAAAAGGAAGTTGCAGCACCAAACACTCCCGCCGAAACTGCACTTGCCGAGGCTCAAAAAAGGTAGTTGCAGAGGGAAACAAATAGTACACAGTACATGCAGAGGGACACGTGGCACCTTCAGCCTGGTGGCTTAAGGTAGAATATTCCATGTGATCCTCTAGGACACATGTCTTTTTTCTCTATTTGGCTACTTGGTGTAGACACCCCATTTTTGACCGACCTTAAGACTCAGACGTCACCGATTGAGCGCTCGGTGATGTTGCATGCTGTGCTCGTTCAGAAGTCTCGGAGTCGCGGCCGTGCGCCCTGCCTCCGGACTCCCGAACTCTCTTCTGTGCCTTGTCTCGGTTTGCGAACCAGACTCGGTTTTCTCTGTTTTCTTTCCTGAGGGGAGGGAGAGGTCCCGTAGACCATCTCTCAGTGGCCGTGGGCTACATTTCGTGCCCGTAGGCCATTTTGCCCATTTCGGAGCCCGGTTCCCGGTTTTCGGAGCCGTCAGGCCGTGTGCCTCGGTTCGGGACCACCCAACCATCTCCGATTTCTCCGGTTTCTGGCATGCATCTTATTTACTCCCTTTCGAGGGACACTGGGGTCTTAGGTACCCATTTCGCAGCCAAACACCACTTTCGGTGCTTAACGGTCGATTTTCGGGACCCCGAACTGCGTGTTTTGGCCCCCGAGCATTCGTTTTGCATCGGTTTTTGTTCATTTTTGGCAGGTACCTCTGTTTTATCATAAGGAAGGTCACTGGAGGGTGGGAGGACAGCAATTATCTCAGCAACCAGCTATGCTCCTCCGGCGCCCCCCGGCGCCCGTTTTTCTCACTTCTGGGCTAATGTTGAACACCCTAGGGCCATTTTCTTCGAGCCAAAACCACATATTTGTGTTGTACACACATGGGAGGACCCTAAAAAATAGAGGCTGGACAGTAATTCCTCTTTTCATTTTTGACCCTCTCCTAAAGGTGGCTTGTTGTTTCTCCTGTTTCAGAGTTGCCAATTTCCAACCGTAGGGCCTTGTTGTACACACATGGGAGGACACCAACCTTTGGTGGCCGGCCAGAAATTCTCACTTTCCATTTTTGCCCTTGGCCGGCCGGCCATGGGGGGTGGCCGGCCGGCCACCTCCAGTAAAAGCACATGGCCGGCCTGCATCCTCAGTTTGAGTTCATTACAGCTGTATAGCTGTTTCTCCAAAATATCTTTGCATCCGGGGGATATTTTGGGAGGGAAAGCTTGGGTGCATTTCCCTCCTCTTTTACACCCCCTTCTTAGCCTTTATAAGTGGCTGGCCAGCTCCTTCATTAGGGTTAGAAAAACTCCCCTTAAGAGCTCATATACATTGGCTTACATCTCCCTCTCCAAAAACCTCCAAAATCCTTAAGTTTTGGCCTCATTTGTTCATCAACACCAAGCACTACCTTCACCACTTCCATTCCAGCAGCAAGGGAAGGTTTTTCAGAGGCTAAGAAGCAACAAACTCAAGCCAAGAAGCAACCAAAGTGTAGTCTTCAAGGGTAAGTCACTATTTCCCCTTTTCTAGCACTTTTTTGCATCATTTTTCTACCCTATTTTCTTGTAGTTTTGGGCTCCGACCCTAACTGAGTTTAGGCCTATTTTGAGCTCCTCTTCAACATTGAAGAAGGGCTCAACCTTGTTTGGCACTTCTATATACTACTTGTCTCAATATCCATCTTATATGCCATAATCTTGCATAGTAATTTTGGCTTATGTACATTTCTTTTTGGAGCATGCCTTAAACTGTGATTGAGCTTATTTTGAGCCCCTCTACAACATTGTATAAGGGCTCAACCTTGTTTGGTGCTTCCATGCATGACCTATCATTATACCCCTATTCGGTCCACCATTTTGCATGATTTTTTAGGCCTATCTTGCTTCTGTTTTTGGCCATGATCAGAACTGAAAATAGTATTAAAATGACCCACTATTCATGTTTTGTTAAGGGTCTTAGGATGTTTGGTGAATTCTTGGTATACCTCTCTTTATAGCCCTCTTTTGGCTCATATTTTGCATGCTATGTTGAGCATATCTACATACTGTTTTGGGAGTTGTCATAAGCTGTAAATGTTCATATTTTTGGTCCCTCTTCAGTGTTGTAGAACTGTATTTTTCAGTTTGAGCATTGCGTACACCATCTACTTCATTGTTCCCCTTTTTTCCCCCATTTTTGCATGCTATTTTTGCCATACTTGTGATTGTTGTTTGGCCATGATTTGTACTGGAAAAATGCTATTTTAGGGACTTCCTAGCATCTGTCTTTATACTTCATGTCCATATTGTGCATGTTTAGTATGGCTATAGGCCATTTCGGGTGCTTAATATCGCGTTTCGGGACCATTCCTTGCATTTGGTGTCATTTCGCCATCTTTCGGGACTGTTTTCCCCCATATTTCAGTGCTGAAATTCCATTGGCATGTTTGCATATCATTTTCTATGTCATTTCATGCTTTAATCTATTGCTCGGTTTGCGTGCCCATGTGCACGCATTTCGAGGCACTTCACTTTTATCCGACGGCCTCTTATGTGAGTGTGGCTGAGGCTCTCTCATGTTAGTATAAGTCCAATCTGCATTTGGAATGCCATTTCATACTTTAGTACCATTGCCTCGGTTTGCGTGCCCGTGTGCACGTATTTCGAGGCACTTCATTTTCATCCGACGGCCTCTTATGTGAGTGTGGCTGAGGCTCTCTCATGTTGGTGTAAGTCCAATTGCATTTGCATGCCATTTTATGCCTTAGGATCACTTCCTTGGTTTGCGTGCCCGCGTGCACGCATTTCGAGGCATCTCATTTTCATAGCATTTTGCATGCTAGGATTGTATTTTAATTGCATTCACGCATACCATGCATATTGCATCGTGTTCGGGATAGGAGTTAGCCTGGGCACGGGAAACGAGGCGCGTCCCGTACTCCGAGTGACGGAACGGGTCTCAATTCCCAAGTCACCGACATTCCGGATTACCCATGATGGAGTTAGGTTTTGTTGTAGCATTCATCTGCATTCACCCCATATTGAGTTGTGCAATCCGATCCCTCAGTTACCACGCATCGATATGCGTGATTGGTGGCACGAGGATCGAGGCATGTATATATTTGTGAAATACATTGCTATGCCCCTCTCCTGCTCTCTGTTGCAGCAAAATAAAGAATTAGCAACTTTCCGGAGTCTGGTACGCATTTCGAGGGACATTGCAAACAAAGGCTAATTGGGGCATCCCAGTGGATTTCCACGCAAAGCAGCCCAACATGCATCATTTCATTATCCGGAGCAGAGTCAAGGCAGCCCCTGGCTTGCACGCCAATTTACAGCTTTCTTATTTAATTTGATAATTAATTAGGAATCTGTATTATTCTTTTATTTTGGACTGTATTATTCTTTCATTTGGGACTGTATTATTTTATTCGGACCCTCTGCGCGAGGGCATAATTGTAATAAGTGTGGGTGAGTGTGATGTATGTCTTCTAACCCCCACTTCTTTCTCCCTTTTATTTACTTGCTTACGATGGTTAGATATAGGGCATATTTCAATTAGCATACAGTATGACAGCATGTTTGCATCATTCATCTGTTTTGCACGCACTGGGCTCGGCGCATCATACAAACTGCATTTATATTTCAATTCCAAATTGAATATGTGTTAGTTGTAGCATTCCATATGCCATGTTTAGAATAGCCGAGCCTGCTATAGTTGCATTTTTGCATGTGTTGCATTAGGCATTTCTGTATATTTAGGATCATGCATGATTTCTAATCGGTTTTCTGTTTTGGCTTGGAGTACTTGGTGAGTTTTATGCTTTAGCATCCTTGCATGCGTGTGAGTGACTGCCATGATAGCATGCTTACCATGAGGCTATATGCTTATGTGATATAACTGCCTTAAATGCCTGTGGGTGGAGGTTGGGTTACTTGGATTGGACAATTCATAAAACGCTTGTTTTAAGCCCACTAGATAGTGGCAAAATCACGTTATTCTAAGCCCACCCGAGGGTGGCAAATCCACGTCTTAGCCTACCTGCGGGTAGCACCATCAAATCATTTTCAAACAAACAAACATGAAGTGTTTTGTTCCAATTCAGGCGGCTCAGTCTATACTTGTATGCTGTGCGCATCACATAGTAACCTAGGCTAATAACCGGAATACGAACTCACAATGTTTTCAAAATCAGATATCATGGTTAGTAGAGGCCGGTGTTTGACCGGGCGAGCGAGGGTGCTCACGAAATGACCTTCCCCAATCGTACCCAAGTTCCCGAGCCGAGGCAACTTTGGTGATGACGGACACGTGGCCTTTGGCACTGAGTCAGGGTTTCCTAAATTTCCCATTTTAAAATATTTAGGTGGCGACTCTGTATCTGGCGAAGCAGTCCATGTTTGGCACTTCTTTCAAAAAATCTGTTTTCAAAACGATTTGCCGGATTTGGACTCTTCGGTTCAAGATTGAGAACCGTGACATTTGAGTCCTTCGAACTGTAGTGACCCAATATCGAACCAGAACGGGGGGGACTCGCACTCCCTTCCCCTGGGATGCGTTCGGGGACGTCTACACTTGGTGTCTTCTTGACACCAAGGAAAAGCCTATAAATAGGACCCATTTCCCAAGGTTCAGAGGAGGAATTTTGGGGATTTGGGGGAGATGCTACCCAATTTAGTACTGTCATACACTTCTTCTTGAGCCACTTGTTTCACCTTCACCTAGCTACACACTCTCCAATTCCCAAATAGTTGCTGCTGTGTATTCTGAAGCCACTTCCATCATCAGTGGACCATTAGCATAGTTTTCCCTCTCTAATCACCTCTCTAAACTTAAACCCCCCTCCAGCCTCGAAATAAGCCCAATAAGCTCAAATTCTTTTTATCATCGAACAAGATATAAAATATGTTGGGTGATTCTATTTGCACCCAAATAACAACTCAGTACGTCCAACTAAAATTTTGACATTTTAATTTCTATTATACCCTAATGTATTTTATTAATAAGAATAATACATATTTAACTCTCTTATACATTTAACTCTCTTCATTTTGTTCTTCGCTTATCAGTTTTGCTATACTTTGGATTAAGGATGTTGGCATGCAATTTAAACACAGAGTTAAGTTGGGTAGCTGTTTTTTATTTTTCCTTGAAAACGATCTGTTATATTTTTTCCCTGGAAATAAATTGTAAATCTTTTGCTATTGTTATGAAGATTTAATTTTATGAGATTTATTCCTTTGTCAATCTTTATAGTGTTGAACTACTGTTGCTGCCGCTGAAATTTGACAAATAGATTTGCTACAATATATGCATAATATTAATGGGTTTTGATCAAGAATTGTTCATTGAATTTAATACTAGTGAAGAAGAAGAAGAAGAGAAAAGGAGAAGGAGATTAAAAAGAATTTTGCCGGAATCTATGGCGTTGCCAGAATCTATGGGGTCACTGGAATCCATGTGAACAGCTACACATGATAAAAATTAAAAAAATAAATAAAAAAATTTAAAAATTTTAGAGTGGTGATATAAAGCTCTAACAGTATGTGGCAAGGCAAAAACAAAAAAAGCCAGTATAAAACATTACATCACAGTAGGACTCATCACAATTAGAGCTCCTTATAATTCTTTTTTTAGAGCTCTCAATCATTTTTGAAAAAATTGATAAGTGTTTTGGTGAGCTTTTGGTATTATAGAAAGGGCTTGGTTAAAATGGGTAGTGATGGTGGTTTTCATGGGTGTTGGGTTTTCGAGAAAGTAAGTTGCAGAGGAAATGAGAATGAGAAGGAGAGGGAGAGGAGAGGGAAGAAAAATGAGGGTTAGAATTGAGGGCTTCGAAATTAAGGGTTTTTTTAAGTGGTGTAATTTAGGATTTGTGATTTATTTATAATTTGGATGTAACTTAAAGAGTAATTTAGAAAAAATATATATATAAAATGTGTTAAGAATAAATTATAATTCTAAATAATTTAATAGAATATATTGAGAAATTAAGCTAGGTAATAATTTTTTTGGTTCAAATAGAATCACCCAATATGTTTGATAAGGGTTTCTTTTCCCATTTTTAATGCTTTAACGTAGGGGAAAATTATTTGTAAGTCATATTAGGGAGACTTATGTAATGTAAAGTCCCATGAAATTTCTTATAGAGTTTGAAGTCCTATTTAAATTAGAAAGTGTTCCACAAGTTCCTATAAATTGTGTTTATATGGTATTAGTGTACTATTATACCCTTTATATATGTTTCCATGTTATAAGTTATTAACCGTATGTAGACGTGCCCCGAGAACTCTCCGAGCTCCGCGCTGCGAGGGTGCGAAATTCCGTTTAGTTCTCTAGCTACTACAAGTTTGGACTCAATGTCACGGTTCTTAATCTGATCTCACAAAGTGTAATGTAAGATTGATAAATCACTAAAGAGTCCAAATCCGGCAAATCGTTTTGGAGAACTAATTTTAATAAAGAAGTGCCAAACATGGATTGCTTTGCCAGATATAGAGTCGCCACCTAAATATTTTATTTTGAGGGAATTTAGGAAACCTTGACTCGTGCCTAAGGCCACGTGTCTATCATCACCAAAGTTGCCTCGGCTCAGGAACTTGGGTACGAGAGGGGAAGGTCATGCAATGAGCACCCCCGCTCGCTCGATCAAAGATCGGCCTTTACTAACATGATATGTTGTTTTTGAAAACACATATGTTCTTATTCCGGTTATTAACCTAGAATTACTATGTGATGCACACAACATACAAGTATAGACTAGATCGCCTAAGTTGGAACAAAACATTGCATTTTCGTTTGTTGACAATGGTTTTGAAGTTTGCTACTAGCAACCAAAACAAAGAACTAGTTAGAAATCATGCATGATCCTAGTTCATGTTAAGATGGCTAATGCAACACATGCGAAAATGCAACTAAAATAGGCTCGGCTATTCTACGATGGCATAAGAATGCAACTTGGTACATGTATTCAACTTGGAATTGAAATACAATGTAGTTAGAATGATGCGCCGAGTCCGGTACATGCAATACAAATAAATGATGCACGCATGCAAACATAAGGTATGCTAATCGAAACATGCCCTAAAACTAACCATCGTAAGCGGTTAAGTAAAAGGGAGAAAGAAGTGGGGGTTGGAATACATGCATCACACACACGCACAATTATTACAACAATTGGCCCTCTCAACGGATGGTCCGAATAATAAGCTAACTAGCTAACCTAAGTTAATTAAACTAATTATTACAAAACAAAACTAATTAACTAACAAGCCAACTAATTAAGATATTACAACACAAATTGAATAGTTAAACGCATTAACTAATTAGGTACAGAACCAAAGCATAAACTAGCTAAGCAAATTAGCTAAGTAAAGCAGTAAAGTAATGTTCTCAGAGGGAGAAGAATGCACGCATGCTCGGTCGCCTCGTTCGGAAATCCGTCGTGATGCCCCAACTTGCCTCTGTTTGCAATTGTTCTCAGAATATTGCACCAAGCTCCAAATAGTATTTGCTCCACCATGGGAACCTGTAAGAGAGTAGCCGACCAGTTGTTGATGAGGGAGACCACCTGCCGACCACTTTTCTTTGCTGCAAACCAGAAAAAGTGGTCGGCCAGCCACTTTTACTGGTTCGCTGACTAGTTGTTGTTGCCAGACTCCACTTTGCTGCAACAGAGAGCAAGAAAAGGCATGGCAATGTATTTGCAAGATATGTGTGCACAACCACCCTCCCTATCATTTCATAAGCTCAAGGGAGTGTGGTTCTCGACCCTCGGGCCACCAATCATGCATCTCAAAGCATGATGGCCGGAAAGCCAAATTGCACAATTCAATGTAAAATGAATGCACACATAAACACATAAAGCCTAGAACTCTATCATGTATGATCAAGAGGATCGGCGACCGATAATTGAGGCACGTTTCATCACTTTAAGTATGAAACGTCCCTCGTTCCTCGTCTTTGGACTAACACCTATTCCAAACAAAATGCAACAAATAACATGGCATACACAATGTAATGCAACATCAAGCATGCACAATGCAAAGAACATAGCATGCAAACATGCAATGAACAACATGGCATACACAATGTAATGAACAATATAGGCATGCACAATGCAAAGAACATGCTAGATGGACTTAAACCAAATGTGGACTGACCTCAGCCATGCCAAAATCAGTGGCCATAAAGCTAAAACTAAGGCACAAAAGGCAAGGCAAACATGCACATGTATTGGCTTACCAACTAGACACAAGAGCACAACTCTCAAGAGTGCTCAAGGAGTGACAAATGTGGAAGTGTAGAAACACTAAGTACACTGAAATAAGGTATGAAATGATACCAAATCATTCAATCAACACAAGTATAGCATGCAAAGGTCCTTAAGCATGAAAGCTAATAAAGAGGACTATAAATGGGGCGTGCAATACATGGCACAAAGGCATGAACCAATCATGGACAGAGCTTAATTAGGCCTAAACAAAGACCAAAACATGCTGAGATGAGGGCTCAAAGACCTAGGCAAGATGGCATACATGCTAGGCCACAACAAGGCAACAATGCACAACTCCTAAACCACAATTAAAGAGTGATATGCATGAGAATATGACAATGCTACATGCTCTGAAATCAAGTATTAAATGATGCCAAATCATTCAAATAACCCAAAGATAACATGCATGAGGCATCAGAACACAAGGCTAGCAAGGCCAATTGCACTACAACTATGCAATTCATGAGGCATATGATCAAGGCAACCCAAAATAGTCCTAGAACATGTCTAAAACATGTATGGAAGGAAGCCAAAACAAGCTAGCATGAAGGGCATAAGTCATGGAATATGCAAGGCAAATAAGGTGGATTACACTACACCTACCAAGACCAAGCATGAGATGACTTAACCAGCAAAAATCAAAGTTATATCATGGAAAAATAACCCCAAAAACATATTGAAACAATAGCTCGCAAGCTTAGGCATGAAGGTATACACAATGATTCATGTTAAGGCATAAAGGGCAAACCCTCCAATGCATTGAATAAGTGACAAATGTGAGTGCATGACTATGAAACATGAACTGAAATCACATAACCAATGATGCCAAATCATTCAAATAGGCCAAGCAATGCATGCTAGTGGACTCAATACACAAAGCTAACAAGCTAGAATGCACTATGGCTATACAAAGCATGGCATGCATGACCAAAATAACACAAATCAGAGCCTAAGCATGTTAAAACATGGACAAAAGCTTCTTAAAGTTAAGCCAAAAGCATGCTAGAATGGCATGTTAAAGCATGATACACATTAGGCTAATTCATGGAAATGCATTACAAGTGCATGGAGCATGCATAGGGCCATTAAACCAAACCAAAACAGAGTCATGGCATGCTAAAACAACACCAAAAACCTTCTAAAATGGAGTCAACATAAGCTAGAAAGACATGCTACTTCATGAAGCATACAAGACTAGTTTATGAAATTTACACTACAAGTGTATGAACCATGCAAGAGATGACAAAACCAAGTAAAAACAATGGCATGCCACGCTGAAATAAGGCCTAAAATAGGCTAAGATGTGGCCAACACAAGCTTAACAAACATGCTTAAACATGAGGCATATATGGAAAGTATTCAAAATATAAGGAGAGCGGATAACCCTCTCCTATTTGGGACCTCAAAACCACATTTCCACCACTGAAATTCCTCTGAGTTTTAGTGGTAGAAAGGTCAAAACAAGGTGGTCCCAATAGCTAAAAAGAAGGCACAAGAACAAGGCCAAACAAGTCCTAAGAGGGGGTAGACTACCCCCAACACAAAAGTAACCTTAAACAAACATTTTAAGGGCTAAAAAATAGAACTTTTTGTAGTTAAGAGTTAAGCTTAAATCAGCATGAAAATAGGGCTAAAAGCTTAAGCAAAAGCAAGGTTCAAGAGAGCAGAAACTCACCCTTGATGAACACCTTCAAGGCTGCAACTCCAGCACTCTTTTTGAACCAAAACCAATCCAAAAACTTCAAAAACAACTTCAAGGGACCTTAGCTCCAAGAGTATGGTGTTTGAGTGTGTGTTTGTGTACAAAAGTGTGATAAAATGACACTTTAAGGCACAAAAATGATGAGGATGGAGAATTATAGAGACAAGGGTGTATGTATAGCTCAAGGAAGATTTTCTGAACCTAAGGCATCAGGGAGGATGTTCTCTCTTATAGAGAACAAAGAACAAGCTTGTTGAACAAGCTTTGGCATCAAAGCCATCCCTCTATACACAGAGGATGGTTTCTGTGGCTTCCAACTGGCACAGCTATACTGAAAATATCTCCAAAAAGGTGATGAAAAGCAGACGACCACTTGAAGTGGTCGGTCGACCACCACAAGTGGTTTTCCAAGAAGAAAACAGTCGGCCATGGATAGGAGAAGTCTACAGCATGAAAACAATGCAGTGGTGTGGTGGCCGACCAGAAAAGGTGGCCCAAAGACCAAGAAAACTAGTTGGCCGACCAAAAAACTAGCTGGCGGGAAGAAAAGGGGTCTCCAAGGGGAAGAAATGGTCTCCCACCCTTGTACCACCTTCCAAACAAGGAAAACAAGGTTTGTACCAAAAACAAACCAAAAAGGATGCAAGACGAAAGTTCGGGAGGCAAAGCGCGCAGCTGAAAGCTTCGAAAACTAGTCAACGGGCATCAAAAGTGGTCTGCAACCACAAAAGTGGTCTCCTGGACCATAGTGTCCCTCTAGGCAGAGGCAACAAGGTGTGGTTCGAAAACCAAGCCAAACGGAGAACGTTAAGCGGTCCCAAGACAAGGCGCGCTGCCGAAGGCTCCGAAAACTGGAAATTGGTCTCCAAACGAGAAATGTTGTCTACGACCACAAAGAGGTGGTCTACAAGACCTCTGCCTCCCTCCAGGGAAGAGAAACAAGGTTCGGTCCACAAACAGAGCCAAAGCACAAAGAGTTCAGAGGCTCGGAGGCGAGGCTCTCAACCAAAACTCCGAAACCTCGAAACGAGCACGACATGCGCAATCACCGAGCACTCAATCGATGACGTCTGAGTCTTAAGGTCGGTCAAAAATGGGGTGTCTATAGTTGCCCCTCTTTGACAGAACTCGGAAGTCAAGAAGTGACGGGAGTGAATGTCAAAGCCTAGAGACGACCCATTTTTGACGAGGCCGATGACTTAGACAAACAAGCAAGATAACAAGGAGATGTGCCCGCAGGCAGGGGCAAGATGCAAAAGACATGCACAAAGCCGAACATAACTTATGATCATGCAAAGAAAGCTGTAATGAAGCAAATTATGCAAAATAAATGCAACATTTTAAATGAATGAATAAGAACCAAACTACAACTCATGTAGAAAGGATGTAAGAGAATTATACAATTCTCGCTACGTCTCACGTAGAGTAAATACAATACCGTCTGGTCGCACCAGCCTCAAATGAACCGTACGTACAATATCATGCCTACAAAAGAAAGAAACTCGACAAGTACAATATAGTTAGAAGCACATGTTCAACATTACATCAAGATGCAATTCCAATGTGAGATGAACGCATGCATACACAATGCCGATGGAAACATGAATAGCAATGCAAGTGAAAAGTGCACAACAATGCAAGTGAAAAAGTGCATAACAATGCAACCTAAGTGTGCGTGACAACGCGGGTGGAGGGGTGCATGACAATGCAACCTAAATGTGACGCATAACAATGCGGATGAAATGCATAAAAATGCAAAAGGAATGTGCAAAACAGTGCGAGCAAAATGTGCGTGACAACGCGAATAAAGTGTGCCTGACAATACGAGAGAAACGTGCATAACAATGCGATGAGTGGTGTGCATAACAATGCAAGAAGTGATGTGCATTACAATGCAACAAGTGGTGTGCATAAGGATGTATTTGAAATGTGCAACTCCAAAAGTACGTTCGAAGTAAAATACTGAAAAAGGAGATACAAATCTTAACGCGAGCAATTTAACCTGAACCTCTGAGTTACCTCTCGGAGGGGTCACAAAGTACTCAAAAGGATACACCTTGCTCTTGACAAGTAATTGATGAGCCACGCATCGAAGACTTGAATCGAAATTCCCGCGGGGACGATTTTGAGCTGAAAAGTGTGCTTTCCTTGCATTTTCTCGAGAGCCAAGGACTCCAATCATCACCAAAACACAGAGGGAGGACAATGGGACCTTGGAGATCATCCAGGATGGTGGCCGACCACCTAGAACAATGGCCGACCAGTTGTTGACCACCTAAGTGGTCGGCCAGCCAGAAAAACTGGTTGGCTGACTGGTTTATTGAAATAGGGACAGATTGGTCTTTTGATGGCCGAATCTTTAAGTAAACTCATCCAAATCACTTTTTCTCACAAACACAAGGCTGAAATCAACTTCTCTTCGTCCCTAGACCATTTTCTCTCTCAGATCTGCACTTTATACGCGTTTTCCAACGCCCCACGCAAAGTTGTTTCGCAAAAACTTTTGATTCTCTTCTTTTTGAACTGATTAGAATTTGTTTTCGGAGCTTCTTTTTCCATTTTCACCACTTGAGGTATGTTTGTCTCAAAGTTTAGCACATTTTCCCGGGCGTTGACTTTTGTTGACTTTTTGCAATTTTGGCCCATTTTGCTCATTTTTGCATATTTCTTCAGATGGCTAACGATATTCCATACAGCGGAGGCTCCCCGAGAGTAGAGGATGAGCCCGACATTATACCGTTGCCATCGAGGATACGGCCATTCAACCTAGAGTGGTATCACCCGCGGGAGCATATCCTACCTCCTATCACCTTCCATCATTTTACTGACTTCGTACGACGGGCGCCCGCAGACTTACTGCTATGGGAGCCTGAGTACCACCTATCTCATCATGCGCGAGAGGTACGTACTTCATTTTTGCATTTCTTGCACACTTCATGCTTTCGCTATGTATTATATCTGCTCGTTCTGAACACATTCACATATATAGTATTTCTGCTTATTCTGAACGCACAGTTCATAACATACCACAATGCTGACTTGCCACACAGCTTATAACACAACACTCTGTTGATTTGGCACATAGCTCACATCACAATACTCTGTTAATCTGGCACACAGTTCATTTTGGGCACACAGCTCATTTTGGTATTCTGCACAATCTGAACACAGTTCATAACGCAGTATTTGCTCAATCTGAACGCACAGTTCATAACGCAGTTTTTTTGCTCAATCTAAACACACAGTTCATAACGCAGGATTTACTCAATCTGAACACACAGTTCATAAGGCAGGATTTGCTCAATCTGAACACACAATTCATAATGCAATTTTTGCTCAATCTAAACACACAGTTCATAACGCAGGATTTGCTCAATCTGAACACACAGTTCATAACGCAGTTTTGCTCAATCTGAACACACAGTTCATAACGCAGTTTTTTGCTCAATCTGAACACGCAGTTCATAACGCAGGATTTGCTCAATCTAAACACACAGTTCATAACGCAGTTTTTTGCTCAATCTGAACACGCAGTTCATAACGCAGTTTTTGCTCAATCTGAACACCCAGTTCATAACGCAATTTTTGCTCAATTTGAACACACAGTTCATAACGCAGTTTTTGTTCAAACTGAACACGCAGTTCATAACGTAGGATTCTTTTCAATTTGCACACGGCTCACAACACTGCTCAATTTAAACGCACAGTTCATAGCACAGCATTCTTTTCAATTTGCACACGGCTCACAACACTGCTCAATCTGAACACACAGTTCATAACACAAATTTCTTTTCAATTTGCACACAACTCACAACACTGCCCAATCAAAACACACAGTTCATAACACAGCATTCTTTTCAATTTGCACACGGCTCACAACATAACACTGTTTATTTTGCAACTGAAGACATATGTTCATTTTGAATGCAGGTATCGTTCCGTTTCACCCGGGGGTATGGATCTATTATTGCTAGGGAGTGGTATATGGAGCTCCCGGATACCGTTCGACATATTATGGATGAGGTAGGGTTTGGCCAGTTTTGCGTGGGGTTGTCGCGTCATCCGGCGAGTAGGACCCTTCTGGGCGTATTAGTAGAGAGATGGTGGGACACCACCAACTCCTTTCATTTTTCTGCCACCGGGGACATTGACGATGACCCTGTATGACTTCTCCATACTTACGGGCCTCGACGTGGCGAGCTAGTCGATCCCATACGATGCAGATATGGGTGAGTGGGAGGCGGCTTGGACTTATCTGCTCGGAGCCAATCCACCGATTGACAGATCATCAGGCAGGTTCAAGTACACCTGGTTTGCCGAGCAATATAGGAGGACTATGCGCGAGACTGTTGAGGAGATAGAGCAGTATGCCTGTGGGATTCTGATGTTCCTACTTGGGACCACTCTGTTCTCCGACAGGGGGAACACAGTCGGGCTTTATCTGCTGAGTGCTCTAGTAGACCTATCACAGGTCCGGCACTTTGATTGGGGTGGCGCTGGCCTCGCTACCCTTTATTGCTACATGAGCGCGACCTCCTACGAGCGGGGGGCCATAGTAGGTGGCTACTGGCGAGCCTGTGAGGTACATTCTGCCCTCTTGATTTACATTTCTGCTTTTCATTATCTGTACACTACACACGACACACATTGCACACATTACATTCTGTACCCTGCATTCTGCACTCGGCACTCGGCATTCTGCATTTTCTATACATTCTGTATTCGCATTTTGCACTCAGCATTCTGCATTCTCTGTACATTCTGTATTCGCATTCTGCATTCTCTGTACATTTTGTATTCGCATTCTGCACTCAGCATTCTGCATTCTCTGTACATTCTCTGTTTGCATTCTGCACTCAGCATTCTGCATTCTCTGTACATTCTATATTCGCATTCTCCACTCAGCATTCTACATTCTCTATACATTCTATGTTTTGATAGCCACTGTCTTGCCTTTCACAGTTGTGGGTTTACGCCTACTTCCCGACGCTCACCCTTGAGCTAGAGATCGAGGCACCTCTCGGGATCCCTTATTCACGCAGATTTGAGGGTCGGTGCCGGTCGAGGCCCTGGGAGACTCTGTCGTATCTTCGGCAGTACTTTGACACAGTGCGGGCGACCGAGGTAAACCAGAACTCTCAAATCTTCATGCTTTCAGCTTTGATTCATCTTGCATATTTACGACATATAATCAGTTTATGCACTTGCTATCTGCAGATCACTTGGCAGCCTTGGCTGGAGATGCCCGGATATTCTCGGTTCGATTCAGGGGCATGGGCGCCTCGTACAAGATTCATTTGAGGACCGGTGGCGAGCTGGTTTCTCAGGGATCGCTTTATGCGTCAGACGATGGGCAATGCCGCTCAGGAGATTTCCTCACTGCCTCCACTAGACATGCGGTCCACAGAAAGACTCACTCCCTAGGAGGTTAATGACCTTATGTAGGGTGCTGATCCTGTTCTTTTCCTGGAGGAGGGGGAGTACACAACATACCGCTATACATACTTGATGCCTCCACTAACAGGCGTCCGTACTCCTACGAGGAGGGCTGCTGATATGCCATCGTCGAGTCACGCTTGAGCTGCAGACATCCCTTCCACTAGCAGGGCTAGCACATTGAGAGGTGGGGCTAGAGGGATGCCCCCGACTTGCCAGTACGCTAGGTGGCCAGATCTTCCGATCGAGTTAACGGGCTGGCAGTATGGGACATCATACCTGATTCCATTGGAGCCTCCACTGCCGGATCATCAATACGTCAGTGACCCTGACTTACCACCTGTATGCTCCATAGTTTTCATTTATCACTCAGATATTTGGACATTCGTTTATTCACTGATGACTTGAACTTGTATCTGCAGCCTCCCAGAGAGTATACTGAGGGGTTGCTCGGAGTGGTGGCCTCACTCGAGAGCATGGTCCTGCGGAGGGAGACAATGTTGTACGCTTCCGGCGTTCAGGTACCTTTCAATTTCCTTGCATTTATCATACTTTTGATGACATATGGAAACTGAACATTTCACTGCATTGATTCATTGCATGTGTAGAGCACATCTGACACATCACATTTACATACTATATTTGCATGCACCCACTTTATGTATCATTCTTGCATCTACATCTGATACACATACTGGCTGATGCATTCAAACTGTCCTTTTCAGGTCCCGCCTCTACAGACTAGGCCATCCAGGCCTTCTCGAGTAGCTAGGAGAGGAGCCTCAGCACGCAACCGAGGGGGATGCAGAGCACCTGCCAGATATGACGAGGAGTCCAGCGAGGAGGAGGAGTCAGCACATCCACAGTCAGAGACATCTATAGGCAGAGATGATGACTCCGATTCCGGTTCTGAGGATGGAGGTGACGCCGAGGAGGATTCCAAGGACAGTGACTCCGATTCAGATGGTGGTGCTAGCGGTGATAGTGCAAAGGCTGCTCAGCCGAAAAGGGTGAAGAGGGCCTTTCGGTCGTGAGCTTGATAGCACTGATGCAAATGTTCCTGCTTTATTTTTCTTTTTACATGTAGTTGTAGCACATTGTACAACATTAGGAAGTTTTATTTTCTTCAAGACTTGTACCCTGTTGTAAAATGTTGTAAAAAGAGACCATGATGGAATGAAACAGCTTTTTGTTCAAAAGTGTTGTATTTGTATTCTATGCATCGCATCGCACCATTTTGCACAAAAATGAGATTGAATGGAAACTGAACATCGTGTATTACCAAGTCAGGTAGTGAACCAACGTAACAAACAAAACAACTTAACTCACTAAGAAACAACAAAACCTTACCAAGTTTACAACTCGATAAACAACGAGCAACAACTCAATAAACAAAGAGTAACAACTCGATAATCAAATAGCAACAGCTCGATAAGCAAAACTTAACAACTCGATAAGCAAATGCATTTTGGACAAACAAAGTGACGGAATGCATCCAAAACAGAGGTAAACTCAGACCTCGAGCACTCCCAGCACACAAGAAGGCTAGAGACTCTCTTCTGGAGACAAGAAAAAGCTGCAGACCACTTTTTTGTACATGGCCGACCAGTAAAGAGGGCTACCGACCAGTTTTTTGCTCTGTAGACCAGAAAAGTAGCTGGCTGACCAGAAAAACTAGCTGGCCGACCAGAAAAAGTGGTCGGCCGACCACTTAGTCTTAGGACCTCCATTTTTTTGACACCTGTCCTCCAAATAGTGCCTTATCCTTTATAAAGGTTCCAGCTTCGTGGTTCCCTCATTTTAACTCAATTTTGCACCAAAATGGAAGCATTTCTTGTCTAAAATCTCACAAATTGGATCACCAACTTTGATGGCTCGGAATAGTTAAATTTCTGGGGCTTCGGCATAAATGCACTATTCACGTTGAGTAGTACCCTACTGTGTTTTCCGTTCCTTCATACCGCGACAAGGTTTTTGAATCCAGTAACACATGTCTTTAGCTTTGGCAGACAAGAGATATGTCCCACTTTTGAAGATTTCCAAGTTTTGATGGAATCCGAACGCAACAAAGAAATCTTGCCCCAGTTCCTCTTCGGCCACATCCAAGCCTTAGGACGGATGTGTGGGTTTACTTTGCATGACGCTCGGTCATTAATTTGTGACGGAATGCTAGACATTCCGAGTTTGATTCGTTGATTTTCTGATGCCGGTGACTGTGGCGATCATGATTGGCAGGGTTTTTAGTGACATGCGCTTTGCTTGTGCATGTTGTCACATTTCTTGCTTGCCCCAGGCTCCGATGGGTTTAGAGCCCGTTTGATTGAGGTTACCGAGGGCTTGAAAGAGGGTAAAAGCTGTATCGCCATGACACTAGCTGAGACGTTGATGGGTTTGCACATTTTCCATTGCCGAGAGACGACTAGATTCGTGGGGAGTCCACTACTGCTACAGGTAATGTTTCCCACCCCATCTCACATATATTTCTCACATCACTCGGCCCTCAGACTCGGTTTTTCTCTCAAAACCCTTTTCTCTCAACGTACACCTCTCTATTCTTTAATCTCTCATTTTTTTCATCCCTCTCCAGATATGGTTGATGGATAAACTGAAAGTTATAGACTCATGCCCAGTGTAGACACCCCATTTTTGACCGACCTTGTAATAACCCGACCCTCGCATATGATTTCAGATATATTCTCAGTCCTTGATTAGTACTTTTTACTGTTTACTGTACCATTCCATGAAAAATTATCATTAAGAAAGTGAAATCCATGTTTATGAATGCCTATCTGTTGCATAAAGAAACCTATCTGTTCCACTAGAATGTTCGGATCAGAAATTGGATGCCTTAGAGATTAAATTTTCAGAAATTGACTGTATATATGTGATCAGCATAATTTTCTGGTAATATTAAGCATGTTTACGAAATTTTAATTTCGGAATGATAAAACGATTGAATTTCGTCTTATATGCTTTTTGTTATTTCCATAAATATCTCCATGTCTCTTGACTTTGAGCAAAAACGTGTATATCTCTTTTGGGGGAGAAAGAAGAGGGAATTGAGGGCAAGAATTGGGGAAAAGAAATCCAACAAGAAAACTTGGCAAATTGGTTAAAGTTGTGGAAGTTTAATTCAAGGTAAGGTTAAGCTTCCCTTATTATGGCAACTTAGAGATTGTAATTCATGGTTATGTAAGATTCATGCTTGTTTCATGTTTGATTATAAGGGTGTCTCATTTATTAGTTGTTTTGGAACTAATTTAAGTGTTGTATGGAACTTATACTTCCATCTTTAGTTTAGATCATCATCTCATGGAAGTATGTTAATATTGTGTTATACTTCAAGAATTTTAATTACGTATGACCATGTAGAAGTTAAATCCAAATCTAAGAATGAAATTTGAGGGAGAGATGATTTGTTGAAGCTTCTAATTTGTCGAATTTGTCAAGAATCCATGTTATGGTAATGGTAGATTGAGGTGTTGATTTAAATTCACCTTGGATTGCATTAAATGGCATGAAAAATGGAGTTAGGATATGAAATGGAAAGATCAGATGTTCAGAATTTCGCGTGGTCCGCTCGAGCGGAGGAAGGCCCGCTCGAGCGGGAAAATCCACCTTCCAGCAGTTTTATAATTTGTGCAGTCCGCTCGAGCGGCCAAAGTGGCGCTCGAGCGGGGAGGCTTATTTTCAGGCAAAAATAAACGTTGTTCCGTTTTGCATGCTTGTTCCTCTGGTATTTTTAGAATATTTTTCAGATGACTTTAAAATGATGATAAACTCATGTGAAGTGTAAGAACACACGGAATGGTTTCAATGATTTAAGAGGAAAGCGAATTAATGTCTAAGTTATGATTGTGTGCAGGACACCCGCAGGGAGGAACTGGCACATCATCACAGCACTGTGAGTAGTAGTACGCTTTACTACAGATAATGATTGTCTTAGTATTCTGTTGATGGTAATTATGCAATGTTCTTAATGGTAACACATGAATGTTCTTAATGTTTAATACATGAATGTTCTTAATGTTAATGCATGAAAAGTTAATGACAACATGTTTCAAGGGCTTAGGGCCATATGTTTCAAGTATGTTTCAAGGGCCATGTGCCACAACTTTCAAGGGCCTCGTGCCATAAGTTTCAATCATGTTTTAAGGGCCTTGTGCCATCATGTTTCAAGGGCTTAACGCCATTTTCAAGGGCCTTGTGCCAATATGTTTACAAGGGCTTAGTGCCGTATGTTACAAGGGCTTCATGCCAACTCTCAAGGGCTTTCTGCCAACTTCCAAGGGCCTTAGTGCCATATGTTACAAGGGCCTTAGTGCCATATGTTACAAGGGCCTAGTGCCACAAGTTACATGGGCCTAGTGTCATATGTTACAAGGGCCTCGTGCCACAAGTTACAAGGGCCTCGTGCCACAAGTTACAAGGGCCTCGTGCCACATGTTTCAATTATAACCATTATGTTTATGTTGCAGGATTGGGCCTAGGGCTGTTATATACTTTGCACAGCATCAGACTACTGTGTTGATATGTAATGTATATCAAGATGTTCAGGTTAATATGTTCCAAGATGTTCAAGTTAGTATATTTCAAGATGTTCAAGCTAGTATGTTTCCAAATAGAGTCTAAGACCATTATATGGGATTTGCATTGTATGCTTGAGAAGGTGTTTTGAACATGTTAAGTGTATGTTTTAAGTGTGGTAAGTACATGTTATGAAGTTTAAGTAAATGTTTTCAGGTGTATGATTCGAGGAGTGATAAGTATATGTTAGGCAGTTAAGTATAGGTTTTCAAGTATATGGTTTGAAGCTTGATAAGTACATGATTCTATTCTTAACTGATTCCAAGGAACTTTGAACACTATTTAGAGTTCGATAAGTGTTGATAAGCTACGAATTTAGTTGTTTTCTTTTAATTCAAGTTAAGCATTGTACCAATTAAGTAGTACTATTCACTGAGCACGGCTCACCCTCTGTATGTCTGTTTTGTAGGTAACCAACCAGGAGGTCAATCCTTACCCCGGGACGTCCGTTCCCTTTTTCAACCTTTATGAGTCCGAGCATTACGCGAGTCCGCTGAGTTTCGCGAAGCTTTGTTAAGGTGTTGTCACGTGTTGAATACCCATTTACGGTTGTGTGTATATGGCTTTTGTTTATGCCCGATCTTAGGGCTGGGTCTGTATGGGTATATATATATATGGTTGATGCTCAAGGTATAGTTTTGGCTTGTGATTGGTTATTGTAATGTATATAATGCATGTGATCCTGGCATTTCAGAGGCAGCTCAATGGAGTTTAGTATTTTGTTAAACTTTGGTGCTTCCGTCAAGGCTCCATATATTATGTATATTAGGTTATTTGTCTGTTTTTGATTAGGTCATGTCCAAACTTTTAGGGGCAGGTTTGGGGCGTGACAGACCTAAACACTCAGACGTCACCGATTGAGCACTCGGTGATGTTGCATGCTGTGCTCGTTCAGAAGTCTCAGAGTCGCGGCCGTGCGCCCTGCCTCTGGACTCCCGAACTCTCTTCTGTGCCTTGTCTCGGTTTGCGAACCAGGCTCGGTTTTCTCTGTTTTTGTTCCTGAGGGGAGGGAGAGGTCCCGTAGACCATCTCTCAATTGCCGTGGGCTACATTTCGTGGCCATAGGCCATTTTGCCCATTTCGGAGCCCGGTTCCCGGTTTTCGGAGCCGTCAGGCCGTGTGCCTCGGTTCGGGACCGTCTAACCATCTCCGATTCCTCCGGTTTCTGGCATGCATCTCATTTACTCCCTTTTAAGGGACACTGGGGTCTTAGATGCCCACTTCGCAGCCAAACACCACTTTCGGTGCTTAACGGCCGGTTTTTGGGACCCCGAACTGCGTGTTTTGGTCCCCGAGCATTCGTTTTGCATCGGTTTTTGTTCATTTTTGGCAGGTACCTCTGTTTTATCATAAGGAAGGTCACTAGAGGGTGGGAGGATAGTAATTGTCTCAGCAACCAGTTATGCTCCTCCGGCACCCCCCGGCGCCCGTTTTTCTCACTTCCGGGCTAATGTTGAACACCCTAGGGCCATTTTCTTCGAGCCAAAACCACATATTTGTGTTGTACACACATGGGAGGACCCTAAAAAATGGTGCTCGGCCAGTAATTCTTCTCTTCATTTTTGGACCTCTCCTAGAGGTGGCTTGTTGTCTCTTCTTCTTCGGAGTTGCCAAATTCCAACCACAGGGCCTTGTTGTACACACATGGGAGGACACTACCCTTTGCTGCTCGGCCAGCAATTCCAAATTTCCATTTTTACCCCTAGCCGGCCGGCCATAGGGAGTGGCCGGCCGACCACCTCCAGCAAAAGTGGCTAGCCGGCCTGCATCCTCAGCTTGTGTTCATTACAGCTGTATAGCTGTTTCTCCAAAATATCTGGGCATCCGGGGGATATTTTGGGAGGAAAAGCTTTGGGTTCATTTCCCTCCTCTTTTACACCCCCTTCTTGGCCTTTATAAGTGGCTGGCCAGCTCCTTCATTAGGGTTAGAAAAACTTCCTAGAAGAGCTCCTAAGCATTTGTCTACATCTCCCTATCCAAAAACCTCCAAAAACTTCAAGTGTTAGCCTCATTTGTTCATCAACACCAAGCCTCACCATCACCACTTCCATTCCAGCAGCAAAGGAAGGTTTTTCAAAGGCTAAGAAGCAACAAATTCAAGCCAAGAAGTAACAAAAGTCTTGTCTTCAAGGGTGAGTACTCTTTTACCCTTTTTGAGCTTATTTTTGCTTCATTTTTCTACCCTATTTTATTGAGGTTTTGGGCTCCGACCCTAACTGAGTTTAGGCTTATTTTGAGCCCCTCTACAACATTTTAGAAGGGCTCAACCTTGTTTGGAGCTTCTACATATCACTTGCTTCAATATCCATCATATTTACCGTAAACTTGCATGCTATTTTTAGCTTATGTACATTTGTTTTTGGAGCATGCCATAAACTGTGATTAAGCTTATTTTGTGTCTCTCTACAACATTGTAGAAGGGATCAACCTTGTTGGGGGTCTCCATGTTGTGCTTGTCTTTATATCCCTCTTTGGCCCCCATTTTTGCATGCTTTGTTAGGCCTATCTAGCTTCTGTTTTCGGCCATCATCAGTACTGAAAATATCCATATTTTGTCCTTCTTGTCATGTTTTGTTAAGGGTCCAAGGCTGTTTGATGAATGTAAGGCATACTTCATGTTTTAGCCCTTGTTGGTTTCATTCTTGCATGACATTTTTAGCAAGTTTGCATACTGATTTGAGGGTTTCCATAAGCTGTAAATGGTTATATTTTTGGACCCTCTTCAATGTTTTAGAACTGTATTTTTCAGTTTGAGCATTGTATATATCACTTGCTTCATTGTTCCCCTCTTTTCCCCCATTTTTGCATGCTATTTTTGCCATACTTGTGTTTGTTGTTTGGCCATACTTTGTACTGGAAAAATGTTATTTTAGGGACTGCATAGCATCTGTCTCTACACTTCATGTCCATATTGTGCATGTTTAGCATAGCTGCAAGTCATTTCGGGTACTTAGCATAGCATTTCGGGCATCGGGTGTAATTTTGCTATAATTCGGGGGCTGTTTTTGCATCATTTTGACTGCTGAAATTTGCATTTTCCATATGCCATATACCACGTCTCATTTTGCATACCATTTCATGCCTTAAGGCCATTGCCTCGGTTTGCGTGCCCATGTGCACGCATTTCGAGGCACTTCATTTTCATCCATCGGCCTCTTATGTGAGTGTGGCTGAGGCCCCCCCTCATGTTAGTGTAAGTCCAATTTGCATCCTGTATGCCATTTTACTCTCATTGCATTCCGTATGCCATTGCCTCGGTTTGCGTACCCGTGTGCACGCATTTTGAGGCACTTCATTTTCATCCATCGGCCTCTTATGTGAGTGTGGCTGAGGCCCCCCCCCTCATGTTAGTGTAAGTCCAATTTGCATCATGTATGCCATTTTAGTCTCATTGCATTCCATATGCCATTGCCTCGGTTTGCGTGCCCGTGTGCACGCATTTCGAGGCACTTCATTTTCATCCATCGGCCTCCTGTGTGAGTGGGGCTGAGGCTCGCTCATGTTGGTATAAGTCCGTTTGCATCCTGTATGTCATTTTAGTCCTATTACATTCTGTATGCCATTTTCTCGATTTGCGTACCCGTGGGCACGCATTTCGAGACATCTCATTTTAGGCTCATTATATATCATATTTTAGGCCGTTTCATGCCTTTGTGCCATCGCCTCGGTTTGCGTGCCCGCGTGCATGCATTTCGAGGCACTTTGTCTTTTATCCGCCGGCCTCTTATGTGAGTGTGGCTGAGGCCCCCCTCATGTTAGTGTAAATCCAATTGCGTTGCGTATGCCATTTTATGCCTTAGGATCATTTCCTCGGTTTGCGTGTCTGCGAGCACGCATTTCGAGGCATCTCATTTTCATAGCATTGTGTATGTTAGGATTGCATATTAGCTGCATTTCATGCATATCATGCATGTTGCATCGTGTTCAGGATAGGAGTTAGCCCGGGCACGGGAAACGAGGCGCGTTCCGTACTCCGAGTGACGGAACGGGTCTCAATTCCCAAGTCACCGATACTCCGGATTACCCAGGATGGAGTTAGGTTTTGTTGTAGCATTCATCTACATTCACCCCATATTGAGTTGTGCAATCCGACTCCTCGGCCATCATGCATCGATGTGCGTGATTGGTGGCACGAGGATCGAGGCATGCATATATTTGTGAAATACATTGCTATGCGCCTTTCCTGCTCTCTGTTGCAGCAAAATGAAGAATCAGCAACTTTCTGGAGTCTGGCACGCATTTCGAGAAATGTTGCAAACAGAGGCTAATTGGGGCACCCCAGTGGATTTCCGTGCAAAGCAGCTCAACATGCATCATTTCATTATTCGGAGCGGGGTCAAGGCAGTCCCTGGCTTGCATGCCAGTTTACATTTTTCTTCTTTAATTTGTTAATTAATTAGGAATCTGTATATTTATTTCGGACTGTAATATTCTTTTATTCGAACTGTATTATTTATTCGGACCCTCTGCGCGAGGGCATAATTGTAATAAGGGTGTGTGAGTGTGATGTATGTCTTCCAACCCCACGTCTTTCTTCCCTTTTATTTACCTGCTTACGTTGGTTAGATTAGGGCATATTTTAATTAGCATACAGTATGACAGCATGTTTGCATCATTCATCTGTTTTGCACGCACCGAGCTCGGCACATCATACAAACTGCATTTGTATTTCAATTCCAAATTGAATACATGATAGCTGTAGCATTCCATATGCCATGTTTAGAATAGCCGAGCCTGCTATAGTTGCATTTTTGCATGTGTTGCATTAGGCATTGCAGTATACTTAGGATCATGCATGATTTCTAATCAGTTTTCTGTTTTGGCTTGGGGTACTCGGTAAGTTTTATGCTTTAGCATCCTCGCATGCGTGTGAGTGACTGCCATGAATAGCATGCTTACCATGAGGCTATGTGCTTACATCATATAACTGCCTTGAATGCCTGTGGGTGGAGGTTGAGTTATTTGGATTGGGACAATTCATCAAATGTTTGTTTTAAGCCCACTAGATAGTGGCAAAATCATGTTTTCTCAAGCCCACCCGAGGGTGGCAAATCCACGTCTTAGCCTACCTGCGGGTAGCACCATCAAACCATTTTCAAACAAACAAACATGAAATGTTTTGTTCCAATTCAGGCGATTCAGTCTATACTTGTATGCTGTGCGCATCACATAGTAACCTAGGCTAATAACCGGAATAAGAACTCACAATGTTTTCAAAGTCAGATATCATGGTTAGTAGAGGCCGGTCTTTGACCGGGCGAGCGGGGGTGCTCACGAGGCGACCTTCCCCAATCGTACCCAAGTTCCTGAGCCGAGGCAACTTTGGTGATGACAGCCACGTGGCCTTTGGCACCGAGTCAGGGTTTCCTAAATTTCCCATTAAAAAACATTTAGGTGGCGACTCTGTATCTGGCGAAGCAGTCCATGTTTGGCACTTCTTTCAAAAAAATCTGTTTTCAAAACGATTTGCCGGATTTGGACTCTTCGGTTCAAGATCGAGAACCGTGACATTTGAGGCCTTCGAACTGTAGTGACCCAATATCGAACCAGAACGCGGGGAGGGGGGGGACTCGCACTCCCTTTCCCCCGGGATGCGTTCGGGGACGTCTACACCCAGCATATTCAACTCGCAACTATTTCTTCCGGCAACGTCTAGTCGATGCCCCTAATGAGGGATGGTGGTACAGATGGATGCGCAGTTTGACTACTCTTGACATTGCTTGGCACTGCCCCTGGCTTAATCTACCGTCGATGAGCTACAGCATGACTCATCAGCCTGGGATTCAGTTGATCGGCCTGACACACTGTGTCCTTTACTTCCCACTCCGAATCCGGTGTCAGTTTGCACATGATCAAACTTACCCGGAGGAAGGGATAGAGTACCCTATTGCATTTCCAGTCCGAGGCGCACACCTAGCTCAGTATGCCACAACATGGAGGACGAGAGAGCTTTTGGCCCCCATTCCCACTTTCAGTTACAGTCTCTCTGATGAGTGCATAGCTTGGCCTGATGAAGAGGCATAGGTCGGGCCTTCTTCGGCATCAGAGGCTTCCACAAGCTCTGGAAGGGAACGTAGGAACACCTGACTATGCCCTGAATTTATTTGCTTTAATCAGTACTTTCAAGTTTTCTTTATGAATGTAATAAAAAGCAACTTCAATTTGTATTCAAGAATAGGGGAACTTTGTATTGAAATCAATGTAATTGAAGGTTGTGGGTACTGAAAATTTTCCGTTTGGTCCAAAAATGGTCTAAGTTGTAAAAAGATTAATTTGAGCAAAATCAACTTTTAATAAGACTTTTCAAAACCATTTTCGATATGGATCAAAACTAGAAATGCCCGAGATCTATCACTGAGATGTACAACCCCGGATCCAACAACCGGAAAGTTGCCCCTAGTCTGAATAACACTGCACTGGAGATCACAACCAAGCTCTTGAATGCAGAATAGACAAAGATGACCAAATAAGATCACATAGACAAAGTTGATCGGGGAAGTGTTTCTGGCTGGACTTCAGAATGAAGTTGCCTATGTATCCCAAAGATAGGAATCAAGCTTTACGTAGTTCGGCTCGGGTTCACTCGTGTATTAACACTCTACTTTTGCGCTCTACCTTTTGCCAAGGCCGCCCTTGCCGGGTTTTTAACCTTGCGAGCTCAGTTTTTATTATTTCAAATTTTCTGTGCTCTAACTTTTGCATAGGTCACCCTTTCGGGTTTTCGGCCTAGCGAGCCACTCAGAAATAGTACTTATTCAACTTGTCCATGTTGATCGGTTGGGAGAACTCTAGGCCATCTAGGTCCATCAAAACGACAGCTCCACCCGACCAGATAGACTTGATGATGTAAGGGCCAGTCCAATTGGGTCTGAACTTGCCCTATGGTCGTGAATGGGAGCTCGGTTTTCTTTGAGCACAAGATCCCCTTCTTTCAAATTCCTAGACTTAAACTTCTTGTTGAAAGCCTTGACAATTCTTCGTTGATAACCCTGAACATGATACAGTGCTTTCAGCCTTCTCTCGTCAAACAGCATGAGTTCTTCGAACCTGCTTTGCTGCCAATCTGTCTCAACTATCTGACACTCAGCCAATACTCGTAATGACGAAACCTCAACTTTGATAGGGAGAACAACCTCCATCCCATAAACCAAGGAATACGGAGTCGCCCCGGTAGAAGTTCGAATTGAAGTCTGGTAGCCCCACAGAGCAAATGGCAACTTATCTGGCCAATCCCGGTAGGTTTCCATCATCTTCTGCAGAATATGCTTGATGTTCTTGTTGGCGGCCTCAACTGCTCCATTGGTCTGTGGCCAATATGTAGATGACTTATGAAAAGCCACATTGTACTTCTCCAACAAGTCAATCACCTCCTTCTTGAAGTGGGAACCGTTATCCGAAATAATCTCATTCGGGACCCCGTAGCAATAGATGATGTTGTTCTTGATGAACTTAGCGACATACGATGCCTTCAACACCGCGTAAGATTAGGCCTCAACCCACTTCGTGAAATAGTCTATTGCTACCAGAATGTACTCATGCCCGTTGGACCCCTTTGGAGTAACAGCTCCAATGACATCAATCCCCCAGACTGAAAATGGCCATGGTGAAGTCATATTGTACAGCTTCGATGGCGGAATGTTCATGCGGTTTACGTGGATCTGACATTTGTGGCATCGTCGAACAAAGCTAATACAATCCTCCTCCATGGTGGACCAGTAATAACCCTGTCTAAGGATCTTCCGGGCTGACATCACCTCATTCATGTGCGCTCCGCACTCTCCTCCATGGATGGCCTCCATCAGGCGCTTGGATTCTTCAGCATCAACACACAGTTTATGCATCCCTAGATAACCTCTCTTGTACAGTTTACCCCCGCAGACGATGAACTGAGTAGCCATTCTTCGAATTGCTCTCTTATCACGCCTCTTTTTCCAAGAAGTTCCAAACATCGTAATACTAGGGATTCTCATCTTGTACCTCATCTATGGCAGCAATCAGCTCGTAGGTCGGCACAAATTTTTGTTCGATAATGATCGGACGAATCCGGACTCCGAAAGGGATGTCTATCATAGAAGATAGAGTTGCTAATGAATCTGCGAACCTATTGTTCTCTCTTAACAGATGGGCGAAATTCAGTTTCTCAAACCGAGGAATCAGTACGTCCAAGGTCTGGTGGTAGATGCTCATCTTTTCTTCTTTGACTTTCCAATCTCCTTTAGCTTGAGATACAACAAGGTTCGAGTCCCCAATGACATCCAACCATTTTGCCCCTAGTTTCAGGGCGGCTTCTAAACCAGCAATACATGCCTCATATTCTGCCTCATTGTTTGACACTCTGAACCGGAGTTTGAATGCCAAGGGTATGCGGGAATTGTCGGGTGCTATCAGCAACAGCCTTATCCCATACCCATAGTGGTTTGACGCTCCATCAAAGTACATCGTCCAGGTCTCTTCTTCGACATGCAGAATGGCCTCGTCTGTGAACAAATACTCAACTGCTTCATCCCCGTCCACTGGGTGATCGGCTAGGAACTCCACTACCGCTCTCCCTTTCACTGACTTGCGCGTCATGTACTTCAGATCAAATTCGGAAAGTAGAAGCAACCAACGGGCTAGCCTACCCGTAAGTGCTGGTTTCTCGAAGAGATATTTGATGGGATCTAATCTTGAAACCAGTATTACAGAGTGAGCTAACAGGTAATGTCACAGCTTCCTGGTAGCCCATACCAAGGCCAGACAAGCCTTCTCCAGCGGAGTGTAGCGGGTCTCGTAATCTAGTATTTTCTTGCTCAGGTAGTAGATAGCCTTCTCCACTTTGTCCTCAGACTCTTGTGCGAGCATGCAGCCCATTGTAGTTTCAGTTACTGAAAGATACAGAATCAACGGTTTTCCCAGCTCAGGCGGTGACAACACAGTTGGGTTCGGTAAATATTGCTTGATCTGTTCAAAAGCAGCTTGGCATCGGCTGTCACATTGGAACTTCTTTCCTTTCTTCAGGAGACCAAAGAGTGGTTCACAAGTCAAGCTTAATTTGCAATAAATTGTCTTATGAATTGTACTTTACCCAGAAAGCCTCGTACCTCCTTTTCAGTTCTCGGTGGTGGCATTTCTAAGATGGCCTTGATTTTGGAAGGATCGACCTCGATACTTCTCTGTGTGATCAAGAACCCCAGTATTTTCCCTGTTGTAACACCAAACGTACACTTCTAAGGATTCAGCCGCAGCCGATACTCTCTGATCCGTTAGAAGAATTTCTACAAGGCAGTGTAGTGGCCTCTCTTTCCTTGGACTTGACAATCATGTCATCCACGTACACCTCCACCTCTTTATGGATCATGTCATGCAAATTTGCGGTCACAGCCCGTTGATACGTAGCCCCAGCTTTCTTCAGCCCAAACGGCATCACCCTATAACAATAGGTTCCCCACGGGGTGGTAAAAACAGTCTTGTCCCGGTCTTTGGGTGCCATCAGAATCTGATTGTAGCCAAAAAAACCCATCCATGAATGAGAGCAACACATGCCCAGCTATAAAGTCCACTAATTCGTCGATATGCGGCAGAGGAAAGTCGTCATTCGGATTGGCTTTGCTCAAATCCCTGAAGTCCACACTTACCCGAATTATACCGTCCTTCTTCGGCACCGGAACTATATTGGCCAACCAAGTTAGGTATTCGGATACCAGCAGGAACCCTGTGTCAATTTGCTTGGTGACCTCTTCTTTGATCTTGAGAGCCCAGTCCTGGCGGATCCTTCTGAGCTTCTGCTTAATAGGTCGGGCCTCTGGGTCAAGAGGGATCCGGTACTATACAATCTCAGGATCGATTCCAGGCATGTCTTCGTAGGACCACGCGAAAACATCTTTGAAATCCTTTAACAAAGTGACTAAGCGCTCGCACTCCTCTGAAGACAACGTGGACCCGATCTGGACCAGCCGCGGGTCCTTCTCAGTACCAACATTAATTTGGGTGATTTCATCAACCAAGGGTTTTACAAACCTCTCCTGCTCTTGATCAAGCAAATATTGCAAAACCGGAGGAATTTCTTCCTCGTCATTTTCATCAAAATTCTGAAAATCCTGATTAATGCAATAAATTAAGGGCACAGAAAAGTACTCGAAGGCCACAACCGCACAATTCTCATTAATCACTTCCAAATCACCTGATTCCTTTGTTACAACAGACTTAAAGGAAAAAGAAAAAGACGATCTAGACAGGACTATGGCATCCGGGTTGTCACCCCCAAGAATACAGAGCTCAGACTCAGACGAGCTGGAACCTGATTCTGACTCCACAAACTCAGTGGAATCAGATTCCGGCTCACTACTTGACCCGGTGCTGCTCGATAAGAATCCCTCCTCGTATTGCCAGACGAGGGAGGGTGCGATGGATGCATCCAGAATGTTTGAAGATGGGCTCACAACCGTTTCATTCTCGATCATGGACACCGAGAAGTTATCCCCCAAGCACTCATGTACGATCGGAGGATCTGAAAGTAGACAAGCCAGTACTACACCCATTTCAAACTCTGCGCTCTCGGAATCCTCCCCCTTGTACTGTTCAAACTCAGCTGGTGGGTCTGTCTGCTCCTCAGCAACATCATCCCCAGACAATTGCAAGTCAAAGAAAATCTTGAATCCCGGCAACCGCCGCCTCTCTGCGTTTAGCCATGGCTCTGGGAAGCCGCAGAACGGAAAGTCCTCCCCCTCCCAGACAAAGCGTCCGTTCAAGGTACCCTAGATAGGCCAGTGCATTAACTCATAAGGCCTCCCAATTTGCTTTGCTCTGGCCCTTCCGGCCATCTCTTTTCCTTTCCTCACCCAGTCCTCATTGGTAGGTAGATAACCTAAACCAAAGGTATGTGGGTTATGCGGCACCTCGACCGATGCTGCTACGCCTTTCCGGCCACTTCTCCCTAATCCCATCCCGGGGTTGTGCTGGAGCTTGGTCATGAGGTACACAGACTGTGCACTGACATATATCCCCTCATCAATAGCCAGTATGTTCTGTATAACCCGGGCCTCGGCTAGGGTGAATCCTGACAAAAACACATCCTCCGTGCCATGTTCGATCTCCAGAACTGGCGTAGAAACCTCTAGCGGGGGATGGATTGAAGAATTTCCAAAAAGTATAGCCACCCCGTTCCCATGGGGGTACTTCAACATCTGGTGCAGGGTGGAAGAGACCGTCTTCACCTGGTGCAGCCACGGCGGCCTTAGGAGTAGATTAAAGGTTGCAGGAACGTCCAAGACATGAAAGTCAATATCGTGTTGTCCCGGACCAACCTGAGTCCGAATCTGGACAGTCCCCATCACTTCTCTGCTGGTATTGTCATATGCTCAAATCACCTGGGCAGTAAACATAAAATCCACGGGCTTCAACCCGATTACATATGCCGTCCTCGACGGACACACGTTGATAGCGGATCTTGTGTCAACAAGAACCACTGGTATCCATTTTTCTCTACACTCCACAGAGATGTAGAGCGGTTTGTTGTGATTTGAGCCCTCAGGTGGCAATTCTTTGTCAGTGAAGGTCAACATCGGGGAAGCTCCTCCCGGAAAGACCAGTCCCACCAACTGCACAGGCATGGTATCGATTGATAGCATGGCCTTGTCCATCGCAGAAAGGACAGCCTGTCTATGAACTCTTGAGGCCATGAGCAGTCCCCAGATGGAGATGTCTGCTTGGATTTTCTTGAGCTATTTCAGCACAGCCTCCTCCTCGAGTAGCTTTTCTTTCTGTCTCTTCGCCTCCTTGTCCTTCCCGGACGCCTCTGGTTAATCTAGGTGTGGGGGCTTGAAATACCGCCCACTGCTAGTCATGTGGTCCACCTATCCCACATACAAGGTATCATCCGGTAGGGTCTCACCCCAATCTTTATCGGTGTGGGCAAGACATAGGTCGTCATCTTCCCACCACATACCGTCGGCCATCGACAAGCAGTTATCTGGTTCCATTACGACTATTTCTGTACGCACAGCACTTTCCGTCCCTTCATGGGCTTTAGCATTTCTAGCCTTTTCCAGATCTTAGATCTTTTTCCGCTCAAATTGCTTCAGTGTAGTCTGCTATTCAGCATCTTCTATACTCAAAATGCTCTTATCCCAAGCAAAATTCTTGACACCGGTGCTCTCCGGCGGTTGCTCCTGATTCCCGGCCATTCCGGCCACTGTTGAAGTCCCTGTGTCTGACGGACCCTGTTCTGGCTGAGGTTGTTCAAAGACATCCGGCTCATCGCTAAGCCACCCAGTAGCTTCTACTGACCCTTCCAAATCAAACCAGTTGACAGTCACGTCCTCTGGATCCTGTTCATTGAAGAATTTAAGGTTGGCTATATCCTCCTTCAGTTCCGCTAGGTCATCTAGCCCCTGATTAGGTCCATCCTCTCGAACTACACAGATCTCTGCCCCAACCGACAGCTCTACTCTCGGCTTAAACTAATTCGTTACAGTAATATAACCACTCGGGTTGTACTCAAAGTTTGCAAACCCCTCAGGCTCTGAATCCTCATTGCCATCTGCCTTAGTAGTCGACCCAATTCTATCTTCGATAGTCACCACCACCAGTTTAGGTTGGGTTTGGGAGATGTCCAACATCCATAAGTCAGTGCTGTCAGGAATGAACACCTCCGACTTGGGTAGGTGGGAAGGGGTGATATATTTGCTCGGGTTATAAGGAATGACCAAGGTTTGGATCAAGTTGATACGTTTAGAAGATGGAGCTTGGTTATGTGGTGGGAGAGGGTTGGTTGTGACATTCGGTTTCTCCGGAGGCATAATCACCATGTTGTCAATAAGATCCTGAATCTCATGACGGAATCTAAAGCACTGGTCAGTTTTGTGACCATGCTGTTGGTGATAGATGCAATACTTTGCCGGGTTATGGGAAGGAGGAAGTTTTTCTGGTAAGGGTCGCAGCTCTACATGTAAGGCATGCATGCAAGATGCATTGTAACCTAATCATGTAAGCTAAGGATGCAACATGGCATGACAAGGCGCTTGTGCAAGCATGCTAGCAAACATGAGGTAAGCATGCAACCAAGCAAATGATGGTCTTAAACATGATCTAGGCAACTCTAATTAGGCCTAAAATCAATGGCCAAAACCAAGGAAATGAAGGCCAAAATGCACACACACATGTATGCAATCATGGTCCAACACCTTAAGCATAAACAAGGCAACTCTTAAGCACATTTAAAGAGATCAAACAATAGACAATTAGCATGCAACACAAGCTATGAAATTGCACAAAATAGAGGTGCCAAACCAACTAATTCAAGCAAGTAAAGCATGCAAATGGTCCAAGTACTTGAGGCAAGCCAAGAGGCTTAAACCAAGGTCAAACCCACCAAGCCTCACAAGGCTAAGGGGACTCAAACAGGTCAAAACAAAGCCAAGGGTGCACCTAGATAGCATCTAAGTGGCTCAAGTCCAAAGGCATGCGCAATGACCAAAACATGGAGCATTCAACACAAGCTTTCAAAGCATTAAAGAGGTATCCAAGGCAAGCATACAAGCATGTCATGGGGGCTGAAATTTCATGCTAAGTGGTTCCAAACCACTGAAATAATGCAAAAAAAACATGCTATACACTTACATACTTAAGGCCAACAAGCCCAAAAATGCAAAGAGGCTATATAATGCATGCTAGGGTCGACTCAAACAATCTAAGACAGACCTAAAGCATGGCAAAATAAGCACAAAAGCTTCACAAATCTAAGCCTAAAACATGCTAAAACAAAGGCACACAACCTAAGGCATATTAAGGCAATCACAAGGCATTACAAGGTAGGTATGCAAGGCATGCATGGTACACCAAAACCAACTTAAAACCATGTTATAGTATGGCAATATAAGCATGAAAAACAGTCATGGCATGCTCAACACACACTCAAACATAAGCTCCCTTAAGAGACCAAAAATGGTCCCTTTCAAGGACAACAAGGAGAGGGGGTGGCCCTCCCCTTTTGGAGACTTCAAGGCACCATCCCCACCACTGAAATAAATCCCTCAAGATTTCAGTGGTGAAGAGGCCCAAACACCAAAGTCTCGAAACTTGCACAAAATAGCACAAAAATGGGGCCTTGCAAGGCCTAAGGGTGGTCAAACACACCCAAACCACAAAACACTCTTAACAAACAATCAAAAGGGCCTAAAAATAGAACTTTTTTATGTTATACACTAAACACAAAAACAGCTCTAAGATAGGTAGAAATAAGATGCAAAAACGGGGAATAAAAAGGAAGTTTCTTACCCTTGAAGACCACCTTCACAAATGATGCTCCAACAGCCCTTCTTGGCTTGAATCCACCTCCAAAACACTCAAACAAGCCTCCAAGGGTCTCAAGTCCAAGAGATGGTGTGTTAGTGTGTGTGTGTGAGCAAAAATGGCACAAAACACACACTTATAGAGATAGAAAATATATCTAAACCTAACCCTAGAACTCAAGCTTTTCCAAAGCTGCCTAAAATGTCTAACAAGTGTCTAACCCTAATGCCAAGAGAAGACTCTCTCCTATATAGGCAATTCCCTCTTGTAAAGCTTACAAAACAAGCCATCCAAGAGGGAAATCCCTCCATACACGTGTATGGAGGGGAATGGGATGGGTGCCAGCTATCATAGTTGGCAAGAAATATCTACAAAAAGTAGATGAACAGTGGTCGGCCGCTCAAAATTGTCATTTTGACAAAATGGAATGCCGACCGGCAACAAAGAGTGCCGACCGGCAAAATATATTGCCGGTGGCAACAAAAACCAGCCGGTGGCCTCTAGCCATTGCCGGTGGTGTGTGGGAATGCCTCACAAGGCATTCCCTGCCCCTCCAAGGCAAAACACAAGTGTTTGGTGCAAAACCAGACACAAAACAGTCGAGTTCGGAGATCCTGAGGCAAGGCGCGCAGTCGAGAACTCCGGGAACTCCAAACAAACACAAACATGGATAATCACCGAGTGTTCAAGCGGTGACGTCCAAGTCTTGAGGATGGTCAAAAATGGGGTGTCTACAACTGCTTGTGCCTACATTCGTATTGCAGTTGAATGCCCTCTTGGGCTGCTCTCTCTCATGGTCAATCAGACCTTGTTTCATGGCGTCCTCGATTTGCACCCCAATCTCATGTAAGTCTGCAAAGGTGGGTAAGGGGAGGACGATCATCTTTTGCATGAGCTTGGGCTGGAGGTTGCGCACAACCATCCGTATCTAATCTTTGTCAACGGGCCTAATGGTCATCATCGAGGCCTTGGCCCACCAATGAGTCACAAAATCGGAGAAGCTCTCTTTCGACTCCTGCCTGGTTGTCTCGAGATCACGAGTTGTGACCTCGATTTGAGTGTTGTAGGAGTATTGAGCTATGAAGGCCTCAGCCATCTCTTTCTAGCTCCTCTTAACAAAGTCCTCCAGTTTTGCATACCAAATAGCCGCTACACCCGACAGGGTCCGGCTAAATAGGGAAAACTTCTGCAATCTGGAGAGGCCCATCGGCCTTAGGATATCCGAAAGCAGCTGCAGGTGCACCATAGGATCTCCAGAACCGTCAAAGCGATCAATATGTGGCATCTTAAACCGGTCCGGCAGTGTCACGGCGGAGTCGGTGTATCCATCCTCTATATCCGGAATGGATTTCACACCTTGAGCCTTCTTGAAAAGCTTTTCTAGCTTGCTCACTTTTAGCGCCGTTGGATCCACCTTAACTTCAAACGGTGAATCCACTAGATTGGTGGGCGTTTTGGATAGCTGGGGTAGGATTGGAGACGGAGCTGGCCCCGTTGGAACGCCCGTATTTTCCTGGACGTTTGCTGTCTCCCCGGGTGTTGGAACTATTGGTGGGGGAGGAGCTGCGTGTGAAGCAAATGCTCCGGTTTGCTGTTGTAGCCTGGCAATTAACTCTGCCTATTGGGCTACTACTTCTGTTTGACGGGCAGCATCCCGCTGCATGTTTTGCATAGTCTCTTGGAGCTGACGAATCATCTCTTCCATGCCTGCCATACTATACTGATCTATCCGAATAACCAGTATATCTGTCTCTGAAGTCGACTCGGAAATCTCAACCCGACTACTCAAGGACCACTGATTTGGCAACCGCTGTACTAATGCACTGCGCCTAGCTAATCTTCGTCTAATAACCGGGGGTAACGAGTGGTACACTGGTTGTTCGTCTATCAAATCCTCGGATCGATGAAGTCAGCGACCTCTAACCCAGAGTGCTTGGGGAATATCTGCCAAGTCGGATGCAATCGTGCTAAACTACCTTGCAAAAAGATAAATAAAGCATAATAAGGAAACAATGAACAGAAAAATGGACAGCATAACGGCTTAAATAAAGACAACACACAATTGGCACTTGCAAGCCGAATACACTGTTCTCAACCACTGTTTATTGTGCCCAAATAGCTGCCCCAAATCTGGATCTGATACCCTCAGGTAAAACTGATTCTTCAAATACTAATGCCCTCAGGCCAAATACCCAAACTTACAAACTGATACATGCATTCCTGTAAAGGCGCACTCTAAAAGCACATAGCAAGCAAATGAGAGCCAAAACACCCCTATGGTGGGGTAGGGTTTCCCTGTCCTATTTTGTCAAGAGCTAAGGTTTCACTACGCACGCAGCGGTTTCAAGCAACCTATAATTGGGTAAGCAACCTGTCCTAGCTTGGAATAGTCATTATGGATTCTGATATGCACTAGGTCGAATGGTCAAAAAGGGTGCCCCAGTAAAAACCAAGGTTTGTGTTCCCGTCATGGCAGAGCCTGCAACCAGTCAGCCTTATGGCATGCTTCTCAAAGCAAGCCTCAAGCAAACCGCTCAGGAATAGCATACGGCAAACACGGTGTCCTGGGCGCACCAATGCACATGTAATGCAAAGAACACATAAGTGCAGTCAAAACAAGATATCATAAGTTCGAGTCAAGCTCTCTAAATCCCCAGTAGAGTCGCCAGAAACTATAGACATGCCCCAAGAACACTTCGAGCTCCACCCTGCAAGGGCGCAAAATTCTGTTTCGTTCTCTAGTTACTACAAGTTCAAACTCAATGTCACGGTTCTTAATCTGATCTCACAAAGTGCAATGTAAGATTGATAAATCACGAAAGGGTCCAAATCCAGCAAATCGTTTTGAAAAACTGATTTTAATAAAGAAGTACCAAACATGGACTGCTTTGCCAGATACAGAGTCACCACCTAAATATTTTATTTTGGGAGAATTTAGGAAACCCTGACTCATGCCTAAGGCTACGTGTCCGTCATCACCAAAGTTGCCTCGACTCGGGAACTTGGGTACGAGAGGGGAAGGTCATGCAATGAGCACCCCCGCTCGCTCGATCAAAGATCGGCCTTTACTAACATGATATGTTGTTTTTGAAAACACATGTATTTTTATTCCGGTTATTAACCAAGAATTACTATGTGATGCGCATAGCATACAAGTACAGACTAGATTGCCTAAGTTGGAACAAAACATTGCATGTTCGTTTGTTGAAAATGGTTTTGAAGTTTGCTACTCGCAAGTAGGCTAAATCGAGGATTTCAATTAATTGTTCTGCTTCAAGCAATCCAACCTTCAACCACAGGCATTTAGGCAGTTATATCAAATAAGCAGTTAGCCTCATGGCAGCATACACATCTCATGCAATATGTTAAAGCATAAACACTCACAGTGTACTCCGAGCCAAAACAGAGAACTAGTTAGAAATCATGCATGATCCTAGTTCATGTTAAGATGGCTAATGCAACACATGCGAAAATGCAACTAAAATAGGCTCGGCTATTCTAGGATGGCATAAGAATGCAACTTGGTACATGTATTCAACTTGGAATTGAAATACAATGCAGTTAGTATGATGAGCCGAGCCCGGTGCATGCAATACAGATAAATGATGCACGCATGCAAACATAAGGTATGCTAATCAAAACATGCCCTAAAACCAACCATCGTAAGCGGTTAAGTAAAACGGAGAAAGAAGTGGGGGTTGGAAGACATGCATCACACACACGCACGCTTATTACAACAATCGGCCCTCTCGACGGAGGGTCCAAATAATAAGCTAACTAGCTAACCTAAGCTAATTAAACTAATTATTACAAAACAAAACTAATTAACTAGCAAGCCAACTAATTAAGCTATCACAACACAAATTGAATAGTTAAATGCATTAACTAATTAGGTACAGAACCAAAGCATAAACTAGCTAAGCAAATTAGCTAAGTAAAGCAGTAAAGTAATGTCCTCAGAGGGAGAAGAATGCATGCATGTTCGGTCGCCTCGTTCGGAAATCCATCGCGATGCCCCAACTTGCCTCTGTTTGCAATTGTTCTCAGAATATTGCACCAAGCTCCAGATAGTATTTGCTCCACCATGGGAACCTGTAGGAGAGTGGCCGACCAGTTGTTGATGAGGGAAACCAACTGCCGACCACTTTTCTTTGCTGCAAACCAGAAAAAATGGTCGGCCAGCCACTTTTATTGGTTGGCTGACCAGTTGTTGTTGCCAGACTCCACTTTGCTGCAACAGAGAGCAAGAAAGGGCATGGCAATGTATTTGCAAGATATGTGTGCACAACCACCCTCCCTATCATTTCATAAGCTCAAGGGAGTGTGGTTCTCGACCCTCGGGCCACCAATCACGCATCTCAATGCATGATGGCCGGGAAGCCAAATTGCACAATTCAATGTAAAATGAATGCACACATAAACACATAAAGCCTAGAACTCTATCATGTATGATCAAGAGGGTCGGCACATCACTTTAAGTATGAAACGTCCCTCGTTCCTCGTCTTTGGACTAACACCTATTCCAAACAAAATGCAACAAAAAACATGGCATACACAATGTAATGCAACATCAAGCATGCACAATGCAAAGAACATAGCATGCAAACATGCAATGAACAGCATGGCATACACAATGCAATGAACAATATAGGCATGCACAATGCAAAGAACATGCTAGATGGACTTAAACCAAATGTGGATTGACCTCAGCCATGCCAAAATCAGTGGCCATAAAGCTAAAACTAAGGCACAAAAGGCAAGGCAAACATGCACATGTATTGGCTTACCAACTAGACACAAGAGCACAACTCTCAAGAGTGCTCAAGGAGTGACAAATGTGGAAGTGTAGAAACACTAAGTACACTGAAATAAGGTATGAAATGATGCCAAATCATTCAATCAACACAAGTATAGCATGCAAAGGTCCTTAAGCATAAAAGCTAATAAAGAGGACTACAAATGGGGCATGCAATACATGGCACAAAGGCATGAACCAATCATGGACAGAGCTTAATTAGGCCTAAACAAAGACCAAAACATGCTGAGATGAGGGCTCAAGGACCTAGGCAAGATGGCATACATGCTAGGCCACAAAAAGGCAACAATGCACAACTCCTAAACCACTATTAAAGAGTGATATGCATGAGAATATGACAATGCTACATGCTCTGAAATCAAGTATTAAATGATGCCAAATCATCCAAATAGCCCAAAGATAACATGCATAAGGCATCAGAACACAAGGCTAGCAAGGCCAATTGCACTACAACTATGCAATTCATGAGCCATATGATCAAGGCAACCCAAAACAGTCCTAGAACATGTCAAAATAAGTCTAAAACATGTATGGAAGGAAGCCAAAACAAGCTAGCATGAAGGGCATAAGGCATGGAATATGCAAGGCAAATAAAGTGGATTACACTACACCTACCAAGACCAAGCATGAGATGACTTAACCAACAAAAATCAGAGTTATATCATGGAAAAATAACCCCAAAAACATATTGAAACAGTAGCTCGCAAGCTTACGCATGAAGGCATACACAATGATTCATGTTAAGACATAAAGGTCAAACCCTCCAACGCATTGAATAAGTGACAAATGTGAGTACATGAACATGAAACATGAACTAAAATCACATAACAAATGATGCCAAATCATTCAAATAGGCCAAGCAATGCATGCTAGTGGACTCAATACACAAAGCTAACAAGCTAGAATGCACTATGGCTATACAAAGCATGGCATGCATGACCAAAACAACACAAATCAAAGCCTAAGCATGTTAAAACATGGACAAAAGCTTCTTGAAGTTAAGCCAAAAGCATGCTAGAATGGCATGTTAAAGCATGACACACATTAGGCTAATTCATGGAAATGCACTACAAGTACATGGAGCATGCATAGGGCCATTAAACCAACCCAAAACAGAGTCATGGCATGCTAAAACAACACCAAAAACCTACTGAAATGGAGTCAACATAAGCTAGAAAGACATGCTACTTCATGAAGCATATAAGACTAGTTTATGAAATTTACACTACAAGTGTATGAACCATGCAAGGGATGACAAAACCAAGTAAAAATAGTGGCATGCCACGCTGAAATAAGGCCTAAAATAGGCTGAGATGTGGCCAACACAAGCTTAACAAACATGCTCAAACATGAGGCATATATGGCAAGTATTCAAAATATAAGGAGATGGGATGACCCTCTCCTATTTGGGACCTCAAAACCACCTTTCCACCATTGAAATTCCTCTGAGTTTTAGTGGTAGAAAGGTCAAAACAAGGTGGTCCCAATAACTAAAAAGAAGGCACAAGAACAAGGCCAAACAAGGCCTAAAAGGGGGTAGACTACCCCAACACAAAAGTGACCTTAAACAAACATTTTAAGGGCTAAAAAATAGAACTTTTTATAGTTAAGAGTTAAGCTTAAATCAGCATGCAAATAGGGCTAAAAGCTTAAGCAAAAGCAAGGTTCAAGAGGGTAGAAACTCACCCTTGATGAACACCTTCAAGGCTGCAACTCCAGCACTCTTTTCGAACCAAAACCAGTCCAAAAGCTTCCAAAACAACTTCAAGGGACCTCGGCTCCAAGAGTATGGTGTTTGAGTGTGTGTTTGAGTACAAAAGTGTGATAAATGACACTTTAAGGCATAAAAAGGATGATGATGGAGAATTATAGAGACAAGGGTGTATGTATACCTCAAGCAAGATTTTCTAAACCTAAGGCATGAGGGAGGAGGTTCTCTCTTATAGAGAACAAATAACAAGCTTGTTGGACAAGCTTTGGCGTCAAAGCCATCCCTCCATACACGTGTATGGAGGATGGTTTCTGTGCCTTCCAGCTGGCACAGCTGTACTGAAAATATCTCCAAAAATGTGATGAAAAGCCGCCGACCACTTGAAGTGGTCGGCCAACTACTTGAAGTGGGCGGCCAACCACCACAAGTGGTTTTCCAAGAAGAAAACTGGTCAGCCACGGGTAGGACAAGTCTACAGCATGAAAACAATGTAGTGGTGTGGTGGCCGACCGGAAAATGTGCCCCCAAAGACCAAGAAAACCAGTTGGCCGGCCAGAAAACTGGCTGGTGGGAAGAAAAGTGGTCTCCAAGGGGAAGAACTAGTCTCCCACCCTTGTACCACATTCCAAACAAGGAAAACAAGGTTTGTACAAAAAACAAACCAAAAAGGATGCAAGACGAAAGTTCAGGAGGCAAAGCGAGCAGCTGAAAGCCTTGAAAACTAGTCTACGTGCATCAAAAGTGGTCTCCCGGACCACAGTGTCCCTCTAGGCAGAGGCAACAAGGTGTGGTTTGAAAACCAAGCCAAACGGAGAACGTTAAGTGGTCCCAAGACAAGGCGCGCGGCCGAAGGCTCCGAAAATCGGAAACTGGTCTCCAAATGAGAAAAGTGGTTTATGACCACGAAAAGTGGTCTACGACCACAAAGTGGTGGTCTACAGGACCTCTCCCTTCCTCCAGCGAAGAGAAACAAGGTTCGGTCCACAAACCGAGCCAAAGCACAAAGAGTTCAGAGGCCCGGAGGCGAGGCTCTCAGCCAAAACTCCGAAACCTCGAAACGAGCACGACATGCGCAATCACCGAGCGCTCAATCGATGGCGTCTGAGTCTTAAGATCGGTCAAAAATGGAGTGTCTACACCGTACTGTATCCAAATTGTTTGGTGTCGTGATCTGCACCATGATCGCGGAGGCTGGTGGGTTTTCAAAATGTTACTGGTTTGGATGGTTTGGTTTTTTGATCTTGCCGATTTGGACTCAGATTGTTTGAGGGAAAGAGATAAAGTTGTCTGATTCTTCAATTGGTGACTGTTGCTCTGTGTTTTCCCCGATTGTTTTGTTTTCAATGTCCTCATATATTATATGGATTTCGTAATTTGGTATAGCCATCCATTGGCACACTTTGTAATGGTAACCACGCATCAACTTCTGTGGTAACGTTATTGTACTGTAATGTTTACATACGTGTCACATTACGTTTCGTAAAAGTACATTACATTCGCTTATTAAATTAGAAAGTGAGAATGTGAGATTGTTATTGGGTTGTGTGAAATGGTACAGCCATACATTGGCACAATTCCGTTAGCCTCGAAGGCCGTTACGTTTAGGTTGTAATGTTAAATCACATCTGTGATGTTTGTCATTTCTGGTCTGTGTTACGTTCATTTGTATTTAGTTTGTGTTTTGCAATTGTTGTACTTTTTGAAAACATATGTGTCATATTACGGATCACAAACTTATTGGGTTTCTATTTTTTCCATTTCAATGTCACAATGTTGCTTGTTTGTGCAAAGTATTGGAATGTATGTAAATATAACTCACATACACATGGATATGAGCATGGTTTTTGTATTGTGTTGTTCCATTGTTGTATTTACTGTGGACATATGTGTCACATTACGTTTCGCAAACTCTCTGGTTTCTATTTTTTCCAATTGAATGTGACAATGTTGTTGGTTGATGGAAATTATTGGAATATATTTTAATGTTACTCTTACTTTTCATTATATATTATTCAATTTGGATTGTCATTGTTCAAATGTAAAATTTCTTATGATTGATTGTGATTGAATGTAGGTTGAACCACGTTGTACGATGTCGACGCTACTGCGCTCACATTTGATTACATATCACATATCTTCCATGCCTTGTTTTTTATATTTTTTGTAGAATGTTGTGACATGGTTAATGTTTCATTTATTTTGTTACGCAGGATATGGACATCATGCTATTTTGCACTTTCGGTTCATCCACTGTTGCTATCAGGGGTGTTAATGGGTTGACATTCAAATAATTGGTAGAAAATTTATGTGACAGGTGGGTGGATGTAACACCATCATCGATTTCCATATCTTACAAACAATCGTGTCACAAGAACCAATTCATGATGAGTAATGATGTGGATATCGGAAACATGTTTTCCATTGCAAGGTCCATTGGCGTTACCCATGTCAACGTTGCAATTGACTCGCAAAATGAGTTGGATGATTTGATTCGAGGTAATCAATTCAGTGGGACTATATCCGCAAATCAAATGGATCCTAACATTAAACAATTACCGGGTCCCGAAACTAACGTAGATTTGTTGCCCAATTATTGTCGCCACAGTGAGAAAACGTTGATGACAGTTGATTGGTCACACGACATTTGTCATGTAGGCCAATGTTTCGAAGGGGGTGTTGCTGCTTTCCGTTTGGTTTTGTCCAAATATGCTATTGAGTGTGGGTTTGACTTCAAATTTGTGAAAAATGATTCAGTGTTGGTTATGGCTGTGTGCATGTTGTGAGAGTAAAAAAGGTGTACATGGCCGACACATGGAAGGGTTTAAACATGCAATGGATACTTTTACTTGAAGAAGTTGAACAACTTGCATAATTGTGGTGCTGTTGTTCACACTGGGAAGAATAGTAGACTCAACTCTGAATTGGTTTGCAATATTATTGGTGATCGGTTATGTGATAAGCCGCTTACACGTCCCATTGACGTCGTGTTTGACCTAAAAATGGAGTACGGACTGAATATTAGTTACCACATAGCCTGGTTGGGTGTGGAGAAGGCAAGAGGCAAAGTGTATGGTGACTATCATGTTTCATTCGATTAACTTAGGTGGTACGCGGATGCGATTATGCAGTACAACCCTAGGAGTTATGTCAACTTGGATTTTGAGCAGTCAATCGGCCGATTTAAGCGGTACTTCATATCATTCAAATCTTGCATTGACGGATTCAACCATATCCGTCCATTATTGTTTCTTGATGGCACTTTTATGAAATGGAGATTTAAAAGCAATTTGCTTATAGCAACGGGGAATGATGGCAACAAAGGTACGTGTCTTACGATGATTACTTCAAAATTCCATATAGTAACACATCACATTGCAACTAAATATTTTTTATTAGTCCACTATAGCAGTGGGTGATCCCCAATGGCAAGATTATTTCCAATTTAATGTTATTTTCATATCATTGTGTATGGTGCGATTTGAATTGTGAACAATTGTTAATGTGAACGTAAACTTTGTTAAAAATATTACACATCTAACATAAAACTTGTCAAATCTGCCAAGTTTATTCCCATTAGCTTTTGCTATTGTTGACTCCGAAATGACTGCAAATTGGACTTCGTTTTTACAGCATCTGCCAAACGTTGTTAGTAGTGACCGCACATTAACTTTCGTATCTGATCGTAATGCTAGGTTGCTCGAATCCTTGCCTACTATATTCCCATTTGCACACCCTGCGTACTACTTATAACATCTCCAAGCAAATTTGAGGGACAAATTACAATGGGTTAACAACCGTGTCCGTTTTGGTTTAATGGCCAAGTTGCGCGAATGTGCATATGCTCCAACCGAGGCTTCGTTTCAACACCATTTGACCAAGCTAAAAGGATCAGGACGATCTAGAATAAATAATTTCTTGGATGATATGCCACCGAATCATTGGGCCAACGCGTATTTCAGGTTTGTACGATACTTACATGAGCTAAAATTGAAAGTACCCAATATGTGACAACATTTTCATTATGTTTTCATAATGTCAACAAGGGCAAACGGTATGGGGAAATGACCTCGAACGCTGCAGAATCGTTTAATAAATGGATACTTTATGCCCGCAACTACCCAATCACAAGGTTGGTTGATAAAATCAGAAATCAGATAATGATTATGAGGGCTAAGCGTAAATTATTGGCTACTAATTAGAATGGGTTACTTTGTCCAAAAATAGAAAGCTGTGTTAGGGAGGTGTACTCCAATAGTTGCACATGGATTGTTAGCCAGGCAAATGAAGAGATATACGAGGTCCATTCATTTCCAACGGTGTTGGTAGACATTGGCAAGCATTCATGTTCATGTTTCCAGTGGCAATTGAATGGATTCCCATGTGCACATGCGGTGGTTGCAATATAGAATAGTGGAAGGAATTTTAGTACATGTGTTGAACAATATTTCACTGTGGAACTGTACAAAGCAGCTTATTTCGGATACATTTAGCCAATACCAACAATTGACAAACCCTCCTTCTCAAAAGATGACTTCATCATATATCCATCGGCAATTAAACGTCCTCTAGGGCGACCGAAGAAGAATCGGATACCATCTCGGGGAGAGAAACTACGTCAGATCACGTGCAGTCGATGTGGCCGCATAGGCAGCCACAACTGAAAGACATGTAAAGAACCAATTTAGTAATAGACATTTAGCGGGAAAGTTTTATAATCAGTTTTGAATAGCAACATCGTATTATCGTAGTAGAATGTATCGAAACAAAAATGATGACAAATTTTAATAAGTGAACACATTATATTATAAGTGATCATTCAGCTGGTTTTTTCCTTCACACTGCATTCATTCATATGTTAGGTTTACATATTTATTTATTTGTCCATGCAACTATATGTTTCAAACCAGCAAAATACATTTGGGTAGTGCGTTGCATGCTGGCCTTGTATGTGAGAAGACATAGTTTTTGAAGCTAGGTCACGTTGGTGTTATTCTCTCAGTGTGACACAGGTTATCCTGGAACCAGTTCATCAATCTTAAATTACAACATATTCTTAACAGATTAAATTGACAAAGCACACCCCAACGTTAATGTGCCAGCATACATACTTACTGAATGACAATTTCAAAATGTGAGGCATCTACAGACAAAGTGACATTTGGTAAATGAAAACTGAACCACATCTATCTAACAAAACCCACCACCCTAAACATCCTATCACAAGTAGTAAACACTCCAATACATTCACCTTCATAATATTTAAAGTATATATGGGAAGTCAAATTTTGTTATAACAATCCACCATCAACACATAACGTGAATGTCCAAAGCAACAATTTCCGCAACGTAGACTACAAACGCCATGTTATCAATCCTTAATCTTTTTAGTTGCATTTTAATCTCCCTATGACAAGTTCCAAACACTATCATACATTGACCATCACAATCTGCATATGAGAGATGAACAACCAAGATCCCTTCTAACCTTCACATTCACATTCACAATCACATTAATTTTTGCATTAACATTTACACAACCACATTAACATTTACCTTTTCCGACTCCCTAAGACAAGTACAAAACACTATCATACATTCACAATCACAATTAGGGTATTATAAGTAGACAACCAAGATCCGTTCTGACATTCACATTCACATTCACATTCACCTTCACGTTCACCATCACAGTAACATACACATTCACATTTACACAACCACATTCACATTTACATTTTTCCACTCCCTAAGACAAGTACCAAACACTGTCATACATTCACAATCACAATCTGGGTATTAGAATGAACAACCAACATCATTTCTGACATTGACATTCACATTCACCTTCACATTTTAAGTCACATTAATGTTTACATTCACATTTACACAACCACATTCACATTTAGGTACCTAACATTCCTACTGCCCTTAACTTCCTACTGACATTACTGAATGACACATAAAGCCATATTACCAAAACCAAGTGCATACAAAAAATAATGAATTAATCATTATAACATATTCCGAAAACAAAATGTACGAATCCTCAATCCTTATTAACAATGCAACCAAAAACATCAAAAACTTCCAAAATTTGTTTACCAGCAAACGTACTATACCATTCAAAAACTAATTAACCGTGAATTTATACCAAAAATATTAATGATGCACTCATCCACCACCATTGGTAGATTGTCAATTGGCAACAACAAATGACCTTTTCTAGTCATTCACAAATGATTTCACCATACCGGCTCGCATCGTTTTGCAGCTCTCCCCTCCCATTGACTTGTCCACATCTAGGTGACGCACAAGTTGCTTCATAATGAAGCATACTATAATTCCACAATCGTTCCTATTACAAAAATTTAAGACATTAGTAACAACGCCAAAACAGACCACGTGCAATGTATGGAAACATGAATGACATACGTTGCAAAGAAACGTAACACACACTCATGAGTCTGCTTTTTGTTGCGAACAATAATCAACCACTAGAAGTCCTTCACCAAGTCTTGTGTTTCAACTGTGCCAACCTTCAGTCTCTGGTTTATGTAATACTCAAAGTATCCCTTCTACATTGTTGTCAAATTAATATTACCAAGTAATTAGTTTTGTTGTCCAAAATAAAATACAAAGATCACTACAATTAACTAATTCACATTTATTAACCAGCAACCCCGCTTCCCAGTAATGTTTGTCTTCCCTCCCATGTCTTGGTTTCATTGAGTTGTAATGCATCCAAAACCCCTCCTCAGTGTCATAAACCATTAGTGTCCAATGGTTATCTAAGTGGATTGGGAATTGAATATATCTGGCCTTGAGGGCATGAGGGGACCGCACGACCAAGTACCTGTCACGTACATCTTCGCCCACATCTCTAATCGTAGACTGCACACATTTATTTTTGTGTTCACTAGCACAAACGAAAAATGACTAAAATCAATTCATCAAAGGCCACGCCTTACCAAACATAACGTGCTGAAAATGCATGATTTTTTCTCATCCGTGGATACAAGCGCCTTGATCTGCTGCTCGTACATCAACATTTCCACGTATTCATCAATCACCTACGTGCACAAATAAAACATCTATGATTTTGCTTCCCTCGTATACATTTACGTAAATTGCATATGCATGTTAAGAAGCTTCAGAAGTTTGAAGAATAATTAGGGATACCATACTTACATTGCCTCGTAACGTCAGCCCCTTAACGATTACTCGTATGTCATTGAAAGACACAGAATTGGAACCATTCTGCCCAGTCTAGACTTGCACACTACCAGTTAAACAAAACATTTTGTGAACATTAAATTCATGTACAAATGCAAAACGGTAATAGTAAGTTGCGAAACCTACCTGTCCCCCCCTTTTCTCGTACGCTTCTTTAAGATTGTCTTTCTCTTTCGTTGATAACAACTTCCAGATCGATAAACGATTAGTCAAGTCGAACCGAGAAAATGTCCTCTCCGGCTCTGCAAGGTCATCAACCTCTATGATCTCATCTTGTATTTTTTGTTTATCGGCACACTTTCCCCCCATTGACCACACCATTATCAGATGGTTTCATCAACCTCCCCAAAACCAATGGGTATTCATACTCTGGCAGTTTGTGCTCCTTTCTATTTTTATTTTTAATGTTTCTCAAAAGCGAATTATGCAACGCAGTTGTTGTTCCAGTAGTTTGATTAATCCCAGGCATTATATCCACATCACACACCACATGCCCAATGTCGTCGGTCGGGGTCACATGACTATCCACCCCTCGTAACTCTGTCTTCTTATTCACATCAGATAGAGATGACGTTGACAATGGCATAGTGTCAAGTATATGTTTGCCTCACAATGGTACATGTCTTGATTACTTTGCTTCATCTCCTGTATACCAACAGCTACTTGGGTGTATTCATGCACTACATACTCCTCAAACTGTTCCACAAGCTTCGCGTTTTTGTCGTTAAGCTCATCTACTAGCTCTTTCATCCTTTCAATGTCACATTCCTTTTGGTTATTGGTCAGTGTGATTTCATGTGCTAACTTCCTACATTTTGCTTCGTTTGATGCCCTCATTGTTGACAGTTGTGTCTCTAAAGCAAATATGACATCAGATTTATAGTTGAGTTCTATCTCAAGCACACTAATTTTAACCAATGCTCTCTGGTATTCTTCAGACGTAGACGCACACTAACCACAATGACCATTACTATCAGCACCACCTTTGTTGACATTTCTTTCATTTTGTACATTTTCCTTTACGTTGTCCAATCCATGGACACTAATACCATCAATTGAACCCAAAATGCTGCCATCTACAATTATCCCAGTAGTTGAGCCCATGTTCCCACCAACCCCATTGCGATACGAACATTCGGCATTTACTCTATTTTCCTTAACGTCTTTCGCCTTCGTGATGCTCCATTCAGAATGACTCATGTGCAACTCTCCTACTACAACCTGCAAACAAAATACAAAATAAAAATCACAAATAGTAATTGCAACATCTAATATTTACGCTAATAGTACACAAATTCATACTTCAACATCATGCGGCTGATCGATGTCCACTGCTCTTATCTTTGTGACCAACTTGCTGATATCCAATTTCATGAACCTCGGAAATCCATCTCCACGATTAGCTTGTATCAAGTTGGTGTGCTCACATATCCAAAATTGTGTAACCATAGGTTAAAAACATAAGTTGTCAAATTTATTTGAAACAATTACACATACCAAAGCTACCAAACAAAATCAAAATTATAATGTGGGAAAAACAAAAAACCAAAGCACTTACAAGCAGAGCAATTACACATCCAGTAACTTTCTCAGGCTTAGAGTAAAATCCCTTAATTGACTCCATCAAAGTTGCGCAGATTGCTCCAGCCCAATCATATGTTTTCATGTTCTCTAGATCCTCAACAACCTGGACGAACCCCCATTCCACGGTCTCGCCCGAAGTGGCAAAGAATAACTTTCCACATAAGTACAAACACAGTAACTTTGCAACATCCTGGTGGTCCTGACTAGTGTTCCCAAGTAATGCATCTATTAACAGATCCTTAATGGTCTTCAAGTTTATGCGTGCTATGTTGGGACACCTTCGTTGGATGAAGTCAGTCGGAAGTCTTGGCCCATGTGACACATCTAAACTCTTCTTGCCACCATAAATTCCAAATATTAGTTGCATATCGATGCTCGTCAACTCAATGTGTTTACCACCAATCATGAAAGCAGACTTCTCTGGATCAAATGTTTGAATGATCCTCATTATAATGTCATCACATTTTTTGAATTCATGTTGGTTTAGATCAGTTTTTTCGCATTGCATCCAACAGAAACCAAAATGGTGTTTTGCTGAAGATGATGTAAATGCTCATCTTTCCGATTTGACGCTGCCGCCAGCTTCACAATTCCAGTGATGTTGGAACAGTAGCAGAATCTTGATTGTTTGGTCAGTGGTCATATTTCAGCTTCTTTCCTTTTCGAACACTGCTTTGCTTTACTGCGTTCATATTCCGTGACGAAGTTAGACACCGTTGTCTTTTACCAGATATAGTCCCTTCACAGATGTTCACTTTCGCCTTGGACCCCTTTTGTGGTGTACCTTTAATTGTTCCTCCTGAAAAACATGCCACAAATATTTCACATTTTGTATACAAATAAGTAGCCACTAATAACTTATGTGAATATGTAAATTAATAGGAATATGTAACAATATATATTAATATGTTCCTCCTAAATATTAAAATATGGTACGATAACATGTGCTTGTACATGTATTCAATTCAAACCCATTCACATACCCACGCCGTAGATTCACATTCTAATTGGATGACAATACAACATGTCAAGACCAAAACATTCTATACGTATGCCTCAACAACTGTGTTTACTTCATTCACTGATTGTTAAAATTAATTACAAGATTTTCACATTCCATTGTGCTTTACTCGTGTTAGTTTGACATGCCTTTTTTGAGTAGAAACCATTTAATTCACATCATTCTTTAGTATGAATGTACTTATAAATCATGTAAACATAATCTAAATGACACAATAGCATTGTGATTCAAAGCATGACAACACTATTGGTTCATTACAACAAATTAAAAAATAACAAACATGGGGGTTAACGTCTTCACCCCAAAACACAACATCTAGCATAACATGGCGTATGCCATTTTATCAACTAATGTCACAATAAAAGCCATAGTGTGAAATGAGTCAATTTCCATGTAACACACCCCAAACACGAACGTGACAACATTTAAAGGACACGTGCATGTGCCACATTGTGCATGTGTTGTTGTGTGAGACAATGCAACATATTCAAATTCAAACGCGAACCAAATCTACCCAACACAAACCACAACCCGTAGGCATATTATTCAACCCACATAACAACGATTTATGATGATATGGAAATTACTCCATCAAATATTTCATACCTTAACACATAACTACACACATGTTCACAAAAACACCAGTATAGTATGCAACGTGAACATCAATAATGGGAGACATGCCAATTTGCTAAATAATGTCAAAATGTAAACAAGACTGACCTACATGAATATTGGTGTACAACAAACTACAAACACGAACACGAACGTGATAACTTAAAATGTGCAAATGAAACCACAACCACATCCTGAGGTTGTGTTATGCGCATTATTTGACTAACTGTGACAATCAACTAGCGTTGTCCTAAATATTCAGTTGCACATTCACAGTTCAAACATGTAATATTCTCCCCGCAAATTCCAATAGACATTATAGCAAAAATTACCGTCACACAATTCAGAAATTTAGAAGTAATTACGCACCCACATACACAGACATGTTTTCAAGTGTGACTGTGAAGTACTTGACGTAACCATGAATAATGTCACGCATGTCGATTAATGCAATAATTTGAACCAAAAAATAAACGAACATGTGCTACGTGAAGCTTGACAAGCAAAACCACTACGAACACGAACACGAACGTGGCCTCTTCATATGCTGACATGAAACCACAACCACACACCCCAAATCATGTTACTTTCATTGTTCGTCTCTATGTCACAATCTACAAACACTGTCCCTCGAATATCTTGACACATTCACGAACCTTAAAGTACATCAAAATAGGACATGGCACCAGCCACATTCGTCAACTTACTTTTATATCTGAATGAAAACAACCAAACGACACCGTACCACAACGTGGCACTATATACACAGTCCAACATACATATGCTTCCACTCACAATAAACAATAATTTAACATTGGGTGACAATTACATTCATTAACTGTACAACACATAACACCAAGATGTCACCATTCACATCCAACAACTTATTTTTTAAAGTTAATGCGCAGAACCAAATGACATCGTACCACAACAAGAAACCCCCAAAAACAGTCTACCAAACATGATACTTTGCATGGTTTGAAAAAAAAAAAAAACAAACAAACAAACAAATAGACCACGTACCGGCAATACGACAACGAATTAAGCACAAAACACTCATACTGGACAAACAGCCGAACCCCCATCCTACAACCCCCACATACATACTATTTTCAAATCGGAAACTATAAAATCCTTTATTCCTCACAAAACTCACAAAACATACAACTAACATTACATATTATGGCTGAAATTAACCGAAATTATCAAAAACCCCATATTCACATAAATCCTAGTTCTGGGTTGTTAATCAAAATCAAATGAATGAACATTGCAAAACATGGGGCAAATCAACACTTATGTTTCGGAGCCATCATTCCTCCTCGTTCACCGGAAACGATATTTCGATAGCACCTTCCCATCAAACATGTCGATCGAATCGCGCCCCTTCTCCTGTTCGTGGTGGGTTTCGAAATGTTGTCAACTGAATCAGCCGTTCACATTAGCATATAGCCACAAAACATATCTACTTCTTTTTTATCCCTAAAATTTTGCCTAACTGAGCCTGTAATTTCCACATATCACGTGTATTTTGAATTTCAAAATCACATTCATATGGATATGATCTATGGTAACATTTAATTTCTTATATATGATTTTTATATTATTTATGATATTAACAACTACTATTAAGGGTAAATGTGTCGAGTAACTTCCCATAGGACTTATGGGAACATAAGTTTTTACTTAGGACCATATGTAACATAAGTCTCCAAAATAGGACTTATAAATAATTCTCCCTTAATGTAGAGCCTAAATAGCTGGCCCATTTCTTATTCTACCCATGGACCTTATTGTAAAGTTGGACCTAACTCTCCATTTGGGCTTGTGAATTGCATTTTGTAAATATATATATATGTAATAAAAAAATATACTAACCACTGCTCAATAAGTGTTGATTAAGTATGTAAGGGTTTCTTTTCCCACTTTTAATGCTTTAATGTAGAGCCTAAATAGCTGGCCCATTTCTTATTCTACCCATGGACCTTATTGTAAAGTTGGACCTGACTCTCCATTTGGGCTTGTGAATTGCATTTTGTAAATATATATATATATAATAAAAATACTAACCACTACTCAATAAATGTCGATTAAGTATGTAATGTAGCATTTGGTTTATTAGAATGAAGTGAAATGGAGTGATCATTTTATTAAAAAATCCATTCTCATATTTGGTTAGACTAAAAAAGTGATAGACATGTGCATTACAAATGAAATAATCTGTCACCATTTTAAAAGAATGATTATTCTATAGGAAAATCTAAAGAATCACAATTTCATTACATTCCACCTCATTCCAATGAACCTAATAGAGTATAAATGTACAAAATACTTGAAATATGTTAAAACTATATATAAAATATAAAAATATATAAAAATGTATGAAAATATATGAATTATGTGTTGGAGTTTTAATTTTTGACATTAACAGAACTGTAAAATAAAATATGTAAAGTTTAAAAGACAGAAAAGGTACAAATTGGGGAAAATGGAATGTTACAAAGTACTCCAAAAATTGCCCAAAGTTTGAAATAATTGAACTATTTCTGACACTCAATGTTTTGCAACATTTGCATAATATTGAAATATGTTGAAGAATTTTCCTCATGGGAAAAGAATTTTCACATCTTGCATCATGACAAATTCCTTCAATTTTTAACCAAAATGATTGACATACACTACTTTTAGACTAAAATCATATAGAATGATGTGCACATTTACATTTTCATTAAACATAATCTTTTTTGTTTCTAATAAATCATTTTGTATATAAATTCAATTTGTTTAGCGATACCTATTTTATAGAGATTTTATAAAAATGGCATTTGTGATCTACTCCAAAAAAAATAAAAAAATATATATATTTGAAATAATTTTGGGAACTACTTCTAGTGTAACGCCTTCAAAATAATACATAAAACCCATTATTTTAGACATGCAATGACATAAAGAAATCAACGCATTTCCATTTATCAGAGTAGTCCTTACAACAGTATTACATGTTAACAACAAAAGCAAATGCCCTACAGGCTTCCAGCTTTCGAAGTTAACACTTGGTTACACAAAAGAAGAGTACTAACTCTATACAAAATAAGCCCTTGGCTTGGTATACATGTAATACAAACAAAATAATCAAAAAGAGTCTTCAACTCCCATATCTATCCAAGCTAAGTCCTTGGAGGTGGCTTGCTACCTGTACCTGAAAATAATGTCCCATATAGGATAAGCCGACGCCTAGTAGAGATATGCTAAACACAATATGAGCAGTAACTAAGACTTTAGCAATTGATAAATGTTAAATTCCCATAAATCAATTCTTAACCCATTTCCGTTACATGATCACCATATCCATGTTCCATTTCCTTTTTCATTTCTTATCAAGTTCACAATTCACAACACCGGCTCTGAACCTGGCCAACAACTTACATGTGACAGTAACTCATATTAAATGTTTCCTCTTTTACATTAGATAAGCTTACAAGCTATATCAGTACTTCGATACATAAGCATATAAGCTATATCAATATCTCAACAGATAAGTATACAGGCTGCATCCACACTTCAACAAATAAGCATATGAGCTATATCAACACTTCCATAGATAAGCATAAGAGCTGTACCAACACATTAACTGACAAGCATATGAGCTGTATCAACGGAGTCCATCCCCTATCTTCTCCCAAACAACATCCAGTTTAGAGGTCCATCACTTATCTTCCCCTAAACCGTAGAGTACATCCTCTATCTCCTCCCACACACACAAGGTATATACTCATAAGTCATATACACAATCAATCAATACATAACGTTAATGTATTCTATCAACTGTCATACTGTATGACACATCCAATTGATTAGTTTTAGTTTGCCTAATCATCATGCATTGTCTACAACAATCACAACTACCCTCCACCGTAGCCTAAAGCAATTATTTCTAAACAGATAATAAAAGCTCCAACAGATAAAATATCAATGTTTTCAAAGGTGAGTGATTAATAAATCCAACTCCACCATTCTACCATATACCAAGCCAATTTCATTATTTCTAACTCAATTCCATATAATCACAATTTTCCCAAACTAATTATACCAATTAATTTAGTCAACAAATTAGGGTTCTCTACCCCATTTCCCAACATCAACCCAATGGTTCAAATATCAACAACTAACAACAATAGCATCATTTTGAAACCCAAAATACACATTTTAGAATCAAAATAACAAAACCCACTTCTAACATTTTCAAACCCCAACTTCCCAAAATCAACCATTTAACAAAATGCCCAAAGATCTAGGTTAAAACCCATAAGAGTGAGCAGGAATCCCTACCTCAAATTCGGAGCTCGAATAGAGGATTTGAAGAAAACCAAAATGCTCCAAACACCAAGATCCACGGATCAAAACAAAGCCCTTGACGATCAATACAACTTTTACAAAGACCGAAGGAAAGGAAAGCACTCTAACTAGGTCAAACCCTAGAGAGAAGGGAGTTTCTAGAGAGAGGGGCTCTCAAAAAATGTTTTTGGGAAAGTAAGAGAGAGAGAGAGAGAGAGAGAATGTAAAAAGTGATTTCAAAATGCCCAGCTGCCAACTGATATACGACATTCCCGCTCGAGCGGAGAACACAACGCTCGAGCGTCAAGAACAAAAGACTAGGTCCGCTCGAGCTCAATAAAGTCCGCTCGAGTGCCAAGACACAGGAATAAAGTACATCCACTCGAGCGCGAAAACCAATCCACTCGAGCATAGATTTCCCCCTCTCAGAACTTACACAAAAAATGTACCACTCGCTCGAGCGCCAACAAGACCGCTCAAGCGTGACCCGCTCGAGCGCAGGAAACCCACTCGAGCGTAGAAAACACACCTGCAAAAGTTTTGCAGGAACACAAAATACTGGAAGTGTGTAAACCCCGCTCGAGCGCAAGAAGGCCCGCTCGAGCGGATAACCAAAAACCAAACTCAGCTCGAGTGTAGGATTACCCGCTCGAGCATAACGCCAAAAAGTTGGGCAACTAGATTTGAGACTTAGGCTTAACCAACCTGTAACAAACCTGCCCAAAACATTCCAAAATCCAAACACAAAGTGTAAAGGATGCAAACAAGATAATTACCACTATCAACTTCACGAAACCGAGTCCGGAATACAGCTGAACAGTAAAGGGACAACCGGGATCGCTATATCTAGCACTCAATGTTTAGCAATAATATTTGCAAAATACTGAAATACACAAGGAAATGTTTTTTTATTCCCTTCTATTTATTTTAAAGATTGGATACAGAGAAGAGTTAATTGTGTGAGATTATAAATATAAAAAGGATGAAGTTAATGCAATTAAAATTGACATCGTTTGACAAAGTAATACCATACAATATTTATTATTATTGTTATTTACTAAATGTTTTTATTAGATTCAATGAAATGGAATTCACATATATGTAGAGGCTTCTTGTTGTGTACATGAAGTAAGAAAAAGCAAATATAGAAAATGGATGAGATTGTCAGGTCCAAAATAATTCTACAATGACCTATGTGTTCCCATACCATTAAATTCTATTTTGGATTTTTTTTAAAAAAATTAAAAATTTAGAGCCTAATACTAATGCGAGTCATTGTAAAGTGAATATATGATAGAATTCAAATAGAATCAGCTTAATCATAAAGTCAGTGAAGCACTTGCTTTAGACCCACTACTTCCCAGGCTTATACAAAAGTCCCCTATATTACATAAATTTTCTTTTAAAATGAAAATAATTAAATTTACTACAAAACTCAAAAAGTAAATGCACCTTACACCTGTAATAAAGCCCTAGAAAAGTTAAACCAACTCTAGAAAAAAGTCCTACAAAGGCTTATATGGAAATTTGAATGAGAAGATATTATGCAAAAACTTTAGAGTTATCCTTAATTACTTAATTCTATAATATTTATTTGTCCAATTAAAGGGTAACTTACATATTATACGCCTACACTTTATAATTTCACGTATTTTACTTTAATCTTTCATTTTTTAATTGTAATAATTAACTCATTGCACTTTCAATCAAATTTTAATATGACCCCTTCTATTAATGAAAATTATCATGTGATCCTTACATGAGACATTTTTAAAACAAAAATGTAATTTTCTTTCATTTTCTACTTATTCTATAATTTTTCACTTTATTTCTCTCTCTACTACATTTTTGTAACACAACAAGGAAGGGGTGGTTGGTGGTATTGAGTTTAGAAAACACAATAGACAGAAAATATAGTAAAAAGATAGAAAGGATAAATTATACAAATAGTCCCTATAGTTTGGGGTTTGTGTCATTTTGGTCCCTAACTTTTTAGTTGTGACACATTTGACTCTGAATTTTGAATCTTGTTCCAAATAAAGACAATTGAGGATATCATTAGATTTTTTAAGGGTAAAATTGTCAATTTGATAAAAATATAAACTAATTTGACAAAAATAAATGTCAAACAAATATTTTTGAATTTTTAAAAATTAGTTCTACCTACTAAAAATAAAATTATGTAAAATTAATAAATCTTTTAGACATTTATTTATTTTTTTACCAAATTAATTTTTGTTATGTGTTTGGATGTTGATCATGTAAAATTAATCATGTAATTTTTATTAATTTTATATAATTTTATCATTGGTGGATAAAAATAATTTTTAAAAAATTAAAAATATTTTTTTGACATTTATTTTTGTCAAATTAGTTTGTATTTTATCAAATTGACGATTTTACCCTTAAAAAATTTAATGATTTTTTCAATTGTCCTTATTTGGAATAAAATTCAAAATTCATGGTCAAATGTGTCACAATTAAAAAGTCAGAGACCAAAGTGACACAAGTCCCAAACTATAGGGACTATTAGTGTAATTAACCCAGATAGAAATGGAAATGGAAATGAATAAAAATATATATATAATTAAAAAATGAGGAATCAAAGTGAAATTTGATATAAAGTATATAGTGTAGCCTACCCCAAATTAAAATATTGTTTAGGATGACCTAAATAAGTGTATTTTTTATCTTTTTATAAAAAGATGTGCAGAAAAATAGAGAGGTGATGTGATGAAAAAAAGATAAAAATATGAATTATTTTGTAGTAGCCAAACTTGGCCCAAGTTTATTTCTCAAAGCCCCAAAATTGTACTCTTTCATCTTGGAAGACCCTAATAATAATAAGGAAAATGTCTCGTAGCTCAAATTTTGTGCCTCAAAAGTGGCTCAAATGGCCAAAACGACGTCGTTTTGGCCATTTTTATGTTGTTCTGTACTCAAAACGACGTCGTTTTGACCTTTTGAGCCACAAAATTTGAGCTACGTGGCATTGCCGTAATAATAATAATAAATCTTGCATAAAGGCCTAGCAAACTATTAAAACTTAATTATTAAGGCTTGACATTCAAAAGTAAATCTTCATTAGTCAAAAAACAAAACAAAATAAAACAAAAAATTTCTTATTCAAAGACCATCAAAATAAATAGTATAAATAAATAAATCCTCCTTATTCATAACTTATCAAGACAATCTACGCTCCAATATCTAGTAAGAGGGAAAAAAAAAACTTCCAATCTAAAAATCCAACAAACTCTCCTACTCTTTATCCAAACTTCTCAAGACATTCTATAAATAAAAAATTAAAAATTAAAAATTAAAAATTAAAAATTAAAAATTAAAAAAATTAAAAATTAAAAATTAAAACTTAAAACTTAAAAATTAAAAATTAAAAATTTCATATCTAAAACTACCAACAAAATATAAACTCTCTTTATCCAAATGCCCTAATATTAAATATAATAAAACTCATTTAAATAACAAAATAAAAAGCCCTCTTTATCCCTAATGTAACAACCCCCAAAAAATAGATACCAAACTACATCCAATAGACCTCATTAAAAATGTGGAAGCTAGATAAGTCTCAAATCATTCGATGTCATAACATTTCCAAAACTATACTTCATTCATAAATGTAATACCCCGAAATTCATCATCAATTAACAATGTTAATTTAAGAACATTAAGACTAAATGAAAAAAGTTAACACATTAAATATTTGTTATATGGCTAAAAAATTATCTCTTTCCCCTTAAACTATTCATGTGTTTACATCATTGTACAATTACATTCTTCAAATAATGACAACAGTTCAATGGATAAGAGATAATGCAAAATATAAATACTCTAAGGCAAACATCTTCTCAAGAAGTGCCCTCGAATACACAAAAGATGGAATCTAGTTTGCAATACAAACGAATAGCTTGAGGCTTCAACACATAGCACATAAACGAGCCTTCGTGCTCCCATCCAAGACTACATCTTGATGCCAATCACTTTGGTAGCACGTCAACATCATTCCCTAAAAGGTTGTTAATTTTGGGATGAGCAATTGACCAGTAGGAAATATCATTAACAAATTATATAATTAATCAAGACGCATATGATCATGCCATGTAAGAGATGAGAAAACACCAAGTCCATTCCTTTTCAAAACCATGATGCCAAATTATGTAATGTCAATAACAAATTCTCATCCAAAACATGGGATATAAATACGCTATTATGTCCTGATACAAGAGTTGTATACCACAAATACATATGTATATATACAATAATCACACATTTGCTGACTCTATAAACTGGGCGTTGGGCACCCAAGACCTTACTCCTCCACATTTTCCAACTCCAAAAACGGTGGGTTCGTTGACACCCAAAATCATGTTCTACACATTCGCCGACTCTAAAAATGGCATGCTCGTGGACACCCAAAAACCTTTCACACATTTGTCCAACAATATGCACATGACAGGACAATTGGATACCTTGACTCCCCCTACCGGTACCAATAAACAATACACAACTCAAAACCAAAACCTGACTTGCTATTTAGACCCATACGCTATTTATCCCCTTCCAACACTTTCCAAACATTAACCATTTAGAGCCACAAAGTATAATTAATCAATGTGTATGATGCGTGAGTTTCTAAATCTCAATTTCCCTAGGGTAGTTTCTATTCACAATAATTCAATAATTTATATATTCACAATTAAAAGGATTCTTCAATTCATACCCATCATCATCTCAAGGTGGTGTGTCAAGAGGTTCCCAAAATTTCATATTCTAACATAAAAATCAAGTCAATACATTCAACTTCAAGATTAGGAGACCAATTGAACCAAATCCTCATTTTTTAAACAAATTTGAAAATTAGTGTTTTAAGAAAAGTTGGAATTTTCCCTTTTAAGGCTTTTAAAGGCCAATTCTCATCATCCATAACACAATCATCATCATACATATAAACTCTTCAAAGAAAATCATGAGATATAACCCTTTTTTATCAAACCCGTTGGATAATATACATATCCTCATACATCTTAATATCGATATATATAATGAAAATACCATATGTCTCTCAAATCAAAGATATAACAAGTTAAGAGTACCCCTACCTTAAGATTGAAGACAAAGAATGGAGACCCAACTCTAAGCTCCAAAATAAAGCGAAATAATCGGTAGAACTCTTGATCTAGGCTTCCCTTTCAACTCTCTTGAAGGAACTAAGGTAGATTTAAGGTAAAAACTAGAGAAATCAAGTGTTGTAGGGTTAGGGTTTTCGAAAATGGGTGTTAGAGAGAGAAAATATGTGAAAAAGTGAAAGAGAAATGAGTTTAGATCAACTTTTAAATGTGATGTCCCAAACAAACCACTTGAGCGAACTTTCCGTCGCTCGAGCGAAGTGCTCAAAATTGAAAAGAAAGCTCAAGAAGTAAACGCAAGGTCTTAGTATTTTTGTAGAGCTACGGTGGAAATACTAGGAGTCTTATTTCTACACTCGAGCGACAACTTAATTGCTCAAGTGGTCTCGCCTGCAAATAGGCAAGATACTAGGAGCTTCACATCACTGCTCGAGCGACCGGTTGATGCTCGAGCGGTAACCCAAAATAGATTGTTACAATCTACCCCCCTTAAAGAATTTCATCCCTGAAATTTCGTAATTCTTGTTAACAACAACTCCAACATACCCAAAGAAATCGAATACTATAGTGACAACAATCCTAACAATCACAATATCACTAATTAAGAACAAAAACAAGTCTTAATTCAATTAATGATATGAAAGTCTAAGTTTCTAAGAAAGTAACACCTTTTTATTACTTCTCTTCATGCGTCAACATACATATAGCTGAGGAAGACAACAGATTAACAAGATTACATGTTATTAAACAAACCTGGATATTTCCCTCAGACCTCAACTTCTCGTTCCCAAATAGCTTCTTCTATCCCATGATGATGCCACAACACTTTGACTAGAGGAATGGTTTTGCCCCCCAAAACTAGCTCTCGAAAATCTAAGATTTTACCAGTTTTTCTTCATATGAAACGTTCTCATATACTTCTAAGCTTGTCCAATCTAAGACATGAGAAGGATCAGGTTCATACTTATGAAGCATGAAAACGTGAAATACATCGTGCACCCTGGATAGTTGCGGTAGTAAGACAGGACAATAGGCTACTTCTCCCATTCGTTTTATAATATAAAATAGACCAATAAACCTAGGTGATAATTTCCCACTTCCCCTAAATCTCATCAAACCCTTCCTAGGTGATATCTTCAAAAACACATGATTACCAACTTCAAAAGATAGAGGTCTTTTCTCCAGTTGACATAAATCTTCTGTCGGCTTTGAGCCGTGATCAACCTCTTCCGAATAAGAGCCACTTTCTCGATGGTCTCACGAACTAACTTGGGTCCAAGCATGGGTGAATCCCCCACCTAGGTCAAACATACCAGTGATCTACACAAACTCCTATACAAGGCTTCGAAAGGTAGCATCCCAATGCTAGCTTGGAGACTATTATTGTAGGCAAACTCTGCTAGAAGCAAGTGCCTCTCTCAAGAACCCCTTGAAATCTAATACGCTAGCTCTCAACATATCTTCTAGGATTTGGATGGTGCACTCAGACTGGCCGTCCATCTGGGGGTGATAAGCGGTGCTAAAAGTCAACTACGTACCCATAACATTTTACAAACTCTGTCACCACTGTGTGGTAAAATGAGGGTCTTTATCCAAGACGATGCTTTTCGAAACCCCATGGACCGAAATAATCTCTCTAACATAAAGCTCAGCCAAATAATCAACTGAATTACCTATACACATAACAAGAAAATGGGCTGACTTAGTTAGTTGATCCACAACTACCTAAACCGCATCAATACCGCTATGTGTTCTAGGAAGGCCTGAAACAAAGTCCATAGTAATATGCTCCCACTTCCACTCAATTATTGGTAAGTGTAGACACCCCATTTTTTACGGCCCTTACGACTTGGACGTCATCGTTTGCACACCCAATGATGTGTCTATATGCTTGTCAAATGCTCGAAGCCCTTAGCGGAATGCCACAACTTTGAGCCTTTCAAACACTGCACCCCTGTTGCCTTTGTTTTTGGACCAAACCTTAAGTTTTTCAAGCCTGCAACCCAGGCCACCTTTTTGGGCTGCCGGCCATCACTCTTGGTTGCTGGCCATCAATGATGGCTAGCTAGCCACCAGTGTCTTTTGTAAATATTTTGTGACAGTTGTGCCAGCTGTTTGCACAGATGCTTACATCTACTCCCACGTGTATGGCTGGATATTCTTAAGGGAAATTCATGTTTTTTATATATAGAGGGCTTCCCTTTCATGTTTTAAGGTTAGAAAAATTTTAGAGCAAAATTTTTCCTCTTTCTATACAATTATCTCTCTCTCTCTCTCTCTCTCTCTCTCTCTCTCTCTCTCTCTCTTCCAAATTTCTACACTCTTGTCTACATATCCTTAACCTTTGCCTATACACTCTTAACCAAACCTCTCCATATTTGAGCTGAGGTCTCTTTGAGCTTTGTTTGAGCTCTTGAGGGTGTGTGTTTTTTGTTTTATTGCTTGGAATTGAATCTTCTCCTCAAGAGGTATAAGGCTTTACCTCTTTACTTGCTTTAACTACTCTTTTTCTTGCTATTTTCTAACTGTTTTGGGCTGTAAAAACTCTATGTTTTTTGGCTGAAGTTTGGGTTTTAAGGCCTTTAAAGGTTGAGGGGTGGTTCACCCTTTTTTGCACCTTGTTTTGAAGGCATTTTCCCTTATGTTTTCCATATTTTACTATCTATTTTTGAGCTTTTAAACACTATTTTTCAGAGTTATTTCAGTGGCCAAAATCATGTTTCGAATTCTAAATTTGGAGGGGTTAGCCTCCCCTCTTTGTGTCTTGCTTACTAGCCTAGCGTGTGCTATGTTTTAGCTTATTAATCTAGCTTTTTTTGTCTTAATTCCAGCATGTTTTAGGACTGTTTTTGGACTATTTTAGCACTATTTTTGGTTGATAGTTGCATTTGGGCTTTGTTTTGCATGCTTGTAGTATAATTGTCCTCATGAGTTTGATGTTCTAGGCCTTAGACACCATCTTATTTGAATTCATTGCATTTATTTATGGCTTTCCATACTTGTGATCACTTTTAATCATCTCTGCAACCTCCCTCCTTTCTTGGCTTTTGTTTTTCTTTGAAAGTGGTTCAAACTACTTGTTTGTTTAAACATGAGATTGAGATGTCATTTTTGGGGGTTCATTACCAACGATATGATGTCTCTTTCATGCCTAAAACAACACTTGGTTTAAGCCCTCTTTCCATTAGAGGACATAAACTCACCTTTGGACACAATGGATTAAAGAATGGTTGGTAATTAAAATGGGACTAAAATAGTGCAAGATAATATTTGGTTTTGTGTTCAATTGGACGTTAATTTAACACGTGGAAGCTTGAGGCATTTCATACTCATTAGTGATGAAATGATTCAAGTTTCCAAGGTCACCACTTCCCTTGATCAATTCTGAAAGGGGGGAGGTTTGAGTCTTATTTTGTTGCATTTATTGAACTTGCACACTTTGGTTCATGAGCCATTATGCAATGAAATTGCTTGAGTTGGTGGTTTGTGGACCAAGTTTTGTCTCTCCTTTGATTTGTTCATGATAAGGGGAGATGAGTTATGCAAACAACCCTTGAGAATACCCTGTGCATGCTCTGTTTGTTCTCTATTGCAGCAAGATGAACCCTGCAGCAGTGGGCGGCAAGCTACTTTTTATAGTCAGTAGGCCACCTTTGATAGCCGACTGGCCATCACTGGTGGCCAGTAGGCCCTCACTTATGGACGGCCGGCCACTAATGCAAAATCTAATAGTGTGTTTTTTTAGCAGAGTAGAGCTATTCTGGAAATGGACAAAGGTGTAAGTGTTCAACTATGCAACAAAGACCTTCTGGAAGCAAAACAGTGGCTTTTCAGGTGGAAACCGAGCACGTGCATGAGCATTCCTTGCATATCGAGCATGTTTAAGTTTAAATATTTAGCTTGGATATTTGTTGTAATTAATTAGTTGTAGCTAGTTAATTTTGTAAAGTGTTGTAATTAATTAGTTAGTTAACTAGTTGGTGCCTTGTAATTATTTTAGTTAACTAGAATAGTTAATTAATTTGTTGTAATAATTAGTTAAGTAGTTTAGCTAATTTCATTTGTTTTGTAATAATTAGCTTAGCTTTAATTAGTTAGTTAATTAGCTTAGTTCATTTGGACTCCCCTTCGTGAAAGCGTAATATTGTAATAACGTGTATGTCTTCCAACGTCTTTTTTCCGTTAATTTCCTAGCTTATAATAGTTAGTTAAGGGACATCAAATTTTGTTTAGCATACTACATGCTTTCATCCACTTGTATTGCATGCACCGAGGCTCGATTCATCATTCTAACTACATTACTAGTTTAATGCTTCTTTGAATACATGCTTAGACCGCATGCTATTTAATAGATTTATATGTCATAATAGTAGTCGAGCCTAGTATTCGTATATCGCATGTGTTGCATTAGTCATATTGCCTAGTTAGGATCATACATCATTTTGGCTTGGAGTACTAGATGAGCCTTTACTTGTTGTAGAATAATTGCATGAGTGTGATTGTTGTCATGCTTAGCATGCTTACCATGAGGCTAAGTGCTTATTTGTAATAATTGCTTAAATGCCTGTGAATAGAGACTAGTTGCTTGAATTGGAATAATTTGAGTAAATGTTCATATGCGATCACTTTTTTAAGTGGTACATATTCGAAACAACTTTCAAAACAAACATGAATCAAGCATTCTAATTCTTGCAAGTTGGTCTATACTTGTGTTTGTGTGCACCACATAGTAAAGCTAGCCTAATAAATTAGAACAAGAGCATATGATATAAATAAGATTCATATCACGGTCAGTAGAGGCCAATCATTGATCCGGCGAACAAGAGTGCTCAATTCATGACCTTCCCCTCTCGTACCTAAGTTCCTGAGTGGAGACAATCTTGGTGATGACGGACACGTGGCCGTTGGCACAAGTCATGGGTTTTATAAATTTTTCAAAAATATTTAGGTGGCGACTCTGTATCTAGAAAAGTAGTCCATTTTTGGCAATTTGATTCAAAATCAATTTTCTAAAAGATTTGCCGGATTGGGACTCTTTGGTGTTTATCTATTTCACATTGCACTTGTAAGATCAAATTCAGAACAATGGGAGTCCAATACTGTAGGGCTTATTTGACTTTCGAAAGGGGCGCGAAAAAGTCGAGCTACAATTTCTGGCGACTCTACTAAGGAATTTAAAGAATTTGACTCGAACTTCATAATATGAAATTTTATCAACACTTATATGTTTCTTTGTGTTGCATTTGTATTGGTGCGTTTAAGTCACTGTGTTTGCCATCTACTATTCCTGGACGGTTTGTCGAAGGCTTGCTTGAAAATCTTGCCAAAAGGCTGACCAGTCATGGGCTCTGCCATGATGGGAACACAACCCTCGGATCTGGACTATTGTTATACTATTTGATCCTCCTTTCACTTCTTGGTGTTAGGTGAAGAGGTATATTAGGTAGTCTTGCTGAGGTACTTTTCTAACCATTTGGCCTAGTTGCATATCGAAAAGCCATAGAGACTATTCCAAACTAGGATAGGATGCTCACCCGAATTCAAGATTGTTTGAAACCTCTTTGTTTGAATAGTGAACCCTAGTTCCTGACGAAATTAGGACAGGGTAACCTTACCCCTTCATTGGGGTGTTTTCGCTCTCACTTAATTGGTATGTGCTTTACAGTGAAACTATATAGAAATATGCGTATCAGTTGCAAGTTCGGTATCCGTTTTGGGGGCAGAATTCAGTGTTGAGTGTAGTCCTACAGCTTTGATTACATCTGTGTTGTTAACATTTGAGCTGAGGTGCTGTGCAGTTTCTGATTACTACTTTTTTTTGCTTTATTTCTTTTTGCTAGGTAGTATAACACCATAGCTTCGAAAAGTTCGGATATCTCCTAAGTGCTTTGGACCCTTGTTAGAAGGCTTTGCAAAGCCAAAAATCTTGTTAGGGGACAGCCCGTGTTTACTTCGCTCCCACCAGTTACTAGACAGAGGAGAGTCAAGCAAAGTTCACCGGTCTAATTTCTACAGTAGTCACTCCTCAATTCACCTACATCCAGTCAGGCTCAGGGACAATCTTTTATACCTAGTCCAGCACGATAACACTCACCTATTCCGATGGCATAGTATCTCCCAGTCAGTATGGAGGAATTGATCCACCACCTTCAGCAAATAGTTGAAACCATGCAATAAGACGTTGTTCGTAAGGCCAAGGTCACAGCACGTCAGGCTGAGGTAATAAATAAGCTGCAACAAAAACAACCTCAAGTAACAGTGGCTTCCGCATCTCATGCACCTCCTACGGGTATCCCGGCAACTAGAGCCACTACCTATAGTACTAACGCTTATACTGAGAATCAGGGAAATCCGGCAGAGCCGATCCCACCACAAGCCTCCAAAGCACCTGTGTCAAACCAAGGCTCCATTTGAATTTGAGGTTGACTCAATTGTGATTACGGTCAACAAGCTGGAGAAGCTATTCAAACGAACACAAGGTATTAATTCTATTCTCGACATAGAAGACGGGTATACCGACTTTGCAGTGACATTTCCAAATCAGTTCAAAATGCCACACATCGATCGATTTGATGGCTCTGAAGATCCCATGGTTCATCTTCAACTATTTTCTGACATCCTGCGGCTGATGGGCTTGACCGGGTTATAGAAGCTCTCACTCTTTGGCCATACCATGTCTAGTATAGTTGCCATATGGTATGCGAAGCTAAAGGATTCTGTGAAACAAAATTGGGAGGAAATGGCCGAGGCCTTTGTTGCACAGTACTCATACAACACACAAATCGAGGTCACTACTCGTGATCTTGAGGCAACAAGCCAGGAGTCGAAGGAGGGCTTCTCAGAATTCGTGACGAGGTGGAGGGCTAAGGCTTTAATGATGACCACATGGCTTTCCAAGAAAGACCAGATAAGGATGGTAGTACACAATCTGCATGGGAAGTTGCTACAGAAAATGATCGTCCTACCTCTGTTCACATTCACCGAGCTTCATGAGAGGGGGGTTCTGATTAAAGACGCCATGAAACAAGGGCTAATTACTGATGAGAAAGAGTAGGCCAAAAGGCCTTTTGTGCACAGTTCCAATGCAACCACCAGTGGTAGCATAGCTGCGCGGTCATTAGATGTGAGCATTGTCACCACCACAACCAAGAATACTAATCCCTTTGCTAATACAACTCCACAAACTTCAACCAACTTTGCCTGATCCTAGAGGACCTTTACCCAACTCTACATGCCCTTATCTCAAGCCATGAATGTCTTGATCAAAAAAGGGCACCTCAAACCATTAGAGCCTCGCCTACTGCTTGATCCTCTTCCACCGAAACACAACCCAGCAAAGTACTGTGCATTTCACCAGTAGCATGGTCACAATACTGACGAATGCTTCAGACTGCGTCATGAGATTCAAGACCTCATTGACAATAAGGTGATTGCACCACCCCAAAAAGAAAATGTAACCAAAAACCCTCCCCCAGCCCACAATCAAGTTCCCCCACCTCCAAATCTAAACCTAATCCATGCACAAGCCATCCCCTACGACCCCAGCGTATATATTACCCCTTCCCACCTATCCAGACCGACGATGTTCATTCCTGAAAGCACAGATTTGTGCATAATAGACGCGTCTACACTTCAACTTATGCCTGTGGTGGTAACAGTTACAGGAGAAGGGAGGCTAGCCTTAGAGAAGAGTACAAGTCCATTGCCTAACTACGCTGAGGACTTGCCTAAGGAGGTGTATAATCCAAGCTACTACATTGTGCCGATTGATCAAGCCAAGGCGGAAGTGGTATTGCCAACTGTAATGGAGGTGAATGTAGTTAGAGAGAATGGCCCGAGCCAAGGTTTGGATGATTTCGCAGAACTTGAGGAGGACTTAGACAACCTGTAGTCCTTTGACGAATAAGATCAAGGGGATGTGCAGATTGACTGGTTCGATTTGAATAGATCAGCAGACAACTCTAGGTGGTTGAGTGATGAACTGGACAGGGAGGAAGGAACTGAAACAAAATCGGAGGAAAAGAAAGTAGGAATTGCTGTAGTGGCCGGAATGGCCGATGAAAAGGAACAACGGCCAGAGAACACCGGCGCGGAAAATTCAGCTCAGGAACTGGGCACTGAGAGTACTATGGACACAAAACAGGAAGCTGCGCTGAAATAGTTTGCACAATAGAGGGTTGAAGACAACCATAAAGCAGTATTGGCCCAATACCCTACGATGGATGGCTATGAGGTGAAAGTGAAACAAATGGAGTCGGACAACTGTTTGTCGACTGCCGAGGGTGTATGGTGGGAGGATGACAATCTACATCTGGCCCACATCAACGAGGACTGGAGTGAGTGCCTCCCAGACAACACGTGGTACGCGGAAGAGATTAACCACATGACAAGAAGGGGGTAGTATTTTAAGCCACCACACTTAGATTAAGTTGAGGCATCTAGGAAAGACAGAGAGGTTGAAAAACAGAAAGAGAAGCAGCTGGAAGAAGAAGTAGTGTTGAAGTAACTGAAGAAAATCCAAGTTGACATCTCAATTTGGGGTCTTCTCATGGCCTCCCAGGTACATCAACAGGAAGTATTGTCAGCAATGGACAAAACTAAATTGTCCACTGACATTACCCCTGAATAGCTTGTGGGATTGGTCTTTCTAGGTGGTGTTGGGCCGACCCTAACCTTTTTTGACAAAGAACTATTGCCGAAAGGCTCATCTCACAACAAACCCCTATACATATCCTTTGAGTGCAAGGAAAAATGGGTACCGGTGGTGTTGATAGACACCGGTTCAGCTATCAATGTATGTCTTTCTTGTACAGCTTATGACATCGGCCTTAGACCGGTAGACTTTGCGCCCACAGCCCAAGTAATTTGGGCATATGATAATACAAGCAGGGAGGTCATGGGCACTGTGCAAATCAGAGTCCAGGTAGGCCCAGCTCAGCAAGATGTCGAGTTCTATGTCCTGGATGTCCCAGCCAACTTCAACTTACTGCTAGGGAGACCCTGGTTGCATCTGGTGAAAGTTGTCTCCTCCACCCTCCACCAAATGTTAAAGGACCCCCATAGGAAAGGAGTGGCAATTATTTTCGAGAATTCATCCATTCACTCGCCCCTAGAGGTAACCACACTAGTGTTGGAAATTACACAACGCGAGGAGAATGTTTTCCTTTCAAGGTTCACTTTAGCTGAGGCCCGAGTAGCACAAACCATCTTGGTAGTTGATGAGGGCATGCATGTTAGCGCCCAGTCTATTTATTTCATGAACAAACTGCAGCATGTGCCAGGAATAGGACTTGGAAGAAGTAGCCAGAAAGGTGTCACAATATTGACAGACATACTGCAAAATCCACATGCTTTTGGTTTGGGATATGTACCCACCAAAGAGGACTGGATCAAGAAACGGGAAGAGATGATAGGTAGAGCCAGAGCCAAGCAGGCCGGGAAACACTATGAGCTTATCCACAGGCTAATCTGGGGAACATTGAATGGTCGTTTCATTTGGAAAGGAGAAGATTTCCCATTTTGCGGCTTTCTCGAGCCCTGGATGAATTCCATGAAGCAACGTGTTTCTGGGTTCGAAATCTTCTTCAACCTGTAATTGCAAGATTGTGATGCCGAGGAAAATGCTGAACCAAGTACTGAAGCTGAGCAGAGCATGAAAAGTGACTTAGACAACAGCGTGCTTGGAATAGGGGCAGCATTGGCATGTCTCCTTACAGATCCTCCGGCTGACTTAGAGAACTTGGGGGGATAACCTTACAACCTCCACGATCGGGGACCAACCGGGTATGAACCCATCCAACAGTATTTTGGATGCATCGGAAGCACCATCTCTTATCTGGCAGCTAGAGGAGGGCTACCTTTCTAGTTCTGAGTCAGATGATGAGCTAGAATTTGATTCCACAGAGTCTATGGGATTAGAATCAGATTCTGGTTCTTCTGAGTCCAAGTCTGGTATTCCCCAGGGGTGATAACCCGAATGCCAAGGTCTTGTCCAAGTTCTTTTTTTCCTTTTCTTTTGAGTCAATTGTAGCTGAAGATCTGGATCTTATGAATGAGAACACTGCTAATTCTAAGTACTTCTTTATGCCGCTTATTTCTTGTATTGACCAAGATTTTCAGAATTTCAATGAAAACGAAGAGGAAAGAATTCCTCTGGTTTTGAAAAACTTGATTAATTGAGAGGTTTGCAAAACCCTGTGCTGATGAAATCATTACTATTAATGTGGGTACTGAGAAGGATCCGTGTCTGGTCCAGATCAGGTCCACGTTGTCTTCAGAGGAGCGTGAGCACTTAATTGCTTTATTAAAAGATTTTTTCAAAGATGTTTTTGCGTGGTCCTACAAAGACATGCCTGGAATCGATCCTGAGATTGTACAGCATCGGATCCCTCTTGACCAAAGGGCCCGACCCGTCAAGTAGAAATTGCGAAGAATCCGTCTGGATTGGGCGTTGAAGATCAAGGAAGAGGTCACCAAGTAGATAGAGGCAAGTTTCTTGTTAGTATCTGAATATTCGACTTGGTTGGCTAACATCATCCCAGTGCCAAAAAAGGATGGTAGAATCTGGGGCTTTGTAGACTTCAGGGACTTGAACAGAGCCAGTCCAAAGGACGACTTCCCTCTACTGGACATTGATGAGTTAATGGATTTCACTATGGGTCATGCATTGCTATCCTTCATGGATGGGTGTTTTGAGTATAACCAGATTCTATTGGCACCCGAGGACAGAGAGAAAACCGCATTTACTATGTTGTGGGGTACCTACTACTATCGGGTTATGTCATTTCGGCTGAAGAATGCAGGGGCTACCTATCAAAGGGCTGTAACCACTATTCTGCATGATATGATCTACAAAGAGGTCGAGGTGTACGTGGACGACATGATTGTCAAGTCCAAAGAAATAGAAGGCCACTACACCGCCTTGAAGAAATTCTTTCTACAAATCAGAGAATATACACTGAGCAAAAATGTACTTTCGGCGTAACGGTGGAAAAAATGCTGGGTTTTTTGATCACACAGAGGGGCATTGAAGTAGATCCTTCCAAAATCAAGGCCATCCTAGAAATGCCACCACCAAGGACTGAAAAGGAGGTGCAAGGCTTTCTAGGAAAAGTGCAATTCATAAGACGGTTTATTTCTAAATTAACCTGGACTTGTGAACCACTATTTGGTCTCTTGAAAAAAGGGAAGAAATTTTCATAGGATGATCGATGCCAATTCGCCTTTGAGCAGATTAAGCAGTACCTTCAAAATCCATCAGTATTATCACCACCAGAGCCGGGGAAGCCTTTGATCCTATATCTGTCAGTAACGGACACAACTATGGGGTGCATGCTCGCTCAGGGATCTGAAGATATGGTGGAGAAAGCCATCTACTATTTGAGCAAGAAAATACTGGATTATGAGACAGAAAACTTGCCTAGCCTTGGTATGGGCTACCAAGAAGTTGAGGCACTATTTGTTAGCTCACTCTGTAATTCTGGTTTCGAGATTAGATCCCATCAAATATCTCTTTGAGAAACCAGCGCTCATGGATAGGCTAGCCCGTTGGTTACTTCTTCTCTTCGAATTTGATCTTAAATATGTCACCCGCAAGTCGGTCCAGGGAAAAGCTATAATAGATTTCCTGGCAAATCACTCGGTAGAAGGGGATGAAGTGGTGGAATACCGATTCCCAGATGAAGCTATTCTACAAGTCGAGGATGAGACTTGGACAATGTACTTTGACGGGGCGTCCAATCAGTACGGTTATGGGATAGGTGTGTTACTGATAGCAGCCGACGACTCCCATAGACCTTTAGCCTTCAAACTCCAACTCAAGGTGTCCAATAACGAAACAGAATATGAAGCGTGTATCGCTGGTTTAGAAGCAGCCCTGGAACTAGGGTCAAAAAGGTTGGATGTTATCAGGGACTCGAACTTAGTTGTTTCTTAAGCAAATGGAGACTGGAAAGTCAAAGAAGAAAAGATGAAGGTTTATCACCAGGCTCTAGATGTTCTGATTCCTAGGTTTGAAAAGCCGACTTTCACACATCTACTGAGAGAGAACAACAGGTTCGTTGATGCTTTAGCAACTCTATCTTCTATGGTAGACATCCCATTTGGAGTCTGGATGCGTCTAATTATCATTGAGCAGAGATACACATTGGCCTATGAAACTATCGCTGTAATAGATGAAGCGCAAGACAAAAACCCTTGGTACTACAATATTTTGAACTTCTTGGAAAAGGAGATTTATCCACCAGGGGAAAATGCCAAGGACAAAAGGGGAATACGGCGAATGGCCATCCAATTTATCATCTACAGAGGTAAACTGTACAAAAGAGGTCATCTGGGAATGCACAAGTTGTGTGTCAAAAAAGATGAATCAAAGCACCTGATGGAAGCCATCCATGGGGAAGAGTGCGGAGTGCACATGAATGGAGTGATGTTTGCCCCAAAGATTCTCAAGCAAGGTTACTACTGGTCCACTATGGAGGAGGATTGTATTCGTTTTGTTCGGCGATGCCACAAATGCCAAATTTACGCTAATCGCATGAATATTCCGCTGTCAAAACTGTATAACATGACTTCACCATGGCCTTTCTCGACCTAGGGAATCGACGTCATCGGTGCAGTCACACCAAAAGAGTCGAATGGGCATGAATATATCTTGGTAGCAATTGATTACTTTACAAAGTGGGTGGAAGCTCAGTCCCATGTAGTGTTGAAGGCATCACATGTGGCCAAGTACATCAGAAACAACATCATTTGCCGATATGGAGTCCTAAACGAGATCATTTCAAATAATGGCTCCCACTTCAAGAAGGAGGTGATAGACTTTTTGGAGAAATACAATGTGGCTTTTCATAAGTCATCTACATATAGGTGTAGACCGCCCTGAACTCCGCTCAGCGCGCGAGGGCACGAATTGTAGTTCTAGCTACTACAGTTCGAACTCCTGTCGCGGTTCTGAATCTAATCTCACAAAATGCAATGTAAGACTGATAAATTACCAAAGAGTCCAAATCCGGCAATTGGTTTTGGAAAATCAATTTTAATCAAAAAGCGCCAAACATGGACTGCTTTGCCAGATTTCAAAGTTGCCACCTAAATATTTTATTTTGGGAAATTTAGGAAACCCTGACTCGTGCCTAAGGCCACGTGTCTGTCATCGCCAAAGTTGCCTTGGCTCAGGAACTTGGGTACGAGAGGGGAAGGTCCTGAAAAGAGCACCCCCGCTCGCCCAATCAAAGGATCGGCCTCTACTAACATGATATGTTGTTTTTGAAAACACATGTGTTCTTGTTCTGATTATTTAGCTAACTTACTACGTGATGCGCACAGCATACAAGTATAGACTTAATCGCAAGAATTGGAACAAAACATCTCATGTTTGTTTTTCGAAAATGGTTTGAAAGTGCTACTCGCAAGTAGACTAAGACGTGGATTTGCCACCCTCAAGTGGGCTTAAAACATGATTTTGCCACTCTCAAGTGGGCTTATAACGCACATTTTGATGAATTGTTCCAATTCAAGAAATGAAGCCTTTATCCACAGGCATTCAAGCAGTTATAGCAGTTAAGCACATAGCCTCATGGCAAGCATGCTATCATGGCAGTTACTTACACACATGCAAGGATGCTAAAGCATAAACACTTACAGTGTACTCCGAGCCAAAACAGAAGCTAATTAGAAATCATGCATGATCCTAGCTATGTTAACATGCCTAATGCAACACATGCAAAAATGCAACTAAAATAAGCTCGGCTATCTAAAATGGCATATGAATGCAACACTTGATAACATGCTGTTAAACACGTATTCAAGAAAGTGTACTGAAATACAATGCAGTTTGAATGATGCACCGAGCCTGGTGCATGCAAGACAGATGAATGGATGCATGCATGCAAGCATAAGGATGCTAATTGAAATATGCCCTAAAAATAACCATCGAAAGCTGATAAGTAAAAGGGAGAAAGAAATGGGGTTGGAAGACATGCATCACACACACACACACACACACACACACACACACACACTTATTACAACAGTTGCCCTCTTGATAGAGGGTCCAAATAAATAATATAAGCTAGCTACGCTAAACTAAGCTACTTAACTAATCTAATAATCTAATTAGACTAATTATTACACAACCAAATCGAATAACTAGCAAATCAATTACTAATTATTACAATACTTGCATGAATGAAATAGTTAACTTATTCTAAGTTAACAAAAGCGATTAAATGGCCTCAAGGATGAGGGACATGCATGCTCGGTCGGCCTCCTCCTAGAAATCCACTACCGTGTCTCATGATGCCTCTATTTGCACTCTTTTGGTCTTCTGAAAATTGTGCCAACTTCCAAGTTGATTCTGACCCATCTCAGGAACATGCTGAGGGATAGTCGGCCAAGAAAGGTGGCCATCGGCCAGAGTTGATGGCCATCGGCCACTTTTAATAACCAATCAGCAGACATTGGTGGCCAGTCGGCAGCTTTGATGGTCGGTCAGCCACTACTTCTTGCAATTTCTCCTTTTGCTGCAAGAAAGCACTAACAGAGGCATGGCAGTGTATTTGCAAGGAATGTGTGCACAACCACCCTCCCTACCATTTCTCAAGCTCAAGGGAGTGTGGTACTTGACTCTCAGGCCACCAATCACGCATCTCAATGCATGATGGCCAAAGAAGCCAAGTTGCACAAGTCAATGTCAATGAATGCACACAAATAACACATAAGGGCCTCCACCTCTATCATGATTGATCAAGAGGGTCGACGACCAAGAAACGCAACATGTTTCATCACTTCAAGTGAGAAACATGCCACATTCCTTGTGTTTGGATCAACGCTCTATCCAAACACAATGCAACACATACAACATGATCAACATATCAATGCTAATGGCATGCACAAGATTCTATCATGTGGACAATGCATGCATGGCATGTTTGAAGGCTAAAGCATCAAAGCAAGTAAAGAGCATCATACAAGAGGCATGCTATACAATGCTCAATGGACTAAACCAACCCTAAACAGTCCTTATGCATGCCAAAACAGTGGCCAAAATGCTCCGAAATGCTAGCATTAAAAGCAAGAAAATGCATGCTTATGCATTGGCCCATAAATAGAGCATAAAGGTGCAACTCTTAAGAGCACTTAAAGAGTGAAAAACATGGAAGTGTGACAACACTATATGCTCTGAAATATCATTCCAAATGATGCCAAAACATGCACATATGACAAATGAAGCATGCTAGGAGGCTCAAAGCTTAAGGCTAGCAAAGGTACTTACACCATAGCCATATCAAGCATGCCTCAAAGGGCCAAGATGACTCAAAACAATCCCAAGGTAGGCCAAAACAATGCCAAAACATACATGGAATGAAGCCAAAACAAGCTAGCATGGTAAGCCAAAACACCAAGCATGTAAGGCCAATGAGCATGGTTACACTACAAGTGTAAGAAGCAAATGAGGGATGCTCTAACCAACCAAAAACAGAGTTGTATCATGGAAAAACATGAGTAAAATTTTCATGGGGTGGAGCCAAAAGCATGTTAAAATGATGGTCCAAAGCATGATGTATGTTAAGGCTATAGGGAGGGTTGCACTACAAGTACATGAAGCATGCAACAAGTGATCAAACCAAACCAAAACAGAGTTATAACATGTTATAAAAGTCACAAAAACATGCTAAGATAGAGCCTCAACATGCTAGAAAGACATACTACTTTGCAAAGCTACAAGTAGGATTACACTACAAGTACTAGAAACATGCAAGAGGTGATCAAGATAGCCAAAAACAGAGTCATGGCAGGTTTAAGAAGTCACAAAAAAGTGGTCAAACAAAGCCTCAAGAGGATAGAAATACATGCTCTTTTGATAGGCCATCAACACAAGATAACAAAAGTAGAGGAGGGCGGACAACCCCCACCCATTTGAGACCTCAAAACCACATTTCCACCACTAAAATTCCCCTGGAATTCAATGGTAGGAAGGCCAAAAGGAGATGGCCTCAACGGCCTAAAGAGATGGCACAAAACAAAGCCAAACAAGCCACCAAAGGAGGTAAACCACCCCTAACTCAAACAAAGCCTTAAATAAACATTTTAAGCACTTAAAAACATAACTTTTTTCGGTTGAAATCTTGGCCTAAAACATCATGCAAATAGGGCCAAATAAACAATGAAGACAAAGCTTTAAAGGGGCTAAAGACTCACCCTTGAAGAACCACTTCAAAACAGCCACTTTAGAGGGAAAAACCAAGCCAAAGCCACCCCAATACAACCTCCAAGAACCTCAGCTCAATAGTGAAGGTGTTTCACTAGGTGTTTGTGTGCAAAAGTGTAAAGAAATGGCACCTTTGAGCACAAACAAGTGCAAATATATATACATATATATATAGAGAGAGAGAGAGAGAAATATATATATATATATAGAGAGAGTAAACTTCAGCTCTAAGAAAAATTTCAAAACCCTGGAGAAGGGGGAGGGCATCCCCTTATATAGAAAAACACAAGCTAAAGCTTCCTTGACAAACTAAAACTTTTGTGAATCCATCCATACACGTGTATGGAGGATACACAAAGTGATCAACAACTGGCACCAGCTGGAAGAAAAATATCTGCAAAAGCAGAAAAAGGGGCCTCGGTCAAAAAAATGGCCGACCGGCCATTAAAGGTGCCGACCGGCCATCAGTGATGCCGACCGACCACCACTGATGGCCAATGGAAAGAGGTCTTGGCTTACGGGCACAGGGCCTAGCCGATGGGTTGTAGGCTGGCTAGCAGGCCACCCCCTTCCCTCAAAAACAAAGCCACAAGCTTTTGGTCCACAACCAAGCACAAAACAGACAAGTTGAGAGCCTCCAAGGCAAGACGCACAGCCGAGACTTTCAGGAACTCAAAACGAACACGAGCATAGATGATCATCGAGTGTTCAAACGATGATGTCCAAGTCTTGAGGATGATCAAAAATGGGGTGTCTACAATAGGCCGCAAACCAACGGAGTTGTTGAAGCCGCCACTAAGAACATCAAGAATATCTTGCAGAAGATGGTTCTGACCTACAGGGACTGGCCAGATAAATTTCCATTCGTACTCTGGGGCTATAGAAGTTCAATCCAGACGTCTACAAGGCCAACTCCTTATTCCCTTGTCTATGGGATGGAGGTTGTTCTGCCAATTGAAATAGAAGGCCTGTCGCTGTGAGTTATGGCTGAGTGTCAGATAGCAGAGGCGGACTGGCAACAAAGTAGATTTGAAGAGTTGATGTTGTTTGATGAGAGAAGGCTGAAAGCATTGTATCATGTTCAGGGCTAGCAACGCAGAATTGCCAGGGCTTTTAACAAGAAAGGTAAGTCCTAGAATCTCAAAGAGGGAGACATGGTGCTAAAAGACAACCGAGCTCCCATTCATGACTTTAAGGGCAAGTTCAGACCCAATTGGACTAGTCCTTACATCATCAAAACTATCTAGTCGGGTGGAGCTATTATTCTCATGGACCTAGATGGCCTGGAATTTTCATAGCCGATTGTCACGACCCAAACTCACCCCTATAGGTTTAGCATCGCAACCGGCCAGCAATCCGTGATTACCAAAGGCCTGCTTAACAGTAATGATAGTAATACAGAGTAAGGGGCTGGCGGAAGCCAAACAGTAATAAAAAGATGTCCAATGAGTTGTGAAAATCTGAATGCAAAAAGACTTTTTTGAACAAGCTACATTCATAACCAAAACATATATACATACATCATATACACAAACATCTAGGTTAGGGATCAAATCCTTTCACCATAACTGTACAGTCAAGTCTAATTCAGTCAGTACAAAACAGAGACAAGGGGATGAATTTGAAACACCCCAAAACAGCCTTGGCTTGGATGAACTCGGAACCTCGAAGTGAGGCACAATGGTTGGCTTGACAAAACGAGAGCTTAACTTGACGCTCCTAGCTTCGGTCCGGTGCTTGGACACCTACATATAAATATAAACAGTGAGCTAAAGCCCAGTGAATAAAAAATGCGTAAAGGGGTTAAGAATGAATGTCCCTTCATTAATTAAAATAGTCGTTTGCATCAGTAAATCAATTATTCAATTAGTGGCTCACATTTCATGCCATATCAGTCATTTAGAAATCATAACAGTCATACGTGGTACGTCCAATAGCAAAACAGTACAGTAGGTCTTAATAGACCGAACAGTCAGTTAATGGCCATCAAAATAGTAAACAGTAGTAGTTCCAAACATTAAAACTGATAGAGATCTCTGTAACAGTAGCAGTAACAGTAAGTTGCTATGGATGCCACGAGTACAGTTCACAAATAGGACAAACATTTATTCAGTAAACAATGTTACTTCATAAAGCAGTACAGTCGATCGTTCGGAAAATAATTAGAATTGAACATATCTTTACAACATTGTTACTCACAAAGTACTGGGCTATAGACAGGCTAGTCAGCGTCCTCGGGTGCCAACCCTACACAGTTGCAGAACGAACACACACTAAGTTACGCACTTGGGATTAATAACTTAGCCCCTAACTTGACTTGGTGTGGTTCTATAACATTATCCTCATTAAGATGCCTTAAACTTGGCCTAGGAATGCCTAGAATGAAATGAGGATGCAAAAATGTACTTTAAAACACTTTTTCAAAATTTGCTGAAAACAGGGGTCTCGCTCGAGCGTGGCTTTCCCCGCTCGAGCAGACATGCAGACAAAGAGGCTCCGCTCAAGCGTGACTTCCATCGCTCGAGCGGACTGCAAACTCATGAAAAAGTACTGGTTGCACGTTTTTCACGCTCGATGGGCGCTCGACCCACGATTAAGCGTGAGACTCAGACCCTCGCTCGAGCACAGATTACTTTGCTCGAGCGGAAGTGCATGTACTCAGAGTGTACGCTCGAGCGTGAAGTCCTCTGCTCGACCGTGGATCAAAAATCTGGAATTTCCAAATTGACCCTCAAGCACAAAACTCAACCTCTAAAGCTTCAAATTCGATTTTTCTGGGCTAATTTTCTGGAAAACACTTAGAAACTCATACTACAACATGTTTCGAAGATCATTTTGTAAAATCAAGCCCAAAGGTAAGCCAATCGAACACAATTTCAATGAAACTTTCATGAACAATATAAGAACATAACATGCAAGAGTTCCTATAAACTCCAATGCTCCAAAACATGATCAAATGCAAGATTGAGCTCAAAATCATGGTGAATTCATGCACCACAACTAAAATATGAACATGCATATGGAAATTCTCCAGTAAATGATCTCAAAACTCAAGGATATGGACATGCATGCACACATTGCTTCTCAATTCAACTCTTTAGGCTATAACTTGACTCTAATCTCCAATATTTCCATGAACTATGCATGTAACAACTTAAATTCATAATTAAAAGGGTGAATTTCCTACCTTAGGTCATGAATTCCAAGTATGTTGGCTCAATTTTGCAAATCCTCTTCACTTCCCCTAATTCTCCAAGTTAATTCTTGTTGAATCAAATCTTTTCTCCTTCTCTCCCTCTCTCTCTCAGTTTTGGTCTAGAAGATGGATGAAAAGATGATGCATCAAGTGCACAAATTAAGTCCCAAACAATGTTTTAGAAAATGGCCCACTCAATGGCAAAACATGTAATTATCTTGGCTCAAATAATTTAACATTAACAATGCTAATTTAATCATTCCAAATTGAATTTTAATTAAACCTATCATAAAATTACGTAAATCCTAATTAGCATATTAAACTAATCAATTTCTGATTCGGTCGCCGATAAGGCCTTCAATTTGCAATTCGAAGTCAAAGCATGAATAGATCATTAAATGACAAACAGATAGAAATGCAATTAAAGCAACACACTCATACAAACAGATTAGGATTTCATTCTAATCAATTACTTATCATGCTCAATCACAATTTAACACTAATCAGAGGTGAGGGTTGTCACACCGATCAACATGGACAAGTTGAAGAAATACTACCCCTGATAGGCTCGCTAGGCAGAAAACCCAAAAGGGAGACCTAGGCAAAAGTTAGAGCATGAAAATTTAGAAATAAAGAAAAACTGAGCTCGCAAGGTTAAAAACCCTAAAGGGCGACTTTGGCAAAAGTTAGAGCGCAAAAGAAGAGAGTAAATAGTCGAGTGAACTTGAACCGAATTATGTAAGGCCTGATTCCTGTCTTCGGGATACGTAGCCAACTTCATCCTGAAGTTCGGCCGTAATCACTTCCAACTCACCTGCCCTGTTCATGTGATCGATCAAGTCATCTTTGTCTGTTCTTTACTTGAGCGTTCAGTTATGATCTTTACTCTGAGAAAAGAGCTGGTTACAATACAGGGCAGTGGTGTTCAATCAAGGGGCAGTTATGATCTTTTGATTCGAGGTTGTACATCTTGAGGATTGATTCCATGCGTGTCAAGTGGTGAACCTTTTCGAAAATGATTTTGGAAAGTTTTGATAAAAGTTGATTTTGTTCAAATTTTACCTTTTAAAACTTAGACCATTTTTGGACGAAAAGGAAAATTTTTAGTACTTACAACTTTAATTTCATTGATTTCAACATAAAGTTCTCCAACTCTCTGATACAAATCAAAGTTGCTTTTATTACGTTCACAAAAAACTTGAAAAGAAAGGTCAAAGCAATAAACTAGGGACATAGATGATTCAAGTGCTCCCGCGTCCTCCGCTCGTGCTTGTGGAACCTTTTGAAGCCAAAGTGGGTCCAGTTTGTGCTTCATTGTCACGACCCAAACCCGCCCCTGTAGGTTTAGCATCGTAACCGGCCAGTAATCCATAGATTACCAAAGCCCTCTGACTACATTAACAAATAGTAAGGGGCTGCGGAAGCAAAATATATAATACAAACAGGGTCCAATGAGCTGTGATGACGTACATGGAACAGAACATTTCAAAACTTATTTATATACATAACATGCCAGTCAAACCATACAAATATCTACAAAGTGTACATCCCAATATCTGACTTTACAAAACATTTTCAAAACTAGCATGAGCACAAAACAGCCATAGAACTTGACTTCAAGCGGAACCTCCTCGGGAGGCGCAAGGGTTGGCTGACAAAAACCACGGCATAGGCCGTCAACTCTGGGCCTGGTCACCAACTTGCTCACTTACATACATAATAGAAACAGTGAGCTAAAGCCCAGTGAATGATAACAGAGTAAAGGGGTTTAATGAATTATGTCTATCACAGAGTTAGAAATTAGATTCATAACAAAATAGATTCATATACTTGTTCATAATCATTCCCATATTCAGGTTTGTAACATAATCATACGTGGTACATCCAATAGCGTTCACAGATCTGATGACCCATAAAAGGACCTAATGACCCCTGAAGGGACCTGATGACCCATAAAGGGACAGCCTTGAAGGCTTTCTAATGACTCATGTGCACAGAGACGTTCTGATGACCCATAAAGGGACCTAATGACCCATAAAGGGACCTGATGACCCATAAAGGGACGCATATCATGTAATGCTAAGGATGCCACGGTTAACTTTTAGAATCTTAGACAATCATTCATTCATTTCCAACATATCATAGCATGTCAAAGTATCAACCATTTTGTATCATAATATTCCGAAAATACATAACATTGAACATAACTTTACAAAGTTACTACTCACAGATGATTGATAGCTCTAACTAGATGGTAAGGCGGTACTCCACTTGTTTCGAGGTGCGTGACCTACATGAACACGCACATACAACGCACACACTTGAACATCATTTCGAATTACCCACAACTTGTTTCGTTTGCCCTTGATGTGTTTCTACCCTTTAATTTCCATTTAGGAATCTTAAACATGGCCTAGGAATGCCTAGGATGGAATAAGGATGCAAAAATGCCTTAGAAAATATTTTTCATAATTTTCAGAAAACAGGGGTCCCGCTCGAGCGTGGGTTTACTCGCTCGAGCGGACATGCAAACAAAAGTCTCCGCTCGAGCATAAACCTTCCCGTTCGAGCAGTCTGCAAAACGTGACAAAAGTACTGGATGGGTGAAAATCACACTCGACGGGCGCTCGACCCACGCTCGAGCGTGTGACTCAAGTACACGCTCGAGCGTTAATTACCCAGCTCGAGCGGACTGCAAAATGGTGCAAAGTACTGGATGGTCGAATTCCACACTCGAGCGCCACTTTCCCCGCTCGAGCGTGAGTCCAAATTCTAGAAATTCCAGATTGAACCTTCAAGCTCAAAACCAAGTTTAAATGTGTCAAATTTGATTCTTTTGGGCTAATTTTCTGGAAAACACTTTTAAACTCATAGAATAACATGTTTTGAAGGTCAATTTGAGAAATCAAAGCCCAAAGGTAATTCAATTAAATACAATTTCAACAATACTTTAAAGAACATGATGTGTATGAAACATGCAAGTGTTTATTTGAAATCCAATGCTCTAAAACATGTTCAAATGCAAGATTAAACTCCAATTCATGATGAACTCATGGAAATATGGCCTTGCATGCAAAGAATTCTCATAAAAACACTTCCAAATGCTATGTTATGAACACGCATGCATGAATCTCTACCCAAATCAACATTATAAACCAATTTCTAGCTCTAGTCACCAATCTATCATGACCCAAGGATGAAGTGGCTTGAATTCATAACTAAAAAGATGTATTCCCTTACCTTAAACCTTGAATGCAAGATGCACAAGCTCAAATGTACAGGACTCCTTCAATCCTCCTAAATTCCAAGCAATTCCTTGAAGACCACAAGATTTCTCCTATTCCTCTCTCTCTTGTCGGTTAGGACAACCAAAATGAGCTAAGGAAATGTGTTTGAATAGGGTATGCTGAGGCTTCAACATGTTTTGACAAAGTGGTCCACTATCTTGGCAAAATTGTCATTAAGACCAACTATGTAATTTTAGCTCATTTGATCTAATTTAATCATACCCAAACACATTTCAATTAAACATGCCATAAAATCATGTAAATTCCGACGATCATAAAACATTAATCAATTTCGGGTTCGGCCGCCGATAAAGCCTTCAATTCTAAATTTAAAACATAAAACGCAAACAGATAATTTAACACTGGACAGATAAAAACACAAAAATGATGCAATACATATGCAAATTAAATTTTGGATTTCTTCTAAATTACTATTAGGCATACTTAATCATGACTTAACATTAATCAGGGGTTGGGGTTATTACATTCATCCTCGAGCCAAGCCAAGCATTCACCAAAAAGGGCGCAACTAAAATGAGGGGCAGGGGCCATAAGCTCTCTCGTCCTCCAAGCAGTGACGTACCTAGCCAAGTGTGAACCACAAATAGGAAATGAAACTGGTTACTCTACCTCCTCCTCTGGGCGGGTCTGATCATGCATGAACTAACGTCTGAACCGAAAAAGGGAAATAAAACATGCAATGCGTCAGTTCGATCAACTATATGCCAGGTTTCTAAGCCATGTTGTAACTCATCTTGGTCAGATTAAGCCAAGGGCAACGCCAAGCTATGTCAGTAGCAGACTTGTTGTACATCCAGTTGCACCACCATCCCTCATTCAGGAAATCCACTAGTCGATGGTGGAAGAAAATACCTCGAGCTGAGTACTTAAGGCAAGAGTTCACTACCTTCAGCTTATCCATAAGCCACACCTGGGAAGGGATGAAAGAAAAGAGAAAAAAAAAAAAAAAAAAAGATACATGTTGAAAGAAAAGTGAGAAAAAGGCTTTGAGAGAAAAATAGAGCATAAATGCCGAGTGATGTGAGAAACACATGAGAAAGGGTGGGAAACAATACCTGAAGAAGTAGTGGAATCTCCGCGAATCTAGTAGTCTCTCACCGATGAAAGGCGTCTATGCCCATCAAAGTCTCGGCCAGTGCCAAACCAATGCAACTCTTGCCTTCTCTCAACCCTTGGGCCACTTCGATCAACCGAATGTTGGACCCGCCAAAGCTAGGGACAAGAAGGAAATGAGCAAACATACATAAACATAGGGCATGTAGTCGAAGAGCTCGCTAGAAAAGGTCGCCTCTATCACCAACGTCCGGAAATCAATGGATCAAACTGGGAATGTCTAGCTCTCCGTCGTAGGCCAAAGATCGAGCCTCGTGCAGAGTGAGCCCACACATTCGACCAAAAGCTTGGGTGTGGCCAAAATAGAGCTAAGGCATGATTTCCTCATCACGTCGAGATTCCATTAGTGCCTGAAATTCTTTAATTGTCGGGCATATTTCTTATCCCCCTACGCGAAAAAAGTGCATTTATGCTGAAACTCCAAAAATTTACCTTTTCCGTGCTGTCTAAAGTCGCTACCCAATCCGAGAGCTTTTCGGAAAAAAAAAAAAAAAAAATGGCTCCATTTGCGAAAGAAATTGTAGCTGAAATGAGGTTCTCAAGAGAAATCATGAAGCTGAACCTTTTGTAGAAGATAAGGTTGTGAGTGGAAGCCAGCTATCAGCAATATGACAATTCTCACATTTGTGGCCGGCGACGTGTGGACTCGCCTTTTTCTGCGCCCCCTTTCAGAAGGTTTGAAAAGAAAAGCCTCACAATTCGGACTCCCGCGGTTCTGAATCTAATCTCACAAGTACAATGTGAAACTGATAAATACCAAAGAGTTCAAATCCGGCAAATCTTTTTGGAAAATAGATTTCAAATCAAATAATGCCAAAATTAGACTGCTTTTCCAGATACAGAGTCGTCACCTAAATATTTTTTATTTAGGAAACCCTAACTCGCGCCAAAGGCCACGTGTCCGTCATCGCCAAAGTTGCCTCGGCTCATAAACTTATGTGCGAAGGGGAAAGGTCATGAATTAAGCACCCCCGCTCGCCCGATCAAAAAATCTACCTCTACTAATCATAATATGATCTTTTATAAATATTATGTGATCTTGTTCCAGTTATTAGACTAGTTTTACTATGTATTGCGCACAAGCAAGTATAGACTAGTTTGCTTAATTTGGAACAATTCAACTCATTTTTGTTTGTGAAAATGGTTTGAATTTGCCACCTCAAGTGGGCTTAAAAGTTGTGAATTTGCCACCAAACATAGTGGGCTTAAAACATGATTTGCCACTCAATAAAGTGGGCTTAAAAACTCACATTTGTTGAATCGTTCTAATTCAAACAACAAACCTTCATCCACAGGCATTCATGCAGTTTAGCATTTAAACACATAGCCTCATGGCAAGCATGCTAATCATGGCAACATGGCAATCACACTCATACAAGTATGCTAAAGCATAAAAACTCACCGAGTACTCCAAGCCAAAACAGAAACTAGTTAGAAAGATGCATGATCCTAACTATACAAGATGCCAAATGCAACACATGCAATAATGCAATTAATAGGCTCGGCTACTAATATGGTGTATGGATCGATTTGAACAACATGCGATTAAACACGTATTCAAATAAGATATTGAAATTGCAATGCAGTTTAAATGATGCGCCGAGCCTCGGTGCATGCAAGACAAATGAATAGATGCAAGCATGTGATATGCCAATTGAAACATTCCTTAATCTAACCATCAAAATCAATTAAATAAAAGGGAGAAAGACATGGGATTGGAAAACATACACACACGCACGCACACTTATTACAGCATTACGCCCTCACGAAAGAGGGTCCAAATAAATAAGAGCTAAGCTAATCTAATTAAGCTAATCAGACTAAACTAATTTACACTAATTATTACAAATCAAATGAATAACTAGCAAACTAATTACTAATTATTATAACACCTTGAACTAACTAGTAAACTAATTAATTAAATTACAACACAAATATGCACAAACTAATCATGCAAGGCATTAAACTATGCTGCCACTTCTCCACCTCGGGAAGTAGAAGAAGCACATGCTCGATTTTGGCCCGAAAAGACCTCCATTTTGCTCTCGAAAGGCTCTGTTTGCAGGGTTGAGAATACTTCAGAACTTTTTTGCTCCATCTTACGAAATCTTTGCTAAGAGTTACATCAGTGGCCTACCGGCCATGCCGGGATGCTACCGGCCCTCTGCCAGCCAAAAAGGTGTATTGCCGACCAAAAATGAGGTGCTGCCGGCCATAGATCGTGGTCTACCAGGCACTGATACATTGGATCCCCATGCTGCAACAGAGCACAAACAGAGCAAAAAAGGGGTTTTTCCAAGGATTGTCTGCACACCTTGTCTCTTCTTTTCATGAGGAAATCAAAAAAGGGAAAAGATTTGGTTCACAAAACCACCAATCAAGCAATTTCATTGCATGATAGCTTGTGAAACCAATTGTGCAAATTCAATAAATGCATAAACAAAACTCAAATGGCCATCACCCCATCATATATGATCAAGGGCAATGGAGACCTAGGAAAATGACACATTTCATCATTTTTGAGTATGAAATGTCCCATTTTCCTTGTATTCAAATTAACGTCTGATTTGAACACATGCAATGCAACACAAAGAGATGCGTATCTTGCCTCTTTTACTCGTTAATTTTGTTTACTCATTTTAATTACCAAATCATCCTTTAATCCATTTGTGCATTGGTGAGTGTCCTATAATGGAAGGAGAGTTCAAATCATAAGTTGCTTTGGGCATGAAAGAGGCATTATTACACTGTTGGTAATGAACCCCCTAAGGGATTAAATCATTAGGTGTAGCACCTTTCTTTCACACTTAGGCAAGCAAGTGGTTTGAAACCACTTTCAAAGAAAAACCAAAAAGTGAAGAAATGAGGGAGATTGCAGAGATTATAAGTGCTGAAATGAAGTAGAAAAAGCACTAAAACATGCAATCAACTCAAACCTTAAAACAATAAGCTAGTGCAAGGAACTTACACTACAACTATGCAAAACAAGACTCAAAAGACTTAACCAGCCCAAAACAAAGCTAAAACAAGTCAAAACAGAGCCTAAAACATGCTGGACTTGAGCCACAAAAAGCTAAAACATTAAGCTAATACATGAGGCTAACTAGGCATGCAAACAAGACACAATGAGAAAAGGCTAACCCTTCCAATTTTGGACTTCAAAATGAGTTTTTTACCACTGAAAAACTTCTGAAATTCGGTGGTTAAAAGGCCCAAAAAAGTTGGTTTTAAAGTGATGACTAAAGGCACAAAAGCTTTACACACAAAGAAACAAAAAAGGTAAACCACCCCCTAACTAAAAAGGGCTCAAACCACCATTTTTAAGCCACAAAAACAGTGCTTTTTACAGTTCAAAACCAGCCCCAAAATAGTTGAAAAGGATGGCAAAACAAGTATACAAAACAAGTATAAACAAGGCAAGTGTTATACCTTTGAAGTAAAGCACAAGTTGGCTAACAATCCAAGCCAAAACCACTTTCTAGAGATCAAAGAGGGTCCCAAGTTACCTCAGCTCAAAGACTAGCAACTTTGGTTAAGGTAGTGTATGTAAAAGTGTAGAGAAAACAAGCACTTAGGCACAAAATTGTAAGAGAGAAAGAGAGAGAGAGAGAGAGAGAGAGAGAGAGAGAGAGAAATTTTATGTCTCAAATTTTTCTAACCCTTACACATGAGAAAGAGAGGTCCAATATATAGAAAAACACAAATTTCCGTCATAAACATCCAACCACACACATGTAGAAAGATGCATGAATGTGTACAAATAGCTGGCACAAAATATCACAAAATATCTGCAACAAACAATGATGGCCGGCAAGACTTCATTGCTGGCCGGCAAGGCACATCAATGGCCAGCAAAGGAGAAGTGGTGGTCGGCAGCCTCCAAGGATGGCTAGCAGACCATCAGAAACTTCAGACTGAAAAGTCCCAGGCATGGTCCAAAGATGAGACAAAATGGATATAGAGTTTAAAATGCTCAAACCTATAGCATTCCGCTAGAGACTTCGAGCGCCCAACGAACAATTAGACTCGTCATCAAATGTACCTGCAAGAACATCCAAGTCTTAAAGGGCCATCAAAAATGGGGTGTCTATAGGTGCCCCTCTTTGACAGAACTCAGAAGTCATGAAATGACGTGAGTGAATGTCAAAGCCTACAGACGACCCATTTTGACAAGGCTGTAAGACGTGGACAAACAATTAAAACAGAAAACAAAATGGTTATGCCCGCAGGAAGCCTACGTATCCCTTTGCAGGGAATCAAACTAGTGTAGTTCTAGGGCAAAATGCAAATGATATGCATGATGTAAGAACATAACTCATGATCATGCAATGAGACTGTGCAATGAAACATTTAAATGCAAATGCAATGCAATAAAAATGCCATAGTTAAACAAATTGAAACAAGGCACAGCAATTCCAATCATGAAAAGAAATAAGTAAACACGCCACACGTGAGAATTATGAGCTAAACCACATTTCATGCAAAAAGGATGTAAGAAAATTATGCAAGCTTAACTACGCAATGCGCAGGAAAGACGAAAAGCAACAAAATCATCGGGCGTACCTGAGATCTCAACTGAGGTCCTAACACGTTGCGCATATAAGAAGGAAAATGGTGGTGTGAACACTGGGACACACCCGAATATTTTTAACCAAAAGGAGCGGTGTAAACACTGGGATGCACCCGAATGTTTTTAACCGAAGAGAGTGTAAACACCAGGATGCACCCAAATGTTTTTAACCGAAGGGCGGTAATCGAAGGAGGTAGTGAACATCAGGATGCACTCAAATATTTTTAACTAAAGGGCGGTGACCGAAGGAGGTAGTGAACATCAAGACGCACTCAAATGTTTTTAACCAAAGGGTAACCGAAGAAGGTGGTGAACATTGGGACGCACTCACATGTTTTTAACCAAACGGTAATCCTAACGCGTTTCACACACAAGGAGAAGGAGTAAAAGGATGTAATTCGAAGGGCATGAATGATTTTACTTGAAACTCCTCTAAATGGACTGTACATACAATATCGTTTGTGTGTGCTAACTCTGCTGAATGAACCGTACATACAATATCGTGCCTATGTACAAAAGCATGCTATGTAATCGACGGTGCATTTTCTATGCATAAAACAAGAACAAAAGCATATTCTATGCAACAATAGAGAAGTGCATATTCTATGCAATAATAGAGAAGCGCATATTCTATACACGGCAACAACTGAGATATAATGGCATGTTCTATGCAAACCAAACAACCTGAGAGCATATTCTATGCACGATTCAAAGACAAAAGCAATAAGCATGTTCTATGCATAATGCAAGAGCGGAAGCACATTCTATGCAGCTAGAATAAGAGCATGTTCTATGTGACAGTATAAGCGGAATGCACGTGTCATGCAACAACAACAAAAGCATATTCGTCAAAACCAATTCAAGAATAACTTCCAATTTACCTCTCGAAAAAGTTACAATATGTTAAAAAGGATACATCTTGCTTATGTTAACGAGTGACGAACATCATGCACTGGAAATGTCGTTCTGAGCTACCGTAGAGGCATTCTGAACTCAATAATGAACAATCCCTTCAAGTTTGAAATCCAAGGACACAAAACCAGAACTAGGGACACAAAGGAGACCTTTGGAAACCCGCCGGCCACAAGAGGGGGCTGCCGGCAACCTGTCGGCCACTGGTGTGCCTTGCCGACCACCGGTGTGCCTTGCCGGCCACCGATGGCAGGTCGGGGCAAAACTGAATTTTCATGCATGGGCCTTTAAATACAAGCCACTAGGGCTCATTTCCTCACACATTCTTGACCAAAAATACTCTCTCTTCCTCTCTAGGTGCTTTTCCTCTCTAGATCTGATCCTTTTACGCATTTTCCAATGCCCTGCACAAACTTTATTCACTAAATCCTCCTAGTTCTCTTCGCTTTGAGCTGATTGAAATTTGATTTTGATGTTTCTTTTTTCATGTCCACCATTCTAGGCCCATTCCCCTCGAGTTTCTCTCGAGTTCTGTGCACTTTTCCTGACTTTGACTTTTTCTTTCATTTTTTCTCTCTTAGGGTTGACTTTTTCCAAGTTTACCCATTTTCTTCACTTTTCACCCATCTCACACCTATTTTCAGATGGCAGACGATTTTTCTTAGGATGGGGTTCCTCCCAAGCTTCCCCCAATAGACTTCGAGGAGGACATCGAGGCCGAGCCAAAGGCCAAGCCAAAGTCGTTACCATTGAGTGTACGGCATTTTGATCCAGCGAGGTATCATCCTCAGACACATATATTGTCCACTATCGGAGGCATCAGATGTTTTACTAATTTCACTGACGACGCACTAGAGGACCTCCTATTAAGGGAGCCAGAGTCTCATTTATCAGCCGTTGTCATTAAGGAACAAACTCTATTTTTATGCATTTCCGCCTTTAATTGTTCGCATTTCTTGCATTGCTCTTATCTAACTATGTCTCATACACTGCCTTGATCTAATTACATCTCATGCACTGCCTTGATCTGATTGCATCTCATGCATTGCCACAGGGTGAGTCTCACGTCTTTAGGGGCTATGGTGCAACTACTGCTCGAGATTGGTATGACGAGCTCCCAGCTGGAGTTCGTGACACTGTTGATGAGGCAGGCTTCGGCCTCTTCTACTCCAACTTGACTTGGGTTACTGCGAGCCGTCCTCTCTTAGGAGCACTGGTGGAGACGTGGTGGGACACCACCAACTCCTTCCACTTTTCCACCACAGGGGAGATAACGACGACTCCTTAGGACTTTGCCATGATCACCAGCTTAGGCATAGGGGATGATCCAATCCCTCCTGACCCAAATATGGAGGAGTGGAAGGCAGCTTGGCTCGAGCTACTTGGGGCACATCCACCGATATATCGGCCAGGCATGGTGCGATACACTTGGTTCGAGGAGCAGTTCAAGGGGACCGAGCCCGAGACGATAAAAGAGATAGAGCAGTATGTCAGGGGCTTCCTGATGTTCATCTTTGGTACCACCTTGTTTTCAAACAGGTTGAACACCATGAGCCTGTATTTGCTGAGTGCCTTGGTGACTCTTCCACAAGTTCAGTTTTATGATTGGAGCGGAGCTGGCCTTACCACATTGTGGATATATGAGTTCTTCCTCCTGTCTGCGGGAAAACTTGGTTAGAGGCTACTAGTGAGCTGTCACGACCCAAACCCGCCCCTAAGGGTTTAGCACCGTAACCGGCCAGTAATCCGAGATTACCGAAGGCCTGCTTAACACTAATACAGTAAAACAGAGTACAGGGGCATGGTGGAAGCCAAAACAATAAATAAACAATATCCAATGAGCTGTGACAGTCTGTATGCAAAAAGACTTTTCATACATATATGCAGTCGGTGACAAAACAGTATGTACATATATACGATCATTCAAAACAGGGACTTAATCCCTATTAAACAGTGCAGCAACAGTCTATACCAATACAATACGGTTACAGAGACAGACGAGGGAGATTAAGACACCCCTAAGCCAAAGCTTGAACAGGCTTGGAACCTCGCAGTGAGGCACAATGGTTGGCTTGACAAAACTGGAGTTTACCCCGACACTTCTAGCATTGGTCCGGTGCCTGTACACCTATATATATAAGCAGTGAGCTAAAGCCCAGTGAATAACATAATGCGTAAAGAGGTTAAGAATGAATGTCCTTACAGTAATGAAAACAGTTCATTGATTCAGTATATCAGTCATTCAGTCATATGTGGTACATCCATTAGCATAACAGTACAGTAAACAGTAGGTCTTAAAAGACCGAACAGTAAATGATGGCCATCAATCAGTAAACAGTAGTGGTTCCAACGAGGGAACTGACAGAGATCTCTGTAACAGTAACAGTCAGTAACAGTAGTTGCTAAGGATGCCACAATACAGTTCAGAATATAGGACATACATTCATTCGGTTAACAGTAACAGTTCAGAAAACAGTACAGTTCAGTATTCAAAAGATAATCATTTTGAACATATCTTTACACAATTGTTACTCACAGAGTTCTGGGCGACGCTAAGCTAGAGCGTCTCTTCGGAAAGCCAACCCTACACAGTTATAGATTGAACACACACTAAGCTACACAGTTGGAGAAAGTAATAACTTAATCCCTAAATTGCCTCGGTGTGGTTCTACATCTATATCCTCATTAAGATACCTTAAACTAGGCCTAAGAATGCCTAGGATGGGATGAGGATGCAAAGATGCACTTAGAAAACATTCTCAGAACTTTTCAGAAAATAAGGGTCTCGCTCGAGCGTGGCTTTCTTCGCTCGAGCGTTGAATTCCTCGCTCAAGCGGTCTGCAAAAATGCAAAAAGTGCTGGATGTTGGAAAATTCCGCTTGATGGTCGCTCGATACTCGCTCAAGCGTAAGACACAGTCCTCGCTCGAGCGTGGGTTCTCTCGCTCAAGTGTGCGTCTGCGTGCACCAAGATTCTGAGAGCTTGAAATTTACGCTCGAGCCACCATTCTTTCGCTCGAGCGTATCTCAGAATAAACGATGGTCGCTTAAGCGTGAAATCCTTCGCTCGAGCGAAGAAGCCAAATTCTGGAATTTCCAGATTTGCCTCCCAAGCTCAAACCAAGCATTCCTTAGCTCAAAACTCGACCTCTTGGGCCCAATTTCTGGAAAACACATCTAAACTCAATATACAACAAGTTCAAAGCTCAATTTGTGAAATCAAAGCCCAAGGGTGAGTCAATTAAATCCAAATTTCAAACCCAAATTCATGAACAAGATGAACATGCAAACATGCATGAATTAAACTCAATTCAAAGCTTCAATCTCATGCTCTAGTGAGCCAAATCTTTCAAAAATAGGGTAAGTTCATGGTCTATTGTAAAAATATGAGCATGCATGTCCAATTTATGAAGAACTAGCTCAAAAATGCAAGAGTATGCCATGCATACAACAATTAAGCTTCAATTCAACAACATTGAACCAATTCTTGACTTAACTCTTTAAACTACCATGATCCATGCTAGGAGGAACTCAAATACACAATTAAGAGGGTGAATTTCCTTACCTAAGTCTTCAATCACAAGACTAGAAGCTTAATTAGGCAATTTACACTTCAATTTCTTCAAGTTCCAAGCTACAACAACAAGTTGAATTCAACTCTCTCACTTCCTCTCTCTCTAATTCGATGTCATGCTCAAAATGTGGCTGATGAAATATTTGTCTAAGTGTGCACAAGACTCAACATATTAATAAACAAAGGCCCCACTAGATGGTATTTAGGTAATAAGTCCAACTCTTATAATTCTTTACCAATTAATCTAATTTAATCGTACCAAATCAATTTTCAGATAGTTACACCATAAAATCACATAAATTATGACGATCATAAAACACTAATCGATTTCCGGTTCGGCCGCCGATAAGGCCTTCAATTAGCAATTTAAACACAAAAACATGAACAGATAATTTGGCAAGCAAACAGATAGAATGCAATTTAGCTAACATATACTCACCCATCGGGCCAGATTTCATCATACCAAGATTTCGATTACTTCAGTTATCAATCATAATCAGTCTCGGTTTAACAGTAATCAGTGGTCATTCGGTAAACAGTGGTGAGGGTCATTATAGTCTCCCCTCCTTAAAAAGAGTTTAGCCTTCTAAACTCGAGTTACCTTCATTTTAGAAGAAAACAAGATTCAGTGGAAACAATTCAGGATATCTCTTGGCCATGTCATCTTCCCTTTCCCAAGTGGCATACACGCCACCATGGTTTTGCCAGTCCACTTTCACTAACGGGATCTCTTTGTTTCTCAACTTCTTGATCCGTCTGTTTACAATCTGTATAGGCCGTTCCTCGTAAGTGTAGTCATCACTCAGCACTACACGAGTAGGCTCTATCACGTGGAAAGGATCCCGGAGGTAGTCCCTCAACATTGAAATGTGGAAGACGTTATGCATATGCTCCATTTCAGGAGGAAGCGCAACTTGATATGCCATCGGATTGATTTTCTCAATAATCTCGTATGGTCCGACATATTTTGCCACTAACTTGCCTTTAACTCCAAAACGAGTCTGGCCTTTCATCGGTGTCACTTTCACAAAAACATGATCACCCACTTCATACTATCTGTCTCGCCTTCTGACATCTGCATAACTTTTTCTCGCTTTACCAGGCGGTTTTCTCGTCAGACGCTTCACTTTTTCAGTTGTTTCGTAAACAATCTCGGGCCCAAGCAAAGGCCCATCTCCAACTTCTGCCCAACAAATCCGAGATCTACATTTTCTGCCATACAACACCTCGAAAGGCGTCATACCAATACTTGAATGATAGCTGTTGTTGTAGGCGAATTTAGCTAAAGGCAAATGGCTTTCCCAGTTTCCCTGAAAATCAAGGACACACATTCTCAATAAATCCTCCAGAGTCTGGATGGTTCTTTCTGATTGGCCATCTGTCTGAGGATGATAGGCACTACTCAGTCTTAGTTCAGTACCCAATGCAGTCTGTAAGCTTTGCCAAAATCTCGATGTAAACTTCGAATCCCTGTCAGAAACAATAGACACAGGCACTCCATGCAGTCTAACAATTTCATTAATATAGAGTATAGCCAATTTGTCTGCATTATAAATTGTCTTAACAGGTAAGAAGTGAGCAGATTTAGTCAATCTATCAACAATAACCCAAATCGAGTCCATACCTTTACTGGAGCGAGGCAATCCCACAATAAAATCCATGGTAATATGTTCCCATTTCCACTCCGGTATCGGTAAGGGTTGCAATAAGCCTGCGGGTCGTTGATGTTCAGCTTTGACTTGTTGGCAATGAAGACATTTTGATACAAAATCAGCAATCTCTTTCTTCATTCCTGGCCACCAGAAATTCAGTTTCAAATCTTGGTACATTTTTGTGTTTCCTAGATAGATAAAAAATTTCGAGTTGTGGCCCTCTTGCAAAACTCTTCTTTTCAGTTCAGTATCATTCAGTACACACAGTCTTTCTTGAAATTTCAGTACATTATTTTCAAATTTGAACCCCGGTCTCGGTTTAGATTCCCTTTCTTCGATGATCTTCCTCAAGAAGTCATCCTGTTGTTGTTTCTCTTTAATTTCTTCAATCAGTGCCGGTTGAGCAGAAATAGCAGCTATTGTTCCACCTTGTTCTCTCAAAACAATTTCAATTTTAGATCTTTCAAGGTCACAAAGCAACTCTTTCTGTCCGGTGAGCAAACAAGCTAAGTTTCCGATTGATTTCCAACTCAATGCATCGGCAACGGTGTTGGCTTTTCCCGGATGATACAAAATCTGTAGGTCATAGTCTTTAATCAGTTCTAGCCATCTCTGCTGTCTCATGTTCAGTTCTTTCTGTGTGAAGAAATATTTCAAACTCTTGTGGTCGATATATACTTTACATGTCGCCCCATACAGATAGTGACGCCAGATTTTCAGTGCAAATACTACTGCAGCAAGTTCCAGATCATGGGTCGGGTAGTTCTTTTCATGTGGTCTCAGTTGTCGGGAAGCATAAGCAATTACTCTCCCATTCTGCATTAAAACACATCCCAAACCCTTATGAGAAGCATCACTAAATACAGTATAACCATCCGTACCTGAAGGTAAGGTAAGAACAGGTGCAGTCACAAGTCGAGTTTTCAACTCTTGAAATGCCGATTCCCTTTGGTCAGTCCAGTCAAATGATGTCCCGTTCTGAGTTAACTGAGTCAACGGCAAGGCAATTTTGGAGAAATCTTTGACAAACCTTCTGTAACAGCCAGCCAAACCCAAAAAGCTTCGGACTTCTGTCACATTTGTTGGTCTAGGCCAGTTTACTACAGCTTCAATTTTCTGTGGGTCAACTGAAATCTCATCTTTGCTAATAACATGTCCCAAAAACATAACATGGTCAAGCCAAAATTCACATTTAGACAGTTTAGCATAGAGTTTCTGTTCTCTTAGGGTCTGTAGGGCAAGTCTTAGATGATGTTCATGTTCTTCTCTAGTCTTAGAATAAATCAGAATGTCATCAATGAATACAACAATAAAGTCATCAAGGTATGGTTTAAAGATCCTGTTCATGAGGTCCATAAATGCAGCAGGTGCATTGGTGACTCCGAAAGGCATAACTAAAAATTCATAATGTCCATACCTCGTTCGAAAAGTAGTTTTATCACTGTCTTCTGGTTTAACTTTCAGTTGGTGATATCCAGATCTGAGATCGATCTTAGAAAACACTTGAGTACCCTGTAACTGATCAAATAAGTCATCAATACGAGGCAATGGGTATTTATTTTTCACGGTTACCTTGTTCAGTTCGCGGTAATCAATACACAGTCTCAGTGAGCCATCTTTCTTTTTCACAAACAAGACAGGTGCGCCCCACGGTGAAGTACTAGGCCTGATAAACTTCTTGTCTAACAATTCTTGCAGTTGCACTTTCAATTCTTTCAATTCAGTTGGAGCCATTCAGTAAGGAGCTGACATGTCGGTAATCTTAATCACATCAACGGTGAACTCAATCTCCCTGTCAATCAAATCCCCTGGCAGCTCATCTGGAAATACATTTGGGAATTCTCTGACTATAGGAATGTAGTTCACATCAGTTTTAATATTATCACCAGTACATACAGTCAATACAGAACACAAATATCCTTTACACCCCTTTCTAATCAATTTAACGGCTTTCACAGATGAAATCAAATACGGAGAAGGTACTACTCCAACCCCATTAAACACAAATTCGGGTAAACCAAGTGGACGGAAAACAACTTGCTTTGTCACACAGTCAATGGTAGCATGATATTTTTGTAACCAGTCCATCCCCAATATTACATCAAAATGATCAATGTTCAATGGCAGTAAATCAATAAACAGATGCATATCCCCAGCAATGATTTCACATGCAGGGTACATATAAGCACATGTCATGGATCTCCGGACAGGTGATGATATAGCTAACAGATAGTTCATGGGCTCTAAGGGTCTATTCAATTTCCGTGAAAAAGCATGCGATACATATGAGTGTGTAGACCCCGAATTAATCAGTACATTTGCATTTTGAGTACAAATAGAGAGAATACCTGACACAACGGTCTCAGTATTTTGCACGTCTCCCGGTACTAGGGCGAACACTCGGCCCTGCCTCATACGCTATTTCCCGATAGCTTTGGGGCTCGGTTTTGGTGCAACAGTTGATGCTATGGTGCTGTCTGCAGCTTTACTATTGCCCTGAACAGTGGAAGGGCAATCTTTCACCATGTGGCCCACCTTGCCACACCTGTAACAAGCACCAGAGATTTTATAACAAACTCCCTTATGGTTCTTACCACATTTGGAACAGGGCGGAAAGGAACGGTTCCCTTGACTAGAAGTAGTCGTTGACCCTGTATTTTGCTTTTTGTTCAGCGGGTTGTTCTTGCCTTTCTTGAACTTAAAACCTTGCCTCTTACCACGTCATTCCGATGCTGGTGTTTCAGATTGTTTCACTGCTTCGATGTTCGACTCAGCCATCAATGCTCGGTCAAGAACACCTACGTAGTTTGGTAGCTTTAAAACACTTATTCTGTCGAGTATTACAACATTCAGGCCGCCTTCAAACTTTCTGGCCTTCTTATAATCAGTGTCCACCATGTGTGGTGCATATCTAGCAAGCTCGGTGAACTTGGTTTCATATTTAGCAACAGACAGTGTACCCTGTCTCAGTTGTTCAAATTCAGTCACTTTCCTGTCCTTGACACACTGAGGGAAATACTTTTCAAAGAAGGACTCCTTAAACTGAGCCCAAGTTACTACAGTATTGGTGTCACGGACCAGCATCCACCACCTTCTAGCCTCTTCTTGCAAGGTGAAGGTAGCTAACTTTTCTGTCTTAAGGACCCATGCTTCAGCTTTTAACGGCTCAAGGCCTCCCTAAAAGGATTGTGGTTTCATCTTGCCTCAGTGGATGAGGATTCAGATTCATTTGCAGTTCTTGCATTATCCATTTCACAATAAGCAGTTATAACAGTTATCAACATAAGCAGTCATTTGTTTAAACAGATTAGCACATTAGCATATCTTTAGTCATGTCATAACCACACACTTATCATGCTCATGTAATGACCTAATCGCTTTTCTAGGACACCCTATAGCTCATTTGGACACGTGTGTGTGGTATAACTCGTGGTGAGTATCGCTCTGATACCACTTTGTCACGACCCAAACCCGCCCCTAAGGGTTTAGCACCGTAACCGGCCAGTAATCCGAGATTACCGAAGGCCTGCTTAACAATAATACAGTAAAACAGAGTACAAGGGCATGGCGGAAGCCAAAACAATAAATAAACAATGTCCAATGAGCTGTGACAGTCTGTATGCAAAAAGGCTTTTCACACATATATGCAGTCGGTGACAAAACAGTATGTACATATATACGATCATTCAAAACAGGGACTTAATCCCTATTAAACAGTGCAGTAACAGTCTATACAGATACAATACAGTTACAGAGACAAACAGGGGAGATTAAGACACCCCTAAGCCAAAGCTTGAACAGGCTTGGAACCTCGCAGTATGGCACAACGGTTGGCTTGACAAAACTGGAGTTAACCCCGACGCTTCTAGCATTGGTCCAGTGCCTGTACACCTACATATATATATATATATATGCGCAGTGAGCTAAAGCCCAGTGAATAACATAATGCGTAAAGAGGTTAAGAATGAATGTCCTTACAGTAATGAAAATAGTTCATTGATTCAGTATATCAGTCATTCAGTCATATGTGGTACATCCATTAGCATAACAATACAGTAAATAGTAGGTCTTAAAAGACCAAACAGTAAATGATGGCCATCAATCAGTAAACAGTAGTGGTTCCAACGAGGGAATCGACAGAGATATCCGTAACAGTAACAGTCAGTAACAGTAGTTGCTAAGGATGCCACAATAAAATTCAAAATATAGGACATACATTCATTCGGTTAACAGTAACAATTCAGAAAACAGTATGGTTCAGTATTCAAAAGATAATCATTTTGAACATATCTTTACACAATTGTTACTCACAGAGTTCTGGGCTACGCTAAGCTAGAGCGTCTCTTCGGAAAGCCAACCCTACACAGTTACAGATTGAACACACACTAAGCTACACAGTTGGAGAAAGTAATAACTTAATCCCTAAATTGCCTCGGTGTGATTCTACATCTATATCCTCATTAAGATACCTTAAACTAGGCCTAAGAATGCCTAGGATGGGATGAGGATGCAAAGATACACTTAGAAAACATTTTCAGAATTTTTCAGAAAATAAGGGTCTCGCTCGAGCGTGGCTTTCTTTGCTCGAGCGAGCTTGTCAAAACAGTAGGGTCGCTCGAGCATGGAATTCCTCGCTCGAGCGGTCTGCAAAAATGCAAAAAGTGCTGGATGTTGGAAAACTCCGCTCGATGCTCCCTCGACGCCGCCGAGCGAAGACACGCCTCGCCGAGCGGCGCTTCACGTGCACCAAGATTCTGAGAGCTTGAAATTTACGCTCGAGCCACCATTCTTTCGCTCGAGCAGATCTCAGAATAAACGATGGTCGCTCGAGCGTGGAATCCTTCGCTCGAGCGAAGAAGCCAAATTCTAGAATTTCCAGATTTGCCTCCCAAGCTCAAACCAAGCATTCCTTAGCTCAAAACTCGACCTCTTGGGCCCAATTTCTGGAAAACACATCTAAACTCAATATACAACAAGTTCAAAGCTCAATTTGTGAAATCAAAGCCCGAGGGTGAGTCAATTAAATCCAAATTTCAAACCTAAATTCATGAACAAGATGAACATGCAAACATGCATGAATTAAACTCAATTCAAAGCTTCAATCTCATGCTCTAGTGAGCCAAATCTTTCAAAAACAGGGTAAGTTTATGGTCTATTGTAAAAATATGAGCATGCATGTCCAATTTATGAAGAACTAGCTCAAAAATGCAAGAGTATGCCATGCATGCAACAATTAAGCTTCAATTCAACAACATTGAACCAATTCTTGACTTAATTCTTTAAACTACCACGATCCATGCTAGGTGGAACTCAAATACACAATTAAGAGGGTGAATTTCCTTACCTAAGTCTTCAATCACAAGACTAGAAGCTTAATTAGGCAATTTACACTTCAATTTCTTCAAGTTCCAAGCTACAACAACAAGTTGAATTCAACTCTCTCACTTCCTCTCTCTCTCTCTCTAATTCAATGGTATGCTCAAAATGTGGCTGATGAAATGTTTGTCTAAGTGTGTACAAGACTCAACATATTAATAAACAAAGGCCCCACTAGATGGCATTTAGGTAATAAGTCCAACTCTTATAATTCTTTACCAATTAATCTAATTTAATCGTACCAAATCAATTTTCAGATAGTTACACCATAAAATCACATAAATTATGACGATCATAAAACACTAATCGATTTCCGGTTCGGCCGCCGATAAGGCCTTCAATTAGCAATTTAAACACAAAAACATAAACAGATAATTTGGCAAGCAAACAGATAGAATACAATTTTGCTAACATATACTCAGTCCATCAGTTTCAGATTTCAGTCTGTCAGTTCAGTATTTCGATTCCTTCAGTTATCAATCGTAATCAGTCTTGGTTTAACAGTAATCAGTGGTCGTTCGGTAAACAGTGGTGAGGGTCATTACAGGAGCCTAGGAGGTACATTTCTCAGTTCCCTCTTTACATTTTACATTTTCTGCTCAGCATTTCTTACTTTACATCCGTTCAACACATGTGTTTTCTGCTTTGCCCTTTCTGCATTTATTTATACTGTGTGCTTTCTGCTTTGCACTTTCTGCATCTGTTTATACTATAAGTTTTTTGCTTTGCACTTTCTGCATCTATTCATACTATGTTGATTACATACCTCTGCATTCTCCCTACAGCTATGGGTGTACGCATACTTCTCGACTCTTGCCCCAGATCCTGTAGATGAGATCCTATTGACGGTTCCCTTTTCTCGAGTATACGACGGCCAGCTCCACCGTAAGACTCGTGAGCCCTTCATGTTTTTCCATTAGTACTTCGACATGGTAGCGGCGTATGAGGTAACTCGAAACACAATCATTTTTGCTTCACATCTATTTTGATTCATACATTAGCAATTGACAGCAACTAATAACCTGTTCACTTTCAATTTCGGATCACATGGCAGCCCTGGGCTACAACACCGACAGAGCTTCGAGCCCAGTACCATGTGGTTTGGGGCATTTCCCGCTATCACATTCTACTTGAGGGCCCGATTTACCGAGCCCGGTTCCTAGGCGAGCGCTTCGTGCGTCAGACCATGGGCCTGCCTGCTCCGTTTATACCGATGGCACCGCCAGTGTCTATGAGAGCGACAGACAAGCTATCTGATGAAAAGGTGATCCAATTCATGGTGGGCTTGGAGGTAGAGTATTTCCGTGTAGAGGGTGACTACGAGGCCTTTATCCAAACACACTTGATGCCGCCTCTGACCGGTGTTCGCGAGAGTGAGGGAGTGAGAGCTCCTGCCGCAAGAGCGAGACGCAGAGCGACCCGAGCGAGCAGAGCCCGTGGCAGAAGGGCTCCTCAGACAAGGCAGGGGACCTGGTGGCCGGAGCTGCCTATTGCACTCACATGTTGACGGTATACTGGGGAGGCCTATCAGATCCCGATTGAGCCCACAGCAGCTGGGCATAGATACACCAGAGCCCAAGATGCACCTTCGGTATGTACCACATTTTTAATTTTCCCATCTCTTTCTGATATTTGTTTGTTCTGGACATTAATCATTCCCAACGCATTTACAGCCACGTCCAGGATATACCGAGGATCTACTTGAGCTACTAGCCTCATTTGAGGGCATGATATTGAAGAGGGAGGCACTGCTCGGCTTCCACGGCATTCAGGTCATTTCTTCAATTCTCTTAAATTCCAGTCATCAAATTTCTACTAACACACTGAAACTGACATGAGAACTTCTCCACACTGCACTGTTACACTACATCTGAAACACTGCACTTCCATATTGTATGTATACATTGTACATGACTTCTACATATACTCATTCTACACACTATACTTGCATCTGATATGCATACTGTGGCTAACATATAACAACTGTCTTTTCAGATCCCACGTATACTGGGTGTGCCAACAGGAGCAGCAGCAAGCCCAACAGTGCCTCCTTCGGTAGCAGGGAGAGGGAGACAGGCTCCAGCACCCAGCCGAGGCCGAGCTAGAGGCGCCCGAGTTAAGAGTAGCCCTTCAGAGCCTATTTTGAGCGATGACGACACTGAGACTAGCGAGGGTGAGGAGGCGGCAAGTCAGCATTCAAAATCATCAAAGAGTGGAGATGATAACGCTGGCTCAGGTTCTGAGAGTGGAGATGCTGACTCTGAGGAGGGCTCCGATGTGGAAAGTGGAGACAGCTCCGGTTCAGACTCTGATCTAGATTCAGACAGTGGCGCCGATGGAGACAGTGCTGCAGAGTCCGCTCCTCCAAGGAAGAGGACAAAGAGGGCCTCTAGACCCTGAGATGACTACCGTTGATCTTTGTATTGTTGCTTAGTTTCTTTTGGTTTATAGTGTTAGTACATTGTATAGCTTCGAACAGGTTTTATTTTCTTTAAAAACTTGTACTGCACCTTTTGTAAAAACAACCACGATCAGAATGAAAACCAAGTTTTTTTTTTTTTTTGAAAAAGTATTGTATTTTGCATCATAAGCACCGCATTGCATGAAAAATGAGATTGAATTTGATAACAAAAACCAAATACTTGTATTATCACAGTAGTCTGAATCAGGTAACGAACTGACCAACAACTGACATACAAACAAAGCACTATACAACTCGATATGCTAAACAACTCGGTGAACAACAAATACAACTTGATGAACTTATTATAAAAAAAAGAAACAAAAAGGACTCGACACAAGACCTCAAGACACAAAAACAGCAGAGCAAAACACATGCATCCAACATTATTATTCACAAAGGAGAACAACAGATATGAGAGAAAGGCTGTCAGCCATGAGGGGTGAATGTCGGCCACATGCCGGCCATGAGGGGTGGCCTGCCAGCCATTTATACCTCTTGCCGGCCATCAATGTGCTGGACCTCCACATTGTTGACACCTGGCTTCCACTCACTACCTTATCTTCTACAAAAGGGTGAGCTTCGTGATTTCTTTATTTCAATTGCAAATTCTTCACAAATGGAGCCATTCTTTGCCGAAAAACTCTCAAATTGGATTACAACCTTAGATGCCTCGGAAAAGTTGAATTTCTAGAGTTTCGGCATAAATGCACTATTCCCGCTAAGTCGTTCTCCGCTTTGTTTTCCGTTCCTTCATGTCACAGCTAGATGTTGGAACCTGATCACACACTTTAGCTTCGAGGGACAAGAGATATGCCCAACAGTCGAAGAATTTCAGTTGGAATTCCAACATGATGAGGAAATTCTGTCTCAGCCCTGTTTTGGTCACATCCAAGCTTTGGAAAGGATGTGTGGGCCCACTTTGCATGAGGCTCGATCCTTGGTTCGCAATGGAGAGCTAGACATCCCCAGTTTGATTCATCGATTTTTTGACGCCAGTGACCAAGGCGATCTTCTTTGGTGGGGTTTTCGGCAACATATCATTTGTTTGTGCATGTTATCACATTTTCTTCTTGCCCCTAGTTTCGACGGGTCTAACATTCAGCTAGTTGAAGTGGCGCAAGGCTTGAAAGAGGGCAAGAGCTGCATGGGCTTGGTACTGGGCAAGACTTTGATAGGCTTAGGCGCCTTCCATCGGCGGGTGACGACCAAATTCACGGGAAGCCCACTACTTCTTTAGGTAATGTTTTCCACCCTTTTTAATATGTGTTTCTCACATCACTCAACACTCATGCTCTGCTTTTCTCTCAAAGCCCTTTTCTCACTTTTTCTCTCAGAGCACATCTCTCTATTCTTTAATCTCTGTTTTCTTTCATCCCTCCCCAGATATGGCTCATGGACAAGTTAAAGGTAGTGGATTCTTGCCCTGCATATTCAGCACGGGCTATTTCTTTCGCCAACGGCTAATGGATTTCCCGAACGATGGATGCTGGTGCCATTGGATGTGCAACAGGTCTGCTATTGACATTGCTTGGTGTTGCCCTTGATTTGATCTGCCCGAGATAAGCTACAGCATGACTCGACAACCTGGCATTTAGCTGATTGGCTTGGCACACTGTGTATTCTACTTTCCATTCCGGTTCAGGCACCAAAAGAGGGGATTGAGTATCCGGCTTCGTTCCCAATTCGAGGTTCACAATTGGCTCGATATCCCACTGCTTGGTGGACGAGAGAGCTTCTGGCTCCTGCCCCTAGTTTCAAATGCGCACTTTCTGGCGAGTGCCTAACTTGGCTCTAAGATGAGGCACAAACCGGGCCCCCTTTAGCATCAGAAGCTTTCACAAGCACAAGTGGGAGACGTAGGAACACCTGACTCATCTATGCCCCAAGTTTATTGCTTTGATCTTACTTTTCAAGTTTCTTTTTGAATGTAATAAAAGCAACTTTGATTTGTATCGAGAGTTGGAGAACTTTGCATTGAAATTAATGAAATTGAAGTTGTGAGCACTGAAAATTTTCCCTTTGGTCTAAAAATTGTCTAAGTTGTAAAAAGATTAATTTGAACAAAATCAGCTTTTATCAAAACTTTTGTAAACCATTTTCGATAAGGATCACAACTTAACACACATGGAATCTATCCTCGAGACGTACAACCCCGAATCCAAAAATGAAAAATTGCCCCTTGTCTAAATGGCACTGCTCAGCATTGTAGTCAGCTCTTCTCTCAGAGTAAGGATCACGACTGAACTTTTAGATAACAAACAGACAAGGATGCCTTGATCAAACACATGGACATAATTGATTTGGAGGTGTTTACGGCCGAACTTCAGAATGAAGTTGCCTACGTATCCCGAAGATGGGAATTAAGCCTAAAAAAACCACGCTGTATTTCTCCAACATATTGATCACTTCTTTCTTGAAATGGGAGCCATTGTCTGAAATGATCTCGTTTGGGACTCCATAATGACAAATGATGTTGTTTCGGATGAACTTAGCCACATGCGCTGCTTTCAACACTGCATAAGACTGAGCTCTCACCCATTTCGTGAAATAATCAATTGCCACCAGAGTGTACTCATACCCATTTGACCCTTTTAGTGTAACTGCCCCAATGACGTTAATTCTCCAGACTGAGAAAGGCCATGGTGAAGTCATGTTGTACAGCTTCGACAGCCGGATATTCATGCGATTTGCATGGATTTGCCATTTGTGGCATCGCTGAACAAAACCAATACAATCCTCCTCCATGGTAGACCAATAGTAACCTTGCCTAAGAATCTTCCCGGCTAACATTACTCCGCTCATGCATGCTCCACACGCTCCCCCATGGATGGCCTCCTTTAGGCGCTTCGATTCTTCTGCGTCAACACATAGCTTTTGCATTCCCAAATGACCCCTCTTATATAACTTACCCCCGCAGATGATAAATTGAACAGCTATCCGCCGTATTGCCCTTTTATCTTTGCCATTTGCCCCTAATGGATAAACCTCCTTTTCCAAGAAGTTCTAGATATCATAGAACCAGGGGTTTTGATCTTGCACTTCATCTATTGCGGTGATAAACTCGTAGGCCGGCGTATATCTCTCCTTAATAATGATCAAACGCATACGGACTCCAAATAGGATATCTATCATAGAAGATAGAGTTGATAAGCCATCAGTGAACTTGTTGTTCTCTCTTAGTAGATGAGTGAAGGTTAGCTTCTCAAACCTAGGAATCAGAACATCCAGGGTTTGGTGATAGATCTTCATCTTTTCTTCTTTGACCTTCTAGTCTCCTTTTGCTTGAGACACAACTAGGTTCGAGTCCCCGATGACGTCTAACCTTTTTGCCCCTAGTTCCCGGGCGGCTTCCAAACCAGCGATACACACCTCGTATTTTGCTTCATTGTTGGATACTTTGAACTGAAGTTTGAAGGCTAAAGGTATATGGAAATTGTCGGGTGCTATCAGCAATACCCTTATCTCATAACTGTACTAGTTAAACACTCTGTCAAAGTACATTGTCCAAATTTCTTCCTCGACTTGTAGAATATCTTCATCTGGGAACAAGTATTCTACCACTTCATTCCCTCCCACTGGGTGATCTGCCAGGAACTCAGCTACCGCTCTCCCTTTGACAAACTTGCGAATGACATTCTTCAAATCAAATTCGGAGAGAAGAAGCAACCAACGAGCTAACCTACCCGTAAGCGCTAGTTTCTCAAAGAGATATTTGATGGGATCTAATCTCCAAACTAGAATTACAGAGTGAGCTAACAAGTAATTTCTCAACTTCCTCGTAGCCCATACCAAGGCTAAGCAAGCCTTCTCCAGCAGAGTGTAACAGGTCTCATAGTCCAGCATTTTCCTGCTCAAATAGTAAATGGCTTTCTCCACCCTATCTTCAGATTCCTGAGTAAGCACGCATCCCATTGTTGTGTCCATTACTGATAGATACAGAATCAATGGCTTCCCTGGCTCTGGAGGCAACAACATAGGCGAGTTTTGTAGGTACTGCTTGATCTGCTCAAAAGCAAACTGATATTGGTTATCCTATTGGAATTTCTTTCCTTTCTTCAGGAGACCAAATAGTGGTTCACAAGTCAACGTTAATTTGAAATAAATCGCCTTATGAATCGCACTTTACCTAGAAAGCCTCGAACCTCCTTTTCAGTCCTTGGTGGTGGCATTTCTAGGATGGCCTTGATTTTGGAAGGATCTACCTCGATGCCCCTCTGTGTGATCAAGAAACCCAGTATTTTCCCTGCTGTTACGCCAAAAGTACACTTCTGTGGATTCAACATCAATCTGTATTCTCTGATCCGTTGGAAGAATTTCTTCAAGGCAGTGTAGTAGCCCTCTCTTTCCTTAGACTTGACAATCATGTCGTCCACGTACACCTTGACCTCTTTGTGGATCATATCATGCAGAATTGTGGTTACAGCCCGTTGATAGGTAGCCCCAGTATTCTTCAACCCAAACAACATCACCCTGTAGCAGTAAGTTCTCCACGACGTGGTGAAAGCAGTTTTCTTTCTGTCTTCGGGTGCCATTAGAATTTGGTTATACCCGAAAAATCCATCCATGAAGGAGAGTAACGCATGGCCTGCGATGAAGTCCACCAATTCATCGATGTGCAATAAAGGAAAGTCATTCTTTGGACTAGCTTTGTTCAGATCTTTGAAATCCACACACACTCGAATTTTTCCATCTTGCTTTGGCACTGGAACAATGTTGGCCAACCAAGTCAAATACTCAAATACTAGCAAGAACCCAGCGTCTATCTGCTTGGTGACCTCTTCCTTAATCTTCAAAGCCCAATCCAGGTGTATTCTCCACAACTTCTATTTGACGGGTCGGGCCTCGGGGGAAAGAGGGAACCAATGTTGTACAATCTTAGGATCGATTCCAGGCATGTCTTTGTAGGACCACGCAAAAGCATCTTTGAAATCTTTTAATAAAGCCACTAAGCGCTCGTGCTCCTCTGAAGACAACGTGGACCCGATCTGGACTAAATGCGGATCTTTCTCAGTACCTACATTAATTGGAATGATTTCATCAACAATGGGTTTTAAAAAGCTCTCCTTCTCTCGATTCATCAAGTGTTTCAAAACCAGAAGAATGCCTTCCTTGTCGTTTTCACTAAAATTTTGAAAGTCATGATCAATGCAATATACAAGGGGCATAGAGAAGTACTCAAAACCTGCAATGGCATTCTCACTCACAAAGGCCAGCTCATACAATTCCTCGGTTACAACTAACTCAAAAGAAAAGAAAAAAGGCGACCTAGACAAAACCTCAGTATCCGAGTTATCAACCCTAGGAATACCAGACTCAGACTCAGAGGAACTAGAATCTGATTCCGGCTCCATAGACTCTGTGGAATCAGATTTTGGCTCACTACCCGACTCAAAACTACTGGACAGAAAGCCCTCCTCTAGCTACCAAATGAGGGACGATGCGTTAGTTGCATCCAGAATACCGCTAGAAGGGTTCACACCTTGTTGGTCTCCGATCATGGAAACGGTTCAGTCATCCCCCAAGCTCTCTGAGTTGATTTGAGGATCTGAAAGGAGACATGCTAGTGCTGCTCCTACCTCAAGTTCACTACTGTCGGAATCACTTTTTATGCCCTTAGTAGCTTCAACAATAATTGGGTCAGCCTTTTCTTCTGTTTCATTCTCTTGCAGCTGCAAGTCAAAGAAGATCTCAAAGCTGGGAACCTGCTGCTTCTCAGAGTTGAACCAGGGTTCGGGGAAACCATAGAACGGGAAGTCTTCATCCTTCCTAACAAAATATCCATTCAGCGTTCCCTGGATTGGTCGGTACACAAGCTCGTAGTGCTTTCCAGTTTGCTTCGCTCTGGCCCTTCCGGCCATTTCTTTCTCTTTCCTCACCCAGTCCTCTTTGGTGGGCGTGTAGCCTAGACCAAAGGCATGTAGGTTATGTGGCACGTCGGCCAATGCAACGACGTCTTTTCGGCCGCTTCTGCCTAATCCCATTTCGAGCATGTGGTGCAACTTGTTCATGAAGTACACAGATTGGGCACTAACATAGAAGCCCTCATTGATAGCCAAGATGCTCTGCACTACTCGGGCCTTAGCCAAGGTAAACCCCGAAATGAAAACATCCTCTTCACCATGCACATTCTCCAGCACAGATGTAGTGACCTCTGGCGCAGGATGTATAGATGAATTCTCGAAGACTATAGCCACCCCTTTTCCATGGGGGTACTTCAGCGTTTGGTGGAGGGTGGACGAGACAGCTCTCACTTGGTGTAGTCAGGGTCGCCTAAGTAGTAAGTTGAAAATGGCTGGAATATCCGGGACGTGAAATTCAATATCCTGTTGAGCGGGTCCAACCTACACTCTAATCTGCATTATTCCCATCACCTCTCTGCTTGTATTGTCATACGCCCGGATTACCTGGGCTGTAGGCACAAAATTGGCCGATTTTAGGGCAATAGCATAAGTCGTGCGGCATGGACAAATGTTGATTACTGACCCGGTGTCGACTAATATGATTGGAACCCACTTTTCTCGGTACTCTACGGATATATATAGAGGTTTGTTGTGTGCAGAGCCTTCTGGCAGTAACTCTTTGTCTGAAAAGGTCAAAGCCGGCGCAACGCCTCCTAGGAAGACTAATCCCACCAGTTGTTCCGGGGTGGTCTCAATAGATAACTTGGCTTTATCCATCGCCGACAGTACAGCCTGTCTGTGCACTCGCGAAGCCATAAGCAGCTCCCAGATAGATATGTCAGCTTAAATCTTCTTCAACTGCTTCAGTACAGCCTCTTCCTCTAACTGCTTTTCCTTCTTCTTCTCTACCTCTTTGTCCTTTCCAGATGCCTCGAGTTGGTCTAGATGCGGTGGTTTGAAATATCGATCACTTCTTGTCATATGGTCGACTTCCTACACATACCAGGTATTGTCAGGAAGGCCTTCACCCCAATCCTCATCAGTGTCATACCTTCGACAACTGACAAGAAATTGTCCAATTCCGGTCTAAGTGTTCCCTCAGCAGAAACATTCCCCACGGGGCGTTGAGCTATTCTAGCTTTCTGATCACTTTTACTCATTTCCTGTCCAAACCACTCCAGCACGGCTTCTTATTCTATATGTACAGTGCTAACATTGCCCAATTCCTGAGCCAATTGTTCTTCACCGGTGTTTTCCGATAGTTTGCCCTTTTCATCGACCGTTTCAGCCATTACTGCGGTTCCCGCTTTCTGTTCTCCAAGCTTCGATCCAGTTCCCTCATCTATATCAGGTTCATCACTTAGCCACCCAGAATTGTCCGTTGACCCATTCAAATCAAACCAATTAATATGCACGTCTCCATGATCTTGCTCATCAAAGAACTGCAAATTATCCATATCCTCCTCCAGGTCGGCTAGATCATCTAATCCCTGACTTGGTCCGTCTTCTTGGACTACACTAACCTTCATCCCAGTTGGCAACACCACTTGCGGCTTAGCTTGTTTGATTGGCACAACATAGCAGCTCGGGTCGTATGTCCTTTCAGATAAATCCTCAAAGCCCTCGGGCAACAGACTGATATTCTCCAAGGCTGACCTCCCTTCATCTTCCACCACCACCACGGGTTCGGGTTGGAGTGAGGACGCACTCATCATGCACAAGTCTGTAAGGTCTAAACCGGAACTGTTGTACCAACCCTAAATACCCCAATAATAAAATAAATGGAATTAAGCATACCTTCCAATGGCATAAAGCGCACAAGTGTTACACCTAACTTCTCATGTCATTCTTTACTCAAAGATCCAGCTAGAAAAAATAAAAATAAAAAACTTCATATCTAAAAATCCAACAAAATAAAAACTTTCTTTGTCAAAAGCCCCTAATAGTAAATGTGGTGATTATAATAATAGATATGAAAAACTAATAATAAATATAATTCAAATATAAAAATACTACATTTAGGAGTTTGCTTTAAGCATTTAAGAGTATTTCGAATCCCATCTACTAAAAAAAAAATTAAAAAAATTGTTGGTTGGTCCCGTAGTTAATGATTTAGTTATTATAAGTTTTTGTAAGGAGCAATTTAGATTTAAGGGTCTTTTGGGTAGTGGGTTATAATCCATTTTTTAGATTATAATTCACTTTCCTCTCTCACAAAAAATTGATTATAATTAACTTATAATCAACTTTTAACTAAAAAAATTGATTATAACCATCTTTTCAAAATAGCTCTTAGTTAAGGATCAAACCTTCTGTCTTATTAATATAGGTGCGGTTAACCCGAATTGGAAATCTCAACTAGAAGGTGTTATTAGTTTTTGGTGGGTCTATTACACAACTCACTTTAATAATTCCCTTCATTCATCTTATAAATTTTTCGAACACATTTTTTTATGTGAAAAATAAAAGGTTTATTTGGAGTGTCTTAAATAAATGTATTTTTTGTCTTTTTAGATTAAAAAATTGAGAAAAAAAACATGAATGTTTGGATTAATTTTTTAACTTTTTATGAAAAAATGTGTATTAAAAAATTATATAAATAATTGTGCAAGAGAAGATAGTGTAGTAGGCATACGGAATGGCAGTGCATCGGCTGGGTGAATACATAGAAAAATAATGCCTCCTTTTCGAGCTTTCATTGGAAGGTATTGTTCGGCCCGTGGGGACCCACCAAGGGTCCCGTTTTTCTAATCGGAACCGTTCAATGTGTAGAACTCGTCGAATTCTATATATTTGTAAAAAATCACGTTGATTGGATATCGATAACTATCTGATTGGGTTAGTTTTTTTGATCAACTGTTAACTATAACACCATCTATTTTTTGTACAAAACTGATTTGATCATATAGTTAGCAATATCCGATAGACGTTATTTTTTACAAGCATATAGTACTAGACGAGTTCTACATATTCAACGTTTCAGATTATCAAAACGGGACCCATAATAGGCCCCCACGGGCCCAACTTTGCCATCTAACTTAGTAAATGTAAACATGTAATTTTTTATTTTTTTTCTTTCCCTGAAGTGGGTTTGACGTCAATACGGTTGATGGGCAAAAAGTTTATTTATATATGTATATTTGTATATTAATTTTTTTATATTTTTTTAATAAATAGTGATAATTTTTTAATTTTTTTAATAACTTTTTAATTTTTTCTAAACTTGTCAAATCAGTCCTAAATTAATTTCATAAAATTTTACAAAATTAATCCAGTGGTGGACCATCAAAAGCCAACAACGCCCTCAATCCAATGCCAACTCAATCCATCATTAAAATTAATCCAGTGGTGGGCCATCAAAAGCCAACAGCGCCCTCAATCCAAAAGCCAACAGCGCCCTCAATCCAATGCCAACTCAATCCAAATCATCATATTATTATGTTTGGTCTAAAATGTGGGTACAACATTTACGATAATATTTAAGAATTGTTGAGTGTGTTTTAAATAAGTGTATTTTTTAAGTTTTTAAATTAAAAAATATGATTGTTTTGAATAATTTTTTGATTTTTTATGAAAAATATATATTAAAAAATTATATAAATTAGTGTATTAGAGAAGATTATGATAGAATAGATGGTACGGTGGGATGAATTCAGGACAACATGTGCAGGGTGCAGACTGGGATATGATTTCCTATTTTTTGGGCATTGAATTAGAAGTGTTGTTCGGCCCGTGAGAGCCCACCACGAGCCCCGTTTTGCTAATTAAAATCGTTCAATGTGCAGAACTCGTCGAGTACTATATGCTTGTAAAAAATCACGTTGATCGGATATCGATAGTTACCTGATCGAATTAGTTTTTGTTCAACCGTTAACTATAACACCATCCATTTTATAAATTTTAACTGATTTGATCATATAGTTACCGATATCCGATCAACGTGATTTTTTACAAACATAAAGTACTCGACGAGTTCTATACATTGACGGTTCAGATTATTAAAATGAGACACGTGATGGGCCCCAACAGGTCAAACAACATCGTGTTATTTGTGCACCTAAATAAATGCAATGCCCAAAAAGTCAACCCCGCCTATGGAACGTTAGAATTGTCTGAAATTTAATTATGTGTAAAATTAATATTTTAATATTTTTTTTATGAATAATAATAACTTTTTAAATAACTTTTTAACTTTTTTAAGAGAAGCCAAACCAGGCCTTACCATTCATGGCCTGCCTCTGTTGCAGGCAAAGTAGGGTGGAATAAAGACCTTACGACAAGGCTTAAGGGCAAAGATATGTATGTGTGTATAAATATATATATATATATATATATAAGGTAAATTATACTTATTTTCTTTGAGATTTTTGATAATTATATTATTAAGATTCTCTCAATATGTTAAGTTCCTACATATAGTGTTAAATAGGTGTGAAAATGGCCATATTATCTTTTGACTTACACGTGAAAAGATGAAAATACACTACAAAAAATTAATGTTTTAGAAACTAAAATTTAGGAATAAAATTATTTTCTAGGGACCAAATATTTTTGTTACGAAAAGTGCTGTTATTATATTTATAGCAACAAAAATTAGATATTAGTGATGAATTATTATCTTTTTGGGACCAAATTTTGTCTACAAAAATAGACAATTTTGAGACCAAATTATTTTGTCTCTAAAAGTCTATTTATTAGTGATATTTTCAAAATTTTGTCGCTAAAAACTTTGTTTTGGACCTTTCGGAACGACCTTTTAACGACTATTCTCATGACAATAGAAATTGGTCTCTAAATGTCTTTTGAAACAAAATTTTCACTTTTAGAGACTAAAACATTTGTTCTCTAAAATTCTGATTTGTTGTAGTGATACCCATAAACCAATAAGTCTCATTCATTATCAACATCGATAAATTACACTTATCTCTCTTAAGATTTTGCATATATATTATCAAAAAAATCATATATATTTTAGCATTATTAACAAAATTCTTAAATTTCATACAATACTAAATAAAACCTTTAAATTGTTAGGACATTATTAAAACATTTAATGAAAAAAGAAAACTTAATTTTCATCAATAAAATACTTAAAAATAAAAATTTCCTCTAAAATTAATGTTAGATAACATCCTAATAATTTAATATAAGACTTATTTTACAATACATAAACAGCGTACAATTTATCATTTTAATTAATGCATTTATCATTTGAATTTTTTTAAAAGCGGAAATAAATAAATTAATTATTTTCCCCATAAATTTGCGTTATTTATTTATTTACATATAAAAAAAATGAATATATTATTTTTTTCTCTTTTCAATCATACATTATTCTAAAATTTTAATTTTTATATTTGAGTCACTAAACTTCTAGTCGTTGTATATTTTTTTTTTAAAAATGCAAGTTAATATTTCTTTCATTATTAAAAAAAATTTAAAAATTAATATAGAAGTAAAAAAATCTTACTAGCTCTGAGGTTTCTGACAATTGAACCAAACTCATTCATTATAAACTTAATCTTAACCTTAAATGCACTAAATTTAATTTATTATATTAAATATATATGAAATTATTATTTATTTTTTAAAAATATAAATGTAATTTCTTGACTCTATTTTTTTCCACAATAAGTTTTTGAATTTTTATAAACAAAAAAATAAAATAAAAATTCAACCATTAATGAAGGTGACAAATTAATTTTAAGATTTAATTTATTAAAAAACTTTAAATGAGATAAATAAAGATGGAGAAATAGATTTGAAGTCTCATACATTACAAATTAATTGAGTATCTTATTGTTCTCAAATAATCTCTTCATTCAAGTAAAGATTAATTTTAATTTTAGGTGTAAGAAACGACAAATAATTTGAATTGTTTATTATTTTCAAATGATTTCTTAATTCTTCATTCCCTATCAATTAATTTTAATTTATTGTGAAGCGATAGATTTTTTTTACTTCTATATTTATTTTCAATTTTTTTAATCATATAAGAAATATTAACTTGTATTTTTTTTATTTTAAATATTCATCGACTAAAAGTTTAATGATTCAAAGTTAAAAATTAAAATTTGAGAATAATATCTGATTGAGAAAAGATAAAATAATAATTTTTGTACATATGAATAAATAAGTAATGCAAATTGTCGGGAAAAAAATAAATATATTTATTTCAACTTTAAAAGAAATTCAAATAATTAATGCATTACTTAAAATGATAAATTTTACATTGTTTATCTAGTGTGGAATAAGTTTTATTATAAATTATTAGAATATTATCTAATATTAATTTTAGAGAGATTGTTTATTTTTAAGTATTTTATCAATGAAAATTAAGTTTTTTTCATTAAATTATTTAATAATGTCATAACAATTTAAGGGTTATATTTAATATTGCATGAAATTTAATAATTTTACTAAATAATGCTAACATATATATGGATCTTTAATAATATATATACAAAATCTTAAGAGATGTGAGGAAAATTTCTCATGTTAATAGATAAGGTAACTAATGTGTGATTTCGTCATTTTTGATATTATAACTTATTGCATCAATATGACATCAGCCAATTCTATTACATAGCCTAACAGAGGATAATAGTGAAACAATTTTGATAATAATTTTAAAAGTAAGAGAGATTAATATAATTATTGAAACTATAAGAAAGATTTTTGCAATTATCAAAAATCTTGAGGAGATAAGTGTAATTTACTCATATATATATATATATATATATAGACAAATAGACGGAGAGAGAGAATCCATTGAGGGGGACAGATGTGTGGCTGTGGAGAGCCCAAGTGACCCCATATGGTGGTGCCAAGACAAACCAGTAAAAGGTTCAGTGTTGGAACTTGGTACCCCATGCAAAATGCTCCCATCTCCTCCACAAATTCCATGGCATGGAAAGTTTACGGGTATGTTTGGTTTGAGTTTGGGAGATGAGTTTTAGAGATAAAAAGTACGAAAAGTTGTTTTATTTGATTTTTTTCAAAATATGTTTTGAAAAATTATTTTGAGAGAGAGTTTTGAAAAAAGTGATTGATTTGATGTGTATGAGAGAGAGATTTGTTTGGAAAACTTGTAAACCAAACAAGTTTTGGGAAATTTTTTTAAGAAAATTTGTTTGGTTTAATTACTTTTGAAAACTTATTTGTAGAGAATTTTTCTCAAAAATTTTTGAAAAACACAAACCAAACAAGGCCTACGTCTCCTCCTGTAAGGATATACATTATTGGTGGAGCTTCTTTGAACTTACATACGCTTGTGAGGTCACGACGGATGCTGTTTTGATGATTCAAATTGTTTATTTATAAAATTTTTAGTATATATTATTTATGAAAATTTAATTGATTTAATAATTATAATATTTTTTTTTATTGTGTTTATCTCTTAAGAAATAGATAATCTATTTTAAAAAATATATTTGTGGCCTATTATTTTAGAGAGAAAAAAAAAAGTGATAAAATGAAAACGATGGGCTCGTTTGGTTTGATTTTCTGAAAAAAATTTGGGAAATTTTCTCTACAAATAAGTTTTCAAAAATAATCAAATCAAACAAATTTTCTCAAAAAAATTTCTCAAAACTTGTAAACCAAACAAGTTTTCCAAACAAATCTCTCTCTCACACATATCAAATCAATCACTTTTTTCAAAACTCTCTCTCAAAATCATTTTCCAAAACATCTTTTGAAAAAAACCAAACCAAACATTGTTTCGTACTTTTTATCTCGAAAACACATCTCTCAAACACAAATCAAACATACCCGATATAATTATCAAATCGATTTAATTTTTTTCATAAATGATAAATATTAAGGATCCTACAAAATAAAATATTTAAACCATCGAAATAAGCCGGTGATGAACCAGAAAGGTTCCTCAAGTCTCTCAATTTCAAGAAACCTAACCCTATATTATTTAGTATTTTTGACCAAAAGGATTTGCATCTAACTGCGTGGGTTTTTAGATTTTCACCAAGTACACACAGACTAATATAATAACCACAACCACATCTTCTAACTAGATTCACTAAGATATTCATCAATTTTTCTCAAAACAAAACGTTTCAATGTTTAAGTATGCAACAATACTTAATGCAAGATATATGAATGATTAGTTTCAGTTCACTTAATCCGTATACAATTTCTATAATAATTAAAGCTATCCACCACCGATAGCCCACAATAGATATTTCTATGCAGTAGATAATTTCCAACAATAGATATAATCTCATCATTTTTAAAATGGAAGTGATATTACATATCCAACTCCACCATCACCATCAACATAAATATTGTTCCAATCTTTCAAAACCCAACGTCATTTTCCATTTTCTTTCACAATCCAAATATCCATAATTTTAGAACAAAATCCTTTTTACTTACAAAATCAATTTTAAGTAAAGAAATCCACCATTTTAACATACCTCAACCAATAACACATCCCCACAACCTTTTTCAAGAACCTATTTGGAAAATCCCTTTTTTTCAATTCAAAATTAAACTTAAGTTTAACCCAAAATCCTCAAATGACTAGATTTTAACAATAGACAAATAACTAAGATAAAAATCATATCAAGAGCTAAATAAAACCCTACCTCAAGATTACGAGACAAGAGAAAGCAAGGGTTGAAATTTCGCAGAGCCGAAATCAATAACTCCTTCAATTAAAACAAAGCCCTCGACGCGCTCCACCTTTTTTCTCCATAGGGCTCAAGTGAAGAAATCAATAGATTGAGAGTATTTGGAGCTTGAAGGCAAGAATTAAAGAGAGAAAGTGATGATTTAGGATTTTTGAAATGTTTAAAGAAAGAAAAAGAGATGAAAAAGTGACACAAAATGACCACTCGAGTGACCAAAACATCACTGGAGCATCATACACAATAAGTGACACCACTCGAGTGATCAAAACCACTGCTTGAGCGCACAATGAACTCCTCCCAAAAGTTCAGACCTGCAAAAGACTGCTTGAGCGCAAAAAATCTCGCTCAAGCAAAGACTCCTCACTTCCAGTAGTTTTCTAGACTATAAAAGACCGCTCGAGCGCAAGAAAAACCGCTCGAGCGAATAGACAAAAATCTAGGCAACAACTCTTTTGAAAAACTAACTCCAAACTTGTTTCAAACACAACCAGAACTCCCAAATAGCCAGACTCAACTAGTAACAAGATGAAAATGAAATGAACAATAATTAGAAATATGGATTCTCGGATTCAAAAGTAAAAAATGGATCGAGTCTAAATCGGAACCGTTATATCAACCCTAAAGACCCTAATAATAAAATAAATGGAATTAAGCATACCTTCCAATCGCTTAAAGCGCACAAGTTACACCTAACTTCTCATGTCATTCTTTGCTCAAAGATCTAGCAAGAAAAAATAAAAAATAAAAAATAAAAAACTTCATATCTAAAAATCCAACAAAATAAGAACTTTCTTTGTCAATAGCCCCTAATAGTAAATGTGGTGATTACAATAATAGGTATGAAAAACAAATAATAAATATAATTCAAATATGAAAATACTACATGTAGGAGTTTGCTTTAAGCATTTAAGAGTATTTCGAATCCCATCTTCTAAAAAAAATAAATAAATAAATGCTGGTTGGTCAAGTAGTTAATGATTTACTTATCAGTAATGATAAAGATCCCTACAAAACACAACCCCTACAATCCCTAAAATTATTTGAATCATTCATATCACTGTTAGACACAATTCCCAAAAGAAATTCAAACATATTAATGGTCAATATATCAGTGGGGGTCATGGGAGCTTTCTTTTGTAGGGGTTCCAATCATTTTTCTTTAGTTATTATAAGTTTTTGTAAGGAGCAATTTAGATTTAGTTAAGGATCAAACCATCTGTCTACAAAATTAATATAGGTTCAGTTAACCCGATTTGGAAATCTCAACAAGAAGGTGTTATTTAGTGTGTTTGGTTTGAGTTTTTTAAATTAAATTTTTTGAAAATTAAATTTTTTAATTTTCGTATTTTTTTATTTTTAGTGAATATTTTTAAAATTTTAAACATTTTTTTACTTTTTTAGATAAACCTTACTTAAATGTATCTAAAAAGTAAAAAATTCGTGAAAAAATATTTTAAAAAATTAATAAATACATAAAAATATTTTAAAAAATGTACTGAATTCTTGTAATTTTTTTGTATTTTTGGTATTTAGTGAATTTTTGAAATATTTTTTTTATAATTTTTTTACTTTTTAAGTGTATTTATGTTAAGTGTGTCTAAAAAGTAAAAAAATTATTTCAAATATTAAAAAAATTCAGTAAAAACAAAAAAATACGAAAAATAAAAAAATAAAATTTTTTTAAAAATATTTTTAAAAAAATGAAACCAAGGAAGCTGATTAGTTTTTGGTGGATCTATTACACAACTCACTTTAATAACAGTAATGCTAGGTATCATGAAAAACCTTTCATGAAAATAATCATGAAAGCTTTGTGACCCTTCGATTACACTTAGAATAAAGCACTACACACTAATCAAGGTAATCTAAGGATCATAAATTTTTCATGATCCCTAACTTTTCCCCTTTAATAATTCCCTTCATTCATCTTATAAATTTTCCGAACACATTTTTTTATGTTAAAAAAAGCAAATTAATTTCATAAAATTTTACAAAATCAACCATTCAAATCATTAAAATTAATCCAGTAGTGGGGCCATCAAAAGCAAACAACACCCTCAATCCAATGCCAACTCAATCCAAATCATCATGTTATTATGTTTGGTCTAAAATGTGGGTACAACATTTAGGATAATATTTAGCATTCATGGCCTGCCTCTCTTGCAGGCAAAGTAGGGTGGAATAAAGACCTTTCCACAAGGCTTAAGGGCAAAGATATATATGTATATATGTATATATATGGGGTAAATTACACTTGTTTCCTCTAAGATTTTTGACAATTATATTATCAAGATTCTCTCAATCTGTTAAGTTCATATAAATAGCATTAGTTGAGTGTAAAAATGACTATATTATCTTTTGACTTGCACAAAAAAAGATGAAAATACACTGCAAAAAATTAATCTTTTAGAGACTAAAATTTATGGACAAAATTATTTTTTAGGAAACAAATATTTTTGTTGCGAAAAGTGCCGTTATTATATTTTTAGCAACAAAAATTAGACATTAGTGATGGATTATTATCCTTTTGGAACCAAATTTAATAATTATAGTATTTTTTTTTTATTGTGTTTATCTCTTAAGAAATAGATAGTCTATTTTAAAAAATATATTTGAGGTCTATTATTTTAGAAAAAAAAGTCATAAAATGAAAACGATATAATTATCAAATCAACTTAATTTTTTTCATAAATAATAAATATCAAGAATCCTACAAAATAAAATATTTAGACCGTCGAAATAAGACCGGTGATAAACCACAGAAGTTTCTCAAGTCTCTCAATTTCAAGAAACCTAACCCTATATTATTTTTTATTTTTTTTGATTCAAATAACCCTATATTATTTAGTATTCTTGATATGAGACAATGCTATGCTCCATACATTTCAAAAGATATGTAGTACATGTATTCTTTTTTACAGTAAAAAATCTGCTCCCAATAAAAATAAAAAATAAATAAATAAGACCAAAAAAAAAAAAGCTTAGATAAGTTGTGTCAAACAATTACCTTCGAAAATTTCAATACAAAAGTAATATATTCAGTAATTTAAACCAATAAACACCACCTAAATTCACTCTAGAAATAGTAACCAAACCCTTCGCTAACATGGATGGGACCCTTGAAATGGGAAATTCTGGGGAAACCCTATATATCCACTTTAGAATTTTTTGGATGAATAGTTATAGATCCCGTTTGTTTTGGGAGATAGAATAGAGGGGATTGATGGTGAGGAAATTGATAGTGAGGGGATTGTTAGTGAGGGGATTGATAGTGAGGAATTGTTAAATTATTTTTATATAAAATAATAAAACAAATAAAAAAATATAAAAAATTAAAAATTATATTTTAAAAAAAATTTCCAATATATAAAAAATAAAAAAAATAAAAAAATTTCTAATCCCCTCACTATTTTTCTAATACCATCTCTACCTCCTCCTTACCAATCCCCTCTCCAAGGGTATTAGTAATACCAAGGGACTAATAGTCCCAAGGCTTTCTCCCAAAACAAACAAGGCTATTACTAATACCTTGGTATTAGCAATCCCAATACCCTCTCTTTCACCCAAAACAAACGGGGCCATAGGGTGGAGGTTAAATTTGTATGACATGAGATTTATGTATGAAATAAATTTAAATAATAAAATAATAATTTTGAATAATTTTTGAGTAGTTAAGCTTAGATTTAGTATTACTTCCCTTGAAATAGTTTTAGCATTTTTGTCAGAATAATATTATATAAATAAATAAATTTTATATCCTTAGCCCTATACTTTGACACTTTGACACTTGTGTCATTTTAATCAACATAGTTTTAATTAACTTAATTTTAATTACAAATTGATAATTTTATTTTAATTTGATCTAATTGTTACACCCGTTAGCATTTTTCATAAAAAAATGCACATATGAACAACATATACATATCATGTTTTTAAAGACAATATTCTAACCTTGATTATTAACCTCAATTAATTCAGTAACAATTTTTCATTAAAATTACAATTAACAACAAATTAACATAAATTTTGAAATTAAAAGTCAAAAGGAAACTAATTAAAAGTATGTGGCAAGTATTATACAATAGAAAATATGTGTAGACATTCTATTTTTTACCGCCATTAAGACTTAAGCGCCTCAGATTGAGCACTCGATAATAAAAAGTTACGTCGTACAATAGTTCGAATCTTCAGCAAAAGGCTTCAATTTTTAAGCTTCTAATTCCAACCTTACACCCCATTTTGACCAAAATTATTTTAAATCTTAAAACCACTTTTCAAAATATTTTTTCAAATGTTTCTATAATATCCCGAGGCTCGCATTTTGTTTAAAGTACTACATTTTTCGGTAAATCAAGTAAGGACAAAGTAGAACTAAGTGGAACGGAGGTGAACTCTTTGAAAAATCTTTAAAAATATCTTATTTATAGGTTTTGAGTTGAAGGAAATATGAGAGGTTGAAAGAAAATTAGTTGAGAGAAAGGTTGGGCATCAAACCGTTAAGAAAGAAATGAGTAGCCTGCACTAAATTAGGCATATCTCTTTGTACAGTTAGAATTTAGATGTCAAGTCACTACCATAGGAAAGTAGACTTCTGGGGCTTCACTTTGGATTCAAGAATCACCTAACGCCGAGTCTAAATGAAGGAGATATGGCCGTTTACAGTTGGGTATCAATCCGTTAAGAAAGAAATGAGCATCCTTCACTAAATTAAGTATATCTCTTTGTACACTCAGAATTTAGATGTGAGGACACCACCATTGGAACATAGACTTCCGAGACTTCAATTTGGACTCACGAATCACCTAAAACCAAGTCTGAATTAAAGAGATATACCCATTTGAAATCGGGCTTGAGAACGATTTTTGCTGGCCGGCCGGGTAGATGTCCCAGTAGTCAGATATTTACTGCCAGCTGTCCCCTCCCCATGTGCGTACCTTGCACTAGCTCTCTCTATACAGATATTTCTAACTGGAGAAGCTGTTTTTCTATAAATACAAGACCATCCCTCTCTGATTTTAGGTTAGAAAAATTTATGAAGACTCCAAAACTTGCTAAACACTCTCCCTCTCTATCTTGCAATATACATACACTCTATATACACATCCTAAACCAAATTTTTATGTTTCCTTGCTAAGGTTTTTGAGCTAAAATCTCAGGCCTTGAGAGTGAAAGCCTTGTGGTTTGTGGACATTTGAATAACCTCTCTTCAAGAGGTATAACTTTGGCCATCTTTACACTATTTGTTTCTTCTCTTTTCTTGCTGTTTTTGTACTGCTTTTAAACTATTTTTATGAGCTGAAACTTGTGACTCAAGGCTACCAAAGGTGCAGAGGTTAACTACTCTTCTTTGAACCTTGTTCTTTAAGCTTTTGTCCTTATTTTTCCCACTTATTTCTCAACTTTTCGCCACTGATTTTCAAAGTTTTAAAAGGGTAAAATATGTGGTTTTGAGGTCCAAAAAGTGGACGGGTTAGCCACCTCTCCTTAGGCTTGCTTACTAGCTTCATTTCTCTCTTATTTTAGCTCACTTTTTCTAACTTTTCATACTAATTCCAGCACTGTTTTTACTGTTTTTGGGACTATTTTGATGTGTTTATTTAGTTATGCTTTGAATATAATGCTTATAGTGTTGTAAGTCCTCATAGGTTTGGTGGTTTAGGCCTTAGACGCCAACCTATTTGAGTTGATAGCTTTTATTTCATAATTTTTATACATTTTCTCACACTTGTAACAATCATCTCTACACCCTCCTCCATTTCTTGGTTTTCTTTGTTTGAGAGTCATTTCAAACGAGTGTTGTTTAAGGCATGTGAAAAAGACCCTTCCATGCAGAATGATTTAATCTCATCAGAGATTCATTACCAAGGAATTACATCCATCTCATGTCAAGAACAACTTCTTGTTTGACACGTCCCTCCTTTAGTGGACTTAATTCTCATTTTTGGACTAAATGATTAAAGAATGGAAAAGTAATTAAAAGAGGACAATAAAATTGGACGAAAATGGTAACAAGAGTAATAGATTTGGTTTGGGTTCAATCGGACGTTAATTGAATCCATTGAGTCTTAAAATCATTTCATACTCTTTAGTAATGAGAATGGCTTAAGAATCAAGGTCTACCACTTCCCCTGAGGTAATTCCATGATAGGGAGGAGGTTTTGTTGCTCTTTACGTTCCGTTTTCGTGTAACTTCCTGAATTAAATACAACTGCCCAACCACAATAGTAATTAAAAGATGACATATGAAGAGATAAGCACTTCCATTAATTTAAATTTCTTTTACAAAAGAGCAACACATGCAACTATACATTCATAAGTCTAACCCTGAATCTATAGCATGTGTTACATGGTGTAGAACAAAATGAAAGGTAGACAAATAAGAGAATGCCCTAAAGGCTTACAACTTTCAAAGTTAGTACTTGGTTACAACAAAAATGCATTTAAATCCCAATACATATAAAAGCCCTTGGCTTGTACAAAAGAAATTCACAATTAAAAAAAATTAAGCTCTTGCTCCATGTCCTTCCAAGCTATTGCCTTGACAGAGGCATATCATTTGCACTTGAAATGTTTTTCCTACATAGGGTGAGTCAAAGCTTAGTAGAAATAATCTAATACAGCATATGAATATTAACAAAACTATAAGTGTAAAATGCACATGCAATGCTCATTACAAAACACTTTATATCTCTTTCAAACCATGCCATACTAGGTTTATATTACCATTCATGAAACATTTTCCTTTTTATGAAAAACAAGTTTGTGAAAACAACTCTATGAATCTCTAGGTACGTGTCTGCTAGCAGGCTATACAAGCACTACTCTTTTGTCATTTTACCGGTATTAATCAGAAGGCTCGACACATATCTGCACAGGTTTTTGGCCTTTTACCAAGGACATACAAGCCAACTTATCATAGTAACCACATCCCTTACCCAGATTCACCAAGTATTCACCATTTTCTCTAAACAATGTAATTATTGCAAATATATAAATGTATGACAATGCTTGATGCAATGGATGAGAAATAGTTTTCATTCCCCTAGTTCTCATGCAATTTTTACAACAATCATGGCTATCCTCCACCGATAGTCCAAAACAGATATCTTTAAACAAATAAAATAATTTTCATACAGATAAACTTTCCAAATTTCGAGATGCGAGTGGTAATACATACCCAACTCTACCATCTTAATCAATAACAGTTAAATTCCATATTTTCAACATTTATATCATTATTTATACAAAATCAACATTTAGGGGAAAACCCCTCTAACAAAATCACTTCCAAATTTCAACACCAACCATGTTGTCACCTCTACACCTCATTTCCCAACCCCACAATCATTTCCACGAAACCATTTGAAAACCCCTCTTTTTAGTTTCGAACCAAAAATCCAAGATTTGTTCAAAAGTATATTTCTTTCACAAGGTGGTTTCATAAAAACGAATAGCTAGGTTAAAACTCATAAAGAGGTGTGAAGAATCCCTACCTCAAGCTTAAAAGTGTCAAAGAGAAGAAGTTGTAAAAATTCAACGTCAACGAAATCACGAACCACTCATATCAAAGGAAAGCTCTTGACGCAATCTATACTTTATCTCGAAGGATCAAGGTGAGAAGACACCTCTAGGTAAGTAGATCTAAGGATTCAAGTGAGAAAAAGTGAATAGAGAGAGAGAGAGAGGGTTACGGGTGACAGAGGGAACAAAAGAAACAACTTATGAGAAAAAAAGACTTTGGGTCGATATATAGTCACTAGGTATTAGTGGAATAGTAGTTCTAAGGTCAAATGAAAGAATAAGTCAAAAATCCTCAAAAAGTAGGGCCCAAGCCGAACAAAATCTGGAAAAAGAGTCACAAGGGTGGACCCCTGCAATAGTGGTGTCAACCCTAAAAAGAAAAGCTGAGACACTTGTATTAGGCAGCAAGCAAGGTGTTGACCCTTGTAACCAAGGTGTTGACACTAAATTCCAGTAGGCAATCCTAGATTCTGCAATAGACAAAGGTCAACACCTTCCAGACTGGTGTCGAACCCAAAGGCCAACAAGAAAAGGCAAGTGTCGACACCACCAAGGGCTGGTGTCGACACTAAATTTCAATAGCGATCTAGGCATACATCAACTAGATGGTGTAGACACCTCCAAGGCTGGTATCGACCCTTGGAGCAGAAGAAGGCAAGGAAGAGAAGGCAGAGTCGACACCAACAAGGAAACTGTCAGCCCCTGAAGCCAAAACCAAACATGAAGAGAAAGGAACGACCATTACGAATATAGTTTTCCAGATTCAAAAGTAATAAATGGTTCTGGTCTAAATCAGGATCGCTATAACCTCCCCCCTTTAAGGAATTTCACCACTGAAATTTTAAATCAACATAAAACCAAGTTTATACCAAATACAACCATAACAGTAAGTCAATCATCCCCATGACCCATTCACCGGTCAATCACTCCCATCACAATGATAACCAATTTCTCAAAAATTGATATACAATTCACATTTCCAAAAATACACAATGTTTATATTACATTAACATAACAAATGTTCAATACAAGTTCAAATATTAACAAATAGCTCCAGATACTTCTCTCAGACTTCCAATTCAAGCTCCCAAGTGGCTTCCTCAACCCTATGATGTCTCCACAACACATTCACTAAGGAATTGTCTTGCCACGCAAGACTTAGTCTCGAGTATCCAAAACTCTAATCGATCTCTCTTCATACGAGGCATCCTCATCTACCTCTAACTCAGTCCAATCCAACACATGTGATGGATCCGGTTCATACTTCTGAAGCATACAGATATGAAACACGTCATGAACCCCAGAAAGCCGTGGCGGTAAAGGCAAACAATAAGCTACCTCCCCAATCAACTCTAGGATCTCAAAAGGCCCGATAAATCTACGTGACAACTTACTGCTCTTCCCAAACCTCATCATATCTCCCTTAGGTAATATCTTCAAAAAGACGTGATCTCCTACCTCAAAGGATAACAGTCTCTTCCTATGATCGACATAGCTCTTCTGATGACTTTGAGCCATAACTAACCTCTTACGAATAAGCGCAACCTTTTCTGTCATTTCCCGAACTAGCTCAGGACCTATCATAGGTACATCACCCACCTCGGCGCAACATACAAGTAATCTACATGGTCGACCATACAAGGCCTCAAACGATGCCATGCTAATACTCAACTGGAAGCTGTTGTTGTAAGCAAACTCCACCAAAGGTAAGTGCCTCTCCCATGACCCCCTAAAGTCAATGACACAACCTTGAAGCATATCCTCTAAGATCTGAATAGTACGCTTTGACTGCCTGTCAGTCTGAGGATGATAGGCGGTGCTAAACATCAACTTAGTTGCCAAGGCCTTCTGTAGACTTTGCCACAACCGAGCCGTGAAACGTGGGTCTCTATTCGAAACAATAGTGTAGCTCAACTTTCTTCGCAACCCCTTTTCAGGGAGCTCAAATTGGTCCTATAGTTCGGACTCCTGTCACGGTTCTGAATCTAGTCTCACAAAATGCAATGTGAAACTGATAAACACCAAAGAGTCCAATCCGGCAAATCATTTTGAAAAATCAATTTTGAATCAAATAATGCCAAAACTGGACTGCTTTGCCAGATTACAAAGTCGCCACCTAAATATTTTGTTTTTGGAAAATTTAGGAAACCTTGACTCGTGCCAAAGGCCACGTGTCCATTATCACCAAAGTTATCTCGGCTCAAGAACTTGGGTACGAGAGGGAAAGGTCCTGAAATGAGAACCCCCGCTCGCCCGATCAAAGATCGGCCTCTACTAATCAAGATATGTTGTGCTTTATAAACATTATGTGTTCTTGTTCCGTTTATTAATCTAACTTTACTATGTGATGCACACAAGCAAGTATAGACTAAAATCGCAAGAATTTGAACAAATTCAACTCATGTTTGTTTTTTAAAATGGTTTGAATTTGCCACCCTCAAGTGGACTAAAATGCGGATTTGCCACCCTCAAGTGGGCTTAAAACATGATTTGCCACTTCGCAAAGTGGGTTTAAAACTCACACTTGTTAAATTATTCCAATTCAAGCAACAAAGCCTTCATCCACAGGCATTCATGCAGTTTAGCATCTAAGCACATAGCCTTATGGCAAGTATACTAAACATGGCAACACTCACACTCATGCAAGTATACTAAAGCATAAAAGCTTACCGAGTACTCCAAACCAAAACAAAAGCTAGTTAGAAACAATGCATGATCCTAACTATGTTGAAATGCCTAATGCAACACATGCAATATGCAATTAATAGGCTCGGCTACTAATATGGCATATGATACAATTTGATAACATGCTTTCAAACATGTATTCAAATAAGTGTATGAAATTCAATGCAGTTTGAATGATGCGCCAAGCCTCAGTGCATGCAATACAAATGAATGATGCAAACATACGAGCATAAGGTATGCTAATCGAAATTGTCCCTAATCTAACCATCAAAAGCGGTTAAGTAAAAGGGAGAAATACACTGGGTTGGAAGACCTGCACATACACACGCACACTTATTACAACATTGTGCCCTCGCGAAGGAGTGTCCAAATGAATAAGCTAAGCTATACTAAGCTAAGTTAAGCTAATCAAATTAATCTAATTAAACTAATTAGACTAATTATTACAAACCAAACGAATAACTACTAAACTAATTATTAATTATTACAACAATTAACTAATTAGCAAACTAGTTAAGCAAATGTATACTAACTAATTATGCAAGATATTTAAACTACACTGCCTTAGCTCTGCCTCAGGTAATGGAGGATGCATGCACTCGATTAGTTTGCTCTTGAGAGGCTCTGTTTGCAGGGTTGACTACACTCCAGAACCTTCTGCTCCAACTTACCAATTCAATACTGAGGATTGCACCAGTGGCCTGCCGGCCATGAATGCTTACTGTCGGCCCCCTACTGGCCAAAACTGTTCCTCTGCCGGCCAAGGGTGAGCCACTGCCGGCCACTGGTGCTCTCAGTCACCACACTGCAATAGAGCACAAACAGAGGAAAATGAAGGGTTTTCCAAGGGTATGTTTGTACTGTGCCCCCTCCTTATCATCTTAAAACATCAAAGGAGTGGCACTCTCGGATCCAAAACCACCAATTAAGCATTTTCAATGCATGATAGCCAAAGATCCAAGGAGTACAATTTCAATAAATGCACAAAACAAGACTCAAGACCACTACCTTGTCATGGATGATCAAAGGCAATGGAGACTAAGAAGATTGGCTCATTTCATCACTCTGAGTATGAAATGCTCCAATCTACTTTGTGTTCAATATAACATCCGATTGAACACATGCAATGCAAACACAACATGCTTATCTTGTTCATGTTTTACTTGTCCAATTTTGTTTACACATTTTACATTACCAAACCATTCTTTAACCGGTTAAGTCCAAGGTGAGTGTCCTCTAATGAGAGGGGTGTCAACCAAAAGATGATTTAAGACATGAGAGAGATCATGCCATTGGTTAGTAGAAACCCTCAACAGAGGATTAAAACCATTAAGCACAAGTCTCAATTTCAAGCTTAAACACAACCTTAAGGCTAACCAATCCTTAAAGCAAATGAAAAAATGAAAAAATGAAGGAGGTTGCAGATATTTCAGTACTGAAATGACATGCAAAATGATACTACAACATGTAACCAACTCAGGCACAGCATGTTCAAAAGCCAAAAACACCAAACTAGTGAAGATCACTACACTATAGGCATGCAATACAAAGCTCAAAAGGTACAAACACTTCAAAACAGTCCTAAAACAGCTTAAAAGGAGTCCTAAAACATGCTTGAAGTAAGCTAAAAAAAGGCTAGAATGAAAGGCCAATACATAGCACAAACTAGACTATTAAGCACAATTGCACTACAAGCATACAAAGCAAGCCTCAAGTGACCAAACCAGCTTAAAAAAGAGCTAAAACATGCCAAAATAATAGCAAAAACATGTTGAGATCAAGTCACAAAAAGCTAGAAAAATATGCTCACATGTTAAGCTATCTACTCATGCAAACAAGACACAAGGAGGGGAGGCTACCCCCTCCCATTTTGGACCTCAAAATAATGTTTGCACCATTGAAAATCCCCTGGAATTTAGTGGTTAACGGAGCCAAAAAAGTTGTTTTAGAAAGCTTTGAAAGATGGCACAACAACTTAACAAGCAAGCTACAAAAATGGTGGACCACCCCTAGCTCCAATCAAACCTCAAACCACTATTGTAGTCCATGAAAACAGAGATTTTCAGAGGTTAAAACCAGCCTCAAAATAGCATGCAAAGATGGACAAACAAGTATTTAACTTAAGCTTAAAATGCAAGTGTTCTACCTCTTGAAGACAAAATGCTATTTAGGCAACAAAGGCAAGTCAAACCAAGCCAATATCCTCTTCTAGAGCTCAAATAGGACCTTAAACAACCTCAACTCAATGGTGATCAAGTTTGATCAAGGGCTCACATGCAAAAGAGTGTAGAGAATTTAGGCTTTATGGCATAAAATATCAAGAGAGAGAGGATTCTAGAAAGAGAGAGAGAAATTTTTTTATCTTCAAAATTTCTAACCCTTCACATGCAAGAGGAAGGCTTCTATATATAGAAGATACAAAATCCCCTCAAAGAGATCCAGCCATACACGTGCAAGAAGATGGCTCAACCTGTGCAAATAGCTGGCACATAATATCAAAAAATATCTACTGATACACTGGTGGCCGGCCAGCAGTGCCTCAACATGGCCAGCAGTGCATCAAAAATAACATGCTGAAAGGACCAAAGCATGGTCCAAAAATGAGATAGAATTGATGCACGGTTTGGAAAACTCAAACATGTGGCATTTCGCGGCAGATTTCGAGCGCTCAACGAGCAATCAAACTCGTCACTGGATGTACCTACAAGAACATCCAAGTCTTGAGAACGGTCAAAAATGGGGTGTCTACAAATAGTCACTAGGACCCCGTGAAGTCGAACTATGTCCTTAATGTAAAGATCGGCAAGATAATCTATTGAGTCATTTGTGCGCATAGGTACAAAGCGCGCTGACTTAGTTAACCGATCAACTGCCACCTAAATGGCATCATCACCCCGTTGAGTTCTCGGAAGACCCACAACAAAATCAATCATGACATGCACCCACTTTCACTCAGCTATAGGTAAGTGTTGCAACAAACTTGCTGGTCTCTAATGCTCGGCCTTCACTTGCTGACAAGTAAGGCATTCCGATACAAACACGGTTATGTCCTTCGTTATACCTCTCCACCAAAATTGGTGGCTAAGATCTCGATACATCTTTGTGCCTCGCGGGTCACCACAAGGCATGAATGGTGAAATTCTCGGAGTACTTCCTCTCGACAAGACTCCGACACGAAAAGGCGATCAAGGTACCTAACACCAAATTCAGAATACACGTTCAAGCCCTTCTCTACCTTCCCACTAGAGATCTTCTCTTGGAGAGTTTCTATCTCAAGATTACCCCTTTGTGCTTTTAAGACTCGGTTCACAAGAGTTAGTGTGCAATGATTGTAAATAAAGAAGCTGACTCGACGGACTCGCCAACATCTCCCATTCCCGTATAGCAACACTAGCTATACTGCTAAAGGACTTCCTACTCACGACGTTGGCTACTACATTGGCCTTTCCGGGATGATAGTGCAACTCAAAGTCATAGACCTCCATAAATTTCATCCACCTTCTTTGCCTTAAATTCAAATCTTTTTGCGAAAACAGATATTTCAAACTCTTGTGACTGGAGAATACCTCAAACTTCTCATCGTACAGGTAATGTCTCCAAATCTTCAAGGCAAAGATCACAGTTGATAGCTCTAGGTCATGGGTAGGATAGTTTCTCTTATGGGTTTTCAACTGCCGTGAGTCATAAGCTACTACCTTCCCCTCTTGTATCAAGACATAGCCCAAATCTTCCTGTGACGCAACACAATACACTGAATAGTCCAAACCCCTCTCCGGAATAATAAACACTGGAGCGGTGGTAAGTCTAACCTTCAGCTCTCGGACTGACTTTTCACAAGTTTCACTTCACACAAACTTGATTCCTTTCCTCGTCAATCTAGTCAAAGGTGAGGCTAGTCTAGAAAAATCCTTCACAAATCGACGGTAATACCTGGCCAACCCTAAGAAACTACGAATCTTAAAGGCATTCTTAGGTTGCTCCTAGTCTCGCACTGCTTCTATCTTGGAAGAATCTACAGTTACTCCCTCCCCAGACACCACATGGCCTAGAAACTTAACCTCTTTAAGCCAAAATTTGCATTTCCCAAACTTAGCATATATTTTGTGAGCTCTAAGAAATTTAAGTACGACTCATAAGTGTTCCTCGTATTCCTCCTTGGAGGCTGAGTAAATCAAAATATCATTAATAAAGACAACCACAAAACGATCTAGGAACTCACGAAAGATCTGATTCATCAGATCCATAAACACGACGGGTGCATTGGTTAACCCAAAAGGCATCACTAAGAACTCATAATGGCCATACCACATATGGAATGTCGTCTTTTGGATATCCTCCTCTCTAATCCTCAACTGGTGATAACTCGATCTCAAGTCTACCTTATAAAATTAGCATGACCGTTTCAACTGATCAAACAAATCATCTATACGAGGCATTGGGTACTTGTTCTTAACAGTTACCCGGTTCAACTTCCAATAATCAATGCAAAGTCGCAAGGCACCATCCTTCTTCTTGGCAAAAAGAGATGGTGCTCTCTAAGGGAATGTACTAGGACGAATAAAGCCCTTATCTAGCAATTCTTGGAGTTGAATCTTTAACTCACTCAACTCACCAGGCACAAATCTGTAAGGTGCCATAGAAATCGTTGTCGTGCTAGGCACTAAATTAATTAAGAACTCAATCTCACGATAAGGTGGCAAACTAGAGAGATGCTTAGGAAAAACGCCCAGCATATTCACAAACTACTCTCGGCAAATCGACATGAACTTCATCACACTCATTACCCAAGAAGTTAGAAAGAAGACAATTGACCTCCTCCGCCCACACGGATTATACATTGGCGATGAAACTTTATCGGCTCTGTCCCCCATGAAATAAAAACAATCACCGTTCAAGGTACATACATTAACCCTCTAACAGTAACAATCTATGATAGCTCGATACGACGATAACCAGTCCATACCCAAAATAGCATCAAAACTAGACATGTAAATCAACACAAATGCAAAAGGAAGTTGGCAACCGAAAACCTCTACATCATAACCTCGACATCCCTGCTCTAAGACTTTCTCACCACCAATAGGTGACACTACACTAAGTGGAGATGCTAACCGAGCCAACTCTAAGCCCAATGCCAATGCAAATGCAAATGCAAACGAGATAAAAGAATGGGATGCACCCGTATCAATCAATACATTGGCAATAAAATTGCATAAGAAGCAAGCAACTCTCACTACCGAAGGTGCTGGCACTAAGTCTAGCATGGTAACAGCATACACATGCCTAGTAGGTCTCTGCTCTACCTGCTCACCCCTCGGAGCAGAAGTTTAGTGCACTGACTAAGCCGAAGAGGCTTCTTGATTGGCCCTTAAGGTCTAAGCTGACTGTACTGGCTGATGGCTCTGTGGCTACCTCTGGCCAAACGCTCCAGATGTGCTGCCCAACTGAGGGAAAAACCTTTTCACGTGCCCTGCCTTCCCACACTTATAACAAGTAGGCAGTTGTCCACTCCTCTAACTCTGGCTCTGAGAACGAGCCGACGATGGTGTAGACTGTTGCCCTCCTTCCTTCTTCAGGAAAACTATAGACTTGTGACCCAGTTGGCCACACATGAAATAAGTAATCCCTTCCTACCAACCTCTTCCTGATCCAGAACTCGGAACAGGAAAAGAAGACCTAGATTGAGCTCCTTAGGACTGTTGTGGGATGGAATCCCTCTGCCTCGTATTATCCCATGTCTTCTCCTAAACCTCTTAACTTCTTCTGAAGCTCCTCATACGTTCCTTTTCCACCTGAACCACGGTCTCTAGATGCGCCGCCACCTCCACAAGACGCCCGTAGTCCCTAATCATTAACCCGACTACTTTGAACAAGAGCCCGGTCCTCAACCTCTTCTCAAACTCGATACAACGGCGTTCCTCTGTCACCACGAGTTCCAAGTGCGAACCTCAACAAGCTGGTAAAGGTAGCCTCAAACTTAGCCACCGATGTGTTAAGCTGTTTGAGCTTTAGAAACTGATCCATCAACTTCTCCCTGGCAGTAAGAGGTAAGAACTTGTCCTGTAAGGCATTAAGAAAGCCTCCCAAGTCACTCCAATGCGCACACATGCATAATTCTACCATTGACTGGCATCCCCTTTCATCTTGAAGGACAGCGAAGTCACCTTTAAACCATCATCTTCGATGACAAGCATCTTGAATGTCTTCAGCATCTGTTCGAGCCATTCATCCGCTTTTAGTGGCTCCTTCGAATCCCCCACAAACTCATCCGGGTTAGACCGGAAGAACTCCATTTTCAAGAAAGACGGCCATGCCTCAACAACCTGGGCATGGACTTAATTTTCAGCTCTAAGAATGTCCATAGATGCCTACAAAGCCCCGGCTGTTTCACAGGCCAAAGCACTCGTGTCCTACCGGCCAATTGGTTCGGCCACATTGGCCTGACCGACCCCTTCTTCTCGCGCTGGAATTTCATCTGGCAACGACACCTCATGCCGTCTAAGCCTGCTACACCTACCATCACAACATCCTCGTCTTGACATTCTAATAAAGGTAACACCAAAGATTAGAAAATTTACAAATATGTCGAAGCTAACTCACTCACGTCCTAATGCGATGGACAACATTTAATTCATTCCACATAAGCACATAAACACATATGAACTTTCTTTCTAGATAAAGATCGTCCCGTAGCATTACTAGAGTTCTAGTTAGAAGCAACGGTGATCAAGTGCTCTTCTAACAAGACTTCTAGAAACCCCGTAGACCCAATCAATATCTTAGAAATTAAATTATATACCCATATAGTCATATAAGCTTGTTATTACATAGGCATACTATACCCACAAATATCTGTATCAAGCGAGATAAACCCATTATGCTAAAAACCACATCCCACGTACCCAAAGTATTCAAACCCAGTACGCTCTGATATCAAGTTGTAATGCCCCGAATTAAATACAACAACCCAACCACAATAGTAATTAAAAGATGACATATGAAAAGATAAGCACTTCTATTAATTTAAATTTCTTTAACAAAAGAGCAACACATGCAACTATACATTCATAAGTCTAACCTTGAATCTATAGCATGTGTTACATGGTGAGGAACAAAACGAAAGGTAGACAAATAAGAGAATGCCTTAAAGGCTTACAACTTTCCAAATTAGTAATTGGTGACAACAAAAATGGATTTAAATGCCAATACATATAAAAGCCCTTGGCTTGTACAAAACAAATACACGATTAAACAACGTGAAGCTCTTGCTCCATGTCCTTCCAAGCTATTGCCTTGGCAGAGGCATATCATATGCACCTGAAATGTTTTCCTACATAGGGTGAGCCAAAGCCTAGCAGAAATAATCCAACACAACATATGAATCTTAACAAAACTATAAGGTAAAATGCATATGCAATGCTCATGACAAAACACTTTATATCTCTTTCAAATCATGCCATGCTAGGTTTATATTACCATTCATGAAACACTTCCTTTTTATGGAAAACCAGTTTGTCAATGTAACTCTGTGAATCTCTAGGTATGTGTCTGCTAGCAGGCTATACAAGCACTACTCTTTTTTCATTATTACCGATATTAACTGGAAGGCTCGACACCTATCCGCACGGGTTTCTGGTCTTTCACTAAGGACACACAGACCAACTTATCATACTAACCACACCCCTTACCCAAATTCACCAAGTATTCACCATTTTCTCAAAACAATGTAATTATTGCAAATGTGCAAATGTATGACAATGCTTGATGCAATAGATGAGAAATAGTTTTTATTTCCCTAGTCCTCATGCAATTTCTATAACAATCATGGATATCCTCCACCAATAGCCCAAAACAAATATCCCTAAATAAATAAAACAATTTCCTTGAAGATAGACTTTCCAAATTTTGAGATGAGAGTGGTAATACATACCCAACTCCACTATCTTAATCAATAACAATTAAATTCCATATTTCCAACATCTATATCATTATTTATACAAAATCAACATTTAGGGCAAAACCCCTCTTCCAAAATCACTTCCAACTTTTAAAACCAACCATGTTGTCACCTCTACACCTCATTTCCCAACCCCATAATAATTTCCATGAAACCATTTGAAAACCCCTCCTGTTAGTTTCGAACCCAAAATCCAAGATTTGTTCAAAAGTCCATTTGTTTCACAAGGTGCTTTTATAAAAACGAATAGTTAAGTTAAAACTCATAAAGAGGTGCCAAAAATCCCTACCTCAAGCTTAGAAGGGTGAAAGAGAAGAACTTGGAAAAACTCAACGTCAACGAAATCATGAACCACTTGGATCAAAGTAAAGCTCTTGACGCGATCTATACTTTATCTCGAAGGATCAAGCTGAGAAGACACCTCTAGGTGAGTATATCTAAAAATTTAAGTGGGAAAAAAATGAATGTTGAGAGAGAGAGAGAGAGAGAGAGAGTTACGGGTAAGAGAGGGAAAAAGAGAAACAACTTATGAGAAAACAACATTTTGGGTCTATATATAGTGACTATGTATTAGTGGAATAGTAGTTCCAAGGTCAAATGAAATAATAAGTCAAAAATCCCTGAAAAGTAGGGCCCAAGCCGAACAAAATCTAGAAAAAGAGTCACAGGGGTCGACCCTTGCGACAGTGGTGTCAACCCTCAAGAAGAAAAGCTGAGACACTTGTGTTAGGCAGTAGGCAAGGTGTCAACCCTTGTACCCAAGGTGTCGACACTAAATTCCAGTAGGCAATCCTAGATTCTACAATAGAAAAAAGTCGACACCTCCCAAACTGATGTCGACCCCAAAGGCCAACAAGAAAAGACAAGTATCGACACCACCAAGGGCTGGTGTCGACACTAAATTTCAGTCGCAATCTAGGAACACAGCAGCTAGATGGTGTCGGCACCTCCAAGGCTGGCGTCGACCCTTGGAGCAAAAGAACGCAAGGAATAAAAGGCAGAGTCGACACCAACAAGGAAAGTGTCGAACCCTGAAACCAAAACCAAACATGAAGAGAAAAGAACAACCATCACGAATATGGTTTCCCGAATTCAAAAGTAATAAATGGTTCGGGTCTAAATCAGAATCGCTATACTTTGTCCCATCAATTCATCAATCATCACGCAATGAGTTTGCATCAATTGATGATTTGCAAAACGAGTATACCCCTCCTTAATCAATCTCATGATAGGGAGAGGCAGAAAGGACAAACATCTCATGAAAATACTTTGTTTGTGCTCTATTTCTTTTTTCTGTGGCAGCAGGAAAGAGCCGAAAAATAGTGGTCGGTCGGCCACCTCATTTTAGACCAGTAGTGTCATTTTCATGGCAAAACAGAGAAGAAGTTGGGATGAAAAAAGTTTAATTTTTTGACTGCAAAACAAAACAGTTCTGGCAACAAAACAGAAGAAGTTTTCGGGTAGAAATTCTTATTCATGCATATGCATTTTCTTGCTTCCCATGGCTTGTGAAATTAGTGCTAATAGTGGTGTGTTGTAGTTAAGTTAATAGTCCATCGAAAATTTGTAATAGTTGGTTGCTTAGTTAATTAATTTCGTGTTGTAATTAATTAGCCTAATTTTGTAATAGTTAGTTTAATTAGGACATTCATTCGGACCCTCCTACGCAATGGCAAACTTGTAATATTGTGTATGTCTCCCAACTCCCATTTTTTTCTCCATCTTATTTAATTGCTTACATGAATAGCATATAGCATCATGTTTTCTTTAGCATTTTCCATGATTTGCGTCCATTCGTTTTGCACGCATGAAAGGTTCAGCTCATCATACTAATCAAATGTTAATTTCAAAATTATTTACTTGAATACGTGCTTTATCACATGCCTTGAATTGACTTACATGCCATATTAGTAGTCGAGTCTATTATTTACATATTGTATACGTTGCATTAGTCATGTTGCATTGCTTAGGATCATGCACTTTTCTACTTATTTCTGTTTTCTTTGGCTTGCATTGGAGTACTAGGTGAGCAGTTTTTGCTTTACCATATTGCTTGCGTACGATTGTTGACATATCAAGCATGTTCACCATAAAGCTAAGTGCTTATTTTCTATGTTTCTTGAATGCCAGTGGATGGATGCTTTTTGCATAAATTGGGATGATTTCATTAATATATATATGAGATCACTTTTTCAAGTAGTACATATTCAAAACACACTTTGGTGGTGACGAACTAATAGCCTTTGGCACGAGTCACGGGTTTCCTAAATTTCTCAAAAATATTTAGGTGGTAATTCTGAAATCTGGCAAGATAGTCCATTTTGGAATTTTTGATTAAAAAATGACTTTCCAAAAGATTTTTTTGATTTGGACTCTTTTGTTTTTTCACTATTTCACATTGCACTTGTAAAATTAGATTTAGAACTATGGGAGTCTGAACTGTAGAGCTATCATATCCAAGGAGACTAAACCCCTCTGAAGAGCACGAAAGGCAAGCTACAATATGCAACTATCAATTTAATTTGCTCTAAATTTTACTATAAATATTATTTTAAAATTTAAAATTTTATTACTATATATCATATTTATAATTTAAAGGAGAAATTACACAGTGAATTTTTTATAAAATATTTACAAATTAGTCAAAAAAATTATGAATTTAATTATTAATGTTTATAGATTTTACTATTGATTTAAATTTTGTTTTTGAAAAAATACACTGAATTGTAATTCTTTCTATTTTAAATAACATTTATTAATTTATATTGGTTTTCCTTTTCTTTTTTTTTTTCGGACGTGATTGACAGATAATGAAAGTAATCCCTACACTAATTAGTAGTTCTCACCGACCCAGAAAAAATAAATAGATAAAAATAAAAAACCGTTCTTTAAGAACATGTTTGATTGTCTCACAAAATAAAAGTTAATTATTGATTTTTTGACAAATAATTAATTAAAAATCTATGTTAATTTATAAGTCTTCGATTCAATTCATTTCCTGTTTTATTCTATTATTTTGGTTGGGGAAAACCTTAATATACACCCTTATTATTTATTTTGGTAATATATGTTACATATTTTTGTGAAAAATTCCCCGTATTTTCTTATAGAGTTATGACAATTTATAATTCAAAAATAAATTTATGCATTTTGTGTTTTTGTCATAATGTTACACATTTTTTTTTAGGGACAATTGCTATGTAAATTTCAAAAACTAATTTTAGGTTACTAATAAAGTTTATATACATTAATAATTAAAGTCGTATGGTTTTTCAGGAACTTATAATTGTTTTGTAAAATCACCACTGGGTTATAACTTCTCTTCTTCTTTTTATTTTTTTATGCAGATATCTTCTAATCGCACATAATCACAAAAATATGTAACATTACCACTTAAATGCAGTAACTGCATTTCCTAATCACAAATTATCGTAATTATCGTACATTAATAATTGTTTTGTAATAAAAAAGTAAATAAGTAATCTACTTCACATAGTTGTAGCGTTCCAAATATTTAACCCAAATGATAATACAACAATCATGGCTCTTTCAAGAAAAACTGAATATAAATCTTCAAACTTACATTACATGATACAATAGCTTTTCATGCTACAATACATTAATCCAACAACAAGTAAATAAACAAATAAATATCCTAAGGGTTTATAAGTTTCCAACGCTTGAGTTTGGTTACACAAAACGGTTATTCAAACCCACACACATACAGCCCTTGGCTTACACACAGAGTCACAGCAAAATGAGAGTCTCGTACTCTCAACACACATTTCCTCACCTTTAGTTAGGCGGCATCACCACATCTTTTCCTGCACAAAAATCCCGTAGGGTCAGCATAAAGCCCAGTAGGAAATCCTTAATAATGTATATACATTTTATACAAGTCTCAAGAGATAAAATGCACATACCATGCTATGCCCTTTTTGAAGATAAATCACATTTTTATCTTTTGAAAACCATCATGCTCAATGATATTATGCAATTTCAATTGTTCAAAACTTAACAATTTATTTCAAAGGCGGCAAATACAACTCTTGTAATCCCTAACTCGATGTCTGCAAGTAGACTATATAAGTACTACCAATTTGTCATTTTTACCGGTATTAACCGGAAGGCTCGACACCTATCTACGCGGATTTTCGGTCTTTCACCCCGGACTCTCAAGCCAACTTATTCAATATCATCTATACCACATATCAAGACTTACCAATGTATTTACCCTAAAAACCATTCCATGAAAACTTGGTTCTCAACATTCTTTTCTCAATGCAAGTTTTCAAATCAACTTCAAAGTTTAGTATAATCAAATGAATTGATATGCCAATTTCACAAGATGAATATAAATACTTTTATTTCAATTCACCATCCAAGGAATAACACAATTTCCTCTTATCAAGTATCCTCAACAATTAGTTATTTCAAGACTATTTCAACGTTTTGAACAATAATTTCCAAAACGAACAATAATTCTCATATTCCCTGAAATTCATCATTTATATAAATATGAATAAAAAATTTTCCAAACATCCATTTATTTTGACATACAAAATAAATATAATAATATCATTCATGGATTTTTAGTCTTCTTAAAAAAATTTCCAAATTCTAGGTTTTCTCACCAAAACTATACAACTCAAAGCTTTTGAAAGAAAACTTTTCAAAATCATCTTTTCTTCAATCAATGAAGATCAAAACCCATAAGATCATTTTAAAAGAACAAGAGACAAACACATTTTCAAAATCGCTCAACTTCTTGAATCAACAATCAATTTTCAAAGTTATCGAAAGATGATTTCGAAAATCATATAGATCTTGCAAATATATATATATATATAACTCTAAGAAAATCACTACCTCAAGTTTTGAAGAAGAAATGAGATGAAACCCCCAAAATCAATGGTGTCAAAACTTGATCTTCATCACACACAACGAAACCCTCGAGAAGTTAACCAACTTTGATGAAGAACTTATGGCAGAACTCTAATGGATCTTGAGAAATCAAGGTTTTGATCCAATTTGGCGTAGGAAAATGTAGACAGAAGGGAGAGGAAAGGGTTTTTAGAGAGAGAGAGATATACAAAAGTGATCTGAAATATCAGATTTACGAACTGATATAACATGGTCCGCTCGAGCGTGGAAAGCCCCACTCGAGCATCAAATACACTTTCCCAGTACTTTTGCAAACAGGTCAAACTTCTGAAACCAAACATTCTCCGCTCGAGCGCATAAATAGCCGCTCAAGCGAACAAGCAACTTCTAATGCATTTTGCATTTTTGCTTCGGGGGCACTGCCCCTCAACCCTGCCAGGGCGTTACCCTAGGACCCGTCAAGGGGTGTTGCCTCCTGGACCCCCGCGAGCTGACCGAGCAGCTCGATCCCGGCCAGGACGCTGCCCTTGGACCTACCAAGGGGCGCTGCCCCCTGGACCCTTGCGAGTTGACCGGGCAGCTCGATCCCCGACATACCCAACGAAGTGGCAAAACTGGGATCACTACAACCACCCCCCCTTAAAGAATTTCGTCATCGAAATTTCAAATCAAACTACCCAAACAAAGGGTTTCTAGCGATCAAAACCACGCTATTTCATTTTCAAATCGCAATACTAACTCTCAACAAAATTCCACCATTTCCACCATGGTTATCGCATTAACAACAACCTCCCCAATATGCATAAACATGAAATTTCCCAAAAAGTAATGGTAACTCTAAACAACCTTATGGTTAAAACAACAACACACATATCAACATGTGCTTAATAACTTTAAATACGTTTCCCTCAACACTAGGGAATATTACAAAGAAAAGCAACTGCCCTTGGACCCGCCAAGAGGCGCTGCCCCCTAGACTCCCGCAAACTAACCGGGCAGCTCGATCCCCGACATACTCAGCGAAGTGGCAAAACTGGGATCGCTAGAATAGTGATATACATATCTAGTATACTTGGATTGTGATTCTCTCCATTATATATTTATAATACGAACATTTAATGTGGTGTCCCAAGTCTTAGACTAGGCCTGTATTGCACAGTAAGATAGTTTGTTTTACTTCCTGTATTTTTATTATCATATTGGGTTATTGAGATTTATTTTCTTCTCTTACTTAACCTCTCTTAACATTTTCAGGTTAAAAATTTTGAGTTTTGGGCGTTTGAACTTGTTTTGGGATGCGAAATAAATTTTTGGCCTTGGCTAGCTAAATTGCTCGTGCGGATTTGGCAACCGCTCAAGCGAAATCCCACAGGATTTTTTGGATTTTCTAGGCAGGAACCACTCGTGTGGATTTTTGGTTCCGCTCGAGCGGATTTTAGTGAACAATTCTGGGTTTCTCTAGAGCAAACTGCCAGTGGAGGCACAAAATATGCTCGTGTGAAATTAGGACTCCACTCGTGCGGAATTCGAATAGCTTGTGCGGATTTTGATGCTTCTGTCTCGAAATTTGTGCTCTTTTCTTCAAAGCAGATGTCAAAAACATGTTTGAGACACTTTTTCACTTCTCTATATATATATATATTCATCTTTTCTCTTCCTTCTCTCTACAAACACATCCAAATCCAAACTTCTCTCTAAGAGTTATACATATATATATATATATTTGCAAGTTTGTGCTTGTTTTGAGTATTTCTTATATGTTTGGACCATGGTTTTGGGTTGATGAACCCTAGATGATATTAAAAGTGGATTTTCTCTATTTTTCCCAAAGCTTTTGAGAGTTGAGCTATGTTCTAAAGTGTGGGTGTTGTTTTGAAAAAATCTTTTAAAAAATGGAACAAAAACCTAATTTTGGAGAAAATCCTAGAAATTCGGGGATTTTGAAAAAAAAAATGTTGAGATATTGTGAATTTCATGCTAGATAAATTATTATGTGAATAAATGATGGATAAATTTCTATAGTTGTATCAAATGAGGGATTTCATGGAAAAATGAGAACTTTTTTTTATTTTTTTATTTTATTTTTAAGCTTGGTGAATAGCTTGTAGTTAGGTTGCCTTTGAAGAACCAAGTATAAAAATGATGATTTATATGTGGAGAATGCATGTATGATGATGTTGTTATATTATCTCTTAGAAGATGTATTATGATGTTACATAGATAAGAGATATGAAAATTTGATCATAGTGGAGGATTGTGTAGTGGAATTGAAAATAGAATTATATTAATGCATTCTTACATTTTGCATTGTTATTCCAATTAATCATTGTTACAATTAATTTTGAATCTTGCATTAGAAAATTATTGCTTTGATAAAAGAATTCTTTTGTGAAACAAGATCATTTCGATTTGTTTTGGGGTAAATACGTTGGTAAGTCCGGATAGGGAGTGTTGTTGGTATTGGTTAAGTTGGCATGAGTATCCATGGTGAAAGACCGAAAATACGCGCGGATGAGGTACCACGTGCCTTCCGGTTAGCAACTGGTAAAGTGGCGATTGGTAGTGCTTGTTATACCTACTTGTAGACACTAACCTAGGGATTACTTGAGTCGTATTTACCACCCCTTGAATTACATTAAAGTTATTGAAATGTTGTGTTTTCAAATTGCATTATGCACTAGATTTTCAAAAGCTAGAGATATATGTTTTTTAGCATAATATGACATATGCATTCATCTCAGAAGACTTTATAAAATGTATATACTTTGTTAAGATCTTCCTACTAAGCTTCGTGCTCACCCTATGAGATTTTTGTGCAGGAAAAGATGTGGTGATTCCGCCAAGTTAAGGACGGGGAGTGTATTTTGAGAGCACAAGGCTCTTTTCTTTTGTTGTAATTATTTTTGACAAGCCAAGGGTTTTACATGTATGGGTTTGAAAATCATTTTTGTGTCACCAAGTATAACTCTTGGAACCTGTAACCCTTGAGGGCATTGAATTTTAATTGTCGTGTTGGGCTACATGCTATAGATTCATATTCTAGGAATGTTGAATGTATAATTGCATGTGGAAAACTTTTATAAATATCTAGAATATAATGAATACAAAGGTTAGAGATTTGATGATGATGTAAATGATGAGGCTTTATATTCCTTATATATTATGCAATGGAAGCTATTAATTGGGAAATAAGATCATGTTATTGGAAGATGATGAGCCTAATTGTATTAATTTCTTTGGGGCGTTACAATTAATAGTCTAGTATTACTATCTTTTTTTCTTTTTTTCTTTTTTTGAGATAGCGATTGTGAGCTTGTCAAACTGTCTAATTGCACCAATTCAAATTTACTCAAATCAATCCGTGTAAGTATAGGTGAGCGGATTAGTTTACGTGGGTTGGATAATAAAATTTGACAATTAAAATTTATCAACTTGCTAGTAATTCTACCTAACCTCCCTAAATGTATAAGCAAAATTACCTTCTACTTACACATAAATAATCCCTCCTTAATCCTATTACCTTCACTCATTCGTCATTTTCATCACATTTTGTTTTTCTTGATTTAATTGCATAGCATATTAATTTATGAAATATATTTTTCAACAACATTATAAATTTGTTCAATTTATAAGTTTTGTTTCAATATTTGAAATAAATAATAAAATTTTATCTAAAATTGTGGGAAAAAAACCCTACTCACTTTGGTGTTGTTTGGTAAACTTTACAATTTTTTTGAGGCACTCTAAGATTTTTTTTTTCGTCTTCGCTCGAACGAAGGTTTGTTCATTAGGGCAGTCTTTTGAATTGTCTAGTACTTTGTCTGCAATCCAACATTTTGAGAAGCGGTGATGTTCACTCGGGTGCAGGTTGGTCTGCTTAAGCGGTTTGTTTCTTATACGGCCTAAGATTCTGGGAGTTGAGTTCTATGCTCAAGCAAAGGTTTTCCTGCTCGAGTGGTCTTGTGTTTCTAATTCTCGAGTTTCATCGCTCAAGCAGTCTGTTTGGGATCAGTACTTTTAAAAGTCACTTTTCTCTCACTCTTCTCTCTCATTTCTCTCTTTTTCCTCCATTTTTCGAAAATCCTAAACTTTCAAGCTAAGATTTCATCTTCTTTCACTAAAAATCTCACCCTAGTTCTATATACCAAAACGTGGAGTACAGCGAGGGCTTCATTTTAATTTGAGTAGATCGTATTTGTGTCACCGTGGGTTTTTCAGCTTTTCTCCTTTTCAATTCGTAAGGTAGGGATTTCCTTGCTACTTTTCAATACCTCATCATAGATAGACTTGTGGTAATTTTTATTGCATAAAAACATGATTTGTTATGCAAGTTTTAAAAGCATAAGTTTGATAGTTAGGGTTTTGGGTGTCTATGGGTTTAAACTATGTGTTATTGTCAATTTGGGGGAAATTGGTGTTACTTGAGCATGTATAGGATGTTAGAACTTGAAAGCCCAAATTTCCACTATTTGGTTGGGAATGGAATTTATCAATGTCATATATATATGGGTGTTAGGTTGTGTGTTGATATACATGGATTGGGTTTTGATAATTAGATAAGAGATATTGGTGAGATCATTTATAAAATACGTAAATGAAAATGAAAAGCGAAAAGATATTCGTAAATCCTTTTATGAATTGAGAAATGGAAAAGAGATGCAAGAAATGGGAAGTGGAAAGAGATAATGGTTGCTTTGAGATTGTGTTAAGAGATAGTTGTTAGGTTTTTAGTCTTGGCAATCCCGTTTGACAAAACTCCTTTCAGTTGTACTTATTTTCACATTTTTTCTTTCAGTGAGGATATGAGTTTTTAGATGCGAATCCAACCCGAATTGTGCCTTGCAGAGAAGTTTGTGATGTTAATACTTTTAAGATTGCCATTGATTTTAGACGGGATCGGGTCCAGGGCTAGCGCCCCCTGGCGGATCTAAGGCAAGTAGGTTGAGGCGTCAAGCAAAATGCAAAATTGCATTCGAAGTTGCATGTCCGCCCTTGCTCGCTCGAGCGAAGGCTGTGTCTGGCAAAAAACCCGAGAATGATTAATGTACGCTCGAGCAAAGGGTGTGTGGCTCGAGCAAAGCCACTTATGGAAAACACGCGTTTTTGGTTCCTCGCTCGAGCGAGCTTCGCAGTCCTAGATTTCTATAAGTATTTGTTTCAGTCCAAAACTAGGATTACTACTCCAAATCTTCTTCTTGGATATTAAGGTTTATATCTAGGGATATTTTGGTAGCTTTCTTTGATGTTTTGATTGAGTATTCAACTCATGGTTTAAAGAGTATACATCAAAGGATTATTTGTTTGTTCTACACAAAAGAGAGAGTTATTCTTCGGTGGATTCTGAAGAATTTGAGCCTGAAGCTTTGGTGGATTCTGGAGTGGCTCATCGTCAAGACAATTCCGAGGTGAAGACGGGGTTGGAAGAGACACATAGGGGTTGGTTCAATTCGGGTGTGGATTCGCTAGGTAATTGAGAGTATACCTGTGTAATTCCTTTATATCTTCTTAGTGGATTGCTTTGTGGCTGTTGCCCGTGGTTTTTTATCACAATTGGAGGTGCTCGAATTGTGGTTTTTACACGTTAAAATCGTTGTGTTGATTTGTCTTGATTGTTTGATTGGGATTGTTTTATTGCTTTAAATTTATACATAATCACAAATCAATATCTAGCGGATTTCTAGATTTTTCAATTGGTATCAGAGCAGGTCGCTCTATTTTTTTTGTTTTACAAATCTATTAGAGCGAGATCTTGTTTGATTTATGATAATGGATACAATTCGTGAGAGAAATTCTATGGTTCGACCACCCCTACTTGATGGATCCAATTATTCTTTTTGGAAAGCTCGGATGAGATCATTTTTAAAATCTATTGATGAAAAAGTTTGGCAATCTGTCATGTATGGGTGGACTAAACCAACCATTACCGTTGATGGAATAACCTTCCCCAAACCAATTGATAAGTGGGACACAATTGATTATCAAAATAGTAGTTGGAATAGTAAAGCTATCAATTCTCTCTTTTGCACTGTCACACTTGAAGAGTTTAGTCGTATTTGTAATTGTGAAGTCGCAAAAGAGGCTTGGGATATCTTACAAACTATTCATGAACGCTCAAAACTTCAAAGGCTCACATCTAGTTTTGAAAACCTTTTAATGAAAGATAGTGAGACCTTTGATGAATTTTATGCGAAATTGAGTGACATTGTAAATTCCAGCTTCAATTTAGGTGAAAAAATACGAGAATCCAAAGTTGTGGGAAAAATTTTGAGATCCTTGCCCGATCGGTTCCAACCAAAAGTTACGGCTATTGAGGAGACTCAAGACGTTGACAACCTCAAGCTGGATCACTTGGTTGGAAATCTCCAAACTTATGAGGCACATAGGAATTTCAAAAAGAAACAAAAAGATGCTATTGCTTTTAGTAGTGCTCATAGAGTTGGAGAGGATTCTGATGAAGATTGTGAGATAGATTCCAAGATTACGACTGCTTTTGTTAAATAATTTAAAAAATCTTTTTTGAAAAAGAATCCTAATCTTTTGGAATCTACTCATACTCATAAATCTGAAGGCAAAGATAAACTCAAAATTAATTCTATAGCCAAGAACGAGAAAGGAAAGATACAAGGGAACTCTAAAAGAGTCCACTGCTATGAATGCCAAGGATTTGGCCACTTTGCTTCAGAATGTCCCACTCGTTTGAAGAAGAAGAAAGCCCTCGCCATCACTTGGGATAATGAATCAGATGAAAGTGACAACGAAGATCAAGGCGAAGAGAGACATAAACAATTCCTTGCTTTCATGGCGGCTTCTGAAACTGAAGGACGAACAGAGTATCTGAAGAGGTCGGTTGAGAATGCCACTGATGATAAATCCTCAGAGAGTGATGATGAAGAGCTTGAGCAAGATTATGAAAAGTTGTATAAGGAATCTCTTAACTTATCCAAATTGAATGACAAACTCACTATGAAACTCAAAGCATGTGAAAGTGAGAATGTCAAACTAAAGGAAGAGATTTCTGAGGCTAGGAGTGATGCCATCAAGATAGCTAATGATCGACAAGCTCTTTGTGCAAAACTCTTGACTTGTGAGACAGAGAGGAATGAGCTACAGCAAATATATGCAATGTATGAAGAAAAGATTGAATCTCTCGAGATGTCTCAAGTTGCCTTGGAAAAACTAATGATCAAGAAAGAGGAAGAGCTCAAGTGTGCTATGGCTACCATTGGTCTTTGGAACAAAGGATCAAAGACTTTGGAGGATATCATTGGGTCTTAACAAATGTGTTGTGACAAGAATGGCATTGGCTTTGGTGATAACAAAGAGCAAAAACAGAGTGCATCTACATCTCATGATACAAGAACTCAAGGAAAGGAAGAACAAAAAATTCAATATAATGATGGACTTCTCAAACTTCCTAGAGTTGGTAAGGTTAAAGAAAAAAAGGTACACCCTGTACACCCTGTTTTTATTTCTCATCATTGTGGTATGCATGGTCATATTCGCCCTTATTGTTATAAGTTGCATGGAAGAGTGTCTCATAGAGATGGAAGAAATTCCAACATCTCGTGAGGTAGGTAACACTTCATTGGTAGTAATGAGGTTAAAGGTCATTTTAGACCTCATTATTTTGATCAGCTTGAGACCAAACATGGAGCGAGTTTGTATTTGCCTAAACCTAGAAACAGGAAGTTGGAAACCAAGTCGAGATAGGCTCCCGTTGAAAGCAAAGGGAACCACAACGTCAAGACACCACCCAAGAACCGCAATGCTCACAACTTTGTTTATACCAAAGCGGTTTGGGTGAGAAAACTTGACTTGTGTTAATTTGTTTATTTGTTTTAGTTTTAGGATTTCTATGTGTTTTTCTTTTTTAATAAAAAAATGTGTGCTTGTTCGTTTTCTGACATGTTTTGTTTTTAAAAAAAAATGTGTGTATGTTCGTTATTTGTCTTGCTTTGGTTAAGAAAAAAAGAAAAAAAAAATTGAAAAAAAAAATCCAAAAAGTTTTTCTTAGTATAATTTTGCAAGCTTGAAATTTTTGAGTGGACCTTGGTACATATTGGAATTGATAAAAATATCCATTACATGTTAATATGTGTGTGCTTTCTGTGGTCATTACTCATTTTGAAGTGTGTGTTTTTTTTATTAGTATGTCTCATTCTGTACACACTCTTGGATTAGCAAATATCAGAGTCTTTCGCCTTAGTGATTATTTTTTTCTATGGACTTCTGGCATTGTATCTTTTGTTTTTCTAGAGGAATTGACCTATACTAGCATATCATGGGTGATGTTGAGTCTCTTAAACCACCTTCCATCTTTTTGCATCTCCACGGCTTTCCCCTCTGTTCTTTGTAGTCCAGGCATGAGGAAAAGGCTACCTCAGAGTCACCAACTAGGCCATCCTTATTATATCCATGTTTCTCTGGTTCAGTTTCCATACTCTTGAGCGTGTCAGCCGCCAATGAGTGTGCAAAAGAAAGAAAAAATGTGCAAAAGAAATAAATAAATAAATAAATAAAAAGATGTGCAAAAGAAAGAAAAGGAAAAGATGTGAAAAAAAAGAAAAAATAAATAAATGATTCATTGATTGAAGGGGAGCCTCCGCCTTTACTCACCAAATACCCCTTGATTCCTAGTGGTTTGACTTTCCTTTATTGTGCTTAGATTTTCTTGCCGGAGGTCCAGCTTTCAGATCACAACTAGGATTTGAATCTTGTGTTTGTCGAACTCCAAGAGTCACACACACACTTTTATCATGTGATCTATGCTCTTCACATAATGCATCACTTTCTTTTATGAGGAATCTTCTATAGATTGTGTACATTGTGTTTTCTAGTAATTATGCTTCTTGGATCATCTTATGTGTTTCAAGGTACAAATTAGAAATTTCTTGCTTGCTCTACCATATTTCTTTTTGTCATTTTATTCCTGTTCATTGTTTTCCATGTTTGTGGTTGTTTTTCATAAGGGGGAGTTTGGTTTATCATTACAAGAGTTTGTAAGCATGAACACTTTGATTTGTTTGGTAAGGGAGATTGGCTTTAGTTGTTTTGCATGTTGCTATGCACTGATTGTTCATTATTTCCTTCATGCATGCTCCTGATACTTACATAATCATATCATTGCTTGTGTGGTTTATGATCTTGCTTCTGTTGTTTGAGTTTCCTTTTGTCAATTCGTGACAAAAAGAAGGAGAAAGTTGTTTTTCATGTGTCTTAGGATTTCATGTATTCATGTCATGTATCAGGTGCATATGTCTTAGTTTTTATCTATTCATACTATATGTTCTTAAAATCTCCAAGTCGCATCTTTTCATGTTTTCCATCTCATGCTTCAAGATAATCTTGTCATGTGTTTATTGCTTTTTCATATACTCTTGTGGCACTAATAGTTGTTTTGGAGATTGTGGCACTAATAGTTGTTTTGCAGCTCATGACCTAGAGAAAGAAGTATGCGTTTGTTGGCTGTATTGGGTTGGGGTGATTAGGATTTTATTTGTTAGGTTTGTTTTGTCACGGCATTGCCAAAGGGAGAGATTGTTAGGTTTTTAGTCTTGGCAATCCCGTTTGACAAAACTCCTTTCAGTTGTACTTATTTTCGCATTTTTTCTTTCAGTGAGGCTATGATTTTTTAGATGCGAATCCAACTCGAATTGTGCCTTGCAGAGAAGTTTGTGATGTTAATACTTTCAAGATTGTCACTTCGCTGATTATGACGGGAATCGAGCTGCCCAGTCAGCTCGCGGGAGTCCATGGGGTAGCGCCCCTTGGCGGGTCCAGGGCAGCACCCGGGCGGGGTCGAGAGGCAGTGCCCTCGAAGCAAAATGCAAAATTGCATTCGAAGTTGCTTGTCCGCCCTCGCTCACTCGAGCGAAGGCTGCGTCTGTCAAAAAACCTGAGAAGGATGAATGTACGCTCGAGCAAATGGTGCATGGCTCGAGCGAAGCCACTTATGAAAAACATGCATTTTTGGTTCCTCGCTCGAGCGAGAGAGTCTTCGCTCGAGCGAGCTTTGTAGTCCCAGATTTTTATAAGTATTTGTTTCAATCCAAAACTAGGATTACTGCTCCAGATCTTCTTCTTGGATATTAAGGTTTATATCTGGGGATATTTTGCTAGTTTTCTTTGATGTTTGATTGAGTATTCAACTCATGGTTTAAAGAGTATATATCAAAGGATTATTTGTTTGTTCTACACAAAAGAGAGAGTTATTCTTTAGTTGATTCTGAAGAATTTGAGCCTGAAGCTTTAGTGGATTCTGGAGTGGCTCATCGTCAAGACAATTCCGAGGTGAAGACGGGGTTGGAAGAGACACATAGGAGTTGGTTCAATTCAGGTGCGGATTCGCTAGGTAATTGAGAGTATACCTGTGTAATTCCTTTATATCTTCTTAATTGATTGTTTTGTGGCTGTTGCCCGTGGTTTTTTATCACAATTGGAGGTGCTCCAATTGTGGTTTTTCCACGTTAAAATCGTTGTGTCGATTTGTCTTGATTGTTTGATTGGGATTGTTTTATTGCTTTAAATTTATACATAGTCACAAATCAATATCTAGCGGATTTCTAGATTTTTCAATAGTGTTATTAATTTGAAATCATAAAACTGATTATGAATTAACTTGTGAGAGTTGTGAAATTAACTAAGAGAGTTATGTTGTCCTTAGTTAAGAAATATATATTGTTTCGTGGTGACAGTTGTATATTCATGGGTTAGAGGTTTCGTCCTTAGCCATCGGTGGAAGATGGTATTAATTGTTGTTGAATAAAATACGTTTGTTTATTGTTGTAGATTAATCGTGTAATCTAGAATGAAATGATTATGTGATGTAATTGATGTGGTTGTGCTATATTAAGGTAATGCATTCCTTCCAGTTAACACCCGGTAAAATAGGTGGATGTGCTATATTGAGGTAATGCATTCCTTCCAGTTAGCATCCGGCAAAGCAAGCTAGTGCTATACAGAGGTAATATGTTCCTTCCGGTTAACACTCAGTAAAGCAGGTTGACGGGGAGCTCTATGAGACCTCAGTTGTGACTTAGTACTTGTGGAGACCATGGGTTGTTGTTGTACTTTGAAAATAGACTTTAATAATGGAGTTGGTAATGAATTCCAGTAATAAAAGTTTTGGGCGTGACATTTTTGTTTTTTGTTTATAAAAAATAGTAAACATATTTATGTTTATTTTCAGTAAAAAGGAAAACAAAAAACATATGGTTGTTGGCAATGGTAGGTAATGGCCGAAGTGATTGCCACAAGAAGCAATTGGCAATGTCTAGAGGTGGTTATTGGCAACAAAAAGTGTTGATGTAAAGTGATTGTCAATGGTCAAAGATGATGGTTAGTCAATCACCTAAAATGGTAGTTGAAAGTAATTTTCCAATAAAAACATAGTGGCCAAAAATGGCTACCGCCAGTAAAAAGTGATTGATGGCAATGGAAGGTGATTAGTGGTTGAGGAATATGCTAACCGAATGGCAGTTAATAGATGAGGTCATTGTTGGTGATGGTAACTGATAGTGATGAGAAATGAATAACGATGCAAGTTTGGAGTGGATATGTCGTCTGCTCCCATCCCATATCATATTGGGAGTGGGGGGATAAGTTAGTTTTGTAATTTTCAAAATAAAAAATTAACAAAAGCTAAAGGTAATATAATATATTATAGATAATAATTTATAATTAATGATAGTTAAAAGATGTAATATGATAAATAAAAAAATAAAAAAGAATATCAAATATAATATTTTAACTTTATTATATTAAAAATTAAATTAATAAATATTATATATATAAAAATATACTTAATAAATAAAATTGAGGCAAAGACCGGATAAATCGAGACGAGAGAGCCTGAGTGGAAGTCGGAAGGAGTGGGAAAAAGAAAAAGATATTAAAAAAAATTAAATCGAAAATTAAATCCATTTTTTTATGTATAAAATTTGATAAATTTTATGAACTGTTTACAACTTTTTTAGAACAAAAATAGAACCTAAATAAATTTTTATTTACAACTTTTAAAATTTCTATAAATATAAATAATAAATAATAAATATTACCAAACATATCCAGTGTATTTCAAAATTTAACCCAGTCTAACAGTAATTCATGTGACTCAAACTTGTGCCAGTCTACACTAATTTGGTCCAAATCAATTTAATAAATTGAACAAACCAATAAAGGACAACCAAAAGAAATTGGAGTGGTAGTTCAATGCAAGCAAACATGAAAAGTTGGAGATAATAATAATAATAATAAATAAAAAAAACAGCTGTTCGCAAGCTGGAAACCATAATTCAACAAAAAACATATATTATTCTAAACATGGAAGATTGAATTCCACCGTCATATAGTCTTTGGAAGGGATATGAGCAGGATGAGAGCTACTCTGTCTATTTTGAAATAAAAAATATTTTTCAGAAAATGATTTGTGTTTGATATGACGAAAAATGATCTAAGTCTTTGACTTTGGTAATATTTGATAAAATTGAAAATTGAAAATTGAAAATGAAATATTAAAAATAAAATGCTGAATTTTTTAAGTTAAAAAGTTGTTTTATAAAAATTTAAGTGTGAAATTAAAAACAAATTGTTTGATATGTGTAAAATAAAATTTGAAATCTATTATTTTTAAATTGTATATTTTAATTTTTATATTGTAATGATGGTGGTGGTCGCGGCGATGGTGGTGGTGATAGCGATAGTGGTAGCAATAGCGGTAGCAGTGCATCACTACAATAAAAAGAGTTTTTAGAGACAAAAATTAATGACGAAAATAAATTTTATCACGAAAGACGTACATTTTAATGAAGAAAATAATATTTCGTCTCTAAATGTATCATTTTTAGAAAGAAAAATAAAATTTCATCACCAATCTACATACATAATGAAAAAAAAAAAAATTAGGTGACAAAATTATTTTTCGTCATTATTTATATTTTTGTCACCGAAGATTTTCCCGCTAAGTTTTTTGGGTGGTCCCAAAATTTTGAGACTTTTGGTGAAGAAAAAATTGGTCACCAATTATAAAATTATTAGTGAAGATTATATTTTCGTCACTAATAATTTTTAATATTTTGATATCATTTAGTGAGAAAACTATTTTTGTGGTAAATAATTTTGCCTTTTGGTGAGGAAATAATTTTGTCACCAAATAAATGGTTTAGTTGCTAGAGGTTTTAGAGGGAAATGAATATATTGGCGCTTGTTATGGAATTAGGTATATTGGTTCTTCTCTCTCACACACATAGATTCTATTTGACCACCAAACCACATCCTACGTCACCTCACCTCAGCGCAGACCACCAACCATGCTCGCCACCGCCACCGCCGCATCCTCATAGGTTCTCTCTCACTCTCGATCTGTCTCTCTCTCTCTCACTCGCGGTCTGTCTTTCTCTCTGTTTGTCGCTCTGTCTACCTTGGTCACTCTCTCTCCCTCTCTGTCCCCCTTTCGCTATTTCCCTCTTTCTGAATCTTGCTCTAAGGTTGTTATGATTTCTTCAATTTAATTTGGTATTGATTTCAAAAAATGAGTTTGGTTGAAGTGGTTTGATTTGTAAAGTTTTGTGGATTTGATGTCCTAAATGGGTTTAATTTTAGTGGTTTCATACATTTTCCCCTCTTTTTCCTTTCTCTCTCATTAGTTTCAAAGCCATAATTCATTAATTCTGTATGTATTTGCATATATATTTGGTCCCTCATTGTGTATGTATTCAAAGCCCTAATCCATTGTATTGAAAAACCTTCTTCTAGGGGGTTTTCACTCATTATTGGAAATGTTTGGTTACATTTTTTTTACCCTTTATGTACTTCTTGTACAATTCTTATTCTTTTATTATTATTATTATTATTTTTAAGATATTGTATGGTTCTGTGAAGTTTATGGGATGGATGTAGTGACTGAATTAGTTTCTTATATAACACTGAACTGATGAAGGAAGTTACACTTGGAAGAGTTTGAACTATATAAGGAAATGAGCTAAAGACAGAAATCAAGAACAAAATGAATTAATGTGGCAATGACCTTGTTTTATTTTTGTGCATATATTTTTGTGTATTCCACTTTAAATAGGACCTAATAATTAAACCTATTATACTATTCTCCTTTTTTTTTTCAATGGTATTTTGTCAATTTATCTACAAATTGGATTGAGAGTAGTTGGGTAACTATGTTCCTCAAAACCCAAACACTTGAATAATGTTCCATTTGAAGTTCTATATAGATCCTGTCTGGCTCTCATTGAAATTGGAATAAAAATACAAGTCAATAATGTCAATGCAATGAAAATACATCAATACTCTATTCAATATTCCTCTGCTTTCTCTCAGGAATTGAGATAGGAAAAGTTACAGAACATTTCAGCTATATATACTAATATAAGTCACATAAATCCAAAATAATCATACAACTAATATGATCTGCAAATTAGTCACCTATGCATATATAGTAGAAACAGATCGCTTATGACAGCACTAAAAACGGGATCTAAGTCACAGAGTGTGTTTTTGTTCACCAACTAGCTCAAATTAATTGTCTGTCAGATGGGTGTGGCAAAATTTTGCTATGCCTAATCAAATTGACCATTGTTAGGGAACCTAAAATATGATTTTGTCAATATATTATAAAACAAATATAATGATGGGTTAAGTGGTTAGTGATCAATAGGAGAGTTGGTGTTTAATTTTGATTCATCTAATATATGTATATATATATATATTTTTTGCAGTTGGTTTTGTCGAAATATTGGTACTTACCTGGTGTACACATTAGTTTGTATGGACACTATGTCCAATCTTTACAATTGAATTAAATTTCACTTTTTGTTGATTTCTTTTAAACAAATATATATATATATATATATTAAAGATGTATAGACATGTGGTGATTTTTGTTGATTTTTAATGATCTTTTTTAGTATAGATGTATTAAAATTATTAACGACCATTTTTGTTGATTTTTATTCCTTGCTTGCATATAACCTTAGAACTTGTATAAGAATCTTTATTAAAGATCTGGACATATATTTGGTGAAGCTCTTATTGAATTTTTCAATTTCATTGGTTCATAAATACACAAGTCTATATTATACTATATTGTTTCTAATCTTTCATTTGTGATCAGACATGGATAAAAGTTGGATTGCCCTAGATAGGATGGCTTATGGAAGGATAAGTAAACTATATAATGATAGGGTCAAGTTATTTCTTCAATTTGCAATGGGGGTTTTTGACCAGAATGGTAATATTTTGTACCCGTGTATAAAGTGTGTGAATGTTTATAAACAAATTCTTCAAAATGTGGAAATTCATTTGCTCCAATATAGGATTATGCAAACTTACACTATATGGCACCAGCACGGAGAACCTCGTGTTTCAAATGAGGCTTATCATGATGATGAGATACAATTTGATGGTGATGAAATTTTAGGTGGTATTGAAGCCTTAGTGGAAGATCGAATAAGAGGGGAATCGACTGATACTATCTAAGGGGAGAAAGTGAGAACTTTTGATAAGTTGTTGACTGATGCCAAGCGTGAGGTGTTCCCGAATTGTACAAATTATACTTTGTTAAAGTTTGTGATCGAGGTGCTTAATATGAAAGTAACAAATCATTGGAGCGATAAGTTAGTTGACATGATGCAAGAGTTTTTAAGTAGAATTTTACTGAAAGAAAAGTTGGTTCCAAAGTCAACTTATGAAGCTAAGAAAATACTAAGTGACTTGGGCTTGTCATATGAGCTCATTGATGCTTGCATAAATGATTGTGTATTATTTTGGAAGGAGCATGCAACACTAGATAAATGTCTGACTTGTAAGACATCTAGATACAAGATCAATCGTGGAAGGAGTAAGAAGATCCCTCATAAAGTATTGCGGTACTTTCCTTTGACACCAAGGTTGAAAAGATTGTACATGTCAAGGAAAAGGGCTGAGGACATGAGATGGTACAAAAACAAACGAGTGGACGATAAGATATTGAGGCATCCCGCTGACAGTGATGGATGGAAGGAATTCGATGCACAACATCCCAAGTTTGCCTTGAAGCCTCGAAATGTGAGGCTAGGGTTACCCGTTGATGGGTTTAACCTTTTTGGAAACATGAACAACTCTTACAATTTGTGGTATGTCATACTCATTCCATACAACTTGCCACCTTGGTTGGTTATGAAAGATCCATTTTGTTTGATGTTATTACTTATTCCTAGAGAATCGCAACCAAGGATTGATATTGATGTCTACATGCGACCATTGGTGGATGAGTTGAATGAGTTGTGTACAAATAGTGCACTAACTTACGATGCCTCCACCAATGAGACTTTTCAAATGCATGCAGCTTTGTTGTGGACAATATACGATTTGCCTGCATTTGGTGACATATCTGGGTGGAGAACAAAGGGTCATTATTCTTGTTACACTTGCAATGATGAACCATATTTTGAATCTTTGAGAAGTAAGACTGGGTACATTAACCATCGATGTTACTTGCCTGAGGACCACCCAGAAAGGCGAAAGAGTTGGGCTTACAATGGTAAGATTGAGAAACGGAAGAGATCTTTGGAGTTGCAGGTGCAAAAGATACAAAACTAGCTGGACAATGTGACAAGTGTCATATATGGAAAGCATCCAAATAATAGAAAAAGGCCCCGTCAAGCAACTAATTAGACAAAGGTAAGCATCTTGTATGAGTTAACCTATTGAAAGAAGCGAAAACTTTGACACAACATTGATGTCATGCATGTGGAGAAAAATTTTAGTGAAAATGTTTTCGGAACTATGTTAGGCATTGATGGAAAGAATAAGGACACAAACAAGGCACGATTAGACTTGGAAGATATGGGTATAAGGAAAGAGCTATGGCTAACACAATGACCCAATGGGTCATATGTCAAGCCTCGAGCAAGCTTTTCATTGACACCTGTAGAGAGGGAGGATTTCTTTGAATTTTTAAAAACTGTCAAGTATCCAAATGGGTATGCAACAAATATATCCAAATTAGTAAATGCAAGAAATGGTAGACTAACAGTCCTAAAAAGCCACAACTGCCACGTACTTATACAAAAAATTCTTCCCATTGGAATGCGTAGTTATGTGGATAAAGAAATTAGCACAACACTTTTTGAGTTAGGCAATTTCTTTTAAGACCTATGCTCTAGGACACTAAGACGGAGTGAACTAGAGAAATTAGAGGAACGTATAATACACATTTTATGCAAACTTGAAAAGATCTTTCCTCTAGCCTTCTTGAATGTGATGATCCACTTGGCTGTTCATTTGCCTCGTGAGGCTATTCGTGGAGGACCCGTACAATATCGATGGATTTACCGAATTGAAAGGTATTTCTACACTTATACTTGTGAATGAGATTTGCGTAAGTGTGTTGCATGTGTAACTATACTGCTAATTCGTTCTCTCTTGAAGGTTTCTTGGAGCATTAAAAAAATATGTGACCAACCGAGCTCAACCAGAAGCTTCAATTGCCAAGGCTTACATTGTTAAAGAGTGCATTACTTTTTGTTCAATGTATGTTGATGGGATTGAAACTGTGTATAATCGACCAAAACGGAATGAAGATTGTGGTGAATGTTAACAAAGGTTGACAGTATTCATAGAAATTGCATGTCCAATTGGTCTAATCACATGGGATGTTGAAATGTCTCAAGAAATTTGTGATATTGCTCATTGGTTTGGGTTGTACAATAGCCTAGAGATAGAGAAGTATTTGGAGTATGTGTTTCATTGAATTATGTTTATGTTCAGCTTTTTTATTTTTGGAACGACGCAATAATCACTTTTTTTTTAGTGGGGAACACAAAAATCTATTACAAACTCGAGCTGGACATGACATAACCCATATACAATGACAAGAATTTTCCAAGTGGTTCAAAGAGAGGGTAAAACATTTATAATTTTTCAACATTTACAACTTAAACAAAATTAAATTTTTATAAAATGTTGTCATTTATAAATTATTTACTTATTGTTTGTTACATGTAATTGTAGATAAATAGATTGAGAGTGGAAGAGTCATCAGAGGTAACCGATGAATTGTGGTCATTAGCAAATGGTCCTAATTTGCTAGTGAAAGAGTACTCAGGTTGCATAATCAATAGCAGACGGTTCCATACTCGAGATCTAGACAATTGTCGTACGAGTCAGAATAGTGGTATGCTTACAGAAGGGGGTCACGAAGGAAACTTGCATGACTTCTACGGTCACTTGTGCAAGGTTTTGGAATTTGACTACATATGTGAAAAAAAATGTTGTTTTGTTCCAGTGTGAATAGTACAACACCAGTAACACTGGTGGAAACAGAACAATACGATTTGATACATATTGCACAAGCAATGCCGTGAAAAGTCAGTGGTACCAATCTGACCCATTTATCCTACCTAGTCAAGCTAAGCAAGTTTTCTATCTGAATGATACCAAATTGGGTGAACCTTGGAATTTCGTACGAAGGGTGCAACATAGAGGTGTCTTTGATGTTCCAGAAGCTAGTGATGGAGAATTATTAGATCCTTTAGAAAATAATGATGTGTTCTAACAAGAAAACATTACTGATGTTGTTCCAATTAACATTAACCCAATTGTTCGATATTGTAGGGATGATGTTGAATTCAATATTATTTCAATAGTAGGGTTATTAGATAAGATAATGGAAGAGAATAGAGATGATAAAGGAGATGAATAACATAACATTCATGTTATTGATATGGATCCTAATATGGATTATGATATGTAATTTTTATTTTATACTTTATTTCTGACCAAATGTTATTAATTAATGTAATTTTTACTTTATATGCTTATGTTACTTTCTTTTACTTCTTTTATTTAATGGTTCATAATGACATTGTCTATATTTTTCAATTAAAGTTGAATTATGTTATATAGTTTTAGAAAATGGTCCAAGGAAAAAAAAACAATGGCTGAAACCAAGTGATTTGAGAACTAAGAAGCTAATAGAATATGAGAAACAAAGAAATAAGCGCATCAAGGAGAACTGTGAGATAATGAACAATCTTGGAGTAAAGAATATTACAAATCTTTTGGTGAGTGTAGTTCAGCCCAAATGTGCAAATGCAAAGGAAAAAAGAATTAGGGTTGAGGTAGATGATAATGATAAGTATAAACCATCAGAGAGTGAGGATGACAATGATGATGCGTCATTGGGTTCCTTTGACCGCTAGGTATTATATACATTATTTTATATTTGTGTGTGAATATATCTTTTACTATTTATATATCTTCTTCACATATGTTAAACATCGTATTTGTATTAAATATCTTTTTTACTATTTAATTATGTTATTTTAGGAACAAGAGATGCCACCAGGACTCCGTTCACAGTCTCATTCAAGGCCATTAACTACCACCCCAAAAGAAGGGATGGATCCCCCAAGTCAAGAGGTTAGTACCCAACCCTTACTACCTCATAATGTGCAACCTGAGCACGAAGTGACTTCATCTAGCAGCGTTGGTAAGTTTGCAAAGTTGTTTTTAAGGTTTAACTTGTATTTGTTTACTTACTAACTCAATTAATATTATGTCCTTACAGCATCACATGACAGACGTGGTCGTGGCCCAACACACGGCATACAGGCCCATCACATTGTCAATAAGGATGGGAAGATGTTAGTTCCTATACCTGAACAATTTCGTGCACCAGTAAGAGATAACGCCTCTAAGCTGGCCTCCAAGATTGGTATAGAGATTTGAACGCAGTTACCAAACCTGAGCATTCGTAGGTGGAAGAATGTGAATGTTGCTGATAAGGAGCCGATGATCCAACGCTTGGCGATAATTATTGACAAAGTCTTGTCTTTGAAGTTGTAACATTGTTTGTGATAAGGCTTCAAATAATAGTGTCGCATAGGTGTTTATTGCAGTTTGTTGCTCGAATATGCTCAAGTTTTTGCTTATTGTGTGAAAGAATTACTCTCTTTGTTAGGCCAACGCTTAAATATCAAGCTCTAGACCTGTATTTATTTATTTATCACTATTATATGCATGTTACAGCCACAGACTTGTGTAAAGTTCATAGGTAGATTGAATACTCTTGATAGGTTGGTTGTGTATGGGATAATGAGTTCTGCTCATTGTGTTGTGTGTAACCATCAAGATAAGGATCATGCCCATTTATTTTTTAGCTGTCCTTATTCTTCTAGTGTGTTGGACCCTCTGTTAACTACATGTAACATGCATTGGTAAGAGAGAAACTATAGAATTTTCTTCTCTGCCCCATTTTTCCTTTATCATGTTTAGCATATTCAATAATCCAAAAGGATATGACTGTTCATTTCTTGATTTATAAAAGTTTGAACATATTGTTTTGGATGATTAGATATGGCCACCTTGAATCAAATAAGCAGCTTTGTCTTTCCCTTTTTAATGAATTAATTAGTTATGGTTTTCATGTTTACAAGTTGTACTACATCATTTATCTTTTTATGTTTTGTCTCTTTTCTTTTAATTGTTTTATAATGAGCTATGCGTATGTTCAAGGTGTTACTATACTCAGCTTTCTTACTTAAGAATTCACAGCCTTATTTTAAGTTGCACCTACTGGTTTTTTAGTTTGTATTTCTTTAATGTCTACTTCGTATTAGCTTCCTTTTGGTTGGTGGACAGTGTTGTTTAGTTGTTAGGCTCTAGTGGTTTTTTTTTTTTTTTTTTTTGATTTTGCAGGATCAGTTTGATCTACAAGGCAATCGGAATGATGTAGCAAAGGCTTTAGACACACAGTTTGGTCAGCGATTGAGTGGCTTCACCTATAAGTTGCACAAACAATACAAGCAACTTAAGGATCCAAGAGTGGAGGATTACGCAAGAAGCCACCCACCTGCAAGTATTACTCTTCATCAGTGGAAATCTCTAATTGACAAGTGGAATAGTCAAAAATTCAAGGTAAATGTTTTATGTTAATTGTCAAAAATTAAGTTTCTTCTTACTAATGTTATCTTTTCCTATTTTCATGGGTGTTTCAATTGTGTAGGAACAATCACTAACTAATCTGAATAATATAATGCAAATGAAAACAAAACATCGATGTGGATCAAAATCGATCCCGGTCAGGGTATACAGCTCGGTGTGTTCTACTAATTTGTTTTATTGGATTAGTATGCTTTGTTATTTAAATATTTGAAATAACATTCAAAAACAAATGAATCAGATAATTGCAAATGGAAAAGTGCCCGATTTGGTAGAATGTTACAAGTCCATCCATTATAATTCGGACAAGCATGAATGGATTTCGTCAGAGAGCAAAGTTAATTATGTATGTACAAGGCAATGCATATTAATAGGCCATCAGGACTCCTCAAAAACTTTAAAAGGGACCATTGTAATTCTGAAAATTTACATAACTAGCACAAGGACTCCTGGTTTGAAAACTAAGTCAAAAAAGACACTTTCCCAAAACTTAGGCTTGAAAATAGGCCATCAACGGCCAAAATCATGTAATAGCCACAAGAAGGCCCAAGGAACATCCTGAACACCTCAAGAGGGACCAATGTAAGTTGTTGAAACTCATGAAACTAATACGGGACTTCCGGTTTGAAAACTAAGTCAAAAAATACATTTTTCCAACAGTTAAGCTTGAAAATAGGCCATCGGAGAGCCAAAATCGTGAAACAACAACGAGAAGGCCTGGGAAATACCTCAAACACCTCATAAGGGACCATTTTAACTTGTGAAAACTTACAGAACTAGCACAGGACTCCTGGTTTGAAAATTAAGTCAAAAAATGTACTTTCCCAACACTTGGGCTTGAAAATTAACCATCGGGCGCCAAAATTGTGTAACAGCCACGAGAACGCCTGAGGAACACCCTGGACACCTCAGGAGGGACCAATGTAAATTGTGAAAACTTGAGAAACTAGCACAAGACTCATGGTTTGAAAACTAAGTCAAAAAATGTATTTTTTCTAACACTTAAGCTTGAAAATAGGCCATCAGGGACCAAAATCGTGAAACAACCACGAAAAAGCTTGAGGAACACCTCAAACACCTCAGAAGGGGCCATTGTAACTTGTGAAAACTTACATAACTAGCACAGGACTCCCGGTTTAAAAACTAAAAAAATGCACTTTCCTAACACTTAGGCTTGAAAATAGGCTATCGGGGGCCAAAATCATGTAACAGCCACGAGAAGGCCCGGGGAACACCCTGAACATCTCGGGAGGGACCAATATAAGTCGTAAAAAATTACGGAACTAGCACAGGACTGCCGGTTTGAAAACTTAGTCGAAAAATATATTTTTCCAACACTTAATCTTGAAAATAGGCCATCGGGGGGCCAAAATTGTGCAACAACAACGAGATGGCCTAGAAAACACCTCAAACACCTCAGAAGGGACCATTCTAACTTGTAAAAACTAACAGAACTAGCACGGGACTCCCGGATTGAAAACTAAGTCAAAAAATGCACTTTCCCAATACTTGGGCTTGAAAATAGGCCATCGGGGGGCCAAAATCATGTAACAGCCACAAAAAGGCCTAGGGAACACCTTGAACACCTCAAGACAAACCAATATAATTTGTGAAAACTTACAGAATTAGCACGGAACTCCTGGTTTGAAAACTAAGTCGAAAAATGAATTTTTCCAACACTTAAACTTGAAAATAGGCCATCAAGGGCTAAAATCGTGAAACAACCACGAGAAGGCCTAGGGAACACCTCAAACACCTTAGAAGGGACCATTTTTACTTGTGAAAACTTACAAAACTAGCACGGGACTCCTGGTTTGTAAACTTAGGCCAAGTTTGGGAAGACTAAATAAGTGCACTTTTTGACTTTTTATGAAATATGGGTTGGATTTGGGTTGGATTTGAAGTGATGTGTTAGAGAGGTGATGTGACTTAAATAAGATGATGTGACTTAAATAGGATAGTGACTTTTTGACTTTTTGGATTTTTTGGAGGATGCCAAACTTGGCCTCAAAAAAATGCACTTTTCCAACACTTAGTCTTGAAAATAGGCTATCGGGGGGCCAAAATCGTGTAACAGCCACGAGAAGGCCTAGGGAACACCCTGAACACCTCAAAAGGGACCAATGTAAGTTGTGGAAACTCACGGAACTAGCACGGGACTCCCGGTTTGGAAAAATGCACTTTTCCAACACTTAGGCTTGAAAATAGGCCATCGAGAGCAAAAATTGTGAAACAGCCACGAGAAGGCCCGTAGAACACCCCAAACATCTCGGGAGGAACAAATGTAAGTTGTGGAAATTTATGGAACTAGCAACGGCTCCCGGTTTGAAAACTAAGTCAAAAAATGCACTTTTTTAACACTTAGGCTTGAAAATTGTTAAATTGTATATTTGATTGATAAGATAATAATTGTCTTCCTTTTTCTTTTTCTTTTTCTTTTTCTTTTTTTATTTGTTTTGTTTTGTAAAGAGCATAAGCTTACTCATTTTGTGTTTTTGTTCATATTACCTTACATACATTTTTGTTGCGTTGTAAATTTTATATTTTTGTGGGTATTAGGGAACATGTTTGATAATCCGCACTTGATATTATATTTTTGTGGATATTAGGAGACATATTTTTTGTGGATATTAGGAGACGTGTTTGGTAATTTGCAATTGATATTGTATTTTTGTGGATATTATGAGACACTTTGACTGTGATATTTATGAAAATGAACAGATTTTTGTATTGATTTTTAATAGATATTTTATTGAACATATTATTAAAATGCACAGGGAATTTTTAGTGAAAAGAAAAATTGAAAATTGAAAATATTACCCTCATTTTAAAAAAATTTAATTATTATTAGCGACCAAAAAAAAAAACCGTCGCTATTAGTTTTCGAACAACATGACGAATAATTTTGTCACTAATGATATAGTTCCAAACAAATAATTTCGTCACATTTGCTAAATATTTTGTTGCTAAATTGAAATATTTGGCGACAAAATGTTTTTTATCATCAAAGAATTTTCTTTTGTGCTCATTTTAGTGACAAATTTTTTTGTCACCTTAATCCATATCATTGGTAAGGATAAATTTCGTTACTAAAACCTCTACCTTCATATTTGGTGACGAAATATTTCATGGCCAAAACAATTAAATAAAATATTATCTAATTCTAGTGACGACATTGATGTTATAGAGGACGAAAAATGCAACATTTAGAGATGAAAATTTTCGTCCCCAAAAATGAAAAATACGCAATGAAACGATTTTTTGTCACGAGCTACTTTTAGCGACAACGTATAGGCGACAACCGTGGTGACAAAATTATTTCGCTACAGATCACTTTGGTGACGAAAATTTGATGTTTGGAGGCAAAATGAGTTTGTTACCAAAGACCTTTTTCGTTGTAGTGCGTGGTGGTGGTGGTGGTAGCAATGATAGTAATAGTAAAATGATAGTAATGTTTGTGGCAATAATGACAATGGTGATGAAGGTGATGGTAGCAGTGATGGTGGTGGCGACGGCGGTGGCAGCGATGGCATAATGGTGACGGCAGTGGTGATAGTGGTAGTGGTAGTGATAGTGGTAATGGCAACGGTGTCATGGTGGTGGTGGTAGTGATAGTGGTAATGATGGTGGTGATAGTGGTAGTAGTGGTGGTGACATGGTGGTGGTAGTTGTGGTGGTGGTAGTGGTAGCAGTGGTAGCAGTGGGGGTAATGATGGCGGTGGCGATAACATAGTGATAGTGGTGGCGACGGCATGATGGTAGTGGTGATGATGGTAGTGAGTTCATAATAATATATATTGATATTTATATTTAAAATTTATAAATTCAGTTATAATTAAGTAAGTTTTATATGACTTAAAATTTTCTTAAATTTTAACCTACATTTTAAGAGGCACTTAAATTTTAAGTAATATCAATTGTGGTTATCAAATGAGTTAAATTGATTATCACTTAATTAATTCAATTTTAAGTGCTGAATCATATTATCAAACACCCCTTTAATAGTTATGATTATTTTATATTGTGAAATTGCGAGTTCAACACCTTTAAAGAAGAGTTTAGTATTTTTTATGTAAACATAATTCAAGTATTTGTTTTGAATAGAAATTATGACCCATTCCACAACACTTAGGCATGTTTGATAAGATTTGTGTTTATAATTTTCTATTTATATTTATAAAAAAAAATTAAAAATTGTAAATAAAAACTTATTTGATATCAATTTTTATTTTTTTAAAAAAAAATCATAAATAGCTTACAAAATTTATTAAGTTCTTGTAATCACAAAAATATTAGTTTCACTTATTTAAAAACAAATATATATATATATATATATATATTCTTTTCTCATACCCTCTCTCCGACCATCACTCATTACCCTTGCAAACCCCCACATTTGATAACTCCTACATCTTACCACCATCGCTAGTGACATCCTCTGCCAATCAACTCCGACTACTGCCAACGGGATAAGTTTCACTCCATACTTTATCTGTCCATACATCCCCATACCCTTTTTGTGTGCCCCAACCCAAACACACAAATGATTTGAACTATCTACCTCGTATGTCTTGTAGTGAGGTTTATCCATACAAAAAATCAGTTTAATTTGACAACTATAATACAAGAACAAATTGCATTTTATTCTATAAAATGAATGGTTCAAGTTTAAAATTATATTTGTCGTTCATTTTATTAAAAAATGTGATTTGTTCCTATATTCATAATTGTCTAATGAAGATAATTGTTTACATAGATAATCTTTACTGTGAGTCCTGTGAGATAAACGATTCAAGTTATCAATATGTGTCCAAGTTGGATCCCACAAGAGGAGTATGGAGAGATAAATTTATTAAGGGGAGCTCATCCCGCTGCCAATCACCTCCGATTATTACTAGCCACCTTCCATTGATAATAACTACCTTCCACCACCTCAAGCTAGAAACCACCTTACCATCATCTCAGGTGGCTAGTCACCACCTCTGCTAGTAGGTCATAACCTTTGGCCACCACATTCGATCATCAATAATCGCCTATGTCCACTATCTCTTACCTAATACCACCTCTTGCAATCAACAATCGCATTTGGCCACCATCTCCAATCTTCGACGACTACATTTAACTGCTATCTCCTACCAACCACCTCTCTCACTTATTTTTAAAATAGGTTTTCAAAACATGTGTGCCAATCATTTTTTTTTCTTGCTTTTACCAAAAATAAATAAAAAATGATAAATGTATAGCTTGACTTTTTGCGCTCTTTTCGGAAGATGAATAAACCCTACAGTATCGGACTCCCGCTGAATCTGATCTCACAAGTGCAATGTGAAATAGATAAATAACAAAGAGTCCAAATTCGGCAAATCTTTTGGGAAATCGATTTTGAATCAAAATACCAAAAATGGATTGCTTTGCCAGATATAGAGTCGCCACCTAAATATTTTTGAGAAATTTAGGAAACCCATGACTCGTGCCAAAGGCCACGTGTCCATCATCACCAAGATTGTCTCAGCTCCGGAACTTAGGTACGAGAGGGGAAGGTCATGAATTGAGCACCCCATTCGCCCGATCAAGGATCGGCCTCTACTAATCATGATGTGAATCTTATTTACATGATATACTCTTGTTCCAATTATTAGGATAACTTTATTATGTGATGCGCACACAAGGTATAGAGCAATATGCAAGAATTGGAACATTTGATTTCATATTCGTTTTTGAAAAGAGTTTGTAAATGTGCCACTCAAAAAAGTGGGCTTAAATGTACATGAATTAAACCATCCCAATTCAAGCAACTAGTCTTCATCCATAGGCATTCAAACAGTTTAGCATTTTAAGCACTTAGCCTCATAGTGAACATTCTAGACATGACAACAATCACATTCATGCAATACGCTAAAGCAAAAATGCTCACCTAGTACTCTAAGGGCAAGCCAAAAGAAAAGAGTTAGAAAAATGCATGCTCTAACTAATGCAACACGACTAATGCAACACATACAAGATGTAATTAATAGGCTCAGCTACTAATATAGCTTATGAATCAATTTGATAGCATGCGGTCTGAGCACGTATTCAAAAAAGTGTAATAAATAACAATGCAAGTTCGCATGATGAACTGAGCCTCAATGCATACAATACAAGTGGATGCAAGGCATGAGAGATACTAAACAAAACATGATGCCCTAAACTAACCATCATAAGCAAGTAAATAAAAGGAAAAAAGACGTGGGGTTGGAAGACATACACGTTATTACAATACTTATGCCCTCACGCAGGAGGATCTGAATAAACTAACTAGCTAAGCTAATTACTACGAATTACAAACCGAATGAAATAATCAACTAAACTAAGCTAGCTGACTAATTATTACAACAAATTAGAACTAAATAATGAATTACAAATTAACTAATTAAACATGAATACAAAGTTTAGAGAAGTATTAAGCTAACTACTCTAACTACTCTGCCTCGGTAAACGAGGAATGCTCATGCATGCGCAGATTTTCACCCGAAAAAAGCTACTGCTCTGCTGCTAGATGCCTCTGTTGCACAGTAGAACACTTGCACTGTTTTTTATCTCAAAACCAACTCTATTCTATTTCAAAAATCCACTCCCTGGCTTTTTCAAAGGTTGCTAGCAAGCTAGAAGTGGTGGCCTACCGACCACTAATGCCTTGTTTTTCTTGCTGTAACAGAGAGCAAATAGAGCAAGCACAGGGCATTCTCAAGGGTTGTTTGCACAATTTACCGCTCATTATTATCAAACAGCTCAAAAGAGTAGTAAACATGATTCACAAACCATCAATCGATGCAATTGCATTCATGATAGCCTATGAACCAAAGGGTGCAAGTTCAATAAATGCAACAAATAAAGACTTTCAAACCCCCTCCCTATCATAGATGATCAAGGGAAATGGTTAACAATGACTCTTGAACCGTTTTCATCACTAATGAGTATGAAACGACTCAAGACTCAAGGGTTCAATTAACGTCCGATTGAATCTAAACCAAGTTATTATCTTGCATCATTTTCAACCAAGTTTTATTATTCCATTTTAATTACCTTTACATTCTTTAATTCATTAAGTCCAAAGGTGAAGATTAAGTCCTCTAATGGAAAGAAGCATCAAACCAAAAGTTGTTTTAGGCATGAAAGAAGTGTCATGTCTTTGGTAATAAACCCTCGAAGGGATTAAACCATTAAGCATAAGACCTCAATCTCATGCTTTAAACAAGCAACTAGTTTGAACCAACTTTCAAAGCAAAGCAAAAACCAAGAAAGGATGGAGGTTGCAGAAGTGATTTGGAGTGAAAACAAGTATGGAAAGCCATAAACAAATGCTATCAACCTAAACAGGTTGGTAGCTAAAGCCTAAAACACCAAACCTATGAGGACTACTAAACTACAAGCATGCAAAACAAAGCATAAATGCAATGAACAACCAAAAAAAAGTTCCAAAAAAGTCTTAAATAAGTCCTAAAACATGCTGAAATTAAGACAAAAAAGCTAGAATAATAAGCTAAAGCATAGAGCTATGTAAGCTAGTGAACAAGACACAATAAGGGGAGGCTAACCCCTCCAATTTTGGATTTCAAAACATGTTTTTAGCCACTAAAATAACGCTAAATTTTAGTACTTAAAAGCTCAAAAAAAGATATTGTAAAGATGGGAAACACAAGGGTAAAGGCTAGAGAAGCAAGGTGGAAAGAAAGGTGAACCACCCCTCCACCCTTTAAGGCCTTTCACCACAAGTTTCAGCCCAAAAATAGAGTTTATACAACCCAAAACAGTAGAAAAACAGTAGGAAAAGAAGCAACCAAAGCAATGAAACAAGCTAAGCCTTATACCTCTTGAAGAGAAGCACACTTTTAAGCAACAATTCAACACATACACACTCTCAAGAGCTCAAAGTAGGCTTAAAAGTACCTCAGTTCAAAGATGGTAAGGTTTGGTTAAGAGTGTATAGGTAAAAGCTCAAGAAATTTCAAGAGAGAGAAAGAATTGTAGAGAGAGAAAATTAATTTTCGCTCTAATTTTTCTAACCCTTAAAAATGGAATAGGATGTCCTCTATTTATAGAAAAACATCACACTCCTCAGAAACATCCATCCATACACGTGTAGGTAGATGCAAACATCTATGTAAATAACTGGCACAACTGGCAAAAAATATCTGCAAAATACACTTGTGGCCGGTAGGCCACCAATTTTGGCTGGGAGGCCAGGCATAAGGGTGGTTGGCAGCCAAAAGGGATGGCCGACAGCCCACAAAAATGGGCCTATAGGTCCTAGGTGTTTTAGGTTTGAAATGCTCGGGTTTTGGTGCAAAAACAAGGCACAAGGTTTGCAGGGTTTTGAGGCTCAGAGTTGTGGCATTCCGTTGGGGACTTTCGAGCACTTGACAAGGATATACATTCATCATTGGGTGTGTAAGTGATGGTGTCCAAGTTATACGGATGGTCAAAAATGAGGTGTCTACAGTTGCCCCTCTTTGGCAGAACTCGAAGTCATGAAATGACGTGAGTGAATGTCAAAGCCCAAAGACGACCCATTTTGACGAGGCTGTAAGACTTGGGCAAAACAAACAAGACATAAAGTAAATGGTTGCGCTTGTAAGCTGCCTACGTAGCCCTTTGCAAGGAATCAAACCAGCATAGTTCAGGGGCAAGAAGCAAAACACATGCCGGAAAAATAACTTATGATCATGCAACGAAACAATGCAATGCAACATAAATTAAAGCAAAATGAATCAAGTCGTGTCTCACACGGAAAGACGCGAATAAATCAACACGTCTCATGCGATCAAGACAACAAAAGCGCAAACCAAACTACATCACACGTAAAAAGTATGTAAGAAAATATAAGCCAAACAATGTCTCACATAAGGAGAACAAAAAAAAAAGTTCCAAACCCAAATTGCATCTCGCACAGAAAAGGTGAAAAGATGGTATTCCAGGCACACCGGATGTTTTTTTTAATCGAGGAAAACAATCCCAACGTATCTCATGCGAGAGGAGGAAATGTGGTGTGAACACCGGGCACACCCGATTTTTTAACCAATTTGAACAATCCTAACGTGTTGCACGCAAGAGGAGGAAAGGTTGGTGTGAACAAACAAGCACACTTGTTGTTTTTAACCAATTTAAACAATCCTAACGCATCGCACGCGAGAAGAGGAAAGGTGGTGTGAACATCGGGCGCACCCGACGTTTTTAACCGATTTAAACAATCCTAACGCGTCGCACACAAGAGGAGGAGGGGTGGTGTGAACAAACAGGCACACCTACTATTCTTAACTGATTTAAACAATCCTAACGTGTCGCACGCGAGAGGAGGAGGGGTGGTGTGAACAAACAGGCGCACCTGCTGTTTTTAACTGATTTAAACAATCCTAACGCATCGCACGTGAGAGGAGGAGGAGTAGTAGTAACAAACAGGTGCACCTGTTGTTTTTAACCGATTTAAACAATCCTAACGCATCGCACACGAGAGGAAAAGGGGTGATGTGAACAAACAGGCACACCTGCTGTTTTTAACCGATTAAACAATCCTAACATGTCGTATGCAAGAGAATGAGGGGTGGTGTGAACAAATAGGTGTACCTGCTATTTTTAACTGATTCAAACAATCTTAACGTGTCGCATGCGAGAGGAAGAGGGGTGGTGTGAACAAACAGGCACACCTGCTGTTTTTAACCGATTTAAACAAGTCAACAAAAGAACAATCAAACAATCAGAACTTAAGCAAGATTATCTCTCCCCCAGGAAGGCCTTGGCCTCGAAAAATGAAACCCACGGAGATAATAAAACGAGATAACAAAACAAGGTATAAAGCGAACAAGTGCGAGAGACGCACAAAGTGAACAAGATGACAACTCAACATAATGTAATGCATGTTCCATGCAAGACAGACAACCGATGTACAATGTTAATTGAAAGCATATTTTATGCAAGCATACTCAATGCATGAATCATGAACGATGTAGGGCATGTGTGCAACACAAGTGTATGTGAAAACATATATTTGATGTAACAGAAGAGAACAAATACGTAATTTGACAGAACAAGCAAAAGTAATGTTTAGCGACAACCTCCGACTTACCTCTCGGAGACGTTGCAACATGCTAAAAAAGGATATACCGCATTCATCTTAGTGGGACACATTCACGCACCGGAATGTAGCCATCTGAATCCAAAACAAGAACCTTCCATACACTACGCGGGAAAACAGAAACACAAAACAGTGCTAGGCCACAAATGAAGACCACCGGCCACCTGCCGACCTCTTCGGAAGGCTACCAGCCACAAATTGTGGCCTACAGGCCACCCGTGATTCCTCGGGGCAATTTTGAGTTTCCATACTTCATTTCCTCACAAACCCTTCTCTAAAAATCCTCCCTCTCTCTCTCTAGGTGCTTCCTCTCTCTAGATTTATGCTTTATACGCGTTTTCCAACGCCCCACGCAAACTTTTTTCGTAAAACCCTCTTGATTCTCTACGTTTTGAACCGAACAAAATTTGATTTCATCACTTTTTCTTGCATTTTCACCACTTTAGACTTGTTCCCCTTGAGTTTCTCTTTGGTTTCGTGAACTTTCTTGGGTTTTGACTTTTTCTCCCATTTTCTGTCTTCTAGAGTTGACTTTTTCCAAGTTTTTCCTCTTTTCTCCATTTTTCTTCATTTTTCACCCACTTTTCACCTACTTTCCCAGATGGCAGACGATATTCCACATGACGGGGTTCCTCCCGAGGTTCTGCCTCCACCATCACTTACTGTTAAGGTTGAAGAGCTAACGACGAAGATTGCAACTAACCTGGAGAAAGAGTTCACTCCGGAACTCGACCCCAAGCCATTACCACTGGGGATTTGGCCCTTAGATCCAGAGGCGTATCATCCCCGCACACATATATTACCGCCCGGAGGCATCAAGCACTTCAGCGACTTTGTACGTGGTGTGCCAAAGGACCTTCTGCTGAGGGAGCTAGACTCCCATCTTTCTCGTGGTGCCACAGAGGGAAAAACTCTATTTTCATGTATTTTTGCCTTCCCTTGAATTGCATTTCTTGCATTTCCTTTATTTTAACTGCTCATTTATCACTGTCCTTCGCCTAATTCACTCTTCTTTGTCACAGAGAGACTCTTGTACTTACAAGGGATATGAAATGGCGACGGCCAGGGACTGGTACTACAAGCTTCCCGTAGGGGTCTGCGATATTGTCGATGAGGCTAGCTTCATCCTTTTCTACTCCAGACTTTCACGCCTTATAGCAAGCCGGCCCCTCCTCGGAGCGTTGGTAGAGAAGTGATAGGACACTACCAATTCTTTCCACTTCTTTTTCACTGGGGAGATGACGATGACTCCCTACGACTTCTCTATGCTAACAAGCTTAGAAGTAGGGGTGATCTGATCCCCTCCGACATAGACATGGACGAGTGAGAGGCAGCTTGGATCTTCCTACTTGGAGCGTGCCTACCTATATCTAGACCAGTGATGGTGCGGTATAACTGGTTTTCTGAGCATTTCTGTGGAAGTAAGCCCGTGACCCTGGAGGAGGTAGAGCAGTATGCCCGGGGCTTCTTGATGTTCCTGCTCGGTACCACCATGTTTGCGAACAGGTGGAACACCGTAGAATTGTATTTACTGAGCGCCTTAGTGACCTTGCCCTGGGTCCGATTCTATAACTAAGGCAAAACTGGCCTCGCCACACTTTACAGCTACATGAGCTCCACTTCCCGTATGAGGGGAGGGCAGGTCGGAGGCTACTGGCAAGCCTAGGAGGTATACACTTTACTTTCTACTTTGCACTTATGCTTTCTACTTCACATTTTTTGCTTTATATCTGTTCAACACCTATGCTTTCTGCTTTGCACTTTATATATCTGTTCATGCTCTGCGCTTTCTGCCTTGCACTTTCTATATTTGTTGACACTGTACACTCTCTATATCTATTGCACTTTCTATATCTATTAACACTATTGATAACACTGTTGCACTTTCTATATTTGTTGACAGTGTTGATAACACTGTTGTCATTTCCTTACAGTTATGGGTTTACGTATATTTTTTGGCCCTTGCTCCAGAGCCTATAGAGGAGATCCTCTTCCATAGTACTGTATTCGCGACGGTACGACGATCGGTGTCAGCGTCAAAGCCGTGACGATACGACCTTCTTCTTCTTCCACCGCTACTTTGATACAATGGTCACCGATGAGGTAATGCAAAACACATAGTCATTTTTACTTTAATACTGCTCTGATTCATACTTTGGCAACTGACGGCAACTAACAATCTATACATTCTCTATTTGCAGATCACATGGTAGCCCTAGGCGACAATGCCAATCAGGGTGAAGGACTAATGTGCTGGGGCTTGGGGCATATCTCACTTTCAAATTTTGTTGGAGGGCCTAGTCTGTCGGGCTTGGTTTTTGAGCGAGTGATTTGTACTCCAGACGATAAGCTCGCCTGATCTAGTCATTCCCATACCACCCCCAGCATCTATGCGGACTACAAATAACCTCTTAGTTGAAGCTATTATGCAATTCATGAAGGGCCTGGATGCGAACTTCTTCAGAGCAGAGGGTGATTATGCGATGTTCATCCAAACTCATCTCAAGCCTCCTCTGACGGGTGTTCGCGCAAGCAAGGCAGCAGGTGCTCCCGTGGCGGGTGAGGCTCAAAAGGCCAAGGCTAATATTAGAGGGACTGCCCCCGTTGAGCAGATTACCGATTGGCCAGAGATTCCTACTGTACTTACATGTTGGCGGCCAACCGGGATAGTATATCAGATTCCGATCAAGCCGACAGAGGCAGGGCATGGGCATTTCAGAGCCAGAGGCGCACCTTAGGTATGGATTACACTTTACAATTTGCACCCCACGCTTCCCATTTCAAATATTGATCATTCAAATGCATTTACAAGCACCTGCTGGATATACAGAGGGCTTCCTCGAGCTAGTCGCTTCCCTAATCTGCATGGTACAGTGGAGAGAGATGATGCTCGGTCTCCATGGTATTTAGGTATTCTCTCTATTTTAGCATGCATTTCACTGATACATTGGCATTTCCACTATAGCATTAATACCACTTCACACATTGATACACTGTATTGGCACATTGTACTCATGCTGTATCTGTTTTCTGTATAACGCTCATTCTGCTATACTATATCCTGTAACTATACACACTGTATCTGATATGACGACACCTGTGTTTTTCAGATCCCAGCTATATCGAGAACACCTGTGGCAGTAGCAGTATCAGCACCAGTAAGACCTCCTCCAACAGCAAAGAGGCGAGAGAGACAAGTCCCAGCACGTAGCCAAGACAAACATCACGATCGAGGCAGAAACAGGGGTGCCTGAGACCAGAGCAGTCCTTCAGAGCCCATTCTGAGTGACGATGATGCTAACGAGGCCAACGTCTCAGAGGAGATAGTGAGTCGACATTCTGAGTTTGAGAGTTGGGACGATGATATCGACTCAGGATTGGGGAGCAGAAATGGCACTAAGGACGGCTTCGAGGCAGGGAACGGAGGCTCGGAGTCTAATTCTAATGGCGGCGCCGATGGAGACAGTGCCTCTAAGTCCCCTCCAAGGAAGAGGACGAAGAGGGCCTCTCGAGCTTAAGGTGATTAGAGTTATTTTTCAAACTTTTTTGCTTAGTTTCTTTTAGTTTGGTAGTTTAGCACATGTATAGCTTCAGATAGGTTTTACTTTCGCTTTTGAAACTTGTACTTCTTTTGTAAAAACCATGATCGGAATAAAACCCTCGTAGTTTTTATGAAAAAAGTTTCGGTTCTACAATATGAACATTGCACCACGAGTAACATACTTGCATGAACAAGAACACAAAGTTGAATTTGAAATCGAACATTCTTGCATTGGAATAATGTTCTTAATCGGTTAATGAGCCGACTAACAACAAAAATACAACATACAACTAGATAAATAAAGCAAAAACAACTCAAACATGGACCAAAAACAGCTATACAAACTTGCAAAAATCAAAAGACTCAAAACAAGACTGAACAATACAAAAATCAAGACAAAAAGCCAGGCTACTAACACTACCCAGCACACAAGTGGACAGTAGGCTAGAAAAGGGAGTTGCCAGCCACAAAAGAGAGGTTGCTGGCCAAGAGAAGTGGCCTGCCGGCCATATATGTAGAGAACCACCAAAAAGTTGACAGCTGGCCTCCACTATAACCTTATCTTCTACAAAAGGTCCTCCTTCGTGATTTCTTCTCTAGAACTTCATTTCAACTGCTGTTTCTTCCACAAATAGAGCCATTTCTTGCCGAGAAACTCACGGATTGGATAGCCACTTTAGACAGCACGAAAAGGGTAAATTTCTAGGGTTTCGGCATAAAAGTGCCTTTTTCGTTGAGCCGTACTCCACTTTATTTTCCGTTCCTCCATGCTGTCGTCCGATGCTGAGACTCGATTACGCATGTCTTTCGCTTCAGAGCACAAGAAATATGCCGAACTCTTGAAGAATTTCAGGCACTAATGGAATCCCAGCGCAATGAGAAAATCATACTTCAGCCCCATTTTGGCCATGCCTTAGCCTTGGGATGGATGTGTGGGCTTACTTTGTGCGAAGCTTGATCATTGGCCCACGACGGAGAGCTAGATATACCGAGCTTGATTCATCAATTTGCTGACATCGGTGATCGAGGCAACCTCTTCTAGTGAGGTTTTCGGCAACATACCCTCTACTTGTGTATGCTTGCACACCACCTTTTTGTCCCTAGTTTCGACGGAGCCAATATCAAGTTAATTGAGGTAGCCCAAAGCCTGAAAGAAGGTAAGAGTTGCTTCGGTTTGGCCTTGGCCGAGACCCTAATGGGTTTGGACGCTTTTCACCGGCGAGAGACCACTAGGTTTGCAGAGAGTCCACTACTGCTCCAAGTATTGTTTCCCACCATATCTTATATATATTTCTCACATCACTCAACATTCACACTCTATTTTCTCTCAAAACCCTTTTCTTACTTTTCTCTCAACATACATCTCTGTATTCTTTAATGTCTTTTATTTTTCATCCCTTCCCAGGTTTAGCTGATAGACAAGCTGAAGGTAGTGAACCCTTGCCCAGTTTACTCTGCTCGAGCTTATTTCTTCTGACACCGGCTAGTGGATTTTCCGAACGAGGGAGAGTGGTGCAACTGGATGTGCAGCAGGTCTGCAGCTGACATAACTTGGCGCTACCCCTGGCTTGACTTAGCCGAGATGAGCTACAGCATGACTCGACAGCCGGGTGTTCAGTTGATTGGCCTCACACACTATGTGTTCTATTTCCCCTTCCGGTTCAGACGCCAATTTGGGCATGATCAGACACGTCCAGATGAGGGGGTAGAATACCTGGCTTCATTCTCGATTCGTGCTTCACACTTGGCTTGGTACTTCACCACTTGGAAGAAGAGAGAGCTTCTAGCCCCTGCCCCTAGTTTCAATTATGCCCTTTTTGGCAAATGCTTAGCTTGGCTCGAGGGCAAGGCATAAGTTGGACCAACTTTAGCTGCAAGGACTTTTGCTAGTACGAGCAGAGAGTGCAGGAACACCTGACTCATGTGCCCCTAGTTTTATTGCTTTGATCTTTCTTTTCAAGTTTTATGATGTAAAAGCAACTTCAATTTGTAGCAAAGAATTGGAGAATGTACTTGATGTTGAAATCAATGGAATTAAAGTTGTGAAAACTAAAAAAATTTCCTTTTGGTCCCAAAATGGTATAAGTTGTAAAAAGTAAAATTTTGAGGAAAATCAACTTTTATTAAAATGTTTCAAAACTATTTTCGAAAACGATCACCACCTGACATGCGCAGAATCGATCCTCAAGATGTATAACCCTAAATTGAAAGATAAAAACTACCCCTTCTTGCATACCACCACTGCTATACGTTGTACAACGACTCTTCTTCCCAAAACGAAGATCACAACCAAGCTATGAAGATCACAACCAAACTTATAAATAACGAACAAAGATGACCTAATCAAACAAATGGACAGGACAGTTAAGTTGGAGATGATTACGGTCGAACTTGAAGATGAAGTTGCCTACGTATCCCAAAGATGGGAATCAGGCCTTACGTAGTTCGGTTCAGGTTCACTCGGGTATTAACACTCTCCTTTTGCGCTCTAACTTTTGCCAAATCCGCCCCTTCAGGGTTTTCAACCTTGTATGCTATATTTATTTGATTTCTCATTTTTCATGCTCTAACTTTTGCCTAGGTCACCCTTTTAGGTTTTCGGCCGAATGAGCCTCTCAAGGATAGCGTTACAACACTTGTGGTGAATTTGATCAATAATCATCATTGCCCTAACACTAGAACTAGCTTCGCCTTGATTTGAGCTTAGTTCTCCATTCTTTTATGCATGTCTTCTTCCTTTCTTTTACTCCATTTTCAGAGTTGGTTCTTCTCGCAATATGGTACCTTCTTGCATTGGCTTCCTCGAATTCAGACAGAAGTTCCCTTCTTCACAGTTAATTGGATTTCATTCCAATGGATGCCCCTAGCTTGATGATTCACTTCTTTTCCTTTTTTGGTTTTTTTTTTTCTTCTTTTTTTTCTTCTTTTTTCTTTCCTTTTCTTCTTTATTGTCTTCTTTTTTGGTTTCTTGCATCTTTTTCTTTTGGAAGCAATAAAACACCAAAGGGAGAAATTCTACAATTGTGAGATGTGAAAGCTATTTTGTACTTGCAGATCTGAAAGCCACCTTGTGCTTGCCAAAATGATCACCGAACAGCGAAGAGAATCCCTAGGACGATATAGAATACCACGCACAATTCTGAACCCATCTTCGCAAGTTTTGCAAAAAAAAACAACTTAAAACTTTTTGAAATCATGAAGAACTTTGTGCTGATAAGTCAAAATTCACTCAAACCATTCGGGGGATCCTTCTCCACACTCGAGCCTATTAACAGAATCTCATTCAGAAACAAATTTAAAGCATTTTTTCTATTTGCAAAAGGTCACACATGCATCACTATAGGCACAATAAAATAATCAGAAACTTGACTCCCACTTTCTTATAAAGATGAAGACCTGAGGGTACACAAGAGCGACTCAAAGGAAAAGACTCAACTAACGCAACAATGCAAGAAAAGATAAAGAAAATAACACTCACAACACAACTATTTGCAGGACACAACTCAAAACAAAATAAGCATTTCTGAGACAAAAGGGGGTTTCCCTTTGCCAAGTTCATCTGTAGAATTTCAAAACAATTTCAAGTAGCTCACGGGAAAGTCCAGACCCAGAAGGGTTGATTTTCGACTTTCAAATCGGGTCTCACAGATTGAATCTCATAATTACGTTTTCCACACACATCTTTTTGACCGAAACAATTGCTTTTTCACACCATGCCTCTAGTTCAGAAGGTCCTTCCCAAGTGCTTTCGACAATTACCCAAGCTAAGACTGAGATTCATCATTCCAACCACCAGTGCTAGCATCAGTGCTTCATCAAGCTTGAACTCACCAAGATCGAGTAAACTTTTCATCTCTTCAAAAATTTTGTTTCTTTTGCTCAGATCGGAATCAGAAGATTCAGAAATGAACACAACGGGTTTGGGCTCATTGGGTATGATGCATTGGCTAGGGTAATGGTTGGTTGTTGGCAAGCTATGGGTGGATTTTATGTTATGGAATGGAAATCTATTGCGGTCATAAAGAGGGTTATTTGCAGCTTTGGGATTTTCAGGTGGGGTGATGACTTTATTGTCAATCAAGTCTTGACTTTCATGGCGAAGGCGAAAACAATGGTCAATATGGTGACCGTATTGCTGATGGAATGCGCAATATTGGGTAGAGTCATGTTTAGATGGGAGAGGATTAGGGAGAGGTCGAGGGTTGAGTTGTTTGAGATACTCTTTCTCCATCAATACCTTCAATGCACAGGTTAGGCTTATATGGAGTTAGGCAAAGGTTCGTTTTGAGGAGAGGAAGCATTAGGTTTGGAAGTATTGGCAAATGGAGTAGCGGGTGTTGATCGGGTATTCATAGGCTTAGGACTGGAATTAGGATTGGTGTTTCTGGTAAAGCATCTATTTCCATTGTTTGCCCCCTAATTCAAAGCTCTTAACTTGACCGATAAAAGTGTCATCCACAGTCTTTGCAACAACTTCGATCACTTGCTGTTTGTTCATCCGTTTGACCTTTAAAGTCTTAATAGCCCACCGAAGTTGTGCATAGGGATCAATACTTGTCCCGGCTTTGTTCTTGCCACTTACTTCTACTTGGCCAAGGGATTGGGTGGCTATATCGAAGCAAGGCCCATTTGTTGTTGATCTGTCATCATCCAAACTTGAGATGGCTTCAGGTTGGCTCTTTTCAACTGCAGCTCATCCCAGGATTGGAGAGCTTTGTGAGGGGATCGAAACCCCAAATGTTAAATCTGCCACCGTTCCTTGAAGGTCTCAATCATTCCGAACATCTAGCAATAGTGGATTCAGCCATTTGACGTTCTTGGCATACCCGAACCGAATTTGGTGCATCCATCATGCACAAGTCAATGCTTTCTAGAATGAACACCTCAGGCTTGGGTAAATAGACCGGGGTGATGTATATATTGGGGTTGAAAATAGGAAGTAATGTATGAATAAGGTTAAGGTGGGAATGAGATACTTGGTCATGGATGGGAAATGGCTTGGTGGTAATATTGGGGTCTTGGGGTGGAGCTATCGTCTGGTTGTCGATGAGATTCTGAACCTCATGACGAAGGCGGTAGCAACGATCGGTGCCATGACTGCGCTACTGATGGTACATGCAGTATTTGGCGAGGTTATGTCTAGTAGGGAGTGGGTCAGGATGTGGTTGGGAATCAAGGGGTTTGAGATACGCTCTTTCCATTAGGATTTTTAGTGCACTGGTTAGGCTCATATGGAGAGGGGTGAAAGTTCTGCCTTGAGCTCGGGTTAGGCTAGTTGTTTGTGGGTTGGTATTAGCATTGGTAGTTTTGGGATTGGTGGCGACAGTATTGATTTCAATGGGTTTAGGAATAGTGCTACTACTAGCATTGGTACTCTCGGAAAACACCCTCCTTGTTGGTTCACCTGTTCTTGGAATAATCCCTTTGTTGAATGCACTCTCAATCTAAACCCTTAATTCATGCAAAGTTTTGAAAGTGAACAGTGGAGCGATTATTAATTTTTGTAACATATTAGGCTCAAGGTTCTGCACCACTATCCGCACTTGGTCCTTCTCAGAAGGTCGATCTGTCATTTGTGCGGCCTTTGCTCTCCACCTTGCAACAAATTCCACAAAAGGTTCTTCAGGATTCTGGTGGGTTGCTTCAAGCTCTTGGGTGGTCATTTCAATTTGGGTATTGTAAGAATATTGATTGACAAATGTCTCAGCCAAATATTCCCAGTTCTGCTTCACTTTATCCTCCAACTTGGCGTACCAAATGGCTGCTATACCCAACAAGGTTCTTCCATACAAAGAGAGTTTCTGAGGCTTAGTCAGACCCATCGGTTTCAAGACATCCAAGAAAAGCTGGATATGTACCATAGGATCTCTAGACCCGTCAAAACGGTCAATGTGTGGCATTTTGAATCTGGCTGGGAGCCGTACAGCAGCTTCGGTGTACCCATCCTTAATATCAAGAATGAAGCTAATTCCTTGTGCCTTTTTGAATTGATACTCAAGGTTAGCAATTTTTAACAAGGTCAGGTCGAGCTCATTAATATCAAGGGGATAAAACCCCTCATTAGGCTGCACCAGGGGTCTGAAAACTCGAGTCTGAGCAAAGCCTTCTCGAGGATCTGGACTCTGCAAATCTTCAACTAGCAGAGGTGGGTTAAAGTTCGACTGGGGGCCCAAGACTGGATGTGTAGTAAATGCCCCAGATGGGCGTTACATTTCAGCATTGGTTTCATTCTGCATGGCAATTCCCTGGTTTTGAGCCATTATCATGGCCACAACTTCTTTTGGACTCTATACGATCACGGGTCTGCTGAGTTAGCAACCAGGGAAATAGATGGATGTAAGCTGAGAGCTGACTAACAAGGATTTCGACCCAGTTTGCAATTGATGTATCTGGATTGGATTAGTCTTAGACGGGCTTGACTGAATTAGGCTTTTTTAGAGTGAATCTTTTGGCATTGGCTAGATCTTTTCTGAGCTGGCCTTTTAGGGGTCAGATGGATTGGACCTTTTGCTGAGTGAGGTTTTTTTCTTGGATTTGATGGATTGTGATAGGTTAAGGCAGGTACTGCTCCTTCTCTAGCTCAGACAAACCTAGCATTAAAAACAAATGCTCCATCAGATCCGGATACCGGATATGCTGGTCAAAACAGTGTAAGATACAATTCTTGGCCCCGGTTCTGGTTCGGGTTCCGATATTTTTCCACTATATCAAATACAAACTCCTAAATTTTGACTCAAATTCTGATTCTGATATGACCCTCAACTTTGAAAGGAATCGCCTCAATATTAAGACTCTCCGAGGATTGTATCATACATTCCCAAAGAGTTCACATTTTGCACAAAAACATTCAAAACACCCCTATGAGAGGTTTAGGGTTTCCCTGTCCTAGCTTTGGAGTGATCTACAATTTTACTACTCAAACAAGCGGTATCACATCATCCTGCATATGGGAGAGTATACTGTCCTAAGTTAGAGCAGTCACTATGGCTTTACTATATGCAACTAAGCCAAATGGTCAAAGGTGTACGTCAGCAAGACTACCTAATATACCTCAGCATGACTTGGTGTCTATTAGTGTGGTGGCGGTGGCTTCTCCTTCTGTCATATCACATGGCAAATTTTCCTATCTTAAAATAAAAAAATATTATTCAAAAACATGAGTAAAATTTGAATCCAAAACTTTAAGTTTCATTAAGAATACTCTTAAAATTTAGACAACATATATATTATAATATTAATTTTTTTATTATTTATTTTTATATTTATTTATTTAAATTACACATTACGTATCTCACCCATTAAATATATATATATATACACATATATGCACATACATTGATTGAAAGGGCGCAAAAATGAGACATGTGCGAGTCATTGTCGAAGTTTTGGAAAATATTCAAAGAAAAACCAACAAAATTAATCTGGCTGGCATGCATATCCAATAACCACTCCTCATCCTACATTTGTCTCCCACATAAATATTCCACCCAGCAAATGTAAATATATATATATATATCTTATATTCTTGCAGAGTTTGGCTTTTTTTTAAGTTGAAAATTTAAGTTGACAGGGTGTTTGGACCTCGTAGGTCTTTTGTGAGTTTAATTTCGATGATTCGAATAGTTTAAGTTTTAAATTTCGTTGAAAACAATAAATATATAATAAATTAAAATGATTAAATTTTAATAAAAAATATATAATTATTCTTAAAATTATATTTATCGTCTATTTTTTTAAATAAATGTTATTTAAATATATAGTTTCTGAATTCCAATCATCTTAATTCTTTTTACATAATTATTACTCTCAATAAATTTTAAAAAATAAACAATTTAAATTATCAAAATTGAACTCACAATGGACCCAATTAGGTACAAATGCCCTCGCAAGTTGGGAGGAAGCCCAACCGATCGTAGTAATCCACAAAGAAATATTCCAATGCAATATAATATCTGGTTGAAGATAATATACAAATAGGAAATGCATACTGAATTTTAATACAATGATAGGATTTGTTAATTACCTTCTATTTTAAAACAAAAATTTTGTTAATGTGTGCCTTTAAATTATATATATTAAGAAATTTAAAATTGTTGTACATGTATATGAAAGTGAATACAATAAAGAATGCATAATATTTTCAAGTTTTCTTATTATGTGCTCCAAACACACAAGCTATTTTAGTAATTTTTTGAACTTTTATCCCAAAAAAAAGTGTAAAAAAATAGAGAGAGTAATGTGATAATTTGTAGTAATTTTTTGACTTTTCCACCAAAATATTTGATTCCCAAACGAGGCCACCTGATTTATATTTACGAAAATATTACTCACATCTTTTTTATAATTTTTTTATATGAATAGAATTAGAATAATTCTTTTTGCTAATATATATACCAGCAGTCTATCCGTGCTATGCACAGTTTAAATAAATAATTAAAATTTAATTTTAAAATTAAACAATAACATAAAATTTGTTTGACATGTATAAGAAAAATAATTTCGAATCAACTAAATTTTAACCATTTTATTGAAGGTTTTTTTTTATTTATGGCATTAATTGTATGTTCTAGGTTTTTAATAAGAAATAAATATCATAGTTTAATTGAAAAAACAAATGGAAGAAGAAGAAAAAGAAGAAGAGTATATTCCAAAAAATACATTTATGATAAAATACAAAAACATTATATTCTATAAGCTTGTCAATTTTAATTTATCTTATGTCAAAGTTCGCCCAATTACATATTAAATCATATTGAATAAAAGTATAGCTTCCCTTATAACTTTTACATAAAAATAGACAATAGTTGGACTGAGTAATTAGAGTTGAGATAAACATGATATAGAATTAGTTAAATCGACCTTTATACTAATTTTGCTCTAATTTAATCATTAAAACATTTTCTTATGGGCGTTTGATTAATTGATTTAGTACTTAGAACTAAATTTATTAAGTGATAAATCAATTAAACTTATTTGATAACCATAATTTATATTACTTAAAAATTAAAGTGCCTCTTAAAATGTACACTAAAACTTTTTTTAAAAAAAATTAAGTCATATAAAACTTATTTAATTCTAATTGAATTTATAAATACTAAAATATAAAGATCAATATACACTATTATAAACTCACTATCACCATCATGCCACCGCCACCACTTCCATAACCACTGCCATGTAACTGTCACACCACCACTACAACCACCATCACCATCACCATCACGCCACTGTCGCTGCTGCTGCCGCTGCTGCCACCACTACTATCATGACCTTTTTTATCATTGTCATTGTTGTCATAAGCATCACTATCATTTTACTACTATTACTATCTCTATTGCCACAACGGCCACCACCACCACCACCACAATCACCATCACCATCAACGCTACCGCTACCAGCACCACCACTATTATGCCACCACCACCGCTACCACTAACACCACCACCATCACACCATCACCACAACTATCACTACCATAACATGAAATATATAATTTTAAAAAATACATTTTAAATTTAATCTTATACATATAAAATAATTTATTTTTTGTTTAGCACTTAAATTTTTGTCAAGGAGTTTTTTAGCTTAAAAAAATTAGTATTCAATTTTCAATATTTAATTTTCAATTTTCAGCTTTGCAAACACCATCTTAATCTATGTCTAACTCACGAACCACTTAATCTATTTATTTATTTAGTTATTAAATTGGCAAATACACATATGTTAGTATTTGGTTTTTCTAATAAAATGGGTTAATTACCCCAAGACACCATCAACTATTAACAAATATTACTTTATTTTCTCCCATCAATGAATTCATACATATTGATCTCTTTAACTATAAAAATGTATCACTTTCACCCCCTCCAGACCACCTCCAAAAGGTGTATTTGTATAATTTTCATAATTGAGAGAGTCAATATATACAGATTCATAGATGAGGGAGAAAATGCAATATTCATTAATAGTTGAAGGGATTTTGGTGCGATTAACCTTAGGAAAAAATAAAAATATATATATATATACATGTATATGCATATTTATTATAAAAAAATAAATAAATAAACTTGGGCCAAAATTATATATTTATATTTAAAATTACTTCCAACTAAAACCATCTAATACAGGGCCGTCTTAAAATATAGGCTTTATTTTAATCTTACCTTGCACTTGATCTAAAAAATTGATCGGTTAATTAGTAAAAATAATTGATAATAATCAATTTAAATTTTATGTTTTAACTTATATCCTATTCTTTGAGGTTATGACAAGTATGAGTTAATTTGAGAGTGTTAGTATTGGATTAAACTCAAATTAAACTCAAAAGAAATTTAGAAGCCGAATTTGAATCAATTTTTATGCCACTGATCTAAATTTTAGAAAATTGTCTTCGCATGAAGGAAAAAAAAAAACAAACAAACAAACTATCCAATGCTAGGTCGACTTAAACTATATCTCTTGTTCTACCTTGGTTCCAACCTAAAAATTTGATTGTTCAATTGGTAAAAATAATTGGTAATAATCAATTAAAGACTCCTAATTTAAAGACCAAACATTTTGAAAGCTCCTAATTTTAAAAAATAATAATAATCAAAGAGACTAAAATATTAATATGATTTTATAATATAAATTCTCTACGATTTGAAAATATTTAGGAGTCAAGATATAGGGTTATTAAGGAATGAGACTAATATCACAGAAACTTCTAATTACACATTTAATTTTTTTCCACACCCACCAAATGCGTTATAAAATTTAAAATTTAGACATAAATATTAGTACATCTAAGTGTACAAAAAATATTAAATATGGGTGTTAACAATTCTGTATATTAAGAAGTTTATGCAGCACTAAAAATATTCAATAAACACCAAACATTTTGAAGATTCCTAATTTTAAAAAAAAAATCAAATATACTAAAATATTTATATAACTTTGTAATATAAATTTTCTATTATTGGAAAATAATTATGAGTTAATTTAGGAATATAAATTTTAAAGATTGGAGTATCTATATACTGTATCAATAATATAGTTAAGGCTAACTATTTGAATATTTGATAGACTTTAATTTAGGAACAAAAATTGGTGATATTAATGATATTAAAAAATATTTAATCAACCAATCATTTTAAGTCGTATTTAAAAATTTTAAAAATTTATGTTGAGAATTTGGAATTCTCACAGGAGTTATTAGAAATCGCATTTTCCTTTATAGAGACAGAGATAGATAGATATGTATGCATGCATATGAAGATAGTTTAATTTGAGAATGGGAATGAGCTGTGAAGCAAGAATGTCTTAGTCAAACTAAAGAATTAGCATATCATTCAAATACTTAACTTTCGGAATGGGGTATCCGTATATACATCCCTCCCTGCACATGTTGATGACACTTTTTAATAGTAATAATAACTTCCAAATCTTTTGTGGATTTGATTAATCAAATATGGTTGACTCAGGGGTTATTTAAAAAGATGATTAAAAATTAATTTTTTAATTTTTTTGGTTTTTGATTTTTTTATGTATAAATAAATGTGAAAAGTAATATAATTTAAAATTAATTAAAAACTAAAAACTAACTTGTAACTAGTTTTCCCAATCACTCCTCAGGCCTCGTTTGGAAACATGTTAATTTAGTAATTTTTTGGCTATTTAACTAAAATATGAGCTAAAAAAAATTAGTATGTTTGAGATGACTTTTTGACTTTTTACGAAAAATGTGTAAAAGATAGAGAGAAAAGAAAATCATTAACTTTTTTATATGAGTTTTTGACTTTTTAACTTTTTTAATAACTTTTTAATTAAACGGAACGAGGCCCCAATCCCATTCCCAAATCATCACAAACATCCATCCCCATCTTCCCCCAACCCTTAACCCCTTTTCTCCTCTATATATAAGCACAAGATGGGTCACAAGAATTGACTTTAAAAAACCTACTCATGTGCATTTCCTTTAATTAGGATGATATGTGCATAATTAAGACATAATTTGTTTGAAATTGTGATCCCATCACAGTATTATATCTTCAATGACCCATAAGTTATTCAGTGATTCGTAATTTAAAATTACAATCCAATATATTTAGATCATAACTTTGCACTCATAGTACTGTAATCTTTATCAAAATAAACTTTATATCATCATCAAAATAAATATGCATCACACAAGCCTTATTATGAGGTGAATACAATAGATAGACAGCATGATTGTTCAGTATAGTTTATAAAATTATTTATTTTATTTTAAAATTTTGTGTCAAAATGTTTAGTAAATAAAAATAATTTCAATAAATTTAAAAAGAATGTACTTTTAATTTTTATTTTTGGATAAATTACATTTTCTACCAAATTTCACTTTAATCCTTACACATAAAATTGTAACAATTAACTTATTATGTTGCTAGTCAAAATATCAATGCCCATCTTTTGTTACTCCACCGTATAAATTTTTAACAAAAGTCGATAATGTGACAAACATATGATTATAAAATGAACGCAAAAGAAAAAAATTACTCCCATTTCCCACCTATATACCTTTCATTCCAAAATTTGCAAAAAATAATGATTATATTTGGCTAAAACAAAATGTAAATTATGAACAATTAAGAAGATAAATTGAAATTTTGCAAAAATTGAAATCAAGTTCTATTTTCCACAATAACACAATCCCTCGTCTATTCCTCTCATTTTCTCTTCAATTTTGTTCTTTTTTTTTTTGCCTTTTAAATTTTCAAAAGGTATAGCTCTTACATACTTATCACGGGAAACAAAGTTTGTATTCGTGAATAATGAATATGATTTTCTTTTTTGCCCCCATTTCGTGGTTAGATATTTGTCACATAATTAGATTCTGTTAAAAATTTAAACAATGGTATAACAAAATATAGACATTGACATTTGACTAGAAGAGATTTGGGGTGACTGTTGTGTGGAGTGCATAACAACCACTGTTGTGCAACCAAATAGGCCCATTTCGAGACCCATTTCGATAATCCGAACCATTTACATTTTAAAATACATCAAGTAAAATATACCTGCAAAAAATCAAATTAATCAAATATCGTTTACCCTTTTATCCACATACATTTGTATTCATTTTAATACTTTAAATCTCAATTATTATTTATTTTTGTAGATACAAATGTGAATGGATAAAAGGATAAATGATATCCAATTAAATTAATTGTTTACAGATATATTTTACTTTATATATTCTAAAATATAAACGATTCGAATTATCAAAATGAGGCCATTTGGCTGCACAACAATAGCTGTTGTGCACCCCGCAAAACAATCACCCCAAATCTGACTAAAAATATAAAAGATTGACTGGCATAATTTTATTTGTAAGAATCAAAATAAAATTGTAAGAATCAAAATAAAATTTGATGCAAAAGATAATTTATCTTTTATTTTTTAATTATCAATTTTTCCAAGTTGAACTCGCATGCCTACATATGGCACATAAATAATGATTGTACTAACGCACGGTGTAATAATTCCTTAAGGTCATTCCAACAATGCTAGAGTCGAAAAATTATTGATTGGTTAAAGAAAATCACATCCCTTATCGATTTCAATTTATCATGTCTTCTCTCATTGTCCAATAATCTAATACAAATTCGTAAATCCTACCACCTCCACTAATCACAACACCATTAGATACCACCTCCACTAATCACAACACTATTAGACATCACGTGACGATACCCCAAAACTAATCAATAACTTTTCGCTAGAGACTCACATCTTACCCCCACAAATGCATCCATAATGATGTGATAAAAGTAACAAATCTCATATAATTGAATGTATGATCAATCAAAACTAACACTTGTCATATTATATCATTATATGTTAAATTGTGAGGAATTTTTTTAAGTCAAACATTTTCCAAATAATTATAATAATAATTGACTCGACATTGTGATTGACACGTTTGTAAGGACAAAACCTTTGTTGGGATCGTTCCTGTCCATTATTTCAAGCCCTTCTTCACTATACAATTAAACAAAAGAGACACATCGTGAAATAGAGAATTCAATCAACATCGTGCCCAAATGTACCACTTGATATTCAACATAAAGGAGACATGATCAACAACTAAAAAAATAAGCTCAATAAGGGAATGCATGCTCTGTTTATTTGAAAATTTTAAGGTCATATGAAGAGCATCATGCTCAAATGTAATAGATATAAGCATAAGCTAAAATGGATATATACATTGCTCTGTTAGATACCACAAATTACACACTAGGATCATCAACAACATTCTAGTCATGCTCAAATGTATTCATTCAATCAAAACCTACCAAATTTTGTGAATAAGAATATGATTTTCACTAAAGCCAGATCACATATCTTCTGATAATTTCTCTTTGCATTTCCAAGACTTCTGGGAATATAAATAAGTATATGGCAGTTCAAACTTTGAACCAACGCAAAAAGTTAAGCAAACTACCAAAAGGAAAGAAAACCAAAGAAAAAAAAAAAAGAGAGCAAACCTTACAAGAACAAACAAGGTGACAAGAAAAGGAATGAACAAACCGAACCTCTCAAGAGCCATCAATCACAACACTAGTCTCTGGCAGTCTTGCTACTTCAGCTATTCTCAATTTCTCACCGCCCATCTGCAGACGTAAATGAATCCGCAAAGCCAGATGGCCTAGTGGGTATACTGGTTTGCGTATTGTCACCACTAGTAAGGAAAGAAGATGAAGAACCGTCGATGCCACTCATGCCCTCAAGCGCTTGCCATTTCTTGAGTGCCTGCGGTAACGTCATATCGAAGTCGATTGCGTATATGTCCTCAGAATCAGGGTCCGATGGTTTCCAGAGTTCAGCCAGAGATGAAAGCACATTGACTACATGACTCATGTCAGGCCTTTGTAAGGGTTCTCTTCCACAGCAGTGTCCAGCCAGTTCAGCAACGGTGGTGACACTGGCGAGCGTTTCTTCATCGAGCTCAATTGTTTGGTCGATGGCCTTATGGAATGTGTCCTTGTTGTTATGCATTCTTCGGAACCATGTGACAAGATGAACACTCTCCTCTGGCTGAGTCTCGTCTAGTGCTTTTCTTCCCGTAATCAACTCCATTAAAATCACTCCGAAGCTGAACACGTCAATCTTGGTTGTTACTCGTCCCGTCACTGCCCATTCATACATAACATTTTAGTTTCAAGTTTTATTAATTTCATGAGATACATAATAAGAACTATAAACAGAGAAAATGATGCGCATGCAAACACATTGAACATTCAAAACGCGGAATTTTCAATGCCCAATTGGTCAACCCAGCCAAAGTTTTCAAACCAAAGAAGCAATTATTCATCTTCTGTATGGAGCCATCAAACAGATAAAATAATGAAACAATTTGATTATAATTTACAAATACAATCCTACTCTAATTTCTAGATTTGTAAACAGAACATAAGTAAAATATTTCATGTGGAGCAAAAAAAGAATTTTGATTTCTTTCAACTTGATATCATACACCAATATGGTCTTATTGACCAAAGTACATCCTGTCTCGCAAGGCTCAATTTAACGTCATTAAAAAAAAAAAAAATGGAAAAGGGACAGACAGAGAGACAGATGGAGAGAAAGAGCACTCCATGAGGTAAGCCCTTTTGTTTTAAGGTGAAAGTCAGAGTCATGTTTTAAGTTAAAATAATATACAGTTCAACCTCAGCTGATAATTACATGACAATTAATTACAGAAAAAATTTGTATACGTGCATATGTAATGGCAAATAATGGCTGAAAAACATGTTGAAATAAACATGCTTCAAGGCCCCAATTTTGTGACATTGGTCCATCTTTCAAAATACATCCCATCATCCACATAGTCCATGTCACTATGTAATCATCTCCAAATTTTGTAAAGTCAGATTAAGACATTAGCTTCAACAATAACAGGTTGCACAAAATGTAAAGGCCAAGATGTCTAGTGTAACAAATCCAATCCTGCTAATAGTGCTATTTCAAAACACTGAAACAACTAGCTAAAGTTGCTTTTCATGTTCAAGTGTTTCATCCCCATATTGGTTTGGTGTTTCCCCATTGATTACGGCTGTGAAAATTCAATTAAACTAGAGTGTTTTGGTTATTTCAGACACAATAGGCATACCAATTTCCAAAACTAAGTGAATAATAGTTATGAAAATTATAATTTAAAAGCAATATTTGTTTTAGAAAGAATACCTGCATATTCTGGCGCAAGATACCCAAAAGTTCCTGCTAGCTTTGTTACAACTGAAGCTTTCCCATCTGGAGCAAGACGAACAAGTCCAAAATCCGCTACTTTAGCACGCATATCATCTCCTAGAAGAATGTTGGATGGTTTAAGATCCCTATGAATAAAACTTTGATGGGCTAAACCATGCAAGTACTCAACACCTCTGGCCACATCAAGAGCAATGGTCAGCCTCTTAGACCACTCAAGGGGTTTCAACCCTTCCTCCTTCCAGTTAAACAAGAACCTACTAAGAGTCCCTTGAGGCATGTACTCATAAACTATTAGCCTCTCGTTCCCATCCAAGCAATATCCAAGAAGATCAACCAAATGCCGATGTCGGACCTTCGTAAGCACAGCTATCTCAGACTTGAACTCATCCAAACCCTTCTCAGTTATCACTCCTGACTCCATCCTCTTAACCGCAATCTTGGTCCCATCGTGCAACTCCCCTTTGTAAACAGTTCCGAATCCACCTCTTCCCAATATATTCTCTTCACTAAAATTGTTAGTCACGTTCTTCAAAACTTGAATCGAGATCACCATGCTTCCAGATTCAATAACATGAATGTCACTAGGTCCACTACTTCCATGACTAAATGTTTCACTTGTTGTCCCGCCATTAACACCTGAATTAGCGATAGTAATCTTAATGGCATCATGGTCCGATCCTGAAAAGCGAGGATGAACCACCATGGCATTGGGACTCTGCACCCTACCAGAATGCTTTCGTTTTGCCCTGTAAACACAGAACAATCCAACCCCAAAAGCAAAAACTACACAAACACCACCAATCACCGAACCAACAACCACACCAGTCGAAGACTTATTGACACTATTTCCCGAAGTCTTTGTACCATTATTCGAGGGTGTACTAGGTGTACTCCCTGGGGGTGTTTGGGTTCCAGGTGTCCCCGGAGTCGGACCACCACTATCCTTCCCAATATCAGGATTGCCATCAGTTTTTACAAGCACATTACTCTTAAACAATGGAATTTTCCCATAAAGCTGATTGTTGGAAACATCTAATTGTTTAAGATTAGGCAAAGTTGTAAGCTCATTTGGGATAGTACCCGTCAAATTATTATTAGCAAGAATCAGTATCTGCAACGAAGTAATCGAAGAGAAATTCGGAGAAATCGTACCCGTAAGACCCATTTTCTGAAAATTAACAACAGTAATGTTTCCTTCACTACAACTGATCCCCAACCACGCTGCACAGGGATCATTACCTTTCCAATTCGTCGCAAAAATAGTCGGGTAACCAACAGCTTGCGCAGTCAAAAGCAATGTATTCACTCGGGGATTGCACGGAACTCCGGGACCAGGTAAGCAGAAGCTATTTGTTCCAGGAATCAAATCAACCCCAACAGAAGGGGGAAATTTCGGGGTTGGACCTTGCAATTGATTGTTGGTCAAATTCACAACCCTAAGCGATGGAAGATTCACAAAAGAATCCGGTACCGGACCCGTAACCGCACTGTCTCTCACACTGAAGTTCTGCAACATGGTAAGGCCCGAAAGGTCCGGTAAAGGGCCCGAAAAGGAATTGGATTGTAACCAAACTTCGGTCAATTGAGTCATGTTCTGAATCACAGCAATTGAGCCATTGAGCTTAGAACTACTCATCTGCCCATTTAGCCACAGAGACTGAATCGGAGAACCCGAAAAGCTCGCCGGAAGTTCACCCTCGAGGTAATTGAAAGACAAGTGAAGAGTCGTGAGGCTCGAGAAGGTGCCGCCGCCGAAGAAATCGGGGATTTTTCCAGTGATGTTAGCGGAAACGGCCGAGAAGACTTGGAGAGTCGAGGCGTCTCGGAAAGTTACCGGAATTTGCCAAGCCGAAAAGGGGTTGTAATCGAGATATACAGCTTGGAGAGAGGTTAAGCCGGAGAGGAAATCGGAGGGAATGGAAGAGAAGTTGTTGTTGTTGAGCAAGAGAAACTGGAGCGAGTTCAACCCGGCGAAACTCGGGAGCGAACCAGTGAGTTGGTTGGACATGACCTCGAATCTCAGTAAGGCAGTGAGTTTGTTGATTGAGGGAGGGAGAGAGCCTTGGAGGTTTTGATTCCCGATTTGGATCCGGGTGATTCGGCCGTCGTTGGAGCAAGCTACCTGTTGCCAATTGCAGGGGTTTGAGGCGGTCCAGCCGAGCGAACTCGGTGGGTTGAGGCTGGTTTTCAGGTCCTGCATTACTGAAGCGTCGGTTGAGCTGGACTGAGACTGAACCGAGACGAGGAAAGAGAGGACGGAGAACAGAGAGAAAAGCATGGAACCCAGATAAGGTTTTGCCATTTTCTCGAGAAAGAAGGAGAAAGAAAGTGAAGGTAGTGATTTTTGGAGGGGGGTGATCAAAATGTGAATTTTAGAGAGAGAAAGTGAAAAGTGGTGTCTAAGATTGCAGACGAAGCGGCGGAGATAGAGGGAGAAGAAAGACTAAGATAGAGAGAGAAAGTGAGAGAAAGAGGAGAGAGAAAAGGTTTTGGGAATTTTTCCATTTTTCCATTTCTGGTGAAGAGGGGAGTTTTGTTTTGTGTTATTATTATGGAGGAGGAGATTGAAAGATATAAGTATCATCATACATGTATATGTGTATGTATGTATAGCTGGCATATATGCGTGTGAGGCCCACCTTTTTTATTTTTCTTTTTGGGAAAATCCTTAAGTGGTCTATTTTCAAGCGGAGTGTTAGGGGAAAATATTCCACAATTTCTCTACCTCAATTTTCTTTTTGTCTTTTTTTGTATTTTTATTCATTTTCTCATGCATTGGAAATTGAATTTTGGATTTGTGGTTTGAAAATATAATAATAAATAAAATTTAAAATATGTGTGTGTCATTCATTTTTTTCCCAACTTCAAATTTTAAAAATGTCAGCCTTTTTTCAAATTCAATTTCAATTTCAAATTGAGTAAAAATTAATAGATAAATTCATATTTAAGCATAATTTTGAATAAAAATCTAGTAATGCCATAGTTGTAAATTTTAAAATTACAACAAATAGTCTTGATAATTTTGAGAAAATATTCAAGTATTGGTTGATTTGGATTTTTAAAAAAATAGTAAAATTTAATTTGATAAAAATTTGAACCAATGAGTTGAGAGGTTTTTCATAGATTTTTATTTAAATTTAAATTTGATATAAGTTTGGTTAAAAGTTAGAGCTGTCCTTAAAAAATAAAAATTTTAGTGTAAATTATGTTAATATTCTCTGAAGTTTGGATAAAATATAGGAAGTCTCACAGTTTTAACATAATTACACTAATTTTCTTTTTAGTAAGATTATTGTAACTAATAAAAATAGTGTAAAGATATAGGATAAATAAGAAAATATATATTTCTATATAAAAAATGAATTGTTGATATAAAAAAAAAAAATCAATGTTATTGAAATTAAAATTTCAAGGAGCCTAATATAATTAAGTCAAAATCGGGGAGCTTGTAGTATTTTCATCCAATCTTAGGAAAAATCCATGTAATTTACTCAAATTTCTAATATAGTAGGTGTTGATTACTATATGCAGATTTTCCAAATTTAAATAGATTTTTTTTTAATGTAATACATTATGAAATTGAAGATGGTTAGGAAAGATGATTGTTTTATATTGAATCGAGAATAAAATTTAGATTATGTCTTTTTTTTTTTTTTTTTTTTGGAGAGGGGGAGGGGAAACCAACGACAAAAATTACAACTTTGGATAATTTTCTTGAGTATGTGATTTAAAAGTTATATGAAAATTTTGTTCAAAATTAATATGGAAATAATATTTCTAAAACTATAAGATTTATTGACAATTTTGTTCGAATTTGAAGTAGGGGTACGTATCGGCCCGTTAGCCCGTTCAGTCTACCTAGCCCAGTACTATTTCTGTAGGGCTTGGGAACATTGTTTTACCCATGGGTTAGGTTAGGTCAAAATTTTTAGTCCGAGATATTAATGGACTGGGCTTTGGATTTATTCTTTCAATCCACCCGGCCAGATCTGCTATTAAATTAATTAATTATAATACATTAAATATATATTTTTGTTGATTTTATTGAAATTCGCATTTGTGGTGATATGTGATTGAATTTATTTACAAATCTTTCAATTTACACATGCAATCTTTCAATTTATAATAATGTCAATATATATTATTTAAGAAATGTAATGTGTGAGTGAATTTAATTATACAATATTTTATAAAAAAACTAGCATATAAACCGATGGGTGGGTTTGAAATTTATAATTATTTTTTGGATCAGGCTTGAACAAATGTAGAGGCCCAATATTAAGATCGGATCAAATTTGGACAGACACAAAATCCTTTATTGTATAGTATCGGTCCGAACCCAGTCAGGCTTTTTGTTACTCTAAGGTCCTAATGCAATAAATTATTGAGTTGTTAAAACATGCACACTTGCATTTGAATTTAAATAACATCTTAAATAACTTGCCTTCAAGAACCAAAAAAAAAAAAAAAACCAAGAAAACAAAAAATCAAGGATAAAATAAAATGGTAATAAATAAATAAATCATCTTGCAGAAGATCAAGGTAAAAGTTTGAGCTTTATTTTTACTTGGATTTCGTTAATTCACTTGTTAATAAAAGGAAAAATTACATATTAGTAAATTTCTCTATAAATAATTATAGATTGGTGAAAAAAATTATCAATATTAATAAGAGCACTCAGTTGATAAATTAAAATTTGGATTTTTCTTGGTCAAAGGTCCAGCCACTCAAATACTTTGTCCAAAAGGACAAACTCAATCAAAATAACCAAAATATCCCCACTACTTCCCTCACGCACTATTTCTCACACTCTCTTCAAATCTCAAACTATCATCTTTCTCTCCCCACTCTAATGAATCAAGAATGGCCATAACCAAAGAACTGCCACTGCAGCACCTCCTCATCTTCCCCCTCCACTACCTCACAACACCGTTGCAACATCTCTCTCTTTCTCTCTCTGTTCTCCACCCAAAAAGCCTCATTCTTCTCCGACACTGCAATCCGAATCATCGTTAGAGTCTATGATGAGGCAAGGCGAACTCCATCACCAACTTCAGCAGCCACCAAATGAGTTCATTCTCTTCATTCCATTTTCGATTATCGATCAAATTGATCGAAGCAGAAATCAACCTGCAAGGCAGGGGACACAATTGGGGAATATGCAAGAAATGGACGTAGAATTTGAGGCAAGACTTGAGCTCTTTGGCCTCATTGGGTTCGATCGAAGAGGCTTGGCTTGGGGTGCCGAGGAAAGAGAGCAAATCGAAGAGTATGGCTTTAGGAGTGAGAGGGTTGTTTGCTGGAGAAGGATTGAGCTTGAAGAGGGTCGAAAATAGTGGGCGTGAAAAAAAGAAGTGTAAGAACTTGCAAAAAAAAGGGAGAGAACGAAAGTGAACCTTATGAAGAGAGATGGACTGCTCATCCCTCTCACTCTCCTTCCTTCACACTTTCTCTTTCGTTCATGTAGATTGATTTTCAGATATGCCTTAGATTTGATCTTGATTGTTCAAGATTTGATCATTATATATATATATATATATATTCATAGATCTAGTTTTGGCAATTCAAAGGAGGTATAGCAATTATGGTTTAGACTCGAATCATTTGATGATTTGGATCCGGGTTTCACTGTCTTATATAGTTGTTCATGTCTTGTTTCCACTTATTTCTCCTTGAGTTGGCTATTGGGTTATGTTGGTTGCGTTTGGAATAGGTTGGTAGCTTGTTTGTTTTCAAGTTGTTGTTGCCCAGAATTTTGCATCTTCGCTTGAGCGAAGCTTCTTGCACTCAAGCAGTCCCTGTATACTTTTAGTATTTTTGCAGGTCTGCAAAAATACTAGAAGTTGGCATTCTTCGCTCGAGCAAAGCTTCTTGCGCTCGAGCTCTGGTCTTCTGTCTGTAAAACTTCTGGGAGTTGGTATTCTTCACTTAAGCGATGCAACTTAATATGTCTAGTTGCTTAAGCGATACATCTTACACTTAAGCGAGCAGTATATCAATTTGTGAAGTTATTTTTCTGAGTCACTTTTTCACTCATCTCTCTCTCTCTCTCTCTCTCTCTAAACATTTGAAAATCTTATTTTCTCTCACACTCTCTCTAAAACTCACCTATTTTCCCTTAATACACCTAGATTTGCTGATCTTTTCACTTATGTCCCTTTGTTTAAAAGGTAGAGCTCGAAGAGAGCTTCATTCTAATTAGAGCAAAGTTGATTTTTGGCGTCTTTGAGTTTCCCACACTGTCTCTCTCATGTTCTAGCTTAAGGTAGGGATATCTCCACACTTTCTTATGATTTTTAACTTAGCTATTTGTGTTTTGAAACAATTTTGTGATTTAGGGAAAATTTTAAACAAATCTAGGGTTTTTGATCAAAACTCAAAAGAGGGATTTTTCCAATAGTTTCATGGAAATGATTGTGGGAGTGGAAATGAGATTGAGTCATGATGAAATAGTTGGTTTCATTATACATAATTGATTTTAGAAGAAAAAAGGGTTTTGCTCCAATTATGTTAAATATTGATTTTATATAAATTATAGCATTGGTGTTGGGAATATGAAATTGGATTGGTTTTAATGAGAATGGTGGAGTTGGATATGTATTATTACTCACACCTTGAAATTTGGAAAGTTTATCTTTATTGAAAATTGTTTATCTGTTTAAAAATATCTATTTTGGGCTATCGGTGAAGGATATTTATGATTGTTGTAGAAATTGCATGAGAATTAGAAGAATTGAAATTATTTTCTCATTCAATTGCATTGAGCATTATCTCACACTTATATATTGGCAATGTTTATCGTTTTGAGAAAAATAGGTGAATTTGGAAAATATGTATTGTCTCGTTGAAACAGGTTGGCCTGAGTGTCCATGGTGAAAGTCCTAAAAACCGCGCGAATACATGGGTGGCGATCTTGCGGACAAAATATCCATAAAATGGCAATAATAATGCTTGTATAACCTATGCTTATATGGGTGTCAATTCACGGTTTTTCGCAGACAAAATTTTCATGAAATGTTATATTGGTTATGAGATTTCCATAATATGATTCACTACCCTTTTTTCTATTGTAAAATAAATGAATCATCATACTAACTTGGCATTGCATAGTTTTGGAAAGAGATATAAAACGTTTTGGCACAAGCATTGCATATACATTCACCTTATAGCTTTGTTAAGATTCATATACTATGTTGGATTATTTCAATTGAGTTTTGGCTCACCCTATGTGGGAAAAACATTTCAAATACTGATGATATGCTTTCGTCAAGACAATAGCTTGGGAGGACTTGGAGCAAGAGTTCATTTCATTGATTTTTGTATATGTTTCGTATAAGCTAATAGTCTTTAACTGTATTGGACTTGAATTCCACTTTTGTTGTAACCAAGCACCGTCTTGGAGAGTTGTAAGCCTTTAGGGCATTTATTATCTGTTTTATTTTCATATCTTATCTCTTATTGTAATATATACTATAGATTCAAGGTTAGACTTGTGAATGTATATCTGCATATGTGAATCTATAGCATATGTTATCCTTTTGTACAAGTAATTAGGATTAATGGAAGATAACTATTTCATCGCTTGTTATTATGTAATTAATATTTTGGATGATTTATTGTAATTATTTTGAAGTGTAACAACAGATATAATGGTCTCTGTCTCTCTTTTTTTTTTTTCTTCACTCCTATAGATATATATATATATATAGAGAGAGAGAGAGAGAGAGATGATGAGTGAGAAAGATATGTTGTTGTTGTTGTTGATGATGATTAGTGGCTTAGTGTATTGATTGGCTTAAGCTTCGTTTGAGGACTAAACATTTTAGTCAAAAAGTCAAAAAATCACTATGAGTTGTCATATTATTCTCTCTATTTTTTCACACATTTTTTCAAAAAAAAATCAAAAAATTACTAAAATAGCATGTTCCCAAACAAGGCCTTAGTGTATTCATTTCCTCAAATGTTGTTGTTGTTGTTGTTTTGCTTGGGATTAGGATTTCAACAGATAATACTCTTTTTTCTCTGGGTTTGTGTTCAACAAATAGGTTAAAAATAAGAAGAAAAAAAAAAGTCTAAAAATTTTCAATAGATAATAGAGAGAGAAAAGAGAAGTGGAGAGAGAAACAGATAGACAGAAAAAGTTTGAAAATGATGTATATTTGAATAGATAGAAAAAAAAAATAGGTTAAAAAAATCAACATATAGGTTAAAAAATTGGCCACAGCTTCTCTCCAATCCAAATCTGGACTGGACGGTGCTGTCCGGCCTTTGGGGGCCCACTACGGGTCATGTTTCTATAATCTAAACCATTCAATATGTAGAACTCGTCGAGTACTATATGCCTGTAAAAAATCACGTTGATCGGATATCGATAGCTATATGACCAAATCAGTTTTTTATGAAAAAAAATGGACAGCGAAAAATAAACAGCTTACAAAAAACTGATTTGATCATATAGCTATTGATATCCGATCAACGTGATTTTTTATAAGTATATAGTACTCGACGAGTTCTACACATTAAACGGTTTAGATTATCGAAACACGACCCGTAGTGGGCCTCCAAGGGCCGGACAGCACCATCCAGTCCAGATTTGGATTAGAGAGAAGTTGTGCCCTAAAAAATTCAATAGATAAAAACAATTCAACAAATAGGTTAAAAAATTTGGACATATTGACAAAAAAAAATTTGAATATATAGATATAAATTTAAACAAATAGTCAAAAAAAAGTCAAATAAATAAAAAAAATAAAAATAAAAAAAGTCAACAGATAAATTAAAAGGTAAAATCGAAAACAAAAATGTCCTTCTAGAACAACAAAAGAATTTCTTACCAAACTATTTTATAAAGGGTAGACCTCTCACCAATAAAAAATATTCACTGGATCTAATGTTTTATATCCTTCCTATCTTGGACTTTTCAATAATTATCTCTATTAATAATTAAATTCATAAGCTTTTCAATGATTTTGAAAATATTTTTTTTAAAGCACACAGGAGGGTAATTTCCCCTTAACAAAATTGTATTAGTTGTACATTTGTGTTTATAGATGTAGATGTCTTTAAATTGTAGTCATTTTGAGGTGGAATTTTTTCAAGTTAAATCTGAACTTAAAAGAACTTAAGGGTATGTGGAGTCCACTACATGTCATGTTTTGATTAATTAAATCATTCATTTTGTAATGCCCTTTGTATAAGTCGTCCATGAAAAAAATTAAGTCAATCTAATAATCATAGCCATTTTATTTTATTGTGTTTGTCCTTAAAAAATAAATAATTTATTTTTAAAAGTATACTTGTCGTCCCTTTTTTCAGAGAAAAAGGCAACAAAATGAAAATGATACAATTATCGGATTGACTTGATTGTTTCGTAGATGATATATATTTAAGACCCTACAAATGCACAGTACAAATTATTTAAATGACTACTGTGACTCTTAAGTTCTCTCAAGTTAAGATTTGAACTTTACAAAAGACTAACTCATATTTTAAAGGGTTCAATTTCTCTGAGAAAACTGCGCGAGCTTGTGAGGTTTATCACTAGTTCTATTTTAATTATTCAAACTATTTATTTTGTAAGGCCCTTTGTATATCATTCAATGAAAAAATATAGTTCAATCTAATAATTGTAACTTTTTTTTAAAAAAATTTTTACTTCGTTTGTCTTTGAAAAAATAGATGACAAGTGTGTTTTTTGAAAGGGAAAAAAAGAAAAGAAAAGAAAAGAAAAGTTTGTTTTTTTAAAATATATCACATTTTTTTATAGACAAATGTAATAAATGAAAAAGTTATAATTACTAAATCGATTTAATTTTTTTTTATTTTTTATAAATGATATAAAAAAAACCTACAAAATGAACAACTCAAATCATCGAAACAGGACACGTGGTGCCCATAAACCTGAACACAATTCTTTTAAATTAAAGGCACTATTTGGCATTCTCTACAAAAGTGTATTTACTTATCTTTTTATTTTTTTTTTGGTCACATCAACTCTTTAATTTTTTGCTTATCTATTTTTATAAAAAGATTAAAAAAAAAATATACTTATTTAATTTATCCCAAACACCCTCTAAATATAAGCTTGAGTGAAACCAATCCTATTTTATAATTGCTTACAGATATATTTGATATGCTGACTAAATTTTTAACATTAATTGAGATTAATAATACTAAGATCAATATCAATATTTAACATAGAATAAGAAATGAGATTATCTACATCGTATGAGTTCTTGTACTATGTTGGATTATGGCAATATATAGTTGAGAATTACTTTTGACAATTGCATAGGAATAACAGGTCTGAAGAGGGTATTGTTAATTGAAAAAATTATAAATCAGTGTAATTTTTAAAAAGTAATTACAAATACATGATAAATTTTATTATTAATTTGTAATTTCTCCTTGTCAATTTTACTATTTGAGTAAGTTTAGATATCTATAAATGTATAAATTTATATAATGTGGAGTATATGTATAAAACCCATTCTTTATTTTTATATTTGTAACTTGTTCTCTAAATTTTATCTGTATTTCTAGTATACTGGTTGTCATTTAGAAAAATTAACAATACAACAATACTCTTAATTTACCAATTAATATATCAATTAGTGTACCAATATATACTATGATATTGTCACTTTAAAATAATAAATATTATCTATTATATAAATTACAAAGATTCAAAATTTTTAAAATTATGTCAAATAATCTATTAATACACTAACTAATATATCAATTTATGCGTATAATTTTATTCATTTTTGTCAATCAAAATATTTTATTACCAATTTCAATTCCTCCAATCTTCTCTATAATTATTTTAACAAGATGAATTATATTTTAAAGAGGATTATTTTTTTAACAAAGGAACGTGTAAATTATTGATATTTTTGCGGTGATGCAGCAGGGCGGTGATTAAGGAGAAAGATTGGTATGGAAGTCAAAAAGGAAAAAACAAAAGATATGAAGGGTCAGATTGATTCTGACATTCCCAACCATGCATTCGTTGGTGGAATTATTTATTTTCTTGGTTTTGTTTAGTGGAATTATCAAATGAGTTTGGAAGATTCAGGAGCTCCTTGACAAACTTGTCCCTATTAATTGCATAATTTACATGATTATAGCTATCTTCCATTAGGAGCATATATTTAATTGTGCGAACCTTCGTTTTAGTAAAATTCAAGACGCAAAAATTGATAAAGATGGTATAAAGATGTAAGAATATAAATTTTAATTAAAAAAAATGATAATATTATTTTTTTATTAATAATATCAACAATTTTGATGAAAATAGGATAAGTGTTATTTAAATTAAAATTTTAAGAGAATCCAATACAATTATGCTAAATAATTAAGGACAAATGTTATTTAGATCAAAAATTCGTTAGTCATATTAATAAAAAAAATAATGATGTTTTTATCTCTTTTATAGTGAAATTTATATTTTACCATATTAACATTTATATTTTTATATCATCTGCATTAATTTTAGATCCTTTAGTCTTAAGAGGAAAGTCAATCTAATTATGCCAAAATTATGAAAAAAATTATATTTTTTTCAGTCTTCAAAGGTGATAGTGTAATTTACTCAAAATAATTATATGGGACTCTCACTTTGTGATACTTTGGCGCTGTTTGGAAAACACAGGTTAAGGCTATTATAGTCTCATTTAGGATATAAGCCAAAAATCGTGAACAGTAGGCGGAGGTGCAAAATTCAAAAAAAATAAAAATAAAAATAAATAAAAAAATAAAATAAAATTAGACTGCAGCTCGGGACAGTGTAGGCACAGCCTACATTGTCAGTTGACAGATTGCAAAATCAATTGGAAAATTACAATTTCACCCCTTTATATCAATTTAAAAAATTATTATCTCAGGAACAAATATGTCATTTTAATTTCAAACATCATTTCAACACATTTTTCAATACAACAACTCAAATAAAAATTCATCTCATCTTCCCAAATACAAAAACTAAAATAACCTACTAAAATAATCAAAAAGTTAAAAAAAACCTCTAAAATAGCCATTTCCGAAACAAGGCCTTTAAATGTTTAATTTATACCACGTTAATACTAAATTATAAATAAATAAATAAGTAAATAAAAGTAAAAATACTAACTAAGAATAATAATAAAATAAATATATAAAATATAAATAATGGTGTAACTGTTGTAATTTAATTTGACATTGATTTATTAAATGCATTGAGAAGTAAGCCACCTATGAAGCCTAGTGAATGGGGGATGAATCACCTCGTTTGGGAACAGACTAATTTAGTAGTTTTTTAATTATTTGGTTAAAAAAATAGATAAAAAAATTTGTATGTTTAGGATATTTTTTATCTAATTACGAAAAGATGTGTAAAAAGTAGAGAGAAAAGAGAATCTTTGACTTTTTGATATGAGTTGTTGACTTTTTGACTAATTTAGTAACTTTTTGGCTAATTGACTAAAAAGGTAAGTCCTCAAACGGGGCCTTAGAGGATGAATCACCAATTTAGGATTGGTTTGGGATGTTTTAAAAAGGTATATTTTTTTATTTTTTAACTTATATAAGTTAGATTTAGGTTGAATTTGATGTGATGTGTTAGAGAAATGATGTGATTTAAATAAGATGATGTGATTTAAATAAAATAATAATTTTTTAATTTTTTATATTATTTAATAAATGTCAAACTTAACCTTAAAATAATAATTACGAGGTGACTCCTCACCACTGGCCCAGGTATGTAACGGGTCCTGTGAGACCATTGGAACCAAGAAAAGGAAATCAGTAGAAGAGAGGGGGCAAGTGAAGAATCGAAAAATCAACGGAAATAAGAAAATAGAAAGGAAATAGTAAGAATTAATATTTAATTGAATTATATTATATTTTATGTATATTTTGAGTTATTATAATTTATTTTATGTAAATTGTATTTTATAAATTATATTAATTAATTTTTAAATTTTTTTGCTTAAATTGAAACTTATAGATATGTTTGTTTAAATTTTAAAAATTATTTGATAATGATTATATAAATAATTATTTTCTATAAGTATTACCACGGGAATCCCATGACTTGAGAGACTTAAATAAACCATTGGCTTCTGATTGATCATTTTGTGGTCTTCTGTTTGTCATGGATTTATTGACTTCTGTTCTCACTGTCACTTCCAGTGGCTTCTATTTTGTTCTGTTCTATACCCTGATTATGGTTATTTGTTTACATTATTTTTGTATTTCATCAATTTCTACCACTTTGAATAATTTGTTTATTCAAATTAAGTTATGTTAATGTTTTAACTTAAATAACTATTCATGATATACTCTTAGCATAATATTTTTCACTTTGATGTATGCTTATAGTTGTTATCTCATTCAGGTGATGAGATATAAAGAAGAATTGTAAACTCGTGTAGTGGGACTGAACGGGAATTGATGCCGATCTGTTATTTTCTGTTTTTCTTTTCTTTCTTTTTTTTTTTATTTTCTAAAATTCTGTTACCACATAATAAAATAATAAAGGTCCTACGGATATATCTCATTAACAATAGAATGATTACTAAAGTTAATTTTCTGTTTAATTATTTTTCTTACTTCCTTTCTGTCCCCGCTTGCGTCATTTAATTTGTTAAAATTAGAATTAATTAGTAAGTTGCGATTTTAGCCCTAAGCATCCAAGGGTTGGGTCGTGACACACTTCTCCTCGGGTTAAAAAAAAAAATAGTTACTCTCACATTTTTTTAGATAATTACACTGGCCTCCATTTTAGTAAGACTAAAACGATCAAAACTAATGTAAATAGTTAGTAGAAACTAAAAATAAATAAAGATGATATACATTTTAGTAAAAAAAAGATAATAACATATTTTTTCATTCATACGACTAATAAATTATTGATTAAAAATAAGCCTAATTGTTATGTTAATTAAAATCTCAAAGAAAATAAGTATAATTATTTCAAAAATGTGGAACTAATTATATATATTTTAAAACTCATGAGAAGTGAATGTAATTTACCCAAATTATATTTTGCTCAGTACTTTGGTGCTATAAATAGATAAAAATAACATCTGATATATAACTAAAAAAAAAATATTATTTTACTTTCCAAATTTACCCTTGATTTTACATATTTATTGGCCATTTCCTTTACGTTTTCAACGCGCAAGGATCCTCTAGAGTGAATTGGTGGAGTGAATGGATTTGGGCGCAACACTTGTCCCCACTAAAAAAGCGAATGGCTGAGATCTTCCCTCATGAAAATGATGTTTTGGTGAAGGAAAACCAAATAAAAAAAATTTCTTTCTTTCAGATCAAAACACGAAAGAGAGAGAGAGAGAGAGAGAGAGAGAGAGAGAGAGAGAGAGAAGCTCTTCTTCGCCAGTGTCACTAGGGCATTCTCAGACCAGCCTCTTCCTCTCATACTTTTTCTTTTAGTCATCCGTCGTTTGTCATCTGTCGTTCGCTACCTCTTTCTTTCTTCATTCTTCTTCTTCTTCTTCTTCTTCCTTCTCCTCTCCTAAAGCCCTAACCCTAGATCTAGGGTTTTTAGATAGCGGTGATGACATAACCAGTGTGGGTGGTGGGTCTCCCGAAACCCTTCTCTCTCCTCTGTCGTCTACTTGTCCTCTTCTTTTGAAACTCTAATCTTAGATCTATGGTTTTTAGAGTGGTAATGGCAATGATAGTGGGCAGTGATGGTAGTAGCGTTGGGTCGCAATCTGGGTTTGCAAAGGTTGGTTGTGATCAAGAGAAGAAAAGAAGAGGAAGAGGAAGATGAGAGATGGTCGCGAATGACAAAAGAAAGAAATAAAGAAGAGGTTAGTTGGAGATGAAAGGCCACTGACGATGAAGGTTTTAGGAGAGGAGTAGAAAAAAGAAGACAATGAGGAGAAGTAAATAACGGGGTGGCGGATGGCAGACGACAGATGACAAGCGGCGGAAAGAAGAAGGATAAGAAGAAGAGGTTAGCCGAAGATGCCCCCGCGGTGCCAACGATAAGGAGCTTCTCTCTCTTTCTCTCTCTCTCTCTCCCTCTCTCTCTCTTTTCGATCTGAAATGAAGAAATGATTTATTTATTTATCTTTCTGGTTTTCCCCTACGAAAACGATGTCGGTTTGGTAAGGAAAGATCTCATCCGTTCGCCTCTTTAGTGGGACAGGTGTTACGCCCAAAGCATTTCACTCCACAAATCACTCTATATTTTTTACATAATTACACTAACTTTTCTTTTAGTAAGATTAAACAATCGAAACTAATATAAATAGTGGGTATAAACTAAAATAAATAAAGATAATATACATTTTAGTCGAAAAAAAGATGATAACATAAATCTTTTATTCATACAACTAATAAATTATTGATTAAAAATGGGCCTAATTGTTATATTAATTAAAATCTCAAAAGAGATTAGTGTAATTATCTCAAAAGTGTAGAACTAATTATATTTTTTAAAAACTCATAAGAAGTGAATGTAAGGGAAATTCTACTTACGCAACAAAAACAACTTATTACAGTCCATATTTAAAATAATAAAAAAGAAAAAGAAAAAAGGAAGCCCATTACACTTTTATCCCTGTCTAAAATTACTAAAAGGCCCTTCCAAACCCTAACCCTAATTTCTTACCCCCAACTTTTTACCAACATCTTTGCTGGGTATCACCATTGCCATTACTGTCGACGATCCCATTCCTATCGTCGATGATGCCTCTGTTTCTTCCGCTACCTTTGACATCAAACTTTACCGTTCTTTTCTTTCCTGTCTCCTTTCGTTGTCGCCCCATCGCAACCCAACCATGCTGTGCACTCCTCTTTTCCGTTGAGCTTCTCAACCTTAGCATGAATCAGACCCACCATGTTTTCACTGTTGCGAAACACATGCAAGAGAGAAAGAGAGAGAAAGAAAGAAAGATAGATAGAAAACCCTAGGGTGTGGTTGTGACGGTGAGGGATTGTGAAAGTGGTGGTCAACGAAGGAGAGATGGTGGCTACAACAGAGAAGGGTTACGTGAAGTGATCGGAGAAAGAAGAAGAAGAGGCTTACGGTTGTCAGAGGAAGAAGAAAAAAAGTGAGAGGGAAGAATAGGGTTATGGTGGTCAGAAATGGCAAGAAGAGTGGTTGTTGGCATTTGCTGTTGGACTAGTGGCAGTGGCACGGTGGTGATTGGGGGTGGAGGCTAGGGTTTGCGTTTAGAAAGATAAGGATAGATTTGATATTATGATAATTGTAATGAGAACAAATGATAGGATTGGGTAGATTGTTGCACACCATGCGTAACAGTCACTGTTACGCAGTTAATAGAGCCTTTTTTGGCCTTCATTCTAACGATCTGAACTATTCACTTTTTAAAAGACATTGAGTAGAATATACCAATAAAAATTCTAGTTAATCGGAAATTGGTATCCTTTTTCTCTAGACGTATTTATATCTAAAAAAATGAATGGTAAATTTAATTTTAAATATAAATATGAATACAAACATGTCTTGATGAAAAGGATACTGATTGACTTGAAATTTTGTGTGGATATTCTATTCATTATCTTCTAAACATTGAATGATTTAGATTGTCAGAATGAGAATCGCAGAAAGCCCCAGTGCAACAGTCATTGCTGGTCATAATGCGCAACTGCCTCCTCAAACTGAAAAATGATTTATAGAAATAGTGTAAAAAAAAAAAAGGGTGTAATTACTGTTAATGTAATTTACCCAAATTGTATTGTATTTTGAAGGTAAAGTAATTTCCAAATTTACCCCTAATTTTTCATATTTATTGGCCCTTCTCGTACGTTTCCGACAGCCAAGACAATTATGACCCAATAAATCCGTAGGCTGTGAGTGAGCTGGAGTTCGGCTTAGACATTCATGTTCAAAGACGATTTCGCAATTGGTAGAATCAATTGGCAAAGACTAATGGGTTAGTTTCAAAGTTAAGCCTCACTTTTATTTCAACTTTTATTACACGTCTTGTTTTGATTTAAGTTTTATTATAAAAAAAAATAGATAAATTATAAATACATTCACCAAGATTTGTTTAAAATATAAAATATTTCATGTAGTTTTGAAAATTACATCATCACACTGCTTAAAGTTTCTAATTTTATAATAAATAATCTTTTTATTATTAAATCATCAATTCAATTAATAATTTTTAATGATATTATAAATTTGTTTCAATTAATAATTTAGATAATTTTATTATTATTTTTCAGTTAATTCTATTAAATAAAAAATTCTGACATAAAAATATTTGTAATTTTTCAAATCACATAGTGCAATTCATATTTTAAGCAAACTTTAAATGATGTATTTGTAATAAACCCAAAACATTGTTTTATCCCTACATGATTATTTTTAAAAATACAATAAAAAAATAAAAAAAAAAGTAAAACCTGTCTTATAATTAATTTGAATAACTTTTTTTTTTTTTTTTGAATAATTAAGTGTACAAACCAATTTACATACATCTCAACTAATTGCGAGAGACTTTAAAATTAACAAATGGACATACCTCCAATGACTTCAAAATTGGAAATATTTCATTTTCGGTGAGACTTGACCATAAATTTTGGGATGTTTAGCCATATGGCTTCACTATTTCTAAAACATATTTTACCCACTTTTTGACATTAGAACATTCCACAGAAAGCACATGTTAGCATTTACCATCTGTTTGGGAAGATGATTTGTGGCTAAAATAATCATAAAAGATAAAATAAGTTATTTTAATCACAATAAACAAAACATCACATCTAACCCATAATCATTATACTCTTCTCTCACAAAAAAAGTTAAAAAAGTCAAAAAGCCAACCCACTTCTCAAACCAACCCTTAAAAGTATAAGAAGGCTTAACGTCTTTATATTTTTATTAAAATTTTACATTTTTTATTTTTAATTATAATAATCAATCATTTATATTTTAAGTCAAGTTGTAATATTATTTTTTTGTTTAACTACTGTTGATGAGATTGACAAAAATTAAAAATAGAAAAATCAAGTTCATCTACTATTAATGAGGTTGAGGGATAAAAAATTGACATTATAGCTTGACTTAAAATGTAAAAAGTTAATTGATACAATTGAACGTAGGACTAAAGAAATTTTAATAAAAATACGTAGATGCTAAGTGTGATTAACTCAAAATATAATTTGATATAGCACCGCCAAACAGGCACAGCACAAACATGATCTTTTAAAACACTTTCATGGGTAATTGATTGACTTTTAACACATTTCTATTGTATAATGTTCTACTAAACATATATATTTATAAAATTAGACAATATATATATATTGTTCTATTTCATTATATAAATTAGTTTAAAGTTGTGTTTGGATGCTATCTCATTTTTATTCTCCGTAAAGCAGCCTCCCTTTGGGGTAGTTTAGTTTATTATATGGAGAAGGAGAAGAGGATGATTTTTTTTTATTTATTATTTATTTTTTATAATTGGCTAGCTAGCCAGTTTGTGTGTATTTTGACTAATGGAGAAGTTGTCTTCTTCTACAATACTATTGAACATTTTCTTGCTAAGATAATTTTAATGAGTTAAAATATATTTTGAAGATGTTTTGTTTTATAATAATGAATGATTCTAATTCAATCATATTATTTTGTGCAAATAACTTATATGTATTCTATTCATCTTTGCTCGGAGTAATAAGCAATAGGCTTAAAGCACTTTGAGAGGTGCTTTTTAGAAAGTTTGGATCCAATTTATTTATTTATTTTCTCTAATAAAAAGAGGGTCTTTTGGCGTTGCTTAAAATTCTTCTTCTTTTTTTTTTTTTTGTTTCTGACATTTTTTTTTGTCTCTGACATTTTTTTTGTCAATATTGAATTTTTTAAAAAAATTTTACTTTTTAAACACAAGTAAACAAAAAGGCACTACAAATTTTAAAAAATAAGATACATTTTTTTTTATATAAAAAAGACCATTGAAAAAATGATTTCCTACCATATACGAAAGAGTACGGGGAGCTCTAAATGTATGGTTGTGGTGACCTCATTAGATTTTGAACCAACACCGAAAAATTATATATTTAGGCAAACTAATATCATCATTTTACAAAAATTTTTTTTTTTGAACAGCAAAAACAAACCTTTATTGATGAAAATAGCCAAATAGGAATTACATCAAAAAAAGGAAGAGGAAGTGCAAAAGGCATCAAAGCAAACCGCACGATCCCAACTAGGTTGGCACCGCGAGGAAAGCCCAATCATTTGCCAGCACACCACAAGGTTGAAGAGAGAACAACCACAAGAAACACAGAAAAACCAAAACACGAAAAGCTGTTCACCAACAGACTCCCCTCTGCATCACCATTCAGCAGTTGCCAAGAAGAACAAGGAAGAGGATGATGAACTGATGCACCAACACAGCAGTCCATCAGTCTCATGCACCAACAGTCATCACCCACCAACACAAAGACCACCAAACATGCACCAATGCAAACAAGATCCCAGACCTCACACCAATGCAAACCCGGCAGACCAAGAGCAAAAACACCCAGCAGACCACCCTCCACTGAAGAATACAGAAACAGCAGCAGACAACTTTAATCATCCAACACCCCTAATGCATAACCTTACCTGTTGCAGATTGTTCACAAAATCAGTCACTGAATGACTTGAACAGAAAGAGCCTGCATCTTTGCTCCACATCGCAACTCGCACTTTAATGACCTCACACAACTCCTCAAAATTTGGGTGAAATCCATTAAAGATACAATCATTCCTTAATTTCCATATGGACCAGAGCACAGCCAGAGGCATGGCCTTCCAGATCACCCTCTCTTGTTTTTTTCAAATTTTAAACCAAATTTCACCAATCTAGAAGACACTTTGACAAGATGCAGGTTGAACCCACTGCAAACCCCACCATTTTAGCATATGCGACCAAACCTTCCAAACAAAAGGGCAGAGAAGAAGCACATGATTAACACTCTCCACTTCTGCTTTACAGAAAATGCAACTCACATTGGCCTCATCCGGGAGCACTCTAATTCGTTGCAAAAAGCTGGAGGTCTTTAGCCTTCCTTTCCATGCCAACCAACCAAAAAATTGAGCTCTAGGTGAAGAAACATTGTTCCATAGCAGATCTGTAACCTTACACACTGAACCTAGGTAGCTTTCACACCACTTGTAAGCAGAGGACACAGTGAATTTACCTGATGGGTCTGCTTTCCAATGCAAAGCATCAGTCATATTTTCCCTAAGGACTGGAGCAGTACTCAGCAGCAGATTCAATCTATACAACTCCTCCACCTCCCATTGAAAAAGTGGTCTTCTAAATTTGAGGTTCCATTCCACCTCACTATTCCTTCTGGTATGCATCACCTGCACTGAATCAAGCTTTTCCAAAGACAAGGAATAGAGCCTAGGGAAAGCTTCCATCAAGCACACATTGTTACACCAAGTACCTCTCCAAAACAAAGTGTTTTTCCCATCCCCAATCACTGGAGCAGAGTTTTCTTTAAAAAATTCCACCAGATCAGGTCTGGTTCTAGCAACACCCAAAATGTCCGCCCATAAACATGAGATCCTGGGGTTATCAACAGATTCTGGACACCACCCTACTCCCACCTGATTGTATTTGTGATAAATCACCTTTTTCCACAGAGCATTAGGTTCAACCCCAAACCTCCACCACCATTTCAATAAGAGGCACTCATTCATAAGTCTAATCCTTTTAACCCCTAGACCCCCCTGCTGTTTGCTTTTGGAAATCTCCTTCCACTTGACCAAATGTATTTTCCTACTAGCACCATCTCCACCCCATAGAAAATTGGATTGAATTGACACAAATTCCTTAGCAACCCCTGCTGGCATTTTGAACAAAGATAAATAATAAATAGGCAAACTAGACAACACGGATTTAATCAAAGTCACCCTACCAGCAAAAGAGAGGAATCTCCTCTTCCAAGAGGCAAGTCTCTGTTTACATTTGGCTAACACTGGCAGCCAGGTCCTCTTTCTCCTTGGGTTTGCACCTAGAGGGAGTCCTCTATACTTCAATCTCTCTAGTGTTCTCGTATAAAAAATTCTTTCTCATCACACAAGGCCTCGTTTGGGAACAGACTAATTTAGTAATTTTTTGGCTAATTGGCTAAAAAAGTAGGTAAAAAAAACTTGTATGTTTGGGATGACTTTTTGACTAATTATGAAAAGCTGTGCAAAAAGTAGAGAGAAAAGAGAATCTTTGACTTTTTGGTATGAGTTGTTGGCTTTTTGGCTAAAAAGGTAATTTTTTGACTAACTGGCTAATTTAGCCACTCCCCAAACGGGGGAGTTGGAGAAATTGATCGTACAGAGGCTGTTAGGATAAGAATAGGCTCCCTTCCATATTTTATCTCTTCGTACATAAGGAGAATAGGGTTAATTAGATTGGATGATCTATTTCATTACTTTTACCAATAAGCACTACAATAGTAGGAAAAAACATTTGAAAAAATTACCATTCAGTGATGATTTTAGAAAGTTGTTACAAATTCATGAATTTTTTTTTTAATTTTAGTAATTAATATTTATAAAGTTTAAGTGTATTTCGTTTTTAGAACTTGCACTCAACTAATATTTCCCCAAAACATTTTATGTGATGAAATTCATAAAATCGATTACCCAATAGAATGATAGATCGATAAATGAATAATTTTTTGAGCACATACATTGAAAATTAGGTATTTAATAGCATTGATGATGAGACGATTGTGCAATAATTTCAAAATATACAACTGCAATGTAAATTTTTTTTTTTTTTTTTTGTATTTTCATATATATATATATATATTGTAAAAACATTAGTATAAAGGTATATAACTCTTTGCTTATTTATGATTTTAAAAATTTTAATTTGTCTTTAACAAATTACTGAATATATATATATGCATATATTTTCTTAAAATAAATTTTTTGTTAAGTTTGAGAACTAACTTTGAGAGTAAATTCAAGGCGGTTGACTGAATATCAAACTATCAATTAAGAAGGTAGATAAATCACATGTTTGTTGTAGCATTGATGATGAAACGATTATGCAATAATCTCAAAATATAAAACTGCAATGTAATTTTTTTTTTTTTTGTATTTTATATTTTGTATTTTCATATATATATATATATATATATTGTAAAAACATTAGTATAAATCTATATAACTCTTTGCTTATTTGTGTGTGGGGGTAGTGCGGGTGGTAATTGGAGGGGGTCTCAAATGAGTCAGACCCCCTCAAGGGGCACCCCCTTTGACCCCCTCTCTCTCTGATCGGTCAATTTTTCTTTTTTCTTTTTCTTTTTTTTCTTCTTCTCCAATCACCATCCGCCACGTGTGTGTGGGGATAGTGGGGTGGTGATTAGAGCGGGTCTCAATCACTTCCTTTCTTAAAGGAAAATGAGTAAGACCCCCTCAAGGGACACCCCCTTTGACTCCCTCTCTATCTGATTGGCCAGTTTTTCTTTTTTTCCTTCTCCTCCAATCACCACCCACTACGTGTGTGTGGGGTAGTGGGGGTGGCGATTAGAAGAGGTCTCAATCACTTCCCTTTCTTAAAATAAAGGGTAAATTACACTTACCTCCTTGAGATTTTTGACAAATACAAAGATCTTCCTTATAGTTTCAATAATTACAAAAATCTCTTCTATTTTTGCTGACAATATCAAGATTTCCTCAATCCATTAATTTAGCACAAATGCCGATACTTTTTTTTGTAATCTAAAATAACCATATTACTCCTTTGAACTAATAAGCTATTTAAATGAAAATTTTCACTAAACTCTCTTGAGATTTTGCATATATATTATTAAATGTCCATGCATATGTTAACTTTACACCCTAATAGTTTAATATAAAATCCTAATAATTAATACAATACTTATAATACTTATTTCACACTATATAATCAATGAAATATTTATCAATTTTAATTAATACATTTATTATTTAAATTTCTTTTTTCTTTTCTTTTTTTAAGTTGAAACAAATGAATTTTTTTTTTCTAGCAATTTGTCCTACTTATTTATTCACATGTAAGAAAATTGTTTATCCCTAAATTGTTAAGATATTATTAACAAATTTTAATTTTTATCTCTGAGTCATTAAATTTCTAATCGATGCATATTTTTTTTTTTTAAAATGCAAGTTATTCTTATATGATTTTAAAAATTAAAAATAAACATAGAAAAAAAATCTAATTGCCTCACAATAAATTAAAATTAATTAATAGGCAATGAGAGATCAATAAATCATTTGAGAATAACAAACAGTTCAAACAATTTCTCATTTCTTACACCTAAAAATAAAATTAATCTTTACTTGAATGGAGAAATTATTTTAGAATACTAAAATGCTTAATTAATTTGTAGTATGATACTTAAAATATATTTCTCCATCTTTATTTTTCTCATTTAAACTATTTTTATTAAATTAAATCTTAAAATTAATTTCTCACCTTCATTAATGGTTAAATTTTTACTTTATTTTTAATTTCTCACCTTTATTTTGTTCTATTATTATTTATAGCAAACTATTATTATTTAAATTATTTAATTTTACTTCTTCTGTATATTTAATACTCATAATTTTATTGACAAGACTGAAAAACCAAATTCTAATATTAATTTAAACACACAATGAAATAAAACATTTTCTAAAGAAAAAAAATATATAAATGTAATTTAATTACCCTATTAAATATATATGAAATTATTATTTATTTTTCATAATTTTTTTAAAATATAAATATAATTTCTTGACTCTATTTTTTTCCACAAGAAGTTTTTGAACTTTTATAAGTAAAAAATAAAATAAAAACTCAACCATTAATGAAGGTGAGAAATAAATTTTAAGATTTAATTTTAAAAAAATAGTTTAAATGAGATAAATAATGGAGACATAGATTTTAAGTATATTGAGTGTTTTATTATTCTCAAATAATTTCTCCATTCAAGTAAAGATTAATTTTAATTTTTGGTGCAAGAAATGACAAATTGTTTGAATGGTTTATTATTATCAAACGATTTCTTCATTTTTCATTCCCTATGAATTAATTTTAATTTATTGTGAGGTGATTAAATTTTTTTACTTCTATTTTTAATTTTTAATTTTTTTAATCATGTAAAAAACATTAACCTTCATTTTTTTAAATATGCGTCGATTAGAAATTTAATGACTCAAAGACAAAAATTAAAATTTGATAATAATATATGATTTGAGAAAATATAAAATAATATTTTTTTTAATTTTTTTTTACATGTGAATAAATAAGTAATGTAAATTGCCGAGGAAAAAATAAATTTATTTATTTTAACTTTAAGAAAATTAAAATAATAAATGCATTACTTAAAATAATAAATTTTAAGTTATTTATGTAATGTGAAATAAGTCTCATATTAAATTATTATGATATTATCTAACATTAATTTTAGAGAGATTATTTATTTTTAAATATTTTATCAATAAAAATTAAGTTTTTTTTTTTTTTTGCATTAAATGATTTAATAATGTCTTAACAATTTAAATTTTTTATTTAATATCGCATGAAATTTATGAATTTTATTAAATAATGGTAAAATGCGTATGAATTTTTAATAATATATATGCAAAATTTCAAGAAGGTGGGTAAACTTTCTCATTTAAATAGATATAGTAATTAATGGAAAATTTCATCATTTTTTATATGACATCAGCATGATATTAGTAAATTCTGTTAAATAACTTAATAATGAGAGAATTTTGATAATGGTTTGAAAAGTAGAGGAGATTACTATAATGATTGAAACTACGGGGAGGTCTCTGTAATTATCAGAAACCTCAGTGAGGTAAGTGTAATTTATCTCAAAATAAAATTTTTGTTAAGTCTGAGAACTAACTTTGAGAGTAAATTCAAGGCAGTTGAATGAATACCAAACTACCAATCAAGAAGGTAGATAAATCACATGTTCATGGAAATGAACATTAATTGAATGAATAGCAATTATCAATAATAAGAACGTAGATAAGGAAAAAAAAGTCATCGAAATGAACCATTGAGAGGACAAGCTTTTAATTTTATTTCTTACACACAATCTTGATAAAACTCACATCACTACCTCTCAAACAAGACTACGTATTAACACAAACCTCAAATCACAACAACACCAACAACAATAGCAAATTAATACTCACAAGTCTTCATCACCCCAGTTTGCTGATGCAGCACACACAAAAACCCATAAAAATTTAAAGAGTCTTACACCTATAGATATGGAAAGCACACCTAAAAACCCATAAAAATTTAATAAGTCTTACACCTAGATATGGAAAGCATGCATGGAACTTTTCCTATTGCATCACTCACTACTACTAGAAAAAAGACTTCTTTTGTCAGAAGTATTTGCCAGGATAGTTTTTCATTACTAAAAGTTTACTCTTTGTCATCAGTAGTACTTTTTTCGTCTCTAATACTATCTGCGACGGAGAAATATCTTTAGCGACGATTAACAATCGTGGCAAATTTATTTTCTTTTCTTTTTTCTTGTAGGTACTAATTGAAGTCATTGAAGAAGCCAATGAAACTTTGAACTTCTTGTCCTTCAATTCCAATTCTTACCAGGAACCCTTCATCAGGATCTTCAAGACTTGGCATCAGGAATGCAGTTTCCGGGACAGGAGTGGCCAAGAGAGCTACACTTGAAACCTTCCCCCAACCGAAATCAAGTGCATGGGGAGGGAATTTCAACCAATCGGTCACTATTGTCAATTCGCGCATGGAGGGGAAGAACTTGTCAGAGGATTCGAGCGCTTTCGTGTAGAGTTTAATGTATTCATCAGTGATGATATCTTTTGCTTCTTGAATTTTTTGAATGGTGATGTGAAGGGGTTGTTCCAGTAGGTCTTTCACCAAGCATGAGACCGAAGCAAGAACAAAGGCATTTCCTGTGAAGTTGTTTCCAAGAGGTGGTTGAAGCCTGCTTCTGGAATCTACAGGGAATTGTAGACATATGTTTGTTTGTGGATCTAGAGTAAGGGCTTTTACTCTTGCCTGTATAAAATAATTGTTAGCAAACAACATGAATAATTAGTAGGAGTGCTTCTTAAACTAAGCTACAATATTCAAGGGTAAATTTCACTACTATTTATTAAAATATAGTTATTTTTTTATTCTATTTCATCCTTAAACTAATAATTTTATTTATTTAGTACCTAAATTTTTTTTATTTCAGTTCATATGGTCCAATTAGAGACAATATGTCCAAATCAATCGTGGTAAAAACCTAACCAAAAGGGCAAAAATGAAAATTTATAATTTGAACAACCTTAATTATACAACTAAAACAACCAATGGGGTTATAGTCTGTGTGGCTACTTACCCCTTTTGCCACCAAATCTTTTGTAAGAGAAGGTCTTGGATTCTACTTGTAGGAGTGAAATGGAAAACAAGACTTATGTGCTTGCATGGAGAAGGGTATGAGTTCCACTGTTCTATCTAGGCACTAATCTAACAACGCCATTCAAATATATATATATATATATATTATACAACCAAAACACCCATCTTCTTTAATTTTTTATAAGCAAAATCAAAAAACAACCATCTTTTTCTTCATCACTCATTTTGAATTACTGAATGAAAAAATAAGTATTTTGTTATATGATTTAAGTTGTTCAAATTTTAAAGGGTAAATTATGTAATAGTCCCTGTAGTTTACACGATATATCAATGTGGTCCGTTTTGTTTTAATTTGCTCGATTTTGTCCCCTAATTTAACAGATTGTGTCATTTTAGTCCAATAAATAACTGTTGTTAAGTTTGGTAGACGGAAAGTCTACATAATGTATCAATTTGATCCCTATAATTTACACAATGAGTCAATTTGGTTCCTATTATTTTAATTTGCTCGATTTTGACAAGGATTAAACTGACACATTGTGTAAATTATAGGGACCAAATTGACACATAGTTTGACTTTCTGTCTATCAAACTTAACAACAGTTATTTATTGGACTAAAATGACACAATTTGTTAAATTAAAGAACAAAATCGAGCAAATTAAAATAACATAGACCAAATTGACACATCGTGTAAACTACAATGACTATTTGTATAATTTACCCAATTTTAAAATAAGTTCCTTTTGTCTTTAACAGTAACTATTTGGACAACCATATCTACTTGGACTGCATGAGTTGAAATTACAAACTCTAAATACTAAATAGACAAATGAATGGCATAGGCATAAATAAAATAAAAAAATGATAAATAGTCTAAAGGATAAAATTAAAATGAACTCACCCAAAAAATTGAAAGCAATATTTTAAAACTCACATCTTTTTTTTTTTTTTTTTTTGGTGGGAGGGGGGTGTTGCAAACTCAATTGACCATTCATATACACTTTTATTTGAGTGGTCATGGATCAATCATTGCTAAAAGCTGATAAGAAACAGAGCATTGCAGATTAGCAGCATTGAACCATTTAAGCAACAGCAGCAGCTGCAACCATTATTGAAGCCACATCAGATTCAATCTCAGATTCAATCTGTTAGTTTAGATTCAGTTAAGAGTTTGTTATCTCAGTTAGAGTTTGTTGTAACAAACTCCTAACCAACACTAACCAACTCTCCTGTATTAGCTATAAAGAGGTGTCTGCCTAAATGTAAAAGTGTGGTGAATGAAATATAATTTCTCAATATTCTCATTTCTTGTTATGGTATCAGAGCCAAATAGCTCTCACGAGCAAGGTTCATTCATGGCGGTTTCTTCATCTTCTCTACCACCAAATCTTAGTCTCCTACTTTCAAACTTTCAGTCTCTAGTAACAGTGAAACTTGATTCTTCCAATTTTCTTGTTTGGAAACATCAACTGCAGAATGTGCTTAGAGCCACCGATTTGTTTGATTTTGTAACTGGAGTGATTTCTTGTCCAGATTCACAGATTCTTGATGCCTCTGGAAAAGTAATTGACAATACAGAGTTTGCCAAATGGAAGATCATTGATGCACACCTATTGAGTTGCATTACTGCAACTCTCTCCTCATCTGTGTTCACCACAGTTCTTCATTATCAACACAGTGCTCAAGTCTGGAGTGCTCTTGAGAAGAGATTTACCTCACTCTCTCGATCTCACATACATCAATTGAAGAATAAACTTCAATCAGTCTCCAAGAAAGGTCTCTCAATGGAGGAATATTTGACTCAGATTCGCACTATTGCAGATCAACTCAGTCTTGTATCAGCTACAGTTGAAGATGAAGATTTGGTTCTGTTAACTCTCAACGGATTGCCAGCTGAATATGAGGCTTTGAAAACTACTATTCGAGCCAGAGCAGAGGCTATTACTATGGAAGATTTGAGTTCACTGCTTTGTTCTGAAGCAATACATGTAGAAAATAAAACTAAACATGCTCTTATTAGTGATTTACCAATGGCATGTGCTGTCACTACTGGCTCTGCGTCTGGATCTGTTGCATATCCTCCGTCTAATAGAGGATATTCATCTGGAAATCGAGGTAGATATTCATTTCGTGGTCATAGAGGAGGAAGATACCGAGGAACTGGAAGATATCGCCGAGGTAGATTTGGAGGTCAGTCAGGGAGATATGATAACAGACATGATAGTAGTTCAAGCAGTGCTTCTTATTCTGGCTGTCAAATCTGTGGAGGTCATACTCATAGTGCTTTTGATTGTTGGTTTCGTATGGATTCCAACTATCAACCTGTTCAGGCTTCTTTTCCATCTAATTCTCAGTCTTTTCCATCTCATGCTTACTCTGTCACTGCAAATCCATCTTCTTCTAATCAGTTTTTTGCTTCATCTGATTCATCCACACCATGGTACATAGACTCTGCTGCCACCAATCATATCACAAATGATTTGGCTAATCTCCAACTCTATCAACCTTACCAAGGCTCAGACAAAGTTACTGTTGGTAATGGTCAGGCTATTCCCATTCAACACATTGGTAAGGGATTACTCCCTACTCCTCAATATTCTTTTTCTCTCAATAACCTTCTTCATGTGCCTAACATTTCCTCTAACCTCTTATCTGTTCATCAACTTACTAAGGATAATAACTGTTCTGTAACATTTGATTCTAACTCCTTTGTGGTTCAGGACAAGCATACAAACAAGATTCTCCATAAAGGACCTAATATTCATGGACTTTACCATTTTGCTGATTCATCCTCTTCCATGATTCCTCAAGCTCATGTTGCTAAGGCAAACTCACAAGTCTCTGTGTCTACCTGGCATCAAAGACTTGGTCATCCTTCTGCACTAAAATTTCATCATCTTCTTCAACATTTACCTGCCCCTTTATCAAATAAAGATTGTAATTCATTAGTTTGCACTTCTTGTAGTGTTGCTAAGATACATAGGTTGCCTTTCAAACTGTCTACTTCCACAGGTAATAAACCATTTTCTCTTGTGCATAGTGATGTTTGGGGCCCATTTCATGCTTCTCTCACTGGTTATAAGTACTATCTTTTGTTTGTTGATGATTTCACAAGATTTACTTGGATCTATCCTCTTTATGTTAAGAGTGAAGTCTTTTCTACATTTCTTTTGTTTAAAGCTTATGTGGAAAAACAATTTGATACTTTCTTGAAAATTCTCCGAACTGATAATGGAACTGAATTTGTCAATCATAAAATGGATAGTTATCTTGCTGAAAATGGTATTCTACATCATCTCACTTGTCCTTACACTCCCGAACAAAATGGTATTGCTGAGAGAAAACATCAACATATTGTTGAAACAGCTATTGCATTAATGTATCAATCTAGCATGCCTCTCACCTACTGGTTTGAAGCTCTAGCTACAGCTGTGTTTCTTATCAATAGGATGCCTAGTTTGTCTCTTCATCATAAATCACCTTTTCAGTTACTCTTTCATGCTCTTCCAGATTATGACTTTTTCAAAGTATTTGGTTGCCAATGTTTTCCATGGCTTCGACCTTATATTGATCATAAGCTTCAACCAAGATCTTCACCTTGTGTCTTCTTAGGTTACCATCCCTCCATTAAAGGCTACAGGTGTTTGGATCCCTCTACTGGAAAAATTGTGTTGTCTAGACATGTCTTGTTCAATGAGTCTTGCTTCCCATTTGCTATTCAAACACCTTCTCCTCCTACTCTACCTAATCTCACATCCTTTTTCTGGTCTTCTTCTCCATCTACCACATCTTCCTCATCTCTTTCTCCTGTTCCTTCCTCATCATTTTCTACTCAATCTACCAGTTCTGTCCCTACAAATGTTTCACCTACTGTTTCTGTTTTTCCTGATGCACCTGCTGTTCTTCCTACAGCACCTGCTCCTATTTTTCCTGCAGCATCTACTACTGGTTTTCCTGCAGTCTCTACTGCTGTTCCTGTTTCTTCTTCTCTTCCCCCTGCAGCACCTGATCCTATTATTACTAAAGCATCTGCTACTGGTTTTCCTGCAGTCTCTACTGCTGTTCCTAGTTCTTCTTCTATTCCTATTGACTCTATTTCTATTCACCTTCCACCTCTACCTTCTCACTCTTCTTCTTGTAGTACTCATCCTATGACTACTAGATCTAAAGGTTCTCTTTCCCAGCATAATGCAGCTTCTTCTCTTTCCCAGAATACTGTACCTCCTTCTTGTCTTCTTACTCACACTCCTCCAGTGGATCTTACTAGCACTGAGCCTCAAAATGCTGCTCAAGCTTTAACTTCTCCTCTCTGGCTTAATGCTATGAATGAGGAGTTTCAAGCTCTCCATAAACAAGGTACTTGGACCCTTGTTCCTCCTTCTTCTACCAAATCTGCTATAGGCTGCAAGTGGGTTTTTCGTATTAAAAAAAAATTCAGATGGTACCATTGCTCGTTACAAGGCTCGCTTAGTTGCTAAGGGATACTTGCAACAAGAGGGAATTGATTATGATGAAACTTTCAGTCCCGTTGCTAAGCAACCTACTATTCGGATTCTCTTGTGTCTTGCCCTTCAAAATCAGTGGTCTCTCAAGCAATTGGACATCTCCAATGCTTTCCTCCATGGTAAGTTAGATGAAGAGGTATATATGTTGCAACCTCAGGGTTTTGTTGATTCCACCTTTCCTCATCATGTGTGCAAATTACACAAAGCTTTGTATGGCCTAAAGCAAGCTCCTCGAGCTTGGTACTCCACCTTCTCATCTTTCTTACTTACTCAAGGCTTCTGTCATAGTTATGCTGATCCTTCTCTCTTTGTCAGAAAGACCTCTACTAGTATCACTATTTTGCTCATTTATGTAGATGACATTCTGCTAACTGGAAGTGATCCTAATTTGATCCAAGCCTTACTTGCTCAGATGCATATAGCCTTTTCCATGAAGGAACTAGGAGATGTCTCCTATTTTTTAGGCATTTCTGTTCAAGCTCTTTCCACTGGTTACTTCTTGTCTCAGCACAAATATGCTCAAGAGCTGTTCCATAAAGCTGGTATGGCTCATTGTAAGCCTTGCTCCACTCCTATTGCTCCGAAATCTTTTGCTGTTCCTTCCTCACTGATCTGCTTCCTTATGCTCAGCCTTCCTTTTATCGAAGCATTGTTGGTGGTTTACAATACTTAACCATTACTCGACCTGACATTGCCTTTGCTGTCAATCAAGCTTGTCAGCATATGCAAGCTCCAACTAATGCTCACTTTGCTCTAGTTAAAAGACTGCTCAGATATATTCAAGGCACTGTTTCTCATGGTCTTACTTTCAGCAAAGGATCTTATGATCTTCATGCCTTTACGGATTCAAATTGGGCAGGGGATTGCACTGACAGAAGATCTACTTCCGGCTTTTGTATATATCTTGGTTCCAATCTTATATCTTGGTCTTCTAAAAAGCAACCCACCGTCTCTAGGTCTTCTCTGAGTTGTCAATATCGGTCAATGGCTCACACTACAGCAGAAATTTGTTGGTTTCAACAATTGCTCACCGAATTATATGTTCCTTCTTCTGCTGTCCCTGTGTTATGGTGTGACAATGTTTCTGCTATGGCCTTAGCCTCTAATCCAGTGTTCCATTCTAAATCTAAACACATCGAGGTGGACTGTCATTTCATTCGGGAAAGAGTCGTCTCTAAACAAATCTCTTTGGCTTATATTGCTACTGATGATCAGATTGCTGATATCTTTACTAAGCCCCTTTCTTCTTCTCGGTTTCTTTACCTTAAGTCCAAGCTTCTGGTGCTTCCTAGCCCCATCATCTTGCGGGGGACTGATAAGAAACAGAGCATTGCAGATTAGCAGCATTGAACCATTTAAGCAACAGCAGCAGCTGCAACCATTATTGAAGCCACATCAGATTCAATCTCAGATTCAATCTGTTAGTTTAGATTCAGTTAGGAGTTTGTTATCTCAGTTAGAGTTTGTTGTAACAAACTCCTAACCAACACTAACCAACTCTCCTGTATTAGCTATAAAGAGGTGTCTGCCTAAATGTAAAAGTGTGGTGAATGAAATATAATTTCTCAATATTCTCATTTCTTGTTAAAGTCTTGATAATTTCTCTCCTATTATGGGATTCATTGTTGTTGAGTTGATTGTGGGCTTCATTGTGTTGTTTATTCTATGTTATTATAGATTAATTGTTGGATTATGATTGTTCAAATTAAATATTCTCCTACTGATTGATATATAAAAATAAAACTAAATAAATAAAAATATGAACTATAATGTAGTAGGACTCGCTCATCTTAATTGAACCTTAACTCTATAGAAGAAATGATGACCATAAATTAGGTTCTTCAAATTTTTTATCCTTAAAGTAAGACTGTTGCTTAAATTGACCTAAAATTGTGCTTATTACCATTTTCCTTTAATCAAGACATATATATGTAATTGTAAACTGATATCATTCTAGGTCCTGAAATATGAATGTAGTTTACACACCACACAACATTCTCGCACACATACACAAAGACACTCACATTATACTATCAAAAGCTTTGCTTAGCCCCACACACTACTGAATTGTTAATCACTAATTTATCTTAAAGTTTAAATTATTAAAAATCCTTATTTTTTATGTTCCCAATATACCCTTCACGTGTGGTGAGATTGTCTTCATAAGTGGGCTAAACACGTACAACTATTTTAATTATAAATGTCATTAAGAGCATAAGATTGGATTTATGCAAAAAGCGGTGTCAAGTTTGATACTAGTGTGAAGCTACAGAGGGGTTGGATGAATGTGTATCAGGATTCCCAAATGGATGAATGTGTATCAGGATTCCCTAGTGCAGCTCTGTTCTTTGTTTTTTTCTTTTCTATTCTCTTTTGTTTTCTTTATTGGTTTCTCACCAATTTAGGGTCTTGTGCTATTTGCTCTTCCCTCTTTGTTGATATAAGTTTTGTATGTTATACTTTCTTCATCAATAAAGTTTTCTTTTGTTGATCAAAAAAAAAAAAAAGTTTGATACTAGTGAAAGTATTCAGAAGATGCTGTTACATAATTTATAACTATAGGGTATAAATTATTGAAAGGAGTTGGAACTTGAATTTCATTAATCCCAACTATCACATTTTATTGTTGGAAAACTATAGACCCAAAGCATTTTCATAAAATGCTATGCTAGCTTCATTTTGGATTCACCTCACACTCCATCAAAGTGAATGCAACTTCTTCCTTTTCTTTTTATATCAACATTTTTTTTTCTATATTAATTCAACATGAAGGATTACAAATAGTTAATAAAGACTAAAGAGAAAGTTTCATGAAAAAGGGCACATACCAACTAGATCATCACATTGCATTAGCGATACTTTTCTGTTAAATTTTTTGGGTATGTAGTATTACTGTTTATTATTTGAAGTACTTTATTGAGTTCAATGATTTTCATACTCTTATATACATACTTTTCTTTACTATTGTTGCACAAGAAATGAGCTCCATAGCCTCATGATACCTTGCGAAGATTATTCTAAAGTTAAGTTGTTGCTATAGAATTTTGAGTTATAATATTGTGAGCATAAAATAAATGCTTCCAATTCTATTTAAACTAGTGCAATAAAGGCTAAAAGAAATCTCAACTTGCCTTCCAAATTTGTGCACATAGAAGATCAAAAGTAGAACACTTCAAGAGCTTGCCTCTTTCAATTACTAATCCCTTCCATGCCTCAACAACTTCCTTCTTAATGCTAAGTGAGATTAGTTGGAGCCCTCCTTGGGGGTCAATTTGGCTGAATTTCGCAAGCTTGGTTTCCCAACACCTATCATCAGGTGCCATGGCTTGCATAGGTATTCTATAGAGATCTTGAATAGCTGCAATATGGCCTTGTTCGTAGATTGAAGTAGCTATGGGGGTTGAATAAGGAGTGCAAATAGCATTCAAGAGGGCATTTCTTGAATGGTTGGGCACTATAAGATCAGATTCATCTTTCCCGGTTGCTATATGAGCCCAAGATGCTAGAAAATTGAATGCCCCAACGCCGTCAAATAGGGTATGGCTACTTCCAAAACCAATTGAAAACCCTCCACAAGCAAACCTTGTAATCTGCAAATAGGGAAGAATACTAAATAATATTTGAAATAGGTATCTCATGATAAATATTATTCCATTTAAGTTTGAAATTAAAAATGAAAATTTTCATTTTGTTTTTTGAGTTTTCACCACAGATTGAGAGATTAGAAATTGCAACTATCCATGCAAAATTGATTTTTTTTTTCATTGGCCAAAAAAGAAATATTATTAACTAAAAAGTACATCAAAATATGAGAATTATGGAACAACCATCCTTGCAATATTGATGGTTAAGATGATTTATTGAATTCAAGTCATGGGGATGTATGAAATAATTAACCAATGGCTGTATCTTCCCTTTTATTTTATTTTTTTGTTTAGTTTTTTTCTTTTTCTACCTTAGTGTAACTTGAATTTTGATCTTGATATTTGTGGTAATCATATGAGGATTAGATTTTCCAGGTTGATCATGACTAACCATTGAAACTAATCAACAGAGCAAAAGCTTGGCTAAATATGTGGATGAGCATGATTAGCATAATCACTAATAAAATCGAACGCGAATCAAACACAATGGTGAGTAAAAATAAATACATATATGAACTCACATAAAAGATCTATAGTAATTAAGAACAAAAGAATTATGAAAACTTGACTCTACGGGTTAAGGGTTTCTTGCCTCTTTCGTATCAACCAACCAACTAACCCTCTGTGACTAATCGAGTTGGAGATTTTAGTTGACTTGCATGGCTATCCATGTCTAGCAATTGATATATGATGGAAAGAAAAATATAACATATCAGTATACATGATAGTATCAGCTGATATTGAACAATATTAACATATTAGTAAATAATGATATGAAAAGTTCTAAATCCAATACGTATCAACTGATATTCAAAACTTACATAGACCTTTCCAATAAACATTTTATGCATGCATGATAATACACAAATATCATGAACTGATCAAGAGAACATAAACTTCTGTCTATTTCTCATGTTAATTAAGTTATCATTTAACCCTAAAAATTAGAGCAAAAATAGAAATCAGTTGATGAAAATAAAAAAGAGATAAAAGTATAACATATCTAGGGTTTCTTTAGTTCTGAACCTGCACAACAACTAATGGGTTTTTGGATATATCTTCAGCATCAGGAAGCGGTGGAACCAGCCTTTCATAGCAAGGCTTATATTCACATAGCCTCCCAAGCTCTTCAAGCTTCGAACCGGTTTTTGCAGTTATTGCGGTGACACCTTCGTTAGTACAATCAATCTCTAGCTTTCCTGTTTCCGCGTTGATTCTAAGCCTCCCCGCTGCAGGAAACCAAGAAATGAGCACCTTTTCCAGAGCTGTTTTGGCTCTGTCAACAACATCATCTGAAGAAGAAGAAGATGTTTTTTCATTGTTGAACTGAGACTTGTAAAAGAAGATGGTGTAAAGAATTGCAGGAGATATCCTGTCCAGACCGGAGAGTTGGATAGTCTGTCTTTCAGGCTGTTTGCTTGGCCTTATTGATATAGTTTCCTCCAAGGTTATCTTGAGTTCTTCCATAGCTGATTTCAAGGATCACAACTGAAATTTTAATGGGTTTTGCTGAAATTATGAAAGTTGTCTTGTCTCACCTTCATCCAAAGTGGCAAACCCTAGAATTATATACTTCTATACTATGGGATACTGTTGGGATATGTTTTTTAAGCAATGATGCTCATTGCCAATAGTTGTATTCATTGTACTTTTAATTTTCATTAATACATTTTTAGGAAAATAATAATTCAGTGTGTTTGTAAAAATAATTTCAAATCAGTGAAAAATTTTACAAATTTTAATAATTGAAGTCATGAACTTTTTCATTAAACAATAATTATTTTGAAAAGACACCACTATTGTGTTATTTTTCTTAAATTTTTAGTTTTTACTTATTAAAAAAATAAACAAAAAAAATTATGGACTACCATGTGAGGTCCACCTTGAAAAAAAAGATTGAGACTCCGTTTGGTAAGCCTCTCAAACCAAAATGATTCCTACCCCCAGTTGGGGGTGACCCCCAGTGAGGTGTCACTGGGGGATTGGTCTGGAAAACAGTTTTTTTTTTTTTTTTTTTTTATTAAAGTCTGGACCAGTGGGGGCTCGCCACCTCACTGGGGGTGAGACCCCCACTGGGTGTATAGATCATTACTCGCCTCTCAAATTATAGTTTCACCTATTGATTTGAGTGTGGTGTTCGTTTTGAGCTTTCAAATCATAATTCTACACCCATTTCTCAAAATTCAATTCAAAACATAATCATTACTTTTCAAAACTTATAACTAAACACATAATTCAAAACTCTTTTCAAAACTCAATTCAAATCAATATTTTAATTTTGTTAAGATTTTAAATATTTTAATATTTAAATATGTTACGATTTTTTTAATTTTTTTAATATTTTAATTTTTAAATATGTTACGATTTTTTTAATTTTTTAAATTTTAAAATATTTTATAAAAATAAATTCAAACTCTATTTTATAAAAATATTTTTAAATATTTTAATTTTTTTGTTACGTATTTGGTTACGATTTAAGTGTAGAGTTGTGAAAGTAGTATGAAGTTTCGAATTATGTGTTTTGTTATGAGTTTTAAAAATAATTTCTTAATTGAGTTTTGTTTTATGTTTGGTTACGATTTGAGTGTAAAGTTGTTATTAAATTTAAAATTTTAAAATTTTAAATTATTTAAAATTTTTGAATATTTAAATTATTTAAATTTTTAGGATTTAAATTTTTTGAATATTTATTTAAATTTTTTACTTATTAAATTTTTTAGATTATTTAAATTATTTAAATATTTATGATTTAAAATTTTTGAATATTTATTTTGAAAAAAAATTATTTCATTTGTAGTATTTTCAATTAAAAAATTCATTAATGTTATTTTCTGTTAATAATAAATTTTTTTAATTGAATTTTAAAAAGAATTTGGTTATGAGTGTTAATTAGAATTTTCAATAGTGTGAAAGTAATATGTTTTATTATGAGTTATAACAATTTGAATCAAGTTTTGAAAACTCTTTCCAAAACCCATAACCAAACAAATTTTCTTACTTCACATGTCAAATCAAACTTTCAAAACTCAATTTCACACTCAATTCAAAACTCAATTCAACACTCTATTCAAAAATCATAACTAAATAAATTTTCTACACTCGAATCATAATTTCAAAACACACAAACTTAAAATATAACTCATATTCTCAAATCATAATTAAAAAGTCTTATCAAACGAAACATGAATTTCTCTCCAATTAATCAACCGTACTAGATGGTACAACCCAATCTCGTGCGGTCACCACATGGTTTGTTATCATAGTTAGCCATCTTCATCTTGTAAGTTCACAAGTTTTGATCATTCAAGAAAAAAGTTAGATCAATCTGGTAATAATGTCATTTTTTATATTGATTTTGTAGTATATTTGCAATATTATACTTATCATTTATATTTTTTAAATTAATAAAATATATTATCATCAAATTTTTTTATATTATATATTAGACAATTATGACTATTGATTGATTTTTTAAGTTTTTATATTTCATAGATGAATTATAGACATAGCTAGGTCTTGAAAACCAATTGAGCTAATTAACAAAATAGGTCCCGCCATGACAAAAACAATCAACTTAACTGGACGATTCAATCTAATTCTGAACAAAAAAAGGTAGCCTCCTCATAAATAAGACCATATTTTATTTTTTATATTTTTATCAGAAAAAAAAATTATTAATGCAATCAAAATGGATACAAGAAAAAAACAGACTGAAAAAACCCTCGTTTGTTTAGGCCACAGATGAGTAGTGGGGAGACCTAGGTATCATATTTATCTAAATTTATTTGTTATAAATAAATCTAAAGTATTGAAAGTAGAATATTATCATAAGGCAAGTACACACCTAATTCATGGCACACAAAGAGGTGATATTATGTGTCACCATATATTTTTGTAAGGCTTGTTTGTTTGTTAGTATTATTATTAGATTTTTTTTTCTTTTACTTATTTGTTTATTTATTTATTTATTTATTGTGGTGTTTGTTAAATTGAAATTGTGTGTCTCTATTCAAAGATAAGTGCGTGCCATGGTTGCTTTATCATCCATTTGTAATGGGTGTCGGCTGTCTTGTTTCTTAATTGGAGATCCAGATAGAGACGGAAAGGCTGAGAATCTGATTTCTTTGTCACTTTCTCGGGAAAAAACATTTATTGCTGATATAACCATCCATTAACTTCCTCTCCTTCTTTTGTCAAACTTTTCAAATCTTAATTCGTGTGAAATAATAACAATAATAATAATAACTAGTTAAAAATCATAATAATAGCAGGTGTGGGAGCTAAAGCCTTGTGTAAGAAATTTTTAACGAATAAGTCTTATTTTAAAATATAATTATTTTTTTATTATTTTAAAATGTATTTTTTTTTTAATAGTTGAGTGTTCAAACCAATTTACTCACACTTCACTAATTTTAAAATCTTAAAATTAATGACCGAGTAAATCTCCAATGGCTCAAGGTTTAAGATGTTTGACATTCTTGGGTGGTAAGCCTTTTGGAGAGTCTTCAATTTCTGTAGTCTAGAGATTTCGATTAGGATGTCTAAACATTTTGATTTAAGATTTTGATACATTTCAATTTCAATATTCAGTTCGATTTTCTGACATATTGATTCTCAATTTATTAGCTCGTGAACATTTGACTTGCGATTTGAAGAAGTGATCTATCAGATGCTAGATTTGAAATATGGTCAGTAGGTATGGATTATTATGAAATCAATTATTCCTAACCAGAATTGGTGAGATACAAAATAACAAATAAGAAAGATAAAACAAATGGAAGAAATTACACACACATAAGGACATAAAAATTTACATAATTCATCCCAGAATAGAATTATATCCATGGCCACTTCGATTTTTTGAGATTTTCACTATGTTTCAAAAAATGATTACAACTCTCTATGATAAAAGATAAGCCTTCAACCTATTTTTAAGTACAGAAATCAGGGCAATACGGAAGGACCAAGAAATTACCAAAGTTTTCAAAACCCCTCAGACTGCCCAGCTCTTGGGGTAGCCCCCCAAACCCCTTATTGAACTCAGGGTGTACAATACTTATCAAAACCCAACATGTATGATATCGATTTGAATTCTTATAATTCTTTTTAGAATGTATTGAGTTTTGATTGTATTTATTTTTTTTATTTATGTATTATGTAAGCTACATGTTGAATGAGAATGTTTTTAATTTTAAAATTAAATTCAAAAAACAATGTTCTTGAACCTATGAATTCAAAAACTGATAATGTTCTCGGTCAATTTTAAAATTGAGAATGTTCTCAGTTTATCTTTTTTTTTTTATTAGTAGAAGATTTCATTAATGAAAGCCAAAGCGGCACTTACAGGAATCCATCCAAACTAAAACTTACATCAAACAAAGTAAAAATTTTGCAAGAAACACAAAGGAGAGAACCTAAGAAAATATTCAGACGCACCTCTCGTGCATGTGCTCGTACTGCAAAACAGAACCTATCATAAGGGTCGATAATAGAGCATGTCTAGAATAAATCATAGATCTCAACCACAAAGTGGGTAAGCCTGAGAAGCACTCACTGATGGACTCCCAAAAAACATACAAGCAAACAGAGCACAGCACAAAGGAAATCAAAAATACAAAATAGAGAAAACATAAACCCACACACCAAACAACTTCCAACAGCAACGGCTACAGCAAATCCGGCGAGGGAGAAGGTGACAGATCCGGCGAGGCCATGGCCGGAGTTGAAGCAGAGGGAAGAAACACCCTACAAAGGAGGGAGATGATGGAAGTACAGAGCTTCCAGGTTATTAAACAAGAAAAGGAAAGAGAAAAATGGGGGTAGGAGGAGGGAAGAGGAGGCCGGAAGCCGCCAGAATCTCCTCTCCCACTCCCGACTTCTGCAGCACTCAAAAACCCTAGGGGAAGAAAAGTGTTCTGCAAAAATATATCTATTTTGGTGGGTGAGAGGAAAAAAGAGAGGGAGGGAAATAGTTTTTTTTTTTTTTGAAACGAGAGTAATCATTTTATCTAAAAACGATTTTAGTTAGGGGTGAGCAGCGGATATACCGATCCGCCAAAACCGACCGAACCGAACAATCCGTCGCCTTTTGGACGGATGCGTGATGACGAGCGGATGGTTGTGGATTGATTTTCTCCAATCCACCAATTTGACGGACGGATGGCGGATTTGAGATTCCTTTGGCCGCAACCGAACCGCCAAACCGCGAGCACCCCTACTAATCTATAAGACTTTGTGTTTTCAGTTTGTTTAAATATTCTGTTTATGTTTCAATTAAAAAAGAGTTTAAATATTCTGTTGAAAAAAAGTTTTCAACTTGAATATCTTTTTTGAATTGAAAAAAATAAACGTATTATTCATCTATATTTTTTTGTTTTTAAATCTATCTCTAAAAATAATAAATAGAAAATATGATATATGCTAATTGGTTTTTGTTTTCAAAAACAGATATAGATGTAACAATACAGGGACATACAATCTCTATTACTGCTCTGTTCATGATTTTGGTGGTTTAAATTATTTTTTATATTTTAAGAATCACAGACTGTAATACTTTATATGGATGAGTCATGCAGTGATTGTGATATTCTAAAATTTCAAACTTTCTTACTTTGGATGAGGCATGCAGTGATTGTAATATTTTTTTAAGTCATTGATTGTAATACTTTCTTCTTTTTTTTTTTTTTTTTTGAGGAAGTGCACAAGTTGAATTATGTTGAAAATTTATAAAATTTTAAACCGCCAAACCGATTCGCATCCATCCGCCAAACTGCCAATTCGCTTAATCCACATCCGCCGGATTGGCGAACGGATACGGATTGATTTTCTCCAATCTACCAATCTAACGGACGGATGACGGATTTGAGGTTCCGTGGCCGCAACCAACCCACGCCCACCCCTAATTTTCGTTAAAGTAGAAAGTAATCATTTCATTTCACAAATTCTAAAGCGAGCATGTTCTCAATAATGCTTCCAATTTTGAGACGATTTGGATGAAAGGAATGAGAAATAGGTTAGCGTGATTGATTTATCAAATAGTTGAGCAGTGTACTTTGGCATGTTTAAATTATGAGGATATTTTTGTCATATAAAAATAGAATAGGACACACACCTAAATCTTAGTGATTGGGACTTAATTTATCATTATTTCTCAAAATGGGACTTGACAAAAAATCACTTTAAAAAAATAAGAAACAAAGAAAAAGAAAAGAAAACGGGATGGTATTTCATTTTGATCTAATAATTTTATTTTTAGATTTTTTTTTAAACGAACAGAGAAACTAAACCTGATAGCGAAATTCCAAACTCATGTACTAAATTTTCTCTCGGCAAGGCTTTCCTCCAATTGGGAAAACTACTAGAGGTGTTAGGCATTTATGCCTCACCACAAAATTCACATCCATCATTGGAATAATTTATATTGAAAGGCTCATCGAGAAGGTTATTCTTGTAAAAATTCAGATTAATCGGAACACTATAGAGGTATTATTAGATTACATTTGTTTTCAAAATAATGAATGGTATAGAATTAAAATTACAGTTGTCATCTCTTTTTTATAACAAATTTAATCTAAACATGTGTGAAAGGGGAGATTTGCACCGGACGGTATGGCCGAGCTAAGATAATGTCAGACGTGACGGACCGCACGGCGCCGAGCTAACTTCTCTATTGCTTTGCGCTCGCACTGACGCGTACGCTTGAGACGTTGACCGCTCTCAAGACGAATCGCCTAGCCGAGCTATGACTTGCACGTGTTAGGCGGAGCTCGGAGTGGCGAATGGTAACCAAGCTAAAAGATAATCCGGGCTAGATCGAGGCTGCAGCGAGGCCGGCATTCCTCTGACCGGCCAGCCAAGATAGGCGGCTTCATATAGCCGACGTCGAAGATAGCGCGGGGTGAGGCCGGCTTGGCTCGCGGCCGGTTAGCTGGAATTGATCGATCAAAATTACCTCGGCCATGAGGGTCTGATGTGTGCTCCTTGGCCGAGGGATAGGTCGGCGATGCGTAGCTCGGTTTTATGCTGGTGGTGGCAGTTCTCCACGAGGGATAGGCCGGTCGTGGCACTCCGGTTATGTGTGCCACCTAGGCCAATGGCATGAGGAGGAGGAAATATGCTCCACGCACGCACCACTATCGTTGGATAGTTCTGCATGTACTAGTTGGAGGACAAAGCCTTTACACGCGTAATGTCACGCCCCAAAATTTGGACAATTAAATATTAAATTAGGACTAAACCCCAATCAATATTCCATCATCCAAATCCTAGGGGTGAAACAAAAACAGAAAAAAAACTAAAACACCAACCAAACCATCCACCATAATCTCATAACTAATAAATACCTCAACATTAAAGTAACAATAAATACTTCAAAACAACTTAAATAACGTACGGTTACAAACCATGCCAAATTTTCAAAATACTAAGGTCATAAAAGAAAATAAAAATACATAAACTACTAACAACTATAAACATGAGAAAACAAAAGAAGTCCAATCGACATGTCCTACGATCATAGTTATTTCTTGACACCACCAAAGCCTAACTGTCACGCCCCAAAATTTGGACAATTAAATATTAAATTAGGACTAAACCCCAATCAATATTCCATCATCCAAATCCTAGGGGTGAAACAAAAACAGAAAAAAAACTAAAACACCAACCAAACCATCCACCATAATCTCATAACTAATAAATACCTCAACATTAAAGTAACAATAAATATTTCAAAACAACTTAAATAACGTACGGTTACAAACCATGCCAAATTTTCAAAATACTAAGGTCATAAAAGAAAATAAAAATACATAAACTACTAACAACTATAAACATGAGAAAACAAAAGAAGTCCAATCGACATGTCCTACGATCATAGTTATTTCTTGACACCACCAAAGCCTCTACTAATCCTGCAAAGGAAGCTCAGCTGCGCTCAATCAGAACGCACCCGAGTTGCCAAGAGACAAAACGGGTCAGTATACAAGTATACTGGTATGAGTACAAGAAACAACACCCACGTGTCCACCAGACACAAACAAAAATACATTTAATTCATATCATGGGACAAGACAAGTAGTTCCAACCGCACCGAGACGAATGGGTAGTTTCTCGAGATACGGTGGCATTTAGTTTCTTGTCCGTACACAACGAAATATAAATTGAATATAAAATAGACAAAATAGAAATAAAAATATGGTGGGTCAGCCCTGCATAAAAAGTTAGTGAGACCCACCATCCTGCAAAACAAATAAAGTTAGTATAATTTAATCATAAGTAACTTATTAAAACAAATATAAAGTTACACCGTTTCACACTTAAATAATTCGAATTGATCAAAACTCAAAGAACGAAAGTTGTACAGAATCAAATTTCCTATAAGACAACGCGAACGAATTTAACAGAAACTGAACAGGTTAAGAGAAAAACTTGATATAAAAATCTAGACAGAATTCAATCGAAAAATCTGAATCTGAAAACGAACCAAAACTGCCCTAAGATGATTTTTCTCGAAAAAGTTCAAAACATGAAAAGTGTGCAGAATAATGTTTTACTTCAGTTTACGCGAAACCAATAAAAATAAGCTCGTTTCGTGGGTTAAAACAGCCTATAAAATCTGCATTACCAAAATGAATCAAACCGACAATAACCAAGGTCATCCGATTATAAGCTCTAATCTATCTTTTTAATAAAAAGCTACAACACAAATGTTGTCCAAAATTACGTATACATACCTCTACTCAAATTTCATAATTTATTGAGGCCGATTACTATTTTTCAAGATGTACAAATCAATAAACTCATAATTCAATTTTTGTACCTTAACTCCATCAATATAATTCGAACTATACATATAAGTTCATAATTACTGCTTTGTACCTTAACTCAATTAAGACAATTCGAACTAACATACAAGTTCATAATTAATTCTTTGTACCTTCACTCCATTAGGACAATTCGAACTGACATACAAGTTCATAATTAATTCTTTGTACCTTCACTCCATTAAGACAATTCGAACTAACACACAAGTTCATAATTAATTCTTTGTACCTTGACTCCATTAAGACAATTCGAACTAACACACAAGTTCATAATTAATTCTTTGTACCTTGACTCCATTAAGACAATTCGAACTAACATACAAGTTCATAATTAATTCTTTGTACCTTGACTCCACCACTGCCCTCCCCTTCGGCCTACACATATATCCCATGTGCCTCCCGTATACCTAACCCACTCAAGCCAAACTTGCACGGGATATCGTCCGAGTTTGACTCACACTCCCGGATGCTTAGCATATACGTCTGCACAAGAAATCAAAGCACTCGTCTACTCATGAGAACGAGGCAACAATATATATAAACATCTCATCGACATCATGAGACAAATATAACAATGCCGGGCATAAGGCATCAAACAACTCTCATAATCCTCACCTTTTTTTTATACACTCTTTCTCACCATCACTCAAATAAAATAACAATCCATGGAGTCATGGTGGAGTACAAGGAATTTATTTACGGGTTCTAATTAATTTTAGTTTCATACATTCGGGAGTGTGATTATAATCATAAAACAAATACGTATAAAAACCATAAACATTACATAAACATCTAACCAAATAATGAAATCAATCCATCATCTACATGCAAATATAAAATCAAACCAACATGAAATAAATAAATACCAACAACAAACCAATCCATCCTCCAACCAATATCTATGGATTCTAAGTTTATTCCAATTTCATATAATTATGAGGGTGATTAAATCCATAAAATAAATACATAAAAAAAATAAACCTTGCATACACAACTAATTAAAATAATTGAAATCAATCAATCATCTAAAAATCCTAAACTTTACATATACAACTAATCAAAATAATTAAAATCAATTAATCATCTAAAAATCCTAAATCTTACATACACAACTAATAAAAATAATTAAAATTAATTAATCATCTAAAAACCCTAAACTTTACCTACACAACTAATCAAAGTAATTAAAATCAATCACTTATCTAAGAACCCTAAACTTTACATACACTACTAGTCAAAATAATTAAAATCAATCTAACATCTATAACCCTAAATCTTATATCCACAACTAATCAAAATAATTAAAATTAATCTATCATCTTTATGTAAAAACAAAATCAAACTAACATCAAACAAATAAAAATAAATACAACGAATTAAACATAAATCAAGGGAAGTGGGTTTTGTACTTAAAATTATTTTTGAAGATCAAAGAATTACTCAAAGAATTAATAAAGTTACCCAAAATAAAATCCTAAACCGTACATACTCAACTAATTCAAATAATTAAAATCAAACAATCATCCGAAAACTCTAAACCTTACATACACGTCTAATCAAAATAATTTAAAAATTAGTCAATCATCTAAAAATTCTATACCTTACATACCCAACTAATCAAAATAATTACGGTCAATTAATTATCTAAAAATCTTAAACCTTACCTATACATCTAATCAACATAATTAAAATTAATCAATCCTCTAAAAATCCCAAACCTTACATTCCCAATCTAATTAAAATTACTACAATCAATTAATCATCTAAAAATCCTAAACCTTACATATACGTCTAATCAACATAATTAAAATTAATCAATCATCTAAAAATTCCAAACCTTATATACCCAATTAATCAAAATAATTACGATCAATTAATTATCTAAAAATCTTACACCTTACACGTACCACTAACCAAATTAATTAAAATTAATCACTCATCTAAGAACCCTAAACCTTGCACATATCACTAATCTAATTAATTAAGATTAATCAAACCTCTAAGAACCCTAAACCTTTCACGTACCACTAATCAAATTAAATAAAATAAATTAATCATCTAAGAACTCTAAATATCGCATATACACTAATCAAAATAATTAGATTAATCAATCATCTAAAAATAATAATAAAATCAATAATCATTTAAACACCCTAAACCTTATATATATCACTAATCAAATTAATTAAAATAAATCAATCATCTGAGAACCCTAAATTTTACACGTTCCACTAATCAAATTAAATAAAATTAATCACTCATCTAAAAACCCTAAACATCTCATAGACACTAATCAAAATAATTAAGTTAATGCATCCTCTACATTCACATACAAAAATATCAAATTACATCAATCTAATAAAATAAATAAATAAATAAATAAACTAACGAATCAAACATAATCAAGAAAAATCGGGTTTGTACTCACAATTATTTTTTTGAAGATTGAAGCAAGACCAAGAGAATTAATTGAACCACCAAAATAAACCCAAAACCTCTTTTTTTTTCTCTTTTTTTTTTTTTTCTTTCTTTTCTTCTCTTTTCTCTCTCTCTCTCTCTCTCTCTCTCTCTCTCTCTCTCCCCCCGCTGCGCCTCCGTTTCACTTTTCTGATCTTTATTTTCTTATCACTCCTATACCTAGTTGATTACTTATATATATATATAGGCCTCGTTTGGGAAGTGGTTATTTTAGTAGGCTATTTGGCTTTTTGGTTATTTTAGTGACTATTTTAGTTTTTGTGTTTGGGAAGATGAGATGGATTTTATTTGAGTTGTTGTATTGAAAAATGTGTTGAAATGATGTTTAAAATTAAAATGACAAATTTACCCTCAAAAAAATATTTTTTTAAATTACTAATAAGGGGTAAAATTGTAATTTACTCTCTTCGCCTAATAGGTAGGTCAGGCAAAGGTAGTCAGCAGCCTCAAATTTTTTTTTTTTTTTTTTTTTTTTTTGAAAACCTGTGAACAGTGGGGACTTTTGGGCTTTTTTAACAAATGAGGCTATATTAGGCTCAGAAGCCTCTTCCCAAACAGTGCCATAATAACTTAATTTTCTACCCTAATCTAATATGACCATTATAATATAATATAAATAATATGATATATATATTTTATTTTATTAATTAACTACAAAATATATAAATAGACCTTATAACATCAATACGTGACACACCCTTTTTTTTTTATATATAACAAACATAAATATTTAAAGATTTGGATTAATTATATATAATTAAATAACATATTAAATTAATTAATCACCATATTAAATTCATTAAATATCACAATAAAATCTCATGTAACCCACACAATTAATAATGACAACATTAAATCTATTAAATATTACATTAACTCTCATGCGACCACACAATTAATAAAGTCAAAAATAAAATAAGATAATAATAACTATAATAATAATAAATAATGACTAAAGAAAATTAGGGTCGCTACACGTAAGGTGGTGAGAGGCGAGCACTGCCACCTGTCCAGAGAAGGACAGCAAAGGTGGTGCGCGCATAATCTTGAGGCTGCATGGCGAACCTAGAAATAGGGAAGAAGGCGAACGTTAAGAGGTATGCAACTTCTTCCCCAAAAGAGAATACTCTCTCTCTCTAATAGTCTTCTCCTTTCTCTAGTAGCCTGACTTGATCGTCGGAGGGTCTATCCGGCGTACCACCGCCGGGCAGCTTACCGTTTCTGCGTTGCAGGCTAGATGCTGTCAAAAGAAGCTTGGAGCACTAGGAGTACGGAAAGCAGAGGATATTTCGCCCCCGTACAATTGGCGCCGTCTGTGGGAAGTCTTTGATATTCAACTCTTGTTCTTCGACCATTTCCATGGCCAACAACGACGAAGTTCCGCTGTCCGTCGTCGATAGTGTCACTCCAGAGTATGTCCGAAGGAGAGAAGGCCCCCCGAATTTTCCAGCTATGGCGGGTCTGGAAACTTCTTCGCAAAGAGCGCGAGACAAGCGTGGGAGGAGTTCAGATCGCTCGCAGAGCCCAGAAGGCCGCCGACGCCGGAGGGAGTCCCGTACACAGCGCCTAGAGCACAAACTCAAAGACCAAGACGCCCTCATTCGCAAGATGGCGGCGGAGATAGAGCTGCTGAAGTGCCAGATAAAGGGAAAGGGTGTTACTGGAGAGGGCAACCTCAGTGAACGCACCCCCTCCCCTCGTTCTAGCAGTCGCCGCCAGAGGATGACTCACTCTATCTCCATCACTCGGAACTATGGGGTTGGAGATTCCGACCAAAGAGAAGGCAGGTCCCTCTCTCGCGATAGCACTTACCACCTCTTACGCCCGATGCCAACGTCGCGATCCTCTTTCTCCACACGTTCCAGGGACTTGAGGGATGTATTGGAGGAGAGGGTGCGCCGTCGGGAGGATCAGAGAGTGCCGGCATTGCAGAGGTTGAGCGCTCCAGTTCGTTGTAGTAAAGAAGTGGTAATGCCAGCTCCCAGAGTGATGGCCCCTGCGCTGAAGGACAAAGAGCTGGCGCGACTTACAGCCACGCCGTTGTCCTCAGAGATTGAGAGCACGCCGCTCCCTGCCAGATTCCATTAGCCAAAGTTCACTTTGTACGACGGCAAGACGGATCCGTACATGCATGTGAGTTATTACTGGCAAGTGATGGCTGGCCACCGGCGAAACGATGCCTTGATGTGCCTCATATTCCCAGCAAGCTTGGGAGAGCTGGGTTTGAAGTGGTTCAAAAGGCTCCCGGAGGGGAGTATTGAAGGGTGGTAGCAGCTAGCGAAAGCCTTCGTCACCAGATTCAAAACCAACACCTGAACGCCGAAGGAGGTCGATCATCTCCTGGGCGTCAAGATGGAGTCTGGATGTTCGTTGAAGGCATACAACGCGAAGTATTGGGAAACTTACAACGAGATCCTCGACTGCCTTACCAACCTGGCGATCATTCAGTACAAACGGGGTCTCCCAATCGGACATAGGCTGCGAGATTCACTCACGATACACTAACCTACACCAATGGAGTCTCTAATGCAACGGATCAATGAGCACATTTGCGTGGAGGATGATACCGCCTCTGCGACCGAGAAGGGTAATCCGGTCGTGGCAGACAGAAAGGTGGCAGGAAAAGTTCACTCGGTCGGGCAGGAGGATAACTGCCCAAGCGACCGGTCAAAAGATCAACGCCGTGGACCAAACCGCGATGACCGAAACAAGGGTCGCAGAAACGGCCTAGCTAACGCACCCCGCGACGCAGAGGAAGATGCCAAGAGAAAACTGAAGGCGCAGACGGGAATTACCACAGTCTTCAAAATTCCCATTTACTGCATTTAGAGCGAGATCCGAGGTGAGCCTTTTGTCCGTTAGCCGGCCAAGTTAGGGAGTGCACAGCGAGGCTTCAATCCGAAATATCACTGCACCTTCCATGAAGAACGGAGGCACCGGACAGAGGACTGCTTGCCACTCAAACAGCACTTAGAGAAGTTAGTGGCGGCGGGGCATCTTGACCAATACATAGATGGGGGCGTCAAGTCCACGCGGCAGACCAAGTCGAACGGAACGGCCTGGCCACCCTCGAAACGCCCCCGCAAGGTGTAATCAACGTCATCCACGGCATCATTGAACCAGCAAGGGTCTACGAGCTTAGAGGAATGATCAAGAAGGCCGAGCACATGAGGGAAGTGCTCTCTGTCCAACCCGCCGTAAAGAAGGGAAAGACCAAAGAGAGAGACATCCTTTCGTTCTCGACCAAAGACTTGGAAAGGGTTCAGATGCCGCACAATGATGCCTTGGTGGTGACTCTTCGCGTCAAAGATTTTGATATCAAGAGAATCTTGATCGACCAGGAGAGTTCGGTCAAAATTATGTATTACGATGCGTTCAAACAAATGAAGTTAGAAGACAATGACTTGGCTCTTGCAACATCCCCTTTGGTTGGCTTCAACTCCCAGCCAGAATGACCGATCGAAAAGATTATTTTGCCGGTCAAAGCGGGATCGGTCGTGAAGCAAGTAGAATTCTGGGTGCTCAAAATTCCATCCACTTACAATTTGATCCTGGGCAGAGGTTGGTTACATGCCATGCAAGCAGTAGCGTCAACTTTCCACCAAGTCATACGCTTTTTGGCACCGAGCGGGCAAATAGAGGAAGTTTGGGGAGACCAGGTGATGGCCAAACAATGCTTCGTTATGTAAATGGCGAAAGCGACCAAAGGGTTTGTCCAGATGATCGAGGGGTCCGAGGGAAAGGAGGTCCTCGAAGACATGGGAAGAAAGGCCGAGGAAAAATCGATCGAAGATTTGGTGGAAGTGCGCATTGACAAAAACGATCCGACTAAATTCTTCCTCTTGGGATCATCTTTGTCTAGCGACGAGCGGACGGATTATGTTAACTTCTTGGTTTCCAACTTGGAGGGTTTTGCGTGGACGCCTTACGACATGCCTGGCGTCAACCCGAGCTTCATTTGCTACCAGTTGAATGTCTTCCCCAATGCGCGACCGGTCATTCAAAGGACGCACTGTTCAGCAATGCACCATGCTGAAGTGGTGGTAGAAGAAGTGAAGAATTTGTTGGAGGCCGGGGCGATCGAAGAGGTGCAATACCCTCGGTGGATATCCAACACGGTGGTGGTTCCCAAGAAGAATGGCAAGTGGCGAGTCTGCATCGACTATAAGACTGTCAACCGTGCTTGCCCGAATGATAGCTTTCCCCTCCCTCGAATTGACCAGCTGGTGGACTTAACCGCTGGCCATCAGAGGTTTAGCTTCCTGGATGCATATCGTGGCTACCACCAGATAGCCATGTACAAACCGGATAGAGAGATCACGTTGTTCACCACTCCCAGAGGCTTATACTGCTACAAGGTCATGCCGTTCGGACTAAAGAATGCCGGGGCAACCTTTCAGCGGATGGTGACAAAGATGTTCACTCCTCTCTTGGGCCGAACCATGGAAGCCTATATCGACGATATGGTGGTGAAGAGTAAGGACAAGTCCCAACACCTCGCCAACCTGGCAGAAATGTTCGCCATACTTAAGCACCACAAGCTTCGTTTGAACGCCTCTAAATGCGCTTTCGGAGTTGGCACCGGGAAGTTCCTTGGTTTTTTGGTCACAAACCGAGGAATCGAAGCCAACCCATCTCAAATCAAGGCGATACAAGAATTGAAGCGGCCAAACTCCACGAAGGACGTGCAGCATCTTGCCAGGATGGCAGCCGCGCTGAACAGATTTATCAGCCGATCTTTGGATCGTTGTAGGCCCTTCTTCAAGACTTTGAAAGCTAAGTTTTTCTGGGACAATGAATGTGACCGGGCGCTGGCGGACCTAAAAGCGTACCTCTCCTCCGCCCCTATTTTGGTAACACCTCTGCCGGGCGAAGAGTTGTATCTCTACTTGGCGGTCTCTCAACATGCGATGAGCGCCGTCCTGGTTCGTGCTGAAGGTGTCCAACACTTGCCCATCTTCTATGTGAGCAAGACTTTGCTCCCAGCCGAGACGAGATATCTTCCTTTGGAAAAATTGGCACTGGTCCTGATGATGGTGTCAAGGAAGCTGGCACACTATTTTCATGCCCATACAATAGTGGTGCTGACCGAGTTTCCGCTTAAGGTGCTCTTTGAAAAGGCAAACTTCACTGGGAGGATTCTGAAATGGGCCGTGGAACTGGGACAGTACGACATCAAGTTCCGCCCCCGCACCGCAATCAAAGCTCAAGCTCTTGCAGACTTCGTGGCGGAATTTACCCCTGGAACATATCCAATTTGCCCGGTTAATTTGGCCAGTGCAGATTTAGCACAGCCCATGGTTCAGACAGTAGAAGCAAGTGCTGGTGCGCAAGAGGAGGAAAGGCAAAGAGTGGCCGAACCAGCAAAGGCGAGTGACTTGTTGGAGGGCGGAGTTGACCATGACAAGGAAAGAGACCAGAATGGGCCGATCAGAGACTTGGAATTAAAAAGCTCCCAAAACCCTTCTGATTGCTGGAAGCTGTTCATTGGCGAAATATGGAAACTCTTCGTTGATAGAGCATCCAACAGACATGGGGCCGGGCTGGGCATCGTGCTGACCTCTCCGTATGGGCTGATCATCGAACAGGCGATTACACTCGGCTTCTCGGCTTCCAACAACGAGGCCGAATATGAGGCCCTCCTTACCGGACTAAGAAGCGTGCTGAGAATGAAAGCCACAGCCCTCATGGTGTTCAACGATTCTAAGCTAGTGGTCAATCAAGTCTCAGGGGAGTATGAGGCCAGGGATGAAAGAATGGCCAAGAATCAGGCGCTAGTGCGTGCAGAAATCAAGAAGTTCAATGCCATCAGAGTGGAACAGATCAACCGTGAAGGAAACAACACGGCTGATGAATTGGCCGGTCTCTCTTCTACTCAAACAGCCTTTCCCAATCCCTTGATGATAGAGTTTTTACCTTGGCCAAGTATAGAAGAACCGGAAGTGACTGAGGTACTTTGCACCGACTTGGGTCCTTCTTGGATGGATCCCATCGTTGCCTTCCTGAAAGATAGAGTTCTACCGGAAAAGAAGAAGGCGGCCCACAAAATCCGGACAAAATCAGAGTGGTTTTGGCTCTCCCCGTCTGGAGCGTTGTACAAGAAGTCTTTTAACGGGCTGTATTTGAAGTGTGTCCACCCCGCCAAGGTAGATGCTTTTCTCTGCGAGATCCATGAAGGTATCTGCGGCAGCCATACTGGGGGCAGGTCTTTGGCGTACCGAGCAATTTCCCAAGGTTATTGGTGACCATGCATGCAGGCAGACGCGCAGAAATATGTTCGCAGGTGTGAGAAGTGTCAGAAGTTCGCTCACCAGATCCACCAGCCGGCCAGAGATTTGCTCCCTCTCACAAGTCCTTGACCGTTCGCGCTTTGGGGGTTGGATATTGTTGGGCCACTCCCAGCTGCACCGGGCAATCGCACGTTCTTTATCGCCGCCACCGACTATTTCACCAAGTGGGTCGAGGCCGAGCCACTGGCGACCATAAAGGAAAAGGATGTGAAGAAGTTTGTTTGGCAAAACGTCATCACTCGTTTCGGTATACCCAGGGCCCTCATCTCAGATAATGGCACTCAATTCGACGGGAAGCTCTTTCGAGGATTTTGCGAGGAGTTGAGGATTGAGTTCTACAATTTGACGCCAGCCTATCCTCAGTCTAATGGTCAAGCAGAGGCCTCAAACAAGACCATCCTGGACGGGCTGAAGAAGCGGCTTGAGAAAGCTAAGAGGAAGTGGGCTGAAGAACTCCCTAATGTGCTCTGGGCATACCACACTACGCCTAGGCGATCGACTGGAGAGACCCCGTTTGCCCTGGCCTACGGTATGGAGGCCGTCATCCCGTTGGAAATTGGCATGACAACCATTCGCTCTGAAAGTTTCCAACCCGATCTGAACAATAAAGCCGTGGCATTGGAATTAGACCTTGTTGAGGAAAGAAGGGAGCGAGCGCTAATCCACATTGCGGCTTATCAACAAGAACTCTCCAGAAAATATAACAAGGCTGTGCATCCCAGGCTATTCAAGATTGAGGACTGGGTCTTAAGAAAGGTGCTTGGTAACACGGTGTTCCCTGGCGAAGGAAAACTCGGTGCAAATTGGGAAGGACCATACAAGGTGATTGGTCTGGCTGGTAAAGTGGCATACCATCTGGAAGATTTAGATAGCAGGGCTGTCCCCAGACCATGGAATGCAGCCAACCTTAAGGTCTTTTACTTTTGAGATGTAATTTGCTTATGTTGTTAAGCTTTTCTAAACCCTTAGCCTCTTGGCACTTGATGTAAAAGATAGCAATGCTTTTGTAATGAAAAATAGTTCTCTCATTGTTTAGTATTACACCTTTGTCCAATGACATAGCAAGGACACAAAACAATTATGAATGCCAGGGGCAAGAAAACTGACCTGAATGAGACCGGACTGATTTCCTCTCGCTGGAATGGAAGTAGACCGCACAAACAGTTGGGTGGTCCAACGATATAATTGGCTTACGGATCAACTTGCTTTAGGGTTGAGCTGGTTTTGCTCGCCCGGTTGAAACGTTGGCGTCATGACCAACTTAATTGAAACATTGGTGTTTTGCCCAATGTAAGGGCCGAGTTGATTTTGCTCGGCCCAGTTGGCATATTAGTGTCTTGTCCAATATGGAAAACGAGCTGATTTTGCTCGGCAGAACTTGCAATGTTGGTGCTTTGTCCAACCGGTAAGAAGCCGAGCTGACTTTGCTCGGCAGAAAGGAAATGTTGGCGGTTTACACAACTCGAAAGACGAGCTGATTTTGCTCGGTCACGTTGGAGTATTGGAATTTTATAAAGTCTGCGAACATGTCAAGGCCGAGTAGATTTTGCTCGGCCAAGTTAAGATGTCGGTTCATTTGAAAGTTCAAGGAGCCGAACTGCTAGTTCTGATTAGAAAACGTTTAAGGTGATTTTAGCTCGACAGATTGTGCGGCTTAGCCGACCTGGCAGTTGTGAATTGTCAACAATTGAATTAAAGGAATCCATGCAGATGCCAACTGAACAGAAATGGAAGGTAAACGAGCAAAAAGCCAGAAATTTTCATTGATAATGGAAATTTCAGTACAAGAGGGGGGACATAGCCCGGTTACATTTCAAAAAAAAAAAAAAAAACAGCAAAGAAAAGCAGGAAAATGAAAAAGGAAATCTTCAATCTAGTTCAAGGTTTTGTTCGGCTGCCTCCAGGTTTTCCTCGGCGGTCACAATTGTCTGCTCGGGCAGGTTTTTCTCGGTGTCATCGTCAGCTTCCACCACTGTGACAACCTCTCGATCAATAACTTCTTCATTTTTGGCATCTTGAGATGCCGCAAGAGAAGTTTGCTCGGTCTGCTGCGCGGCGGCAGCTTCTTCCTCAGCCTCTTTCCTTACCTCTGCAATAAGTCGGTTTTGTGCGGCCTTGAAGTACCCTTGCATGTAGACCGGGATATAGGCATGAGGCGGGTTGATGAACATGTCAGAATCCTGACCAAGGCCAACTTTCTCCACGGCAGCTTTCCAGCCGCACTGGAAAAAGATGTCCCTGGTTGCTTGGACTTGACGCTCATAGGTCTTCTCCCCTTGCACATACCCTCGGTCCTCTGCATCCTCAACAGCCTTGTCCTTCTCCGCTTTGTGTGCATCGCGCAGCTTTCAGAGCTCGGTGAGGTACCGAGCTTTGGTCGACTTCACGGCCCTTTGTTTCTCAGATTCGGCTCGGTCGACTTTTTGGCTCAATTCATCCCGCTCTGCCGCTAAAGCCTCTTGCGCGGCCTTGAGTTTTACTATCTCGGCCACTTGGGCCTTATTCTCTGCGATGGCATCTCGCAGGCTCTGCCGCACTTTGATCATCTGATTGTGGGCCAAATAATTCTTTTGCGTGGCCTGAAAACAAGTGCAAAATTGAGTATTCGAGAAACCGAACAGAAACCGAGCAATAACCTGAAGAAAAAGTGAACAACTTACTAGAACAATCGACTTTGCTACCGAGCAGAGTACTTTTAGATCGGACAGCTCATCATGCCTCTTCATGTCGGCTAGAAGGATTAGCCCCTTGGTCATGTTGAAACCAAGGGAATAATCCTTATCAGCATAGACCGAGTCTTCAGCAGAAACTGGCCGGCCCTGGTATATGAACTCGGGCGCCCAAACTGGGGGGGTGGCTGGGCCCTTGCCCTTAGATTTGCCGGTCTGTTGTTGCTCGATCTGGTCCCCGAGCTCGTTGGAAGCGTGATCCGTGGAGTCATCGTCCACGAGGTGCTGCGCGGCGTGCTCTTTCCTCGGTCTTTTCTTAGACCGGCCAGCCGGTTGTTCGCTGGCAAGGGCCAGCACAGCTCCTCCTTCTGTTTGCCCGGCTGGGGTGCAGGACGTTCTCCCAGTTGCCTCTGGAGGTTGGGACTCGCCTTCCTTCCCGGTTATCATGGACTTGATGGCCCTGATTTTTGCCATTTCTTGCTTGGCAGTGAGGGGAACAAGTCTGATTGGCGGCAAGTTTGGATCTAATTCTGGGGATGGCGCACGCAGGAAGTCAGTGACGCGGCTTTTGCGCGGTGCCTGGTAATGGTAAGTTTGTTCGAAGCCGAGCAGTTTCGAAGCCTCCCTCTCCTCGGCAGGATGGCGTAGCAGGGCTCTGATGGCTTCTTGGTTGGCTTGGTGGTAGTCTGCCGCTAAGTGCTTATCTGCAAAAAAGAAGACCAAGTGTTAGACCGGTGCAAAATAATAATAATGAAATGCAGAAAGAAGATAGTCCGGTCAGCCGGGCTACTTACCAGCACTGCCAAAATCTTTCCTAATATACCATCCCGATATGGGTGCCTCGGTGTCTTCGTAATGACCGGACACCCACAGGAAGTCGTCGTCGTTCGTCTCCTTGTCTGGGTTGCCCTCAATGAGCTTTACTCGGCCCTTCTTGACTTTGAGGTACTAGCAAAGCCCACTCTTATTTCTACTAAGGCTATATTGATGGAAAATTTCAACCAGACCGAGATTAATGCCGAGCCGCCGATTCAGCTCGGTGACGCCGTTTATTATCTTGTTCGTATTATTTGAGACTTGGGTCGGGCAAAGCCTTGTCTGCCTCAAAAATTCGCAGATCAAGGGTTGAACGGGGAAGCGGAGCCCTCCTTTTACAATGGATACGACCGTGAAGGGGCACCGGTCTAGGTCTCCCCAAGGTGTGTCTCCTTTTTTGGCAAGCTCTAGGACAACGTCGTCTGGGATGTTGTAATCCCTACGGAACTCGGCCATCGCATCGGGCGAGCTAACCATGAAGCGGTACTTCTCCATCTATCTCGGTTTATTTGATATAGTGTGTATCTCGGTAAAAAACGTTGGTGTGTTTGCTCGGACTTTGAGCCCCACCAATTATAGTGCTGGACTGGCTTGGTCGGTCTTATGTGTTCTGCATGTTAAAAAATAATTCCAAGGGTTAGCACGGCATAGATTGCACGGCTCCTATTGGAAATAGCCCAGTGAAGGATGTTTGTGTTTTGTCCGGTCCGACTCATCTCGGTTCAACTACATGGGTGCTTAAGCCCTCTTAGTTCGGTTCTAGTTCTCCACTTTCGGCTCATTCAATATCCGACAAGGACACGCAAAAGTTTTAGTTCGGCTCAGTCCTATTTAAGGGTCTAGTTGATCCTTCAACTCGGTCAAGGTTCGAGGCGGAGGTTTCAGGGTTTTAGTTCGGTTCATCCTTATTTGCAGATCTGATGGAGCATTCAGCTCGGTTAGATCGGTTCACCGATCTAATGGGGTATTCAGCTCGGCTGCGACCTCAGCGAGAAGCCACAAACTAGTTTTTGCTCGGTTGAAGCTCTAACTGCGGATCTAAATGAGCATTTAGCTCAGTTCTATTCACATTCAAACTGTTCATCCAGTTCATCCTTTGTTCAACGCTCATTTATTCAAGCTACGGAGAAACAGGGGCATGAGGGCCCCTCCACTCCACCAGTTTCAATTTTTCTAGGGTGTGGCACTATTAATCTAAGGGGGAGGGGGACTGACGTGGTTCCAACGTCCCCAAGCAAGAAACACGAAGCACTCAAGAATGCTGAATGAAAACCATGAAGAACTTAAGCGGAAGATACAAGGGAAGGGTGTGTAACTTACCAAAAACGAATGTGAAGTGAGGTGGACTTCGAGAGCTCGAATGCAGCGTCAGAAATGGC